>JAEIFP010000150.1:8087500-8737500 GCA_018903935.1 Drosophila insularis
ACCAATCTATCATCTTGTATATATGTGTATATACACATATGTTTATATGATTAATGATTGCTTAAGTTTGGGACCGATCCACATTATTTATATAGGCCAACAGATCTAAAGACATATAAAGTATAAAGTATATATGGATACAGAGAAAATTCATATGTATAAGCAAAAATTATATGTAAAACATTTCATAAATTGAACTTTCAATTGGCCAAGTTTTTGTACCATTCTTGTCCACACTTGTCCAAAGTCTATGTTTTTTTTTTATGATCTACATTCTTTCTATCAATATGGAATACAGTAATAATCGAGTTAAGGTATATATTAAATGTTATGTAATTATTTATACAAGTGCTAATAAACGTTTTACTTGTTCCATAATTGAACTTGTTTATTATCAATTATGATTGGAATGAAGAGACAGAGATTTGTCAAGTGGAAAAGTCAAGAGACGTTAAATCCTCTAACTTAAATTATAGAGAACTAGAAAAAATAGAAAAGTCATGAGGAATGTAAGATCACAAAAATCAATAAGTTAGTTTTGAAAATTTATATTCTACAGGATTTCTTTTTGCTTATTGAAGAAAAATGTTATGACAAATTGGGGCATTTCTTACTTTTTACTGTGTCTCTCTTTTTTTGGATGGTAAACAAAATGTTTAACTTTTGCTTACTTATGCCTTTTATGTTTAAAAGTATTACAATTTAATCTTGTGACCTTTTGTTTTTTTTTAAAGCTTTGTCAATGAAGCTTTTCCTATTAAAGTCAAGCATTTAATCCTCTTATGAATGCTTCATTTAGATTTTATTAATAATTTTCTAGCAATTTATTTCCATTGGCATAGAGCAAAGTCTATTTTCTGTATATGTATGTGTGCGCACAAGTGTTTAGCCATTTATTTGTATTTTTATTGAAATTGGTATTGGGATTTGAAATCGGATTGAGGCTAGTGCCGGGCTGGGGCTCGGGCTGGGGCTCGGGCTGGGGCTCGGGTTTTGTGTTTGTTGCGTGTTGGCTTAACAATTAGCAAAGACAGCTTAATGCCAATTGGCAATTGCAGTTTTGAGGGGCAGCCGCCAAACAAAGAGTCATCCACAGTCATTCAGTGTGTGTGTGTGTGTATGTGTGACCATATACGAATTTCGATTGCATCATCGTCGTCGTTGTCGTTGTCGATGTGAAAGCACGTGCAGAATGGGAAAAGTTAATGCAAATAAAATTGGTTCAACTTTTAGACAAAACGCTCGAGCACTACAAAAAGCCATAGAAGGAGAGTCTTTTGCCTTTAGTTTCGTTTCGTTTCGTTCAATTTTTTTATTTTATTTTCCCCCTCTCTTCTTTTTGTTATTTAAAATTGCATTTTGTGTGAGAAAAAAAAAAAAAATAAAACGAGTAAGAGGATGTGGAAAGAATGAAAAAAAAAACAAAATTAAATGAGAAAAAAAAAAAACGAATAAAAAGTTGCAATTGCATGCAGGTTGGCTTTTATTTCGTTTTTTTATATGTATATAGAAAAACGATTTTCACAGCCAAATGCACACATGAAAATTAAAATGCAACTGCTGACTGACTGAGACGATGAATAGTGAAGGGTATGTCGATGAAGGGGGGGGTAGGGGTATGGGTATGGGTATGGGGATTGGATGCTGCGACAACTGACTGACTCATCAGCATCTGCAACTGCATCTGCTTTTGGCTTCTGCAGCAGACAAGCGGCGACAGTCTGTGCTAAAAGTCTATGGTTGCGTTAATTTGGCAACTATCTGACAACCCGACAGACCCTCCCCTCAGCTCTCTTTCAATCATTTTTTGTGTGTCTTTGTGGGTTGGGCTTCTCCTTTTTGCAGTTAATGAGAGAAACAAAAAAGAAACCTATAGAAAAATGGTTTGTCATACAATTACTCGATAGTCTGTGAATGAAGCTTTATAATCATTTTCTTTGTCTTTGACTTCTTTTGCTTGCTCTCCTCAAATCATATTGAAGGCAATGAAGCAATGCATGACGATGGCTTAAAACTAGTTGCCAAGTTCTATTGCCAGTTTACTTGTTTTATTTTTTAGTTTAATTTCTCATTTAGTTTTCTTTTGCCTTCGATTCGTTGGATATACTTATATATGTGTCTACATATATATATTATTTTTCGCTTGTCTGCCTTTCGGTCTCTGGTACACTCGGTCATAGGGTCTTTGACACTTGTGTTTGCTGTGGTGGTGGTGGTGGTGGTGGTGGTGGCACGATGTGGCGTGGTGGTGTTTGGTGGCACTATTCTATGCTCTGCATTGCCTGTCTGGTGATGGTGCCGAAAGGGTGGGCAATTAAATTGCTTGGGCACCCAAAAATATCATGTCCCCCGGATGCATTGCATAACTTGGGGCATCAAATATTTGCCTGCTAAATTTAGCAACGGGCCAAAATACATTAAAAACGAAATGAAAAAAAAGGCAACATCAGCAAGCCCAAACAAAATTCAAATACTACTAATACTCTTTGCCTATTTTCTATAATTTTTTCTCTAGTTTTCTCTACTTTTTTGTTTTTGGCTCTCAAAGGAGAACTACTGTAAAAATTTAGCTGCCAACAAAAATTTCTTGTCAAACTGGCATAAATTAAGCTTTTTGAAATGATATACGCCTAGATAGTTTTCCCTTTCGTTTTTGTCTTTGCCAAAATAGTTTATATGTACATATATGTATATATATATTTAGATAATATTTTTTGCAGACATTTTTCTATATAACTATATATTATATATTTATGTATATATATTTTAGCTTGTCGTCAATTTTATTGGCCAAATATTTGTGAAATAAATCAGTTTGAGAGAGCAAAGTATGCCAAAAAACAAAAATGAAACACAGGAAAAAGAAATGTAAAACATTTTCATCATAAATAAAGTAAAATGAAATTTTGGGGCATTTTGAGTGCATTTCTTTGTGGAGATTTATTGCGAGTCTCCAAACTCATATGCCAGGAGCGGTTCTAAATCTGTGAAGGCTGCTCAAATAAAAGCATTGGCTTTGAATTTCCGTAAAAAAAAAGATTCAAAGATGAACTAGGATTAAAATTCTTTGACTTTTAAGCATCTTTGATTAACCAATATAGAGAAGGATATTTTTTTGTCACTTTATCTATGTATATGTCTATATATCTCCCCACTCTTTTTTTTTGGTATTTTTTATTTTTTCACCCTCTTTTCATATGCTTAATTCATATTTATTTATAGTTGACCATATTTAATGGATTTGTGTGGACTGAAGGTAAGCTTTTTTATTTTGACACCTGTAATCGATATGATAGATAGATTTCCATTGCTTCACATATTTTGCATACCCATATACATGTATACTAAATATATATATGTGTGTGTGTGTGTGTGTGTGTATATGTAGGGAACGCTATGGCATACAAGTTTATTTAATGGGCTGTTGAGGCAGGCACACGACATGGCAAAGCTCCATGGGGATTTGTGTTATGCCATCGCTTGATGTATTTTATGAGGCGAATAGGAAATGTTTTGTGCGTGATATCACCATGAATATGAAATATATATGTTTTATTTTGTATTTTAAATAGTTGCAATAAAGCATAAATGCCCACAGCATTTAGTTTGGGAGTTGCCAGGCACTCTACACTCTAGTGAGAAAATCAATTTCTCGGTTTTACATGAGATTTACGGCCTGTGGAAAATTTCAAGATATTTGATTCCCTAAAAGTTTTCTCTCTGTTTTATTCTGAATTATTGCTCATACATCGCTTGTTATGCTATGTGCTCTACTTTATGTTCACTCTTTAGCTCAAATTGCCTGTTATAAATAGATGCCAATAAGTCAGCCACAATTTGCCTGATTTACTTCACAAAGAGTAGATAAAGAGAGAGTGAGAGAGAGAGAGAGAATGAGGAATGAAACAAAATCAAGAGAATAAAACTTAATTAATTAGTGTCAAAATGGCACGAGCCATGGCTCATTCCAAAAACAAAAAAAAGGCCAGGTCACACTTTACTAGCTTTGGCGGAACGGTTTCGGGCCAAGTCGATACAATCCCGGTAGGGTAGGCTGCTGTCGTCTTTCTGGGTCTCCTTCCACTCATTTTAGTGTGCTCCTCTTTTAGGTATTTCTCTTCCTTTTTTTTTTATATTTTTCATGCTGCTGTCATTTGGCAAATTAATGGAATCAGCGCTGCTATTAGCCAACTGCGGCGGCCAGTCAGCCAGGAAAGAGGGAGAGACAGGGAGGGAGAGAGGGAGTGTGGTAGGAAATAAGCAAAAAGTGGCCGAAGAAACACCGAGAGTCGCGCATAACGGTAATTTATCTTTTAGCACGAATTATCGATCGACATTTCAGGGCATTTCTCATACGCGAAATGTACCCCCAACCTGGAGTGAGTGCGGGTTGGTGGGGGGTAAATTTAACTTTGGCTCTTGCCATTTTTCGGGCCCAGAAAACTTAATGGTTTATCTATGTTTGCTATTAGGTAACTGTCAGTTCCGCCACAACAACGAATCAGATGGCGCAGAATGAGTGGGGGGTGTGGGAGGTCTTTCTCGATAGACTGTTAACTTGCCTTATTGAGTTGTACAGCTCTCTCTTTCTCTCTCCTAACCCCCTCCCCAGCAGCTCGCCCCTTTTACTTGATGGTGTTGCTGTCGTTGGTTTTTGCTGACGGCGCGACCTTTTTATCGCCGGGTAAGTATCTACCAAGAGTTGGTCTGGTCTCCTCAAGTAATTTCCTAGTGGCGGCAGTTTTTGGGTAATGAAACAAAAACAGAAAAAAAGGGGAGCGCCAAGCAAACGGACAGCAATAGCAACAACAACAACAACAACAACATTTTTGGCACGCGAAACTTGCGCTTATTCAATTTTCAAGCGTCGCCATTGCCAGCCAACATGGCGTATGAGCGCTTCCGCTTTTCTTTGCTTCCGTTGGCTGTCTGGTTTCCCTCCGCCGCCATCAACGTCGCTTCCCTTAGCGCAAATCCCTCGCCCTCCTCCCCCCTCCTCTCTCATGTTATCCGTAAAATTTTTGAAACGTACATGAACAAAGCGCACAGCGGCAATCATTCATAGTTGGCGTCGGCATTGTTGTTCCACAGGCGGCTGCTCTATATGTATGTATGTGCACATATATGTATGTATGTCTGGGGTGGGTTTCTAGCTTTTCGTCCTGGGTAAAAAGTTCTCTTTTGGCCGTTTTTTTGCATGCCATGCCTGTCGGCAAACTTTTTGGCTATACACTGAAATGGTTTGGCTCTAAAATCTCCACCTGTCCACGTCTCCCATTCTCTGTTCTCCTTTTCCTTTCTGTTTGGGCCGTTGGCTTTGTTGCCGCTAATTAAGATGAATGCGTTGTGCGTTTAACAGTCTTAATGGGAACGGAAGTTTTTTGGTTTCTTTCAGTGTACACACATTTATTCATCCTTTTAGTTCTGGGGGGCCCCCCCGTCGCTCGCCGCCGTTTTCTTTCACTCTTTCTGACAATTGGTCGAAAAGGAAATTGAAAGGTACCCCCTATGGGCAAACTGAAAAGATCCTTTTTTTTTTTTTCTTTCTTCACAATCTTTAATATTCAAATGTGGCAAATGTGAAAGGTCAGAAAGCAAGAAAGGGTTGCAAAATATATAAATAAATATATTACTTTAAATATTCTATATACATACAAATATTTGTTAACTTGAAATTCTTATGGCCATAAAAATCAATAAGAAATAAAGCACGTTAAGAATGGCTAAAGAATAAGAATGGTCGTACATCGTTCTGTTGCCTTTTCTTTTTCTTTTTTTTAGAGAGAGAATCCACAATCTTTGTGTTATCCCATCGGCTATATGTATATAGTCGTTTTCCCTTATTGCGTGCCAGATTTATGCAGACACGCAACCAAAGTGACTTTGTCAGGTTGCGTGTTTGCAGTTAATGCGACTATAATTTAATATTTTCGTCGTTCTGTTTTTGTTGTTGTTCTGCTTTCCTCTTTTGCGAAAATTGTAACAATTGTCTGTCTGTCTGTTTGACGGTCTGTTTTCGTTGAGTGTTTGGTCTGCCCTAGACCCTGTCCGCAGGCTTATGGTGATCAACCCTCAGCTCAGTTAGGGCGTCGCTTCTTTTTTGTTTTTTTTCTCTCTCTCTCTCTATGTTTGTTGGGGGATGGTTTTTCCTCAATTTTTGTTTCGTTTTTGTGGTCGCAACATTTTGTTGTTGCAATTGTCTCGTGTCGGGGCTTTTGGTCGATGGGTTGACTGGTTGGCGGCTGCTTTTGACTGATGAGTTTCAACACCGCACTCTGGCAACGGCAATCAACAACCCTCTTCAAAAAATTAAGTTGTGTCGAAATCGATGCCAGTCGCTGCTGCTGCTTGTGGGAGGCATCCGTAGAGCACACACACACACACACACACACACACACACAGCGTAACCGCATGTCAATCATAATTAAAACTTTTTGGCTCAGGGGTTGACTCCCCCGACTCCCGCAATCTGATCCCGATCCCAACTCTGACTTTGCTCTGCTCGACTCTGGCCTGTCCTGTCCTGGGTCTGGCTTTGGACTTATCTTATCGTTCGCTTGATTGCTTTTCGTGCTATATACATAAAGATATCTATCTTTATTTGTGTTTGTATGCGTCTGTGTGTGTTTATATAGTAAAAGTCATTCAGACTGCAGCCAGTTGGTCTGGTCATTCATACAATTCCCTGGGCTTATTCATTGAGGCTTTAGTTTTATCAAACATCGTTGCCAAATAAGGCAAACTTGCTCCAACTGCAAGCGGCAGCTTCATTTTCTTTATTTTTCATTCCATTCAATGGGCTTGAGGCTGAAAGCTGCGGCTCATTATCAATTTCCAATGCGGTACACACACACAAAAAGCGTTGAATGTGCGTTCAGTTGTAGGAATCTACACACACACACACACACATAGATGACAACAAACTAGGCACTGCTCCTCCTCCTTCTTTTTCTGCATTTTTCCTGTTCGACTCTTTTCACCCGTCATATCATAGTTGTCGTCAATGTGTCTGCAACAATTGTTGCTCTCCATTTGCTGTCAGGCTCTTGTTGCCGCTGTTGTCTGCCCTGTCTCTCCCCCTCTCCCTATCTCGCTCTATCTCTATGTCCTCATTGCTGTTTGAAGATGTCGTTTGCAATTGTTGTGATTTTCTTCGTTGGGGCATTGGGACAGGAGACATCTAGAATAGGCTATGGGGCACATTGTGCAGCACTTGCACTTATTTGCCGTTGCCTGGTCGTTGGCTGCTCGCTGACATTTTACGTGCCTTGCAAACTGAACTGGCCCCACCGACTTCGCCTCTGCCACTCCCCTTCTCCTCGTTGTCGTTTCGATAAAAGTGAATCTCAAAATGCACATGGGTACTTACTTACTTGTCATTTCATAATACTAGTCAAACTTCTTATGCTTACCTGAAAAAAAGAAGAGAAACAATAAATGAAAAAGATTTGTTAAAATTCAATATGTGTTGCCATCCTCTTCTTCTTCTCTTCAAGTGCATCTATTTTCTCCCTCCCAGTCCCCAAACATTTATATAAATACCGTTCAAGTCAAGTCAGTTCATCTTCTTTATCAGTTTCTTGGCTCGCGTGTGTATTCCATCAGACGGTCATAAAATGCCTTGAAATGTTTAACGCATTTTGTTTGAATTAAGATTTAATTATGTGGCAACAACAAGCTAAACAAAAACGAACAACAACAACAATAAGAAATGGGGGAAAAGGCCTAGGGGTAAAGAAAAACTGTAAAACGATGCACGCACTTTTTTTTATACACAGAGGGAAACGGCCTTAAATAATATTTGGAATTTTCATTTCAATTTCATATAAATTTCATTTTAATTTTAGTTTTTGCTGCACTAAACTTCTGTAATATATTTTTGAATTTAAATAATGTTTATAAATAGATAAATTGTCTCTGACTTTGACTAGGGAAATCACTTAGAGATATTAACCCATAGATTCCTTAAAACTCTTTTAGCTAATTCGATTTGAATTAATAATATTAATATTGTCTTAATGATATTTGATATCTTTTTTTCTATGAAACTAATATTAAAGTTAACTTAGTTAATGTCAAATAAAGAGCTAAATAAAAAAATTAAACTTTAACTAAAAGCTTTAAAAATAAAATTATTTTCAGTTTCATTTTGAGCCACTCACAAATCGTCCTTACAAATTGAGTTTTCCTTGAATATTACTAAAATATTTCGTTTTACTCAAAGGAGAATAACATTTTCCAGCATTGTCAAGACCTTGTTATTTTCTCATTTTCTCTCAGTGTATTTATTTTATGCTCTCTGACTGTTGCCTGGTGCCAGTGATCTGTTTGATGCGCTGCCTATGAACTGACTGACATCCCGGAGATCCCATTGTGTATGTGTGTGTGTGTTCGACTGATTGAAATGGATTTGTTTAGATTTAGGTGCATTGTGCATTTTAATGTTGTTGTTCTTGTTGGTAACATTGAAAGATCTAAAAGTGCATCATTTTGGCTGGCGCTGTTTCTGTTTCGGTTTCGGTTTCTGTTTCTATTCTCTAGCATCGACTGCAGTTAATTTGTTTGTTTGCTTGTGTGTCAAAGTTCAAGACGAGGCCAACATCTATTTTTGGGTTAAAGTTTATTGAGTGAGAAACATTCGTCGACTGGTTGGCGGCAATTAAAAACCATTTCTGGCAACAGCTGGACCCAAACTGATAAGCCTTCCCTGGCTGGCCAATGACAACCGTTAAAAGCCTCCAAAATGAAGTTAACCATTCCAAAGGGCAGAGGACGAGTACGAGGACGAGCAAGAGGACACAGAGTTCAAGCATCCGAAGCTTTGGCCAAGTGGAAATGGTAACTTCTTCTTCTTCTGACTGAATGAGTGTGGCGTCGGAGTTCATGTGCACATGACACTTTGCCTTGAATAAAATATGATGATGCTCGGGATGAGAGTTGGTTCAGTTGATGCTCCTGCTGCTGCTGCTGCTGCTGATGATGATGATGATGATGCACCGTGTCGAAAGACAAATAACGCATCGTCGTTGTCGTCGTCGTCGTCGTCGTCGTGAGTCAAGGCAAGTGGTTGGTTGGATGGGCTAGGGGTTGGTTGATGGTTGGATGCCTGCCACGCATTTGCAGTTTGTCAAACGACCCATCATCGTGGGGCCACGGGACACGGTGAAGGAGCCACGGGCCACGGGCCACATGGTCGCTGACACAATTCGTTAGCAATGCGTTGACATGCAGTCAAGAGGAGTGAATAGCAAGGGGTTGGGGGTTGGCAAATGAAGAGAGAAAAAAAATGAAAAAGTTCTTGAAAAACACATAAAAAAAAAGTAACACTCGCTCGTATAATAAATGCTTCCATGAAGTGATGGGCGGAGTTGGGTGGTGAGTCCGAAGAGTGCAAGCAACACTGATAGCCACTTACTGAAGGTCCCACACCCCTACCCCTCAAACACACACACACACACACACACACAGACAAATATTACACACCAAATGGAGCCAATGGTTATTGGAAAACTTTTCGGGGTGAATGAGTTTGACAGGCCAAAGAAACCGAAAATTTGTGTTTTCTTTTTTGCTTTAAATGGGGGAGAAAAAAAGAAAAGAAAAATTTCTTTCTCAAGAACTCAATAAGAGTGTTTTGTTGTTGTTTGTTTTTTATTTTTATTCGAATTTAATTTGAGCAAAAATGTATAAACATTTATGTCACATAAAAATTTAAGTGATATTCAGACAAAACATTTGAATTCTCAACCAACAATTTCTTCAAGTGGAGATACATTTTCTTCCCCCGTATGATCTACTGGCATGACTTTTATATATATCTTATCCTGCCATAATACACAGAGAGAAACAAAAAGAGGGGGCAGAGAGAGAGAAAAAGAGATAGACAGACAGTCAGGGACATTGAGTAAGGCACTTTGGACGCATTATTATTCTTATGTATGTAGGTACTTATGTATGATGATGCACAAGCTTGTTTCTTATGGTTCCGACTTGTTGTTTAATCTGTGGCAGTGCCTCAGCAAATTTGTTCAACATTTTCAGCTTCTTCCTCGTTTTTTTTTTTTTTAAATCAGACCAATTTGTATGCATTAAATGCACAGAGAGAAAGGGAAACAGTGACAGAGAAAGAGAAAGATACATTTTGCCGAGTCTAGATTTACGTAATGTTACCCTCCCACATGGGCTGACAGACAGGAAGAGAAAGAAAGCAAAGGGGAGGGGTACACAGACAGACATCCCCCTCTTGGCCGCGATGTCACCCTTGGGCTGTCTCGCCCATGTTGTACAGTTGACGCTTTTTACTTGACATTTGTCAAGCGTTTTGTAAAGCCTCTCCCTTGAAATAATTTTTTGTTTTTTTGAGGGATGGTGGGAGGACGAGAGTAGGGGGTGGGGGGGGGGTGGTATGCAATGATCACCCACACAAGCTCACAACCACCCACCTAACCACTCACCCTACACCTACACACAGACAGCCAGAATATGTTTGTCACTGCGGATGCTCTAATAGAGAGACAGACAGACAGACAGTACGTCCGTCCGTCCGTCCGTCACAGAGGTCAAAGTCAAGAATAGAGAAGAGTTATATATTCGTTTTGAACAATTTTCGACAATTATTAATCAAAATCAAGCCACATTTTTTGCAATGAGGAAACGGATACTTGACTTGGCATTTCATTCATTTCATCATCATCATCATGATCGCCCGCTGTGTGTCTTTTTTTTTTTTCTTTCCATATGCACTATGGGCGTCAAGTGGTCCCAGTTTTCGGTAATTGCTCGAAAGTGTCACTGACAGTGGCAGAATGAATAAGAAGAAGACGACAGCAGCAGCTCTTAAATGCAGACAGGCCAGAACTGAGCCCAGAAGAACAATAAATTTGTACAGTCAACGACATAATTAACAGCAACAACTGGACGACCGGAGAAGTGAGCTGGGCAGGAGTGGCAGTGTAGGGAGCAGCAACAGAACGGTAAAAGCATCGACATCAGGAAATCAACGCGTTTCGGGGTCAAGCAGAACAACAACAATAACAACAAACCAACAAGAACAACAAACGAGATGTTGTTTAACTTTTGTTTTATTGCAAACATTCATCGCCATTTGCGTTTTTGCCATAAAAGTTGCCTCTGTTCTGTTTTCTGTCTTCTGTCCCTCTCTCTCTCTGTCTCTCTCTCCCTCCCTCTCTTTCTGTATATTTCTGAATTCAGTGGCTTTTTGCCATTGGGATGGTTGAGTTGTCGCTTTTGGACAACGATAAAAATCACTGGTACACGAAAATCCAAAAAAATATTTAACGACTTTTGTATGCCCTTAAGGCCATATATATTTAACACTTTTAACTAATAAATCAAAAATTAGAAGTTCAATCTGTCAAATGTTTAAAATAAAATAGAGTTTCCTCAATTTTGAAAATGGTTTTTGCAAATATTGAATTATAAATGTTGGAACTCAACATTATTTCCACATCATCATTGGAATATATATACAAATGATTATTTGTGAGTAAAGCAGAATATAAACTATTAAATTTATTGATCGATAAAGCTTCTAACTGTTTTTTTTTTTATCTATACTTCAAAGTATCTCAGAATCTGATTCAGACTTTTAACTCAATCTCTCCATTTCCCTTTACTGCAGTTAGCTTTTCCGATTTGCCAACTAAACTTCTGCCAAACATTTCATTTTGTTATGTTTCTTTGTATGAAATAGTTATTAATTTTCTAATAGATTAACTTGCTGCAATTGAGGATTATTGTTTCCACTTTCTTCATCTCAAAGTTATGATAGCCCTTCCATAAGAAAGTCATGTTGAGGCCAACAACAACAACAAAGGCAATAAAAATACACAAAAGAGAGGTAGAGGGAAAGAGAAGAAACCAAACCAAAGCCAAAAACCCAAGCTCACTCCCCACCCCGCTTGCCATAACCCTAAGCCAACAATTTGAAGCGATTCCAACCGACCCCAATGGTCTCGTTTACAAATTAAGCACTTCCAAATGGGCAGCAAATTAATTTTTATTGCGCACAGAGTTATGTAAAATGTGGCACAACAATTCCGGTAGGATGGGGGTGGGAGGCGGGTGGCGAAAGGAATTGAAGCTGCCAAACTGAGAGTGAGAGTGGGTGGCAATGGTAATGGATATGGGAAGGGTAGGTGGGGAATTGGTAGTCAATGTTACTTGTTTGGTGCTTGCAAAATGCAAAAACTTTTGCAAGTTTTGTCGGCCATTCGACTGTTCCTAATAAGAGACGGCCATTTTGTGTCAGTTCATAGAAATTGTCAAAGTTTTGCTTCGAATCCCGAAAAATATATATACATACATATATTTTTTTTCTTTTGGTTGGGGATAAATTGTCTAAGGATGAGTTGGCGGAAAGGAGAAAGAAATTATGGGAAAGGGGAGTGGGGGGATGTAGCCGGGACTAGGATGAGACTACAGACTGTCTGACAGTTATTTAGTGCAGGGATTTAACCGATATCAGCAGCAGCAGCAGCAGCAGCCGGAAACGGAAGCGGCCAACACTTGCCGGCATCAGTTTCTATCTCTCTCTCTCTCTCTCACACTCTCGTTCTTTCTATGTGTGTGTGTGTGTGTGTGTGTGTGTGTGTTTGCGTGTCTTTTGAGCTAAATTATGTTGCCAGCTTAACGTGGCCGAGATAAGCGCGGCTCTGTTTGAATTTGCCTGGGCATGTCATTAGTTCGGAATTATGTGTATTTAATTGCAATAAGCACAAGTGAGACAGCCAGCTCAGGGCTAGAATTATAAATTGTAGCTATATATACACTATATGTATGTACACTTGATCATCATTATTATTTTTATCATCTTCATCAGCATTATCATTATGGAACAAATGGAAAAATCTTTTCAATTTCAATGCAATTTAAAGGCAGGCATGAAAATTCTTTCACTTTGGTCAACATCAAATTGTCTATACATATATGTATATTTAGTTTTGTATAATTTTGTAGGCGTGGCAGATTGACAATTTCATTAAACATTTTGCGGGCATTACTGGCATCCATCCTCATTGCCCTTTGACATCTGTGTGTGTATGTGTGTGTGTCGGAACTCATCATTTATTTATATGTTTGCCTTATTATTGCTTCAGTATTTCATTTTTTCACATTCTTCTTCTTCTCCTGGTCTCGTTTTTTTGTCTGTTTATACCCTGTGGGGCAATTTTAAGAGGTATATTGGAGGCTTTAGAGGACTTTCTTAATCTAAAGATCTGGATCTTTCAAGGTCCTCAAATTCTTTCTTAAGCAAACATTAATAGGATCAACTTGTACACATCCATGTAAGCAAAATAAAGTCAAGTTTCGAATACAAAAGTGGAGAATGAAATATTCATAAATTAAACTTTCGAAAAAAATAAATTAGATATAACTTAGATGCACATATATTAGAGGAATTTCTAAAATATTTTTTTTTGAGATAAATAAATGAAATAGAATAAACTAAGTCTTTGTCATAGCAAAAATTACTTTTATTCTATTATTTTTTACAAAGACTTAATAAAATTTTGAAACGTTTAAAGTTTTGTAAATTATGATAAACAATTGAAAGTGTTTATAGTTTGCATTGGCTTTCAGTTACTCTATAATCAAGCTTTTTAGGCCGATTAGCCAAATTAAATTAAATTAGAATGAGACAGATATATAAAGACTTTTTCTAGAATGCAGGGTATCTATAGAGTGTATTACATGAAATTGAATATCCCAAATTATTGTTGTATTCCTTTTATACCTTTAGAACAATGAGTGACTTGTCTCTGTGTGTGTGTGTGCGTACATGCGAGTGAATACAATGTAATAAGTATGTCTGGGCGTATCAAGTAAAGTGTCCTGAAGTGTTGGACTGAAGTGAAGTAAAGTATGTGTGTGTGTGTGGGTGGGAGAGGGGGAAAAGGTATTGGTACTGGTACTGGTCTGATGTCTGATGATTGTGAGGCGTGATGGGTTGGGTGGATGGAGGTGGGGTTGGGGTTTGAGATGCTGCTACTCCTGGCCTAAAGTGTCATTGTTGCCGTTGAGCATGCTTTTTGTTTAATAAATTATTTATCAAACGACAGACAGCAGTCTAGCGGCAGACACGTGGCATTGGTCCACAAAATAAGATATATACATATATGTATGTATGTATATAAATACATATATTTATGCTTATATGTCAGAGCTGCTACAGGGCCAATCGAATGAAATAAATACGCCAGAGGCAAGCAAAAACAAAAAAAATAAAAAATTAATATATTTCGTCTTCTATAATCTTAAATTGAAAGCGATTATTAAATTCATCGTTAGTAATTCAAACAATTGAAACGTCCATCGAGGGCCCTGGCAATCAAAATGAAACGAAACAATATAGTTAAAAAAAAAAAGAAGAAATCTGCATAAACAAATAATAATAAACAATGCTGCAAAAGCAAGAAACAGAAAGGCCAGAAGTTGGAATGAATACATCAATCAGATGATATTGTTGCTGATTGTATCTAAAAATATTTGAAATATTCAATCAATAAATGATAATTGACAAACCGAAGAGGGAGAGAGAGAGAGAGTTAAATGTGCCAAGGGTCGTCAGGGAGACAAATGGAACCAAGGGGACTTGAGAGGGAAAGAACTTTGCTGTGAACAGTTGTCGCTGCTAATTGGCATTGACAGTTGGCAACAGGCAACAGGCAGCCTCCCCAAGCACCACCACCCCCTCCTCCATACTCTCTACTATCTTGCCGTTTGGATGATGCTACTTTGCTGCATTCAATTAATGCCGGAAATCCCCGCACAAGAGGGAAAAATGGAAAGAATTACTGATAAGGACATGAAATTGCAGTCCCCAGTTCTCACACAGTTCTCAGTTCACTTCGGTTCAGTTCCTGTCAGGGAAATATATATACATTTTACATATAGAATGTAATAAATGTTCAACATTTTCGTGTTGCTTTAATTAATGCAATTAAATGTCGAGTGAGAATAATTGAAATTGCCCATAAAGCCAAAGGGGTAGCATATGCTATAAATATATATATAAATAATTCAGTAAGATCTTCTCCTTTTTGTATACCAAAAAGAACACATACACATGGATACATATAAACATATATGTATGTATGTGTATCTCAAGCATTTGTATAGTATGACCATACCAAAGAAACAAAGATAAATGGAATGGAATGGAATAAATAGAATGGATTAATGGATAAATCAAATAAATGGGTTAATGAAAATATTTTGAAAATTGTTCATTTTGCATATTAAAAAAGTTTTTATCAAACATAAACAACTTAACTGTTAGTTGTTGTTGAAAGTAATGCCTTAAGCCTTCTGTTCACATATATCTTTGGATTACCCTCGATTTGTAAATAGCTCCACACTATAGTTTAAATCGATTAATTAGTGCATCAAATTTCTCATGTTTCTCGAATCGATTTCGTTGAAATGTTGGCCATAATACCCACAGAGCTTGGGCCAGGGCTTAAATAAAGTTGTAAATGCTGGCAAGTCAAAACACTTAAGCCAACAAAAGTACAGCCCACAAAACAAGAGACATGCAAGTTGTTTGTTTCATAGAGGCGGGGGGAAGAAGGAAGAGGAAATTGAGCCAAACTAAGAAAACCTGCAATCGGCTTACGGTTCACTATTTTATTGTTCTAGTTGTTTGCAGAAAAAAGGGGTGTGGGTGTGCCAGTGTGGGCGAGTGTGAGGAGTGGTGAGGGGATGCCTGTTTTTCTATGTAGTTGGGGGGTGTGGCCAAGACACTAATTGTTGGTTGTTACCTGTCCTGGCGAGTATCGGAGCAGCAAGTTCCGGTAATTAAGCAAAGAACTGACGTTACGTGACACGAAAAAACTCTCTCTCTCTCTCTCTCTTAACTCAAGTCACGGTACACCGGACAAATGCTGAGCACTTGTTGATGCTGGGGGGGGGATGGGGAGAGGGGGATGGTGGGCTAAATATTACTACTTGTCCGTAGTTGCCGCAACAATATATCAGCACAAATCCTGCTTAGTGGTTTTTCAATTAAAACTTGTAAATTTGAAATGAGACGACAGCAAAAATATCAACAACAACAACAAAGACCAACCAACTAACCAAACCAAGTGCTGCTGAGCCAGGCCAATGGACTTGGCAGCACCTGCCACACACAGATATATACAATATCTACACATATATATGTATATATGTATATATATAAATATATACAAAGTCGTGCAAACATGTCCCGAAATTTATATAGAAGCAAGTACGCTTCTGCTGGAAAATTAATAAACAGCATAAAATTTTAACTAGACCCGGTAACGGCATTGTTCCCGTTTCCGTTTGCCAACCCACCTCCTCCCCTCCAATTCTTCTCTATTATATGGCCAAGGCAATGAACTTTTGCTCCTGTGCTTCATTTCTCCTCTTTCCTGCTACCGGTCCTGGGCATTCTCATTGTGTATGGCTAAGGTCAACATATACCTAAAGCTTCACTCTATGTGTGTTTTTGGCTGCCTGGTTCGGCCGAGCCATGGCCGGCTCACATTGAAATCTATTATGCATGGTCCGAAAAATTATGGAGAGCGGGCAACATGTGTAGGGAGGGGCTGTTGTGTTGTTGCAAGCGCATTATGCAAAAGTCGGAGAGGGGAGAGGAGCCCCCGTTGTATTTTCATTTTCATCGCTCTTTCTTTCTTTTTTTTTTCTCCTTTTTGTTGGAGCACAAATTTTCGGCCAAGCACTTGGCTAGCACGTTGTAGGCACTCGTATGTAGGATGTAGGGTGCAGGGTGCACTCAAACGCGCCTCATGTGGCATAACTGGGTCGCGTGCACTTGAAGGAAGGCAGATCCCCCCAGAATCACCTCCGACTCCATGGTGCTGCTCATGCTTGTGCTCAGGCAGGCGTTGAGCGTGAAAAATGCAATCAATTCTTGTTTTCTTTTATGTTCTCGCTGGCACAATTGGGCAAATCAGGCAGAAAGGCAGGATATATGGAATATAGTAAGTATATATTATTTTTTATTCCGATTGACCCAAGTAGTTTTGTTCGTCTTTACACATGGTCGGGGAACCAAAAAGTAATATACATTTGTATAAAGAAAATTCCAAATTATTATTACTTTACATAAAATTTTATGGCCAGATGATCCAGTTGCGAAATAATGAAAAGGCATTTCCATTTTCAAACATATTTACGACATAATTAAGCAACGATTTATTAAAAGGTAACGTCAAGAAGAACAAACGCTACCGTTAACTAGAACAGTGCACGCAAAATATATACGTTTACGAACTCTCTTTGACCCACATAAAAAAAGAAAAAAAAAAAAACAAATTGGCTCTCCCAAATGCCAATCTACATAGAAAACCTAGCCCAAGTACAAACAATAAAATACAAGAAAACGCATTATCAAAATAATAAACAATTGATGATATTTTACTTACGATAACAACAAACACCAACAACAACCTCTTCAAAAGCATAAAAATAAAAAAAAGAAAAGAAATCAATAAAATATACAAAACGCAATTGAAGCAAAATGATAGGAATTGGGGGAGGGGGAGAAGAAAAGGAGCACAAAATGCTTGCAAATAAATAAAAATTGCTTTATTTATTAAGCATTAAACAATAAATGGGATTATTTTTATCATCAGACCAAAAGAAAAAGAGAATGAGTGAGGTTAAGGGGAAGAAGAAAAACAACAACCAAAGAACAAAAAAAAAAAGAAAACAATAACATAATGTACAACTCCCCTTCTAACCAACTTCAACTCCAAACCCATTCCATATCTCTTTCTTCCTTCACCCAAAGCAATCGACTCTATGCCATGCCACTCCCCCCTCGTCACAGTGGCCATCTCCTCCTCAATCTTCCACTCAGTGTGAGAATAACAATTGCAAACAGGAGCTAGGCAAATAAATGCAAATCATGTTGTTTCCTTTTGCTCAAACCACCAGCTCCGTCACACACTTATCCAGATACTCTTTCTTCTCAAAATAACGTACATGCCTTTTTATCGGCCTAAGCTATATAGACATTTCCTTCAGACTATGTGTTTGGAGAAATTTTATCAATATATTCTATCTCTTATAATTTTATTGGCACCTTTTCTTTCTTCTTTTATCAAGTTTTAGCTATTCTATAAATATATATGTATAGGTATATAAGTATAAAAATCTCCCAAGTGAGCTACCTAGAAAAATAATGGCTTATGGTTATGTTTTTCTCTATAGGTATATATTGAATATTTGTGGATTACGAAAAAAAAGACACCCAAAAAGACAACTTTTTTGACCAATTCAGAAAATTTTTTAAAATTCTTTTTCCTTTTATTTAACGTTTGAGTTAAAGTTTTCTAGGAAAATTTATATACATTTTCATTTTTTTATTTAATGCTTTATATGTATATATCAAACATATATTCCAGGATGTCCCTGATAAGGAAAATTATACAAGTAAATTTCAGATTCTAGTCCATATCGACTGACATTATCACATCCTAGAAAGCTGAGACAAACCACATATCCCAAGTCCTATGAGGGATCATCAATAAACTTGGCCAAGATGCCAAATGCCTAATGGCATCTTGGCCATTTAGATTTTTTGCTCCTTAGATAAATATTAACAAACTTCTATTAATAATTTTAGAAGGTAATGAATGTAAAGAGTCTTTTTGCAAAGGGTATAGAAAGTGCGTTCATTCATATATAAATTATAGCCTCTGGCTTAGTTTGGGATTTTTGATGAGCGACCGTGGAGGTTGGCGTATGGACGGAGGAGAACCAGGCGGGCAGAAGGTTTGAAATGGGAAGCATTATGGCGATTGCGATTGTAACTGGCGTTTGAAGTGCTCCGTTTGTGGAGGGGTTTAGCGGGGCTTGGTGGGGCGCAGTGACCAAGAATCCAAGCAAATGTCAGGGGTGGACAGGCAAGGCCTACTAAGTAGCCATTCAACTCATTTGAATGAAACACTGTTTCACTCGGCCTTTCCATTCTTATAAAATGTTTCACGTTTTTGTTTTTTTTTTTTTTTTTTTTTTTGGGGTGGGTGGAGGGAGGAAGAGGGCTGGTTTTGTTTTTGTTATGCTGTTTTTGTTTGCTCGTCCCGAATTTTATTTCACCAAATTTGTAACTGTCACTTTACATTACAATTTTTTGTTGTTGTTCTGTTCGGTGAGTTTCCTTTTCAGGTTTTTTTTTTCTTCCTTTTTCATCAAGTATTTACTGCTGTTGTTGTTGTTGCTGCTGTAGTTGGTATGGAAATCTACATGTTCGAAACTTTTACCGAATGGTCCGAGTGTGTTTTGATTGTGAGAGGGGAAAAACGGGGACAAAAAAAAGTTTCTGGTCTAAAGGTAGGCAAAAGTTTTGCAAGTGACAAATAGATTTAAATTTGAAAATGCTTTTTCTGTGTTGCGACCATTGAAACGATTTGAATGGTCGGGTTTTTTTTTTTTTTTTTTGGTCCGAATGAATGGGGTTGGATGGATGTGTACTGTTTGTTTGTGTATTTGTTGTATGTTGCAAAGGGTTTGTCATGCAAAGCACTATTGACAGCGGTCGTAAATCTTTGTAAAAGTGCCTGCTTTAACCCTTGTCAGAGAAGGGTAAGAGCCAGCCAGCCAACAGTCAGTCGGGGCAAAACGAACGACCTGGGCGTGAAAATTTGTGTATGAGCATGAAAATCAGTTTTCAAGTTGCTTCGATTTAAGCGATTTACAGGGTTACCTATTTATGTAACCATCATGGCCATATCCACAACACTTGTCTTGCCATTTGTAAGATGTTTCTGAAGAGGAAGATGAAGGGTTTCCAGATGAATAATGATTTGACTGGCCTAATGGAAAACTGAGCCAAACAAAGTCAATTTCAATCTATTAGTACGTTACACACACACACATGAAGCGGTTCCATTAAAGAGTTTAAAATTTCATGAAAAAATATTACATTTTAATTATAACTCTTCAATTTAATGTTTTGTATTATAAAGACAAATGACTCTTGGCTTAAACAAGTTGGGAATCACAGCTAAATGAAATAAAAATAATATTGCAGAAGCCAAGATTTCATTTATAAATTGAAAAACTAAATATGAAATTTAAAAATTAATTTATTTATAATAGTAAAACTTTAATTCACAAATTCCTGCTTTTAGTAATAAAGTTATTCTTTTCCATGACATCAGTTTTTGTTTTCAAATTCCAAGTAGTTTGGCCCAAACGAACAAAAGCATATGTTGCATGTCTATATAGAGATAGATGATTCTGGTTAATTTCAATGACCTTATCATCGCGCTGGAACATTTTTTTTTTTGAAAAATATTTTTTTTCAATTTCCCGAGAACTAAAACACGAGAAAAGCAGCAAAGTGGGGGAGGGGAAATAACCGAATTCGTTGAAGCAATTATGTGAGGAGGCGGCACAAATGTTCACAGCTCGCCAGCCATCATCATTCGAATTGCATTTACAAATTAGCATTCTAATGAGCCACAAGGCCCTGGCATGGCCTGGCCTGGCCTGGGTAATTATGGGCGCCGCCTTCTTTTGTCTATTTGGAAGCCACCAACTTCCCCCATCTCTTTATATAGACGTACATATAGATGCATTGTGCAAGAGAAGTAATTTCGCTGGAAGCAAGCATGGCCTTTGCGTGTTGGCCAATTGAAATGAGATGGATTTGTTTAGGCCAGCATTGAGTAGGAGTTGCAGTACAACTGAAGGAGAAGGCAATTGAAGGTTTATGAATGGAAGCGACAACTAGGCCGCATTGCGGCTGATCTACTTGCAAGTTCCTGTCCCTAATCCACAAGCAACCTGACTGACCCCCCGCCCCACCTTCGAGTTAAAGTTGCATTAAAAACTGAAACTGAAAACCGGTTACCACCACCACCACCACCATCATCATCATCATCATCATCATCATGGTCATCATCATGCGTTTTGCGCTGCATCCACATAAAAATAACGAAAAATTCTTGACTTTTGTTTCACATACATACAAAAAAAAAAGAAAAAACAACAAACGAGGTTTATCTTACGATTCTCCCGAGGTTCCCGGGTTCTTTTGCTGCCCCTTTTTTGTTTTTGTTTATATAAATTCTTTGAAATGCACACAAACACACACACACACACACAGAGATATAGAGAGAAAATTAAATTTGTTCTCTTCTTTTTAATTTTTATATAGCTCGACTGCTTTTTGGTTTGTTTCTAAGGCATTTTCTTCCTGTTTTTTTTTTTTTTTTTTCTGTTGCACGCTCTACTGAACGCACTGAACGGCCCGAAAGAGGGCCCTATTCTTGTTCTTGTTGGCTAGTAGAGTTTGGTTTGTTTAGAGTTTTTGGACGTCGGTGTCTTTTTAGACGCAACGCTCACAAAGTTGATTGGGAGAGTTTCATTTTTTCCTTTTTGGAGTGTGGTCCGAGAACTGAACATGCATGTAAAAATGCAACGTAACTTGGATACGAAATGGAACCAGTGATAAAGAGAGAGAGAGAGGGAGCGAGAGGGACAGAGTTATGGCGGAGGGGCAGGCAGGTAAAGTTGGTGGCCAGAGAAGGGCCACAAACACCATGTGCATGTGCGGTTGATGACTTGCACTTGGCTCTCGATTTCGGTGTCGGTCTTACCAACAGAGACTGAGTGACTCTGGCTCTGACTTTGACTTTGGCACTGGTTAGACTGGCTGGCTGCTGCTTGTTTTGCTGGCTTACTACTTGGTTGCTGCTGGCCTGGTCAGGAATTTGGTTTGGGTTTGGGGTTTGAGTTTGGTTTTGGTTTTGCTTTTGTTTGGTGTTGGAGTTTTCTGTTTCTCCTGTTTTACTTTGACTTTGGCTGCCGGTGGCGGTTTATTTAGTGCTTGTTTTTTCTTTCCTTCTCTCTCTGATCTCTGGACATAAACAAGTGTGACCAGTTTTTTGAATTGAAAGAATTTATAGTATGTATATTTATCAAAAAAGAAAAGAAAATGAATTGGCAACAGAAATATATAGTTTTGTATTTTGGTTTTTTTTTTTTTTTTTTTTTTTTTTAAATCATTTATAATTTAGATTCGTATACGATTGGAAGAACATCAACTGGATGGGGAAGGAGAAGAATAAAGGGATTATTCTCATTTTAGATTCTTTATAACGGCCTTGGTAAATTCAGAGCATTTGGCCTTGCCACCCAAATCCATAGTTCGTACATTATCCTCTTTGATGGTCTTGATAACGGCCTGTTCGATTAAATCGGCATAGCTATGGAATTGTATATAGTGCAACATCATTACAGTGGACAGGAGCAAGGCAGTGGGATTGGCCAGATCTTTGCCAGCAATATTTGGTGCCGTGCCATGGACAGATTCAAAGATAGCACCGGCTGTGCCAATGTTACCCGATGGCGTTAGGCCCAGGCCACCAACTAAACCGGCGCAGGTATCAGAGATAATATCACCATAGAGATTGGGCAGAACGAGAACATCGAAACGCTTTGGATTATCGACAATCTTCAGGCAGACGGTGTTTAGAGTGACCTCCTCGTAGGTAATGCCCAGGGATTCCATTTGCTGCTTGTACTTATTGGCCACTTCGCGGACACAATTGATGAAGAGTCCATCGGACATACGCATCGACGACTTCTCGTGGACGGCCGTGATCTTCTTGCGTTTCATGGCAAGGGCATAGGAGAAGCAGTATTCGGCCACTCGGAGTGAGGCGGCTCGTGTGATTAGCTTGATGCTCTGCACGACGCCATTGACCAGGGTGTGCTCAATGCCCGAGTATTCCCCTTCCGTATTCTCTCGTATGGTCACCACATCGACATCCCCGTAGACAGTCTCTACGCCGGGCAGGGAGCGGCAGGGTCTCACATTTGCATAGAGATTGAAGAGTTGACGCAGAGTTAGATTCAGGGAACGAAAGCCTGTCCCCACTGGGGTCATTAGGGGACCCTTGAGACCCACTTTGGTTCGCTGCATGCTCTCAATCACCTGCTTGGGCACTGATGCTCGTCCATTGCTATCCAAAACGGGCGTCACATCGACTGGCTCAAAGATCAGTGGGACCTTAGCCGCTTCAAGGATTTCAAGTACGGCGAGCGAAATTTCAGGTCCAATGCCATCGCCGGGCATGAGTGTAATGGTGCGCGGTTTATGATTCATATTGGCACCACCGTTGCCGACCTTGGAACCACCGCCGCTGCCGGTGCCGCTGCCCCCGCCTCCAACAACTTTGCCGTTGCCTCCTCCGCCGCCAGGACGTCGTGTGATCTGCGTAGTTTGAGTTGGAGGTTTCACTGGTCCTTTTGGAGGTGGTTTTTGTGGTGGCTGTGTGGATGATGGTCCAGAACGTGGTGGTTCAGGAGGAGCTTGATTAGGCGGTTGAGATGTGGGTCCTGATGGTCCAGGAGGAGTTTTCTGACTAGCCGGCGCAGTTGGTGGTGATGGTAACAAAGGATTTGATTGTTTCAGACTTGGTTGTTGTGGTGGGGATTCACTCGGCACTCCTTGACTGGGCTTTGCTACGGTAGAAGGTGTCAAGGGATTGGTTGGCAATTGTTTAGGCGGAGCTCTAGGGATTGGTATTGTCGTTGGTGCAGTTGGCTTTTCCGATTTTCCTTTTCCTGCCAATGGCTCCTGGGATGGCTCATTTCGATGTATAGATCCTCCTCCATTTGGTGAGCTTTTGGGGGTTATCGTCTGCTTATCCGATGTATTCTTCCCCTTACCGGAACCTTCTCCACTGCCAGGGCCTTTACCTCCCGGCGGTCCTCCCTCCGGGGGCTCTCCACCGGATGGTCCAGCTGGTGATCCGCCACCGGAAGAGCCTCCTCCTGTCGATGTTATCGAACCGGATCCCTCGGACACAGAGAAACCAAAGTCTCCCGCAGCCGAACTCATTGAATTGCGTGGCGGGTTAATGGGACGTGGTTCGAGCACCACCCCCAAACGTCTATGATAGATATCGTGGATGGTGTCCCCTCCTTGTTCTACTTTCTTCAAATCTTCCTCCTTTCTCTCGCCACGCCTCACCTGGGGACAGGTTTTTCGTCTTGCCGGTTGCACAGAATCACCGGCTGTTCGCCTCGGACGCTGGCCAGTCTCGAATGGGCGACTGCTTCGGACTCTTGTGAAACGCACACGTGTTCCATAGTTCTCCGCACAGGAGCGGATATGATGCGAACCGATGCCACCATTGGCTGGCCTATGGCAAACAGTTGCAATCCCAACAAACCGACGCAACATATTGTTTATGTCAAAAGTAATTTGGGAGGGGGGGGGCACGTGTTACTGCGAGGAAGGAAAATCGAGTCTGTTGTTTGTGTTTTTCAAAATTTGTATCTTAGAAAATCATTGCCGTGAAGTCTTCCAATCACGAGCTGTGGAATAAAAGTGTGCCAGATCAAGGGGCATTAACTTTTTACTAAAAAATTCACAGCCTACTCATTCTATATACATTTTTATATCTATTGGAATTGTTTGCCTTTACCACTAGATATTTTCATTTCCGCAAAACGTTTAAAAAATTCATTCACTCCCTTTCTTTCTCTCACTCTCTGTCTCTCTCTCTCTCTCTCTCTCTCTCTCATTTTTGAACAATGGCGGAAGTCAACACTTGGCCGGGCCCGGCTACGGCTCAACGGTGGATCTGAATCGTGCTCGGACCAATACCAATTTGCATAGCTTTTAGGCAAACGTCTTGGGCCTTAACATTTGCAACGGGCCAACTTCCTTTTGGTGCTAGTTTCGCTTTTGTTTGGCGCCTCAAAAAAAAAAAGAAAAAAAACTTTTTGGCGACTGGCACCAACTGGCCAAAATAATAATAAAAAAAAGTAAAATTTATATATATAAGGAAGCAAACGTAAAAGCAAAGAAAAAGTTTTACAAGGCAAACACGCGACAAGTTGGCTAGAACGTTGACGCAACGCCTTGTAACCCTTTTTCAGGCTGGCGCAGGAAATGATTTCATTTCATTTTACAGAAATTATTTCTCCGGTTTTATTTTATATATTTTTTTTGTTTTGCTTCTACTATGCCGATTCACTTTGCATTTCGCTTTTATTTTTGGTTAAGCTAATTAAATTACTTTTTCCGTCTGCAATTTCATTTGAAAATTTGTTTGTTTTGAAGGTCGGGCGGTATTTGTATTTGTTTGTCTCTCTTTCTCTGGCTTTAATTGAAAAAGTTTTGCTCCGACCAACCCATCGACCCCCGACCGACAATGGAAAATGATTAAATATGAGAAAATTTTTTGTCATGTATTTAATTATATGTAAATGGGAGCAGTAACGAAATTAGCTGCGAAAGGCAATCAAATTATGCAGAAAAGGAACGTAACCAGAACCACCTTAAAACTCTAGAAAGAGTGAGACAGAGAGAGGTTACTACACGCACACACCTGCAGATATTCACATGTGTGTGTGTGTGTGTGTGTGTGTGTGCATTGTGGTGTGTGTGATGTG
This sequence comes from Drosophila insularis, assembly GCA_018903935.1. NCBI lineage: Eukaryota > Metazoa > Arthropoda > Insecta > Diptera > Drosophilidae > Drosophila > Drosophila insularis. The sequence goes on from JAEIFP010000150.1 coordinate 8,112,929, forward strand.
GTGTGACCACGCCCACGTTACGCTTTTAGCTACCATAGAGTATTTTCATAATTCCTATACCCTGTATACTTGAATCTGAAAGTTCAAAAGGGTATATATGTATGTGTGTATTCCCTTTTGGCCTAGAAGAAGCTTCATCCAAGTTTTCAACCCTGTCAGAGATGGCCTGTAACCCCATTTACCTACAGGATATCAATGTAGTCGTTGCTTTGTCATCGTCTAGCATATTCGTCTTTTCAAGCTGTTGTCATTTGGCATAATCATATTTCAACGGATTAGCATAATTTTAACGAAAAATATTAATAATGAAAAGTGAATGGCGGTTGGTCGGTCTGTCGTCTCTGTCGTTCAGTCTCTGCATCTCCGCCCCCGGTTGACAAACACGCGACGACGCGGCAAGTTATATTACATTTTCCTACTGTTCTAGGTAGACTATATAGATATATATACATATATAGGTACATATATAGAGGAGGAGAGGTTAAGCTCTCGATGTGCTCATATTTATTTTGTTACGCGCATTTATATTCATATTTGGTAATTCGAATACCTCCTTCTCTCACTCACTCACCTGCACCTTCTTTTGTTTCGTTTGCAGATGATTGTGTGGGCAGAGGGGAGAGACATCTTTTTTTCTTACCCTATTTATCAAAGAGGTATATTGCTTCCATAAGAAGTACCCGATAGCGACTTAAAGAGTTTCTAGTCACTGCTATGTAGAGCATACAATATTCGTCATTGCACATAGTTAGACCATATTACTTTGAATTTTTCCAACAGATTTAGTTAGAGTTTAGGTTTTGTTTTGTTTTTTTTTTTTTTTGGGGGGGTCCGCCGTTGTTGGTATTGGTATTGGTATTGGTATTGGTGTTGGCGTTGAGCGCCTCGCCGCATTTGTTGTTAAATGATTGATGATCTTTTGTTAAGGTTGCTGCCAACCAACCACCTACACCTACACACACACACGCACACGCACACAATTATTTACACATTATATTATGGCATATTATAATTTTGTTTCCATGTTTCTGTTTCTTTACTTGTTTCACATTCTGGCCAAAAACCGCCAAGCTGTCTAGTTGAGTGCACATTTCAGTGTTCGTTATCTGACCAACTTACCGCTCGGAGTCGCCATATCTACCTCTACAAACATACAAACACACATACATAGATATGTGGGTATGTTTATTTGTTTGCTTTAGATAAAATAGTTTGTTTGCCATTATGAATAAGTATACACACCTGCAATGGAAAGAGTAAATATTATGAACAAATTAGTTAGAGTCACTTAGAGTTACTTCAATTCATTTTACACTAGTTGGTTTTCTTAAGATTAACTAAACTATTTAAGTATCATTGTTTTTTTTTAAGAAAAGTTAATCTGGCTCTGGTTATATTTGCTTCAAATCCGGTTTCAAATTCTGCCATCTTCTTGATATTTCCACCCTCTTCATATATACATATATACATTTATTTAAAGAGTTTGTTTTCTTCTTCTGTTTGCATTTACTTCTCTTTTATTATTTGGATTTTAGCTTAGTGTGCAAAAAAAAAAAAGGAACCGACGAAAAAAGACCAAAGTCAATAAACCGTATAAATGTACAACAACAAAAGTAAATACAACTGGACAAGGGGGAGGCAAGTGTTGGCCAGGGGTGTGGGAAGCGGCATGGGGATTTAGTATGTGCGAGTATAAGCCAAACGCGTAGTGTAATCAATGAGCAAGAGAAAAAAACCAGACCAGACTGAGTCCAGTCACTTCAATACACTGATTCGCACGCATTCACACACGCACATACGCACATGTCAGTGTATATACAGGGTGCTTTCTATTAACACCCCCATTTAGTGTGTCATTTATGTAAGAGCCATCAGAAAGATAAATATCTTAACAATATTGATATATTTAATATCAAAAGTTTGCTTAACAATTTTCTTATCTTTATTCCATTTTTCCCATTTTGTTTTCAAACATTTTCAAATCTTTCCATAGTGAATTGCCTATTAAGAAATAAATAATGAGTGAACAACTAAAAAAACATAAACAAATATTTATGGATATTTTTCATTAAATATTTATTTTTATCTGTTCTGATCAAAAAAGTGTTTATGCATGATTTTTTATTAAATTACTAAAAACTAATAATCTTCTTTTAAAAAAACCTAAAACAAATATAATTGTAATTATTTGTAATTTTTTAAATATAACTTATAATGATAATCGTTCCTATTTTCAAGTTTAGTTCATTTTGTTAATTTTTTCAACTTATTAAGACAATTAAACATTTTAATTGTCAAGCTACAAAATGGTTAATAGAATTTTAGGTTGGATAGGTCATGATAAAAGCAAAATTACTAAAATCAATTGCAGATAATCAATAACTAGACAATACTACTTAAAAATTGTTGGCATATTTATAGCAATTGAATGATATCTACATGGTATATATGGCCTGTTCTTTGTCAATCGGAACAGAGCTGTAGCCAATATACCCGTGAATCGATTTGAGGTAGGACTGTGGTTCTTTTTTAGAATGTACATTGATGGTCCTTTTAGAGCTACTCAAAGTCAGACAAATTTCACGATAACAAATATATTTAATCTCATGTTATTGTTTTTCATTGAGAACCCAAAAGAGAGGAACATTTCTAAAGAGTTTCCCAAGTTTTGCTTCGGAAAAGATTCATTTCATTAATATAGACTTTTTTTTTTTGCCATTTCATAATTTATCTAAAAGGTGTGCTTTGTTATTGTTGTTGTCTTTTTTTTTTGTCAAAACGTGGCTGTAAAAAGCTTGAGGTGTTTTTTTGTACCCATTTTTATTGTTGGTCACTTTGTTTGCCATACATACATATGTATATTTGTATGCCTGTCTGTGTGCATATATGTACAGACATTATTTTTTATTTTTTTGTATACTTTTTTTATGATAACAAGACACCGCCAACGCCATATTAGCCTGGCTTTCATGGCATTTATTTACAAAAACGCAAAAGAGCCAAAAAAAAAAACAAAATTAAAAGAGCCAAAGCCTGAAATTTGCTCGACTTTGGCTCAATTCTTTCATGTGTAAAACGTATTCTTTTGTTTCTTTTTTGCTGACCATTTTAATGTTGGCCATTTATGTTGTTGTTGTTGTTGTTGTTGTTGTTGTGGTTGCGGCTGTTGCTCGTCATAAAGTGATTTATGAGACTTAGGTGCAAATAATTGATTTATGCGGTGGCAGCGCCGTCGCTGCCATTGTGCAATGAAAATATGACAAAAGCATTTGTCTTGTATGATAACGAAAACATTTAATAAAAGAAAAAAACAAAAACCAACAGACACAGCCAGACAAAAGAGTCAACTAAACGATAGTGCGAGGAAGAGGAGGAAGAGTAGGAGGAGGAAGAGGAGGAGGAGTAGGAATAGCGTGCCACTTCTATTTGAGTTAGCAAAAGATAATACACAAAATAGTGCAAGAAAATAAATTGAAAACATGAATGTAAACACTGTAAGAAAAATACTGAAAACATATAATCTAAATAAAATTGAAAATAAATTCTAAATGCAAAATTTAAAACAAATTATGACAAATTATTTTAAAGCCTATCTGATTACTTTAAATTTTATTGTTATGGCAATGGCAATTAAGATTTTTAAGATCGAAAGCCTCAATATTATAACAGTAATTTATTATTTAACTTTGTTTAGTGAAATTAATTCTTGATAAAAAAAATAAAATTTTAGGTTTTGTATTGAAAGGTTGTTGAATTAGTTTAAGATCATAAAGCCAACTAAATGAAATGAATACAAATGAAATTGTTAAAATATGTTTTTATTAGATATAATTGACAATAAAATATAATAGTTTTTTTTTGTCGTCTAAAAAATGACAATCAGCAAAATGCTTAACATTTTACAAAAATTAATTACTACATACATTATAATTAACATATTTGTAACATTACATTTAGAATAAAAGGGAGTGGCAGAATATGTACAGGAATAATAAAAAATGTAATTTAAAAATAATCACTCATCTAGGAGTAGTTCCATTTAAAATCAAAGTATTATTTGTTTATTTTTCTAAAAAAAAAAAAAAAAAAATGGAAAATTCTCTAAAAATTCTCCAAATAAAATTTAATACGTAGGTGACAAAATAGGTTCAAATATTTTAGAACTTAAAAAAAATCACATTAAACATATTCTAAATATAAACGTTTACTTTATAAAGAACTTCTTGAAAATAACATAATATCTGGACCAATAACTCTTAAAACAAATTTGAATAATGCTTAACGAAAGAATTTGCATAAACAAACTAAGAATCAAATACCAATAAAAGACCCAAACCCTTAACACAATTAACTTTTAAGAGGAAAGGGTAGCTAATGTGTTAAGTATTTCCAGTTGATGTTAACTTTACCTGTCTGAGAAATTCATAGAACTTTAATTTGAATACAAAAGAAAAGGGAGAGAAAGATAGAGAGGGAGAAGAAAGGGAAAAAGGGTAAGAAATGCCAGAGCAATAAGCAAATAAAGCGCTACTTAAATCGCCTATTTGGCATACACATTATATGGATAATACCCATCTTATTCTCTGGTAATCTACTCTCTGATGTCCATAACTAACGCCACTTAGAGCGGAAATGCCAACTAGTTAGTTATGAATGTGTGTGTGTGTGTGTGTTTGCCCCCTTCTATTTCGATGCTGTGCACACTTCACTAGGCATTAACCTTTACCTTTTTTCCGTGAACATAACAATCTAACCAAAAAACCAAACGTAAGCAGCAACTGCCATCCATGAATCAAAAAAAAGCAACGAAAGAATCCGGCGACGTTTGTATCTCAAACCAAACACACACACACACACACACACAGAGATACACACTTATGCAGACAAAACACTCGAATACCTGTGTGTTCATTGGAAAACAACGATTACGCGGCACAAAAGGCATGGACAAACAATGAAGAGAGAAAGAGAGACGAAGATGAAGCAACATCACAAGAAGAACACAACCATAGAAAAAGACATGAAAAACTGTTGGTAAGTAAGTCGGCAAACTTGGCTTTGACTCTGACTTTGGATGGCTGTTGCTGTTGCTGTTGCTGCATCATCATCATCAGTTAGCAGTTGGCAGTTAGGCCAGACATTGCATAAGCCCAAAAGGACCAAAGTAAAACGGCCTAAAAACAAAAAGACTGGAAAATTGTATCGGCCATAGTCCATATAAGAAACGGATACACACACACACACAGAGAGAAAGAGAGAAGAGAGTACATAAAATGCATCTCAATTGCTGTCTTCAAGTTCTTTAGGTTTTGTTTGTTTGATGAATTTACTTGTAAATGTTTAAAAATAGCTACAAACACACACACACACACACGCATGTATCTATCTGTATGCAAGGCAGGTACAAAGCGTGAGATACAAATGTATCTTACTACCTGTCTGAGGCACATTTCACACATTTTATGGTTTCATTTTCTTAGACTGGGGCGCGCATCTACATGTACATATGTAGGTATTGATGTATGTATGTATGTATGGGAAGCCTATACTAAATATTTAATTGCTTTTACAACTCAACTTAACTCAACCCATTTGAACTCATCTCACACTGAACTCGACTTGACTAGTTTATGTGAACTTTATCTTATCTCCAGAAGCCAGTCACTTCAGTAAGTCTTATCAGAATGCATTCACCGAGCATTATCGACAACATTTCGCTCCCTCCCCTCCCCTCCCCGACCAGTTACCAGTAACCCCACCCCCTGCCGATCCACACCGTGTCGCATGTGGCATGTCGCATGTCCAAGCGGAAGCAACCAACAGTTGACAACTTCCTTACGGAGAAGGCTCTTTTGGTTGAACTGAAAGACGCTTAATTGCGACCACTTTTAGCATGTTTCTAATTAAAATGTGTAGACGGGCGACCAAAGACGACGACAAAATGTTGGACGATATACACAAGAGATGCGACCTCAGAGCAAAAAATAAAATAAAATATATACAAAACAGGTTCAAAAGTGAGACGGGCTAAGTCAGAACCTCATCATCATCATCAGCTTTTTGCCTTAACTCAACCTACAACCTTAACTAAACCAAAACCCCCTCAAACCCTCCCTACACACACACACACAAACACACACCATTCTGACTGTGTTTTTGACATGAATGAAAATTAAATATTTACAAAGAGATGGAATGGGGGGCAAGGCAGATGGATAACCGGCGGTGGGCGGGGGGGAAAGGTGAGGGTAAGGAAAGGAAAAAAATGATACAATGTTGTGTAGAAACCATCATAAAAATGTCACTTGTGGCTATGTTTATTATCTACAACATTTGAAAATTCTAGGAAAAACGAATTTTTAGTTCTTGTTCTTGTTGTTTAACTGAATGAAAACTAAGAGGGCAAAAAGCAAAAAAAAAATGAAAGTAAGTATTTGCTGCAGATATGTTTATGTTTATATATGTAAAGTTCTAGTTCTGGTATCTATGAGATTGCCAATCAATGACATCACTTCATAGAAACCAATACACGAGCTCGCGGCACGCAAATTGCCTTTTTCTATTGAGGTCAAAAGTGTAAAAAAAAAACCAAATAAAAAGAAACACACAAAATTAACGCAAACATTAAGAAAGTAGCTGCTAAGCCATTGCCATAATATTATACAATACAAAGGCAAGATTTTGTTTTTCTTTTGGCCCCTCCCTTCCTCCCCTCACCGTTGTTGCCCTACCAATTGTATCTGTCTAAGTTTTTTTTTCTCATTTGTTTCTTGTTTCTTATTTCAAATGCGTGTGAAATCGATGGGCACAAAACGCACAGGCGTCGTTAATTTTAATTGAAACTAATTAGCACAAATGTAAAAAAAGAAGAAGAGAAGAATAAAAAAAGAAAAACTTAAAATGCGGCAAATCGTTGAGAGATCTATACGTTCCATGGGTTCCGGGGCCATGTTGTAATAATAATACTAGCCAATGCCATGAAAAAAGTGCGTCATGCTAAGAGAGAGGGACAGAGACAAGGAGGGGAAGTCTATACATGAAAGACATAAAATAAAAGGCTTGTAAAAACAACAACTTTAATGTGAATAAAATTGAGTAGACAGACCGGACATAAAACAACAAAAAAAAAAGCAACAGATAGACAGACTGTGATAAAAACGGTTAGGTAAAACTTGTAATCCCAAGTACACATATTCATCATAATAAATGCCAAAGACCAATGTCCCCCCCCCACTCCCTTCACTTAAAAGGGGTTTTCTCTTAGCCTTTTTTTTAGGACTTGGGAACCAAAGTCAAGCGGCGTTTGGACCAAAATGTTGTTGCTTAAACACTTAAAACGCACTTGTAATTACTTTTACCAGCATTAAATCAATTAGAAATGTTTGGCTTACAGTTTAATTGATCACCCGCTGTAATGGAGAGAGAGAGATGGAGATAGAGACTAGAACAGCGAGCAATTAAATTGAACATTAAGAATGAACTGAAACTTAATTGATGAGATAAGTTCAAGTTACTGCTGGGTGAATGTTTTACGCTTGAATAAACTTAGTCGTCTCCCTCTACCTCCCTCTCTCCCTCTGTGTGTGTGTGTGTGTGTGTGTGTGGTAAAAGTTCTTAAAGAACTTGACTTTAAATGCTTCAATTTCGAATGTGATCTATCTACAACAAAAAAAGAGGCAAAAGTCTTTCAAAAATCGAATGCAATAAAAATGTATTAAAAACAAAACACAAAAAAAAAACAAGTTTCCTGTTTCTTGTTTGGCATTTCTCTCTCTCTTTCTCACTCTACATATTTTTGGCCAAGTGTAATAAATGTCTCTCCATTGGCTTTGGCATTTTTGCAATATTTCAATTCGCTTTGTTTACGGCTTTTAACGATCCGCACACATAAAATGTTATGGAACATTTTTCGAATGAATTTTTGTTGTTTTGTGATTTTTTGGGTGATCTATTTTTTTCAAAACATATATAATGTAGATGTAGACATATATATATACATAAATATCTTTGTATTGATATTTTTGGTCAGCTACTTTTTTGATGAATTTACGCTTTGAAGATTAATGCTGCAGTTAAACCTTAATTGGAAATGAGTTGATTTGCATTTTGCATTTAAATTCAATACAAAAATTCTAACATTAAAGTCTATGGAAATTAATCAATTTTTGTGTCAAACTTCCGCCCAACACACACACACACACACGCACACTCACACCCACCTCAACTCAATGTGGCAAAAATCAAATAATTGTCAGCATTTTTAAATAATTATTTTAAATTTTTGTGGTTAATTAAAAATTTTATGCTGACTGTCTAACTGTTTGTCTGGCTCTTGAATCTGTGTTGGAATGTTAATGTTGTTGTTGTTGGTTTCTGGTATTGAAATCTTTTGAAATATTTTTCCAACCAATGCATTCACATGAATAGTTCATGGTGCTGTTGTTGAAAAGTTGTTTTTATCCTTCTAACCATTGAAGAGATGGCGGCAAAGTCGGGTGAGTGGTGGCAACGTCTCACGTTTTGCTATTGCCTTTTGCCTTATACCTTCTATTTGCACTTTTCACTTATCTATCTGTATGTATGTACATACGGGTGAGCACAAACACTTGAAGATACAGATACAGAGAGACATGCAGATAGAAGTTACGCACCGTCAACGACCACCTCATCAAGTTGAATACTTCGTATCTCACATAGTTTGCTCTAATTTTCAATTGCGAGTTGCTTAAATATTTAGTAACATGCTTGACGCATTTCTCTTGCTTTACAAGATACAGATACAGATACAGATATAGATTAGATACACACACACACACACTATGACTTCCTGTTAGTCTCAATTTTGTTTGTAACCTGTCAGCAAAGTGTTCCACACTTTTGCCTTTTTGGTTCTTTTTTTGTTGGGTTTTTTTAGTACTTATGAATTGTTTATGTTTAAAGGCAGCAACTCAATTAACAGTCGAGCAATGTGCGCAATTAAATTTATATTTAATTTTATGTATAGCGCCTGGCAGATAGTTACTTTACCTGAGCAAACAAACACACCGAACAGTGAGGGAAGGGGGAAGGTTACATACATTTATCGTATGCATGACACCGACATCAGATTAGCATCACAAACAGCACATAAACGTAAAAGTAACACACAAACGTAAACGTAAATAAAAAAAAAAACAACCTGTGACTCTGTTTCAGTCTAAGAAGGCCCAAAGAACTATGCAAACAGTAAATAAACGCCATTTCAGGGTACCCAAAAACAAAGTTCGGCATACTTAAGCAGGCCATTAGGAGCAACGACCAGCAGAAGCAGCAACATCCAAAAGACAGGAAGATACACACACACACACACACACACAGAGTGAGAGAGAGACAGAGAGGGCCAACGAAAGAGATGGGTGTAGACAGGGTGATCGATATGGCATTTGGTAGAGGTAAATGCGACCATTAGCCAAATTAAAATTCCACAAAGCAAAGCGCTAATAACTTGAAAATCACAGTCAGAAGTGTGTGAGGGAGAGAGAGAGAGAAAGAGGGGGTTAGTAGTGCAGTTGGAAAGAGAGGGAAGTTAGAAGTTTGCTGGACATTGAAAGTACCTCAATTGGGTAAGTGTTCATGTGGATAAATCTTTGGGAAAAGTCTGCAATAGACTGACAGACACAGATAGAAAAAAGAACGCCAACACACACACACACACACACATACACACACCTGACAGTCAGACAGTGGGAGAGTGAGAGATAGAGAGAAAGAAGGGGAAGAGTTTGAACAACAAATGTATCTTATAGATAGGTTTTTTTTTGTTGCTGTTGTTTATTTGTTAACTACCTGCGTGTGAGAAAAACGAGACCACGATTGCGAGAGAGTTCAGGTATAGAAACTTGCAACATCATTGCTGCCCCTTAACACACACGCACGCACACACACACACTCACACTGTGAGATACAGATAGATACCCATCTATGTGTAGAAGTTATAAGATATATCTGTCTTTTGGGTGTCTTGTAATTGTGCGTAAATGTGTAAATACCACATCAAGGTCGATTAATCAATAACAATTATTTTTCACTCAATTACGCTGTGTGAGCCAAGTTTAACTTTTCTTTCCATTTGCCATTATTATTATTATTTTTTGATCATTATCGTCATGAACTTGTTTAACATTTGTGTATGATTATTTTCACTTGTGTAAAAAATATATATGTACATATGTATCTCAGCCTTCGCATAGTTTGTTTTTCTTCTTTGGACTTTTTAGATGCGTGCCACTTGATATGGCAAACGAATCAGAATAATAAATGATGCCGCCACAGATACATATGAATATCTAGGTAGGTAGGCAGATATACATATATATGTATCTATCTATGCGATTTGTGTGTAATGAACCTGGGGCGTAGGCAAAAAGAAAAAATAAAGTTGGTTGTTTTTTTTTTTTTGTTTTTTTTTTTTGTGTGTTCATGGCTCGTCGAAAAAGTTTTTCGAGGCGTTGCTCAATGCTTTTCTAATTGCAAACGGCGGCGCTCCACTTGTTCATAGTTCACTTCAAGTGGCTGCCCACTTGAATGAGTCTCAGCCTCAGTCAGTTCAATGAATTTGCATATCTACGTCAAGGACAGGAACAGGAGGGGAGGCGGCTTGGGTGGGTTTGCAGCAAAACTTTTAACTGAAAGTGATTTATTTGATTTAAGCAATTTGACTTAAAGCATTCCCATCTCTCTCACTCTCTAACACCCTGCCCATTGATCGATGAATGTAAAAGCTATGTGGCAAAAGAAATGTAGGCTCACCTTTCTCATTGTAGACTCCATTCGATGTGATGTCGATCGATTTGAAATAATCCTTAACGGCATCGCACTGCTGTTGCACAGTATCCTTGGCACGTGAGTCGCGTTGCAAGCGTCGCCTGTGATGCGTTGCGGCACTATGCTGATGCTGATGCTGATGCTGATGATGATGTTGGTGGTTGATGTTGTTGCTATCAGCCAAAATGTCGCCAGCACCCAAATGCTTGGCATTGGCCATTAGGCCAACGCTGCAAATGGTCATGGCCATGGCGAAGAATATATAGAACTTGAAACTGGCCATTTTGTTGCGACTAAAGTTCACTCTGATTTGTGGTGGGGCAGGAAGGGATTGCTTCTTGTTGTATCTTTTGGCCTTTGCTTTTGATTTCTCTTTTCCTTGTGTGAACACTTTCCTAAGGCAATAATTGTGCCCTCTGCTGTTGCATGTTGCAGTTAAACAGCTGTTTCACTCACTCAATGAAACGTTTTTTTTTTTTGTTTTGCACTTGCCGGCTAACACACACACACACACACACACACACGAACACACTCAAAGATACAGAGAGCGAGCGGGCGAGAGAGAGAGCAAGACCCAGAGGGAGTAAAAGGCCAAAACAATGCGGCCCAAAACACGCGTGAGCAATAAAAACAAGTAAAACCCTTCGACTAGCAAAAAGGGTTAACTCTGTGGGCGGCGGCGGCGGGTGGGGCAGGGCAAAGAACGAAAGTTTATGGTGCGGGTGCCCCCACAAGAAGAAAGTTTCACTTTAAATGGCAAAAAAAAAACACACACACAACACACACACACACTAATGCCAAATGAGTGTGCAACACAATGCAAAAAAAAAAAAAGAAAAATATTTATATAAACGGTTCGCGGTTCGTCAAGGCAGTTAAGATTTATTTTTTTGGGATTTCTGTTTTTTTTTTCAACTCAATTTTACACGCACATTAAATTATTTTGGAATAATTTCTTGTTTTGTTGTTGAGAATATTAACAACATTTCCATGACATAATCACAAAAAAATAAAACAGCTGATAGATGGATGGATATGTTCGCTGATTTAGTTTAGAATCGTGTGTGTTTATATATATGTATGTATGCAAGTATGTATGGGAGTGAAATTCAATTATTCAATTCCTTTTTACATTCGATTGATATGCGTTCGATTTATTGCGTTGCGCGATTTTCTAAGTATAATTAGTTGATTTTATTTTTGTTTCAATTTTGTTTTGTTTTCTTCTTTTTTATTTTTTTGCGAAGAAGAGATTGCACACAATATTCGCTAGCTACATATATTTATTTGAGGCCGATTTTTCAATTGCTTGGCAATTGCATTATTTATCATACGAAATGGCGTTTGTTGTCTGTGGCAATTTATCTTTTGATTTTACGTTTTCTTCTCTTTGACTTTGACCGGCGTTTCAGAAATCGTAAGGCGATTCGACTTTATTTAACAAATTTGAACGCGCGACAACGACCAACCACGACCAAAACTTAACATAGACTGTTAAAAAGAGAACAAGAGAGCCGAAGTCGAGCAAAAGAGACGACCCTGTGGGATTAACAGAGACTGTTGTGAGAACTTAACATTGCTCTGTTGACTGCTGCTGACGGCGCTAGAGTGAGAGAGAGAGAGAGAGAGGCAGAGTAACAGACAGATGACGACTTCGGCCGAAACAGTGTGGCAAAATCATAGGAAAATTTAATCAATTGCCGAATGGTTTGAAATTCTCGAGGCATATTGAACTTATGTCGGACATGGGATGTTTATGCATTTACATGCATTCTCTCTCAAATATCCATTTCTCAGTTGAATCTCAATTCGCAAGCCGATCGCCACCTTCTTCTGTTCATTTGGGCCATGTTTTGTGGGATCTTTTTATCGTTGCCGCTGAAGAAAAACAAAAATTTGCATGCTCTTAATTGATTGCTGACTGGATTCTAATTTTTTATTTATAGGTTTTATGATCGGTTTAATGAACTCGTCTTTGTTTAGTTTGTTGCGATCTCAGCAGCGATTGGCAATGCTGATTGGAATGCCGTGTGTGGACTCTTATCGCTCTGTGCTCGGGCCAAGCTCAGTGTCTCAGATTTCACACCTTTCGTAGGGTTCGATCTTGGTAGGGCAAACTAATTGCCTGTTGGCAGGGGGGAGGGGTTGCGGGTGCACTTTTTGTTTTACGACTAAATGGAATGGCATGACATGACCCTTGGCTCTGACCTCTACCTACTTGGCACACAGCACGTGTGTGTGTGTGTGTGTGTGTGTGACGATCGAGAAATTGTTGGCAAAAAGAAAAACACAATGCACGACTTTCTGCATGACTTTCTCCCATCTCCCTAGGCATTGGCCTCGATGTTAAATACCTTTTACCGCCCGATATCCCAATGCGACCCACAACAACAACGACGACGACGACGATTTGACGACTCAGCACTTTGCCTGCTGGCCAGACTTTTAGCTCTCTTTTGGTGTGGTGGTAATGGTGGTGGTGGTATCTATTTCTTCATTAACCAGATACAACACAACAGAAGAGACGAAGAAAAAAAAAAAAAAAAAACTTCACGGTGGTCAAACAGCGGACACCCAGCTGAGCGGCAAAGCAGCAACGCCCTCATTGGCCTTGTTACCATCACCAGCAGCAGCAGCAGCCGGAGCAGCGTCCAAGTGATATGTTCATCTTCTCAGAGCTGCACGAAATGTTCCCGCTGCCCCGTCCCTGGACCGAAATGAACTCGAGAACTGGATTCTATTCAAATTAGCGTGCGATAAACAACAAGGCCCAAACAAACACACACACATACCAAAAAAAAAAAAAAAAAGCAAGTAAAAAAAGAAGATGAGGAACAGTTTACTAGCGCAAAAGACCACCGAAAATACCAAATCGAACAGCAAGAAAAAAAAAATGAGTCATGCGAAGCGGAAACAGTTCAGGATTGAATCGATTCAATGGCTGATGATGATGAGGATGATGAGAAAGATGGAGATGATGATGATGATGGTGGGCAAAAAGGAAGAAACCCAAAAAAAAAAAAAAATAAAAGAAACAACAAGATTGAAAAGGTGAAGTCGAAAATTAAACACCACCACATCGTTTAGATAAAGTTATAAATTATAATGTACGACGGGGCGACGACGACGACGACGAGCAATGAGGACGAGGAAGATGAGGGACGAGGACGGCGATCAGTGAACAACATTTTCAATGTGACGGGGAGGCAAAAGGAGAAGGAAACCGAAACTGAAACCGAAACCGAAACCCTTTACTTTGACCAACAACAACAACTGGAGCAACAACAACAGGTAAAGAGGAAGATGCCGATGCCGATGCCGATCCCTCCCCCTTCCCCCTGAGTGTGTGTGTGTGTGTGTGTGAAAGATGAAATTAAACGAATTTAGGCAAACGGCATCTATAAATTATGTGGCCTGACTTTTTGATCAGTTAGCAAATATGAGAGAAGTCCACAAAAGCAACAAATTTAACAGATTTCCTTCTTTCCTTTTTATTTTATTAAGAGCGATATTCTTCGCTCCTTTCTGTGTGTGTGTGTGTGTTTTGGGCCAACTCAAATTTCGTTTAAACGCTTGATTTAGTGCAGCAAATATGGCCAATGTTGGGTTATCTATCTCCGTGTGTGTGTTTGTGTGCGTGTGTGTGTGTGCACATTCCACAAGCGACAGCGTTTTACACTTGAAATCCTCGAGAGCAAGAAGATAGAGCATAAGGATAGAGCGAGAAGGAGAGAGAGAGAGAGAGAGAGAGAGCCACAGGGAGAGGAGTGGAAGAAAGAGAGGGGTAACGGCGGCAACGGGAACTCAACCCGGCTTGTCTTTTATCCTGGCTTGGCCTGGGCAGAGAGGCATACAACACGTTGGTGGCATTTTGCCTCTGTCTTTGTGTGTGTGCGTGTGTGTGTGTGTGACTGGTCCAACAGGTTCCATGGAGATTCTTCTTGCAGTCAGTCGTCAGTCCCTGGCCCTGGCCTGGCCTGGCCTGGCCCGGTCTGGTGGCTCGACTTGGCTTGGATGATGGTCGGGGTCCGCTGCTTTGGCTGTGGCATGCAGCATTTCTCGTTCTCGTTCTCGTTTCTTAGTGCGCGCTCCGTTTTGCACATTTTTGAATTTTATTTTAATTTCTTTTTATTATATATTTTAGTTTGCGACGTTCTTTTGGTTCCTTCTCAGCTTTGGCTTCAGCTTCAGTATCAGCTCTTGGATGGTTGGCCTGGTCTGGCCTGGCCCGGCCTGGTCTGGTTGATTGTGTGCAACTTTATTTTTGGTTTTGCTTTTTTTTTTCTTTTTTTTTTTGGTTTTGTTGATTTTCATTCACCAAAAACTGGTTCGCCGTTTAAGTTCTTCACTTGGCTTAGACATTGTGCGGCTGTTGGGGCTCAAGGAAGTTCTTCATCTCTTGTCGGTCCCTTTCGGCTCGCCCCTTTCCCCCATCCACTCCTCACTCCATCACCTTGCCTTGGCTGTATATGCTCAGGAATGTGTGAAGTCATCGAGCAGCAGCAGCAGCAACATATTTGAATGCCATCGTCTTTTTCTTTGGGGGCTTTGGAGTCTTACACTTTGGGCAACAGCGGCACTTGCATCAGATTCTCTGCCCCTTTCCTCTCTCTCTCTCTCTCTCTCTCTTTCGTTTGCCGAGTGTCTTTTAGTTCTGACCTTAAATTCCACACATTCGAGAAGACTTCTCGTTTTTCCAACGAAAATGAAAATCAGTCAAACGAAACGGACATCGATAGCACTTCATCATGTAACAATCAATACACTGAACGAAAAAGAATGCTACCCATGTAACAGTCTGGACTCTGTTCTCTCACGTTGATGATGATGGTGGTGTATTCGGTTGGTTTGGTTGGTTCAGCCTGGGCTTACCAATTAGGTGTAAGCAGACTTTTGCCTCCAGTCAATCGAGCTGTGCACCGTGTAATTGTATTTCATTGCAGGATATTGGATTTTTGTGCTTGATTTGGCACATTGTGATGATGCGATGCCCAGATTCGCCCATGGGGCAAGGGTTTCACCAAGTTACTTGTGTCAAAAAGTGGTCCACAGCAACAACAACAACATTGTCTCGCTGTTGTTCAATTCTTTTATAGCCTTGTGTGTTAGTGTGTGTGTGTGTGTTGGTGTGTCTGACAGCTACTTGTCAATGGCTGTGATGAGTGTGTGTACGGGGCGCGCACAAGCCATAGGAGCCATCATCATCATCTACTAGCCCATCCTCCTCCTCGTCCTACTCTACTCATGGCCATGACTGCTCTCTCTCTCTCTCTCTGTGTGTGTGTGTGTTTGCTGTATGCAGGTGCCAGTTCACTTGTATTCCACTGGGCAGAGGGCGGCTGGGATTGGATCTGAGTCTGGTTCTGGTTCTGGGTCTGGGTCTTGAGTTACGGTTCGGGTCGCTGTGGCAACGAGCGAACGTGTCATTGACAGATTTCAACGCAATTGCGTATGAATGAAATCGATTTTTGGGGTCTAGGTTGACTTTATTCAACTTGTTTTTATTTTTCGTGGGGATGATGATATGATGGCTCACATGAAACGATGATGATATGACTGTCTATGGGGTGGTAATAGATCGCTCTGAGAGAGAGAGAGAGAGAGAGCGAAAACGTACATGTGTCAAATGAAATTAGAAATTATCAACAGACAGACATTTCATCAAAAATATATATGTATATATGTACTTTATTTTCACATCATTTCCCCCTTATTTTCAGTTCTTTTCATTTTAAGCTAGCCATTAACACGTTTCCCCAGATGCTCCACCATATAGAAAGATGACCAAAGATGCTGCTGCTGCTGCTGCTGCTATCATCAGTCAATACTCATAAAGCAGCCTCTGGGCCCGGTACCCGGTACTGCACTTGGCAACAGTGCAGAACGTTGAGAATTTACAACAAATATAAATATATGTAGTTATATTTATGTATATGCACATGGGGCCCTACCCATACCCAGGTCTCTCAGCCAGCATACCACGACCAAAAGACCCAAGATCAAACCAAAACCAGCAACCAGCAACCAGACCCAGTTTGAATCCCAGGCCTTGGCCAAGGTAGAAATTAAGCGTCCAACCGCGAGTTTACACATCATCATCATTATTGTTGCTGCAGCAGCAGCAGCATCATGCCTCTCGCACTTTACCCACCATCCGACCATCCCCCCCTCCCTCAATCACCTTATTTTAGCTCACTGTGTGTGCATCGGGTCGCATCCCAAAGTCGCACACAAGTCGCCTGCCTCTCAGTTTTTGGTCGTGCCGTACACATCCTGAAGCACTTTGGAGTAGACCTGCACAACGTGTGCGAATGTGTTGCACAATAAATAAAAATATTTATACATGAAACCTTAAATAAAGCATGAGCGACAAAGATGCGAACCAAGTCATCCTCATCGTCATCATCATCATCATCATCATCATCATCATCGTAGTCGTCGTGGCCGCCGGCTCACAGAGTCCAAGTGGCAAAAATAATGTCGTGGCATCTGCATCTGTGTAGCCATTCAGTCAGCAGCAGTCGGCCAACAGCCAACAGCCCAGCAGCCAGCCAACATTCAAACAGTTCCAACAGTCAGCAGGCATCTTTTGCCTACACACGAATGTTCAAATTGTCGTTGGCGATGCCTTCCTTCTTTTTTGCCTCCTTCTTTTTTTTCTTTCTTTCTCTTTATCCCTTTTATACCCTTTACAAAAGGCCACTATACTGTAGTTCAAATTCAACTCTCAGATATATAGATTTACATTCTTTATCTTATATTGCCAATTGGCTATTTGTCATCTAATATATTTAATACACAATTCTTTAATTAAACTTTAAGCTCGTTTTACTTCTTAAAGGGTCTAAACGGGTCCTGTTTTATTTGATCATAGAGAGGATACTTTTTGATTAGAATTTTGGTTGCCAAAAAGTATATGAACATATATATCTTCTGAATATGTTTCGAATAATTACCCAGTTTTTCTTAAGGCCTTTCGTAAAGTGAAATACAGAAAATTGTTTAACTTTTTGGTATACAGTTTTTCTTAGTTTTACTACAACTTTTCCAAAGGATTCAAAGGAAACAAGCACCAAAGAACTACTAACCAAAATTAAAGATAGAATGGTACAATATATATAAATTAAAGATGCATCTCCCAAATCAAACTTCGACCTCACAGGATGTCCTATAGGATAGCTCAGTAATTCTGTTGTTCTCGAGATTTATCCTTGTGGTCTTTAACTAACTGATGAGTAACACTTTTTGAGAGAGTCGAAACTTCTTGATGATTCTCTAGATTAATTAGATAAACAAATTAAAGAAATCTGTTGGTTCTTGGCATTTCCTGTTTTGTTGGTTGGCTTATATCTAATTACAAGCTAAAATGTTGTTTATTCTTTATGACTTATTTACTCGACCATATTATTGTTGGTTTGTTTTTGATATATTTTTAGTGTCAGTTAACTGCTTTTAACTGTATTTTCGCCATCGGTGTTTTGCCATAGTCGATGGGATTCGATTTCTGCATTTCTTTGCTGCCTTTTTGTTTTTTTTTTCCTGGTGTGTGTGTGTTTTTTTGGCATGCCTTTTGTATTGGCTAAGGCGGCTCTGTGTGCCTCGTCATCGCAGCGTCACAGAACCAGCATCAAGATCAAAGCAAAGCCCACTAACTACATCAGTCGAGGAGAGGCTGAGTTACTGAGGCGGCGGCGGCTCAGGAGCTAGCTGCTCCCGATGCCGATGCCGATGACGATGCCCAATGCCGTTGCCGTTGCCGTTGCCGTGACTGCCTCCGTTGTGGTTTCTGTTACTGTTGCTGGCTGCTGCTGCTGCATAGTCAAAGTAAAATAAGAAATAAATCAGTAAATTGGATTGCTTTTTTGCTGCGCTCGTTCGCTGATTTCGCAATGCCAACTGCAGTCCAAGACAGACCGACAGCCCGACAGCCCGACAACCCAACAGTCCGACAGTCGTCGATGTTGAAGTGGAAGCTGGACTGGCTTTTGGGTTCGGTTGCACGCTGGAATTTCTATGCTTATCATTTTCTCGATCTCACCTGTTCAATTCATTATTTTCTATAAATAAAACGACAGACGGGCGGGATTGTGACTGTATGCAATTTACATGGGGCATCTTTTTTTTTTTTCTTTCTCGTTGTCGTTGTCTCTGTGTGTCTCTTCTCTTCTGTCGTTTCTCTTACTCCATATAGTCCTATATCTACTGTAATTAAGTCGCATAGTTGCTGCTTTGAAATCGTCGTATTCATTTTAATAATCAAACTGGCACCGGGCCCCGCATGGCCCACAAAGGTCAGACAGAGCAGACCACAAATCCCGAATCAGATTTCCCTCCCCTCCCCTCTCCCAATCGACATTCAGTGCATGAAATTCAATATGTGTCCTTTGATTTTTTTTTTTTTTTTTTTTTTTTGGGTGCCCAAAGCTGTGGCTTCTGATGTGGCTGCTGCTGCTGCTGCGGCTGCTGCGGTGGCCAATTTCGCGAATTCGTGCAACGCTTAGTTATGCCTGCGCGTCGGCGCACAAACACAGACTTGAAACCGTGTATCTGTGTATCTATAGGTTGCTTGGGCGGCGGCTTCTTTGCCATGGAATTTGGTACACACAGCTTTGGTTTTGCTTTTCATTTGGTCCTTCGTCTTCTTCTTCTTTTGCTGGGGTTTTTTTACTACCCTGTGTTAATTCAAATGGGTATGCCAAATAGAGGGTTAGCTTTAGCATTTGAATTCATTGTATAATTCATCATTTTCTTACTGCTCCTTTTAGTTTAAGTACTTCAGGAAGTAACAAGCAATTGATTTAAAGGAAGGAGAATTTCTCAAGGTCTTACGAGTAATCTCAGAAATTTACCAACTCGATCAGGTCCTTGGATCATGACGAACCAGCAGCATACAGGAGATATCCTACTGTCAACATTACCAAGATATATCCTGAAGGACACCTTATGCTGGGGAGAATCCGTGAACGGTAGGCCCCAACGACGGCCTTGAAGGGAGCAGAACTACCGAATAAGGCAGGATTTATCCATGAACGAAAGACCACAGAAGATATCTCAGGGTTAATCGACGATCAGGAGTTATCCTTGATTCAGTTACAAGGGATTTCAGGTGTATTCCTAGCAACCAAGACGATATGAGGAGAAGGATGGCACAAAATAAATATTGTGGTGCCGAATTCAGCCCTGAAGGGATATAAAATATATGTCGAAGGACGAAGAAAGGTTCGATAAAACTGGCTTGAAAATTACCTATAAAAATTTTCAAGTTTTTATTGTAAGACACTTCAAATGAATTATATTAAAGCCAACTAGAATACAAAAATATTCAATTCTAAAAATCTAAATCGAAACGATTAAAGAATTTTAAAATAAAAAACATCGTCTAAGAGAGTGAAATCTGTTAATGTCCAAAGAGCTAAGTTTGAGAGAGGGAGAGAGCAATATCCTGTGGATTCACTCTCTGTGGTGAGATGAATCCAATCAAAAAGAGCCCAATAAAACCAAATCAGAATTTATAGAATTATAAAGCCTTTTGAGTCAGGTATAGTACATTATTGATGCATGATCCATAATAAAGAAGAAAATTTAAAAATTTGTCAGAAACACAGACCGTATCGTCAATAGGATCTGAAGTTTGAAATTCCAACCCCTTTTACCGTCTTCAGGATTCCTCCGTAACTGTGAATATATTCAAGAATTATTTGCAAAAATTATTTGAAAAATAAACTATTGAGGCACAGAAAGAGAATTTAGAATAGAAATCAAATTATTGAATTTGGGTTAAAGTTTCCAAAAATATATGAAAGGACTAAGCCGATTAAGCCTGTTCGAAGACAATATTCAAAAGAAGATTATTTTAAAAGATATATAAAATTTGTCATTACCAAAAAATTAAAATTCTTTTCAGTTGCGTTAGTTGCTTTAAATTTTGTATAATTATTCTTATTTAAGTTCGTCAGATTACGATTCTTCTATTCAATCTATTGAAAACTAAAACTATATTTGCTTATAATGCACATTTCATTCTAGTTGGATTTTTGGAGAAATTACAAATTTCTTGTTTTAAACACAATTGGAATAAAGTATTTAAAACTATCCATCTCAGAATATTCATTCTAGGGTAACTCAACGGTCATGATTTTTCATTTTAAAAGAAATGGAATTTGCTTCTTATGCCTTTCTGTGTGTGTGTGTTTTTTTTTGTCGTACCGAAATTTTGTTTTTCTTATATTTTTTTTTATTTTTAGGGGGGGCTTTTGATGCTTTTGGGCCTATGATAACATTGTCTTTTTTTTTGGCTTGGCATAGCGCGTGAAAGTTGTCATCGCAAAAGGTCTTCGTTTCCATCTTCGACTTCAACTCGAACTCCACCTCAAAGTTGTTTGTCTTGAGGCCAAAAGTCTTTAGTTTCCACATTCAATAGCCGCTTGTATCACAGTAAGATCAACCACCACAGAGTTAAACAAGAACAAAAATTCTCATACATATGTTTTGTTTGGTTTTTGTTTTTGTTTTCATGTGTGTGTGTGTGTGTGTGCTTTTTTTTGCATTGAATTATTTATGTTTAAGTTTTGGTATTCGCGTTGTCATGGATCTTCTGTTTATCAGATCAAATCCCGATTACTTATGAGAAAACGAGTGAAATCATTTAAAAATAAATAAATATAATATTCGAAAAATTCTCATAATGTCTAAAATGCAGTTTGTTATTTTTTTTTTGGTGTGGGAGATTCGCCAATCGTTTTTAGTTTTCAAATTTTCACACAAGATGATGCCTTGCCAAAGTGAATATTCAAATTTTTTTTTAACATTTTTGTCTTGCTGTCTGTAAGTCTGTCGATGGCATATAAAAAGTTTCAACTACATGCAACTTTGTTGCTCAAAACTTTTGTGATCCCTTCGTAGAGACGACGGTCATAAATTCTATAAAATTACTAAAAAAAAAAAAAAGGAGGAAACAAGTTTAATAGTTAGTTACCATCACACACACCACCATTCCACTACACTCCACTGCACTCCACTCCGCCCATTTGAACGCAGTTCAGGCCTTAGTTGGAATCACCACCACCTCAATGTGGCCCAATGCACCACTGGGCGGTGCGGCTCGGCGTTGGCTGCATTGGCTTAGAGCTTAACAAGATTTTTGCGTAGAGAGAGAGGAGAGAGAGAGAGAGAGAGTTGTAGTTGGAGTTGAAGTTGAAGCTAAGTTAAGTTAAGTTAAGTTAAGTTAAGTTGCTTTTGGGTTGAGTTGAGTTGAGCTGAACTGAGCTGCCGGCGACTGCCAGCGAAGTTTGTCATAAAAATTGGCATGCGTGGTTGGAAAATGTGAAAACTTTAAGGCCAACTGGCTAACGACTGTTGCCTGATTACGCATACGACGCGTTGGCAAGTCGAGGAATGTGCATAAAACCAAATGGCAAAACGCAAGGCACAAAAAACACAACAACCAACTCCTGCTAAGAGGAGTAAAGAGAGAGAAAAAGAGATAGATAGATAGAGATAGAGAGAGAGAGAGAAACAAAGAGGGAGACAGAGAAACCAAAGAGCATTTTGCGGCGTGGGAAACAAAGAGCGAAATATTCGCGACATGTTGAATGAAAGATGTAGAAATTAAAGCAAAAACGCAAAACAAAGGCAAAAACAGCAACAGCAACAACAACAACAAGAACAACAAAAAACAAAAAAAAAAAAGGACCATCCAACAAACGGACGCTGCTGAGTCTGGGAGATGGAGCATGAATCACCGGCCCTGCATTTGCTTTACTTTGCCTTTCATCGCTTTTGTTCGTTGGGTTTTAAAGTGTGTGTGTGTGTGTGTGTGTGTGTGTGCTGGTGTGTTGATGTATTTAGAGCGGGGGAGGTGGATAAGAAGAACTGGGAAGTGGCATGAAGGGAGGTAAACTGGTTCTGGCTGCTGGAGGAACGGAATGCAGATAACTTCTTGCCCAGTCTCTTAGTCTCACTCACATTTTCAGTCCCAAGTCGCAGGCCGTTTGTCTTGAGCTTCAAGTGCGGCAATTTCATGCCCATCCGCTTGGAGCTCTGCATATTAAATATTTAAGGTAACAGCCAGAACCGAAACCGAAACCGAAACCAAACCTAACCGAACTGAGGCGATGCGATGCGATGCGATGCGGAGAGGTAAAAGCAACAATGCCAATGGCATTATCCTCCAGCGACGCTCACTAATTTAGTGAAATTTGCAGGCACACACTCACACACACACACACACAGGGCACACATATGCACAGGGCAACCACAAATTTTAATTAACCGAAACAATGGCGGTGTTGTAACATCAAAGGCAACAACATAATCAAAACGCAAATGTTAAGCGAATGGAGCAAAACTGCATCCACAATCCATTGAATTTGAATTGAGGGAAAGGTGAGAGGAGGAGAGGGGTTAAACCGCAGTCGGCAAGTCCTCAGTAAATCCCATCGAATCGCCCTCATCAAGCAGCAACTAAATGACCACACAAATTGCTTTGGCCAACACACACACACACACACACACACACACACACAGAGGTTAATATAAACTCAACCCCAAATCAGATTGATCAGATTGATTAAACGGAAGTTTCTTAAAAGTGGCAAATCATGATTAAGAATCCAATCTATGACCTTGACTGACTGACTGACTGACTGACTGACAAAAATCAAGTGGGCGCCACTGAAAAATAAAAAGCATTGCAACGACAATAGCAAATGTCGCGACGTCAATCGATAATTGGCACTGCCCTTAGTCGCCTCTGGTGCATGGGGACAAGGTCGTCAAAATGTTGACGCAAAATTGGTGACCAACAAACCTTGAGATTGGCCACTGGCGCCACTAAAAACTGCAATTGCAATTGCGTCATGCATATGTATGTCGGTCCACTGAAGTGTACAACAACAAAAGTCAAACCCAGACGCAGGCGCATGACGTCAACATGGACTATCTATCAGTTAAAAACAAAAAAAAAAAAAAAAGCAATTGGAGACTCTAAGCCAGAGCCACATCCCACCCATCCAACTGAGACAAAGTGATAAATGATTGAGGCCAAGTGCCAGGCACTGGCACTAAATTTATGAGCCATACTAGATGAGTCTCTCTTTTTTTCTTTTTCTATTGCAAATAGTCTTTAATTGCCTTACGGTGAATACTTCATCCATTTACCCTGGAAAAAAGGTAACGAAAAATTAGAAATTTAGAATCAGAATTTTTGTTCGACTTCTTAAGAAATCTAAAGCATATATGTATGTACATATCCATATATAAAAAAGAAAAAAATTTAAATTTTCGAGAGATTATCAGAACAGCAATAAAAAATTGTGTAATATTTTTTGAATCTTGTATAGAAGATAAAATTAGAGATTTCACAATATAAAAAAAGGCCTAAGCTCAATTAATTAACAACTTTATATGCATTTAATTCTTGTGACTAACTTTGGATGCCAAATCAGCTTGGAAGGATTCATCTCTTAATTTTGGTGGAGAAAATCGATCTCGGATATCGAAAATTGATCAGGTTCATAGGCAAAAACTTGCTTTTAGTACGACCAAGTGGCCCAAAAGGCATAAGGTCCAGGCCTGTTACAAATGAACCCAAGAAAAGATAGTGTTTACAATCTGAGCCCTCTCCGACCAAAGGCCATAGGTGTATGACATATAAAAAATGATTAAACAAATAGAAAAATATTTAAATTTGTGTTTTGAGTCTGTATTAAGTCTGTACTAAAAAAATTATTATTTAAAAACGGAAAGAGTTATTGGAAATTTGTTTATTCTTAATTAAGCACAAATTGAAGTCAAACGAACGAATTTTTTTGGTATGAGGGCTGTTTGAAAAGTTCTGGGCCTCCAAAGTTAAACCAAAAAAAAAAAATGAAACTGTATCCAGCTGGCGGCTAGGATAACTCGACGCAGGATCGACCGAAATTTTAAATTAAAATTTCATAATATCCTCTCCAAGGGCATAAAAACAAACAAATAGCTTCTAATTTCACTTCGCTGTCAATTCATGCATTTTACAACACTGGAAGCTGAGCACATTTATGAATTAAGAGAAAACTGATTTAACTAATATATATTGCAACTGAGCAATACAAAGAATGATCCGATGCGAGTGTCCTATTGTTTATTAAATAGTCGCAATTCTGAGATCAAATTTGTACCAGAGGTTTGTGAGAATTCCGCCAATCAAAAAGGACCCCAAACTCTCATTTACCGTAATACCAAAGAAGTCACAGGTCTCTTATGGCATTAACGTGGTCTATTTCTACTGATTTATATGGGACTTCCCTCTGTTACATGTCTTAAATGCTCATTGATTAAATGAAAAGTTTATAATTATAAATTAAAATTTGGTAAACTCCCACCTATAGCACTTAATGATATAGTGGTCCGATCTGGATGATTTTCATACTTGATCTCACCCAGATTATAAATACTTTAAATACCAAGTTTCATTCAAACAGCTTTAAAATTGGCTGAGTAACATGGCTGAGATATGGCTATATCGACTCAGCTTCTCATGCTGATCAAGAATATATATACTTTATGAGGTCGCAAACGTTTCCTTCTCTTCAATAGTACAATAACCAAATTATTATCAAATTAATAATAAAATTTAAAGTTTTTAAAGACTTTTTTGGGTAACGAAAAGGCAAAACTGATGTAAAGTATATTTAAATGGAAAGATTTTGGTGAAATATTAATTATAAAATGTTACTGGATGATAGAGCTGGCGATGAGAGTGGGAGTGTATTGCATAATTATACCCATTATTTTAATGCTATAAAATCCGATTTTCAATCCCAAATCGATTCTCCTCCTCCCATCCATCAAGGGGAATGTCCAGCATGCTCCCTTAAAACGTGCCATCAATTTTTTACACGTAAAATGTGGCGCCAAGGGCTATTGGCGACAATCGTTTCGCTTGATGAATTGCAATTGGGATGGCAATTGCCAATTGGCAATTGGCAATTGTCAATTGGATTTCCATTTGCAATTGCATTGATTAAATACTAGTTATGCCCCATAGGTATTTGTCTGTTTCTGATTGAGTGTAATGCAAACAAATGTTGACAAAAGCAAACAAAAAAAAAAATAATAATTTTGCATTTTACATACACATATTTGTTTGGACATGTATCTGTCTGTCTCTCTGTCTCAGTGTGTGTGTCATAATGTAATTTACTTTTCATTGCATTGCAATTTTCACAGCGAATTGCAATTAACGACAATTTACAGGCATTTTACGAGTGATGCGTCGAGGGGCCCAGTTGACTGAGTGACCCACTGCCGGCAGATGGAAGTAAATTGGAGTAGCTCCTCTTGCTTCTCTTTGAGTGCGTCTGAGTGTGTCCCATTATTTGCTTAATGAAACTATCCCCAGCCCAACCACTATCCATGCCTGTGAGCAGCGAAAGTGGTCCACTCTCATCGCCAGTACTTAATGGCTCTATCATCCAGTAGGTTAGAATCAGACGAAGGGGGGAAACAAATGTCATATGCAATGCCCACACAAACATTCGTGTATATATGATTTATCAACCAAAATGCACAACTGGCCAGCAAATTATTATATTGATACATATAGTGTCAGTTTTTAGCCCACTCGACAGACTTCAGATGACAAATGTGGGCTCTCGTCTCACTGGCAGTTTCTCATTTTTGAAAAACCCACAAAGCAACCTAATTGATAGCAAATTTTCGATAAGTGTTTGTTTCGATAGCAGCCGTCGAAATGTTTGACTTTGAGTTTTATAATATAATTTGCTTACAATTTGCACATGCCAATCAACAGCCAGCCAGCTTGACTGGCCAGTTGTCATTTGTTCTCGTCAATAAGTCTCATTCACTTTGCCACCCAGTGAGCCGAGTGATGCAATGGACAATTGGCAATTGCATTGCATGTGGCCCAACACCAACATCATCAACATCGTCAACATCATCCACATCATCCACATCATGACGATGATGATGCTCCCTTCTCCTGTTTGGAGCACTTTGTTGCCAGTTGATTTATGAACTGATGTCATTTCGTGTCATAAATATTTGTTCCGCATTCCTTAAACGATTCTCATTGTGTGTACAAGTAATACATGACACTGGGTGAAGCCCCCAGAGAGAGAGAGAGAGGATTGAAAATGTTGTACATTTACTCGACGGGTTCCCATGATCGTTCATTAATGAAATCTAAACCACATTCACTAAAGCAAATCGTTTAATATTGTGGTCCAAGCGTTTAAATTTAACTTTTTAAAATTTCCACTTAGTATTTATTTAAGTGAATTTTTAATAAATTTAAGCTAAAATTATAACTTAATAGTTTAATCTGTATGTCAAAAGTAAAATGTTTAGTGTTTTGTATTGAAGAGGAATAATTCATGTTCTGGCGGTTAAGATCAACCAGGATACCAGGAATTAGTGAAAACCAAAGGCAAGCCATAGAGAAACATTTAAAATAAAATTATTTTGAAATTAAGATTACTTAAGTTTTGCCTTTGTTCTGATTTTAAAAATATTTCGTGTGAATGACAACGTTTTATCTGCAACTCGGTGTCGAATTGGGCATAATTGAGTCCTGTGACCAGTTTGATCCTTCTCTAGGCAGTAATTGTGAATCCCAGAGAAAACGGTGACAGAGTCTACTTATTCTTGAGGATCCATGGCGATTTTCCCTTCAAATACACAAAGAGAACTACCACAAGTGGTCAAAACAATATTTTCAGGCCTGTTTTCGATTCCGAATCCATTTCAAAAGTGAAAGGGTTTGCCATCCAAATTCTTTTAAAATTGAAAAATTAAATTCAAAAATGTTTAAGGCAAAGATTTGAATTCGAATTAGGCCAAAAATTTAAATTAGAAATAAAAATAGAACATATCTAATTTGGAATAAATTTAATTTCCGAATAAATTTTTTAAAAATTGGAACAGTCCTACATATATGACTCAATTCTGATAGAAGTTTTGAAGATGTAATATATACAATTGGAAAACTCTTTTGTTGCTGGGGCTAACTAAGTACTTATCGGACCACCCTCGTATTGGCTAAAACGAGGGATAAAGAGCAGTTTGAGGATTTATCAAAATCTTCGAAAATTCACTAGATTCAACGTAAAGCCTTACAAATATTTTTCACTAAAATCAAAGACTATACTTGAATTGTTTATATAAAAAATAACTCTTGGTTTAATTCTTAGCTCGTTTGCGAATTATATTTTTAAAATTACATTAAAGTTGCTGGAACTAATATAATTTTCCTGTCAAAGATTATAGAAAATTGTGTGTTTAAATTTATGAATTTTCTAAAACCCACAACAAACAAGTAGATAGAAGAGACAGAAATAGAGAGAGAGAGAGAGATGAAGAGGGAGAGAAAGAGATGGCTAAAAATCAAACAAGTCTTTTCAATTTGATTGAAATTCATTGGAGATCAACAAATTGCTGTGGCGAGATATAGAGCTTAAAACAAAACAAAATAAAAAAGCAAAAAAAGAAAGAAAAAGTAAAATAAACGTGACATGCAATTATAATTGGGACCAAAATGTGAAAACCGCTCGTTCGATAATATTTAATACGATAAAATACACAAAAACAACAACAACAACAACAACATGAGCCCTATAAACCCGCCCACACAGGTTGACAGTTCAAGTACACAAGAATTTTGAAAAACATTTTGACACGGCCATGCAATCGGCGGCAACGACGAGGTCAACGCCAACGCCAACGCCAACATCAGCATTTGCCCACCAAAAACAGACGCCCTCAAAATGTACACACACACACACACACACACACACACACACACACACACACACTCACTTATATACTCGTAGTTTATTATAAAATGCGGCATTGTTGTGGCATGTGCCAGGCCATGCCACGCCAAGCTATGGCATACCATGCAATGCAATGCCACGCCTCCATAAAAAAACGCCCACAACAATGGCAAAGAGAAGACCACAGGAGTGCAAGTCCAAGAGGAGGAGCTGGAGGAGAAAAGAATGCCTGGCATGTGTTGTCCTGCTGTGCCTTGGCTGCCGGAAGGAAGGAAGGAAGGAAAACTGGATGGGTATGGTATGGCAAGTATATAGATAGATAGCTCACAGTGAGAATCACATGGAGGAAAAGGAGCACCATGGAGCCAGGAAACCTGCATAATGAAGCGCAGTGGCAAATGCGCCACATGCCGAGCCACCGACAGAAAGAGTGAGAGAGAGAGAGAGAGAGAAAGAAAGCTGTGAACTATGCATGCAAAAGAACTGTCAGCGGTTTGACTGACTGACTGCCAGGCTGACGAACTGCCTTGACTGACTGACTGACTGACTGATGCACAAAGCCCACAAGCCCAAGCCGAAGTCAAAGTCAATACAGAGAGGAAACTGCGACAGCATCATCCACATCCCCATCCCCATCCCCATCGACATTTCCATTCGTTCTCTTCTCCTTTGCTCTTCTAATGTTTGCTAGTTTGAGTTTTAAATTTATGAACTCATACCGAAACGAAAAACGCATTCATAAATATTTAAAGAATGCCACAAAAATTCCATTCCATAACCCAGACTCTGCCCTGATGGTTGGCAACTATTATTTTCTGGTTTTCTGTTTTATTTCTTTTTTTTTTTTATTTTTGCTCTTGCATGTTTCCACTTTATTGAAACGCTGTTTAATTTGCTGTTAAATTTGCATAATGAAAATAAAATGTAAATAACCTATGGGAAAATTAAATGAAAACTGTTGGCGCCAGTTCCACCAGTCGATATGTCGTCGTGTGTTTGCCGATAAACAACAATTGGGCGCGCCTTTAATGCGATTTTCACTCCAATCCAAATGCATCTGTATATGTACATATACATATTTATTTTCAAGTATATGTGTGTATATTTGTTAATGTGCCTTTAAATACGTTGTCAATTTTCAGTTTAATTGATTTTAATGATTTCAGTTTAAAACTCACGATAAGCCACAATGTCCATTTGCCTTTTGCCATTTTTGGTCCAGTAATGATTAAACCTAATATGGGACTTGCAATGCTAAATTAATTGCACACAATTGTCCAATTGAAATTGGCCATCATCATTATCATCATCATCATCCTCCGAATGCCATTTTCTTTGATTCAGATTCAGTCTACAAATTTCAGTTTAAAAGGTTCATTAATTAATTCATTCATTAGTTATTTATTGCATCTAATGCGGTTTATTTTAATGGCCTTTTTTTTGTACGTCGATTCATTCCCCAAAGAGAATGCTCTATTTTAGGGATTTTTTCTTGGTTGACCAAGTAACCAAATGCATTTATTTATTTCGTGTCCTAGTCAATCGTCCTTTTGAGTATGGAAGAGTCAAAGTTAAATTTGAGCCATTTAACAATGCAAAGTAGACGACTCAAACCCAAATCTAAATGAATTTCATTAACTAAATGTAAAGAAGTTGAAGCTGTAGTTAAAGAATTTAGTAGTTAGTTGAAAAAATGCTGCAGAGAAGTACAATTACGTAAGCAATTAATATTGCTACATACTCAGTGGAGTTAAATTTGTAAAATTTGTGAAATTTTCTTTGCAGAACGTTCTTGAAAAAGTACTTAAAATAAAGCGATAAGCAATTACTATAATAAAGTAGAAGTGTCAAATGATTGAATTATAACTTTTTATAGAAATCTTTATTTCTGAAGTTTTTTGGTAAAGTCTGCTGATATTAGAATTTGTCATTTCTAGCATTAAATACAACCCACTCAGGGGCTTATAAAGTAATTTTAGAAGATTTTTGAACCATATCCTCCCCTGTAACGAGGCGTAAGCATTTATATAACCGCTCTTCCCCCCTAACTAAGCTAACCCTAACTAATCATTATTATATTGACGATTTGAAAAAAGTTATGAAAGATAAAGTAACGCATTATAATGATTAACAGGACACTAGATTCCCCCAATTTGCTTTACGGAATCCTTAAATGGCCACTGACCTTTAGTTTGAGCTGCCTTTGAAATATTATTCTTCGGAAGATTAAGATCTCGAGTATTTTTTGCAAAAATGTTAAAAAGTTTTGATACGCAAAGGCAAGATTTTAGCAATTTTACTTGGTATAACTTTAAATCGGTGTCTGATCCTTCCAAAAAGATTATAAAGCAGCTTAGTTCCGTTTTTTTGTCAAATCTTCTCCAAATAAGTATTCGTAATAGTACTTAAAATGCAGAGAAAATATTAGAAGAACCCACTAAGTCGTTTAACGTTAAAAGAAAGAAATATTGGTAATACTTTTCTGCTTTAGAAAACTCTCTCAGATTTATTTCCTAAATTTAATTGTGTCTTTATAAAAAGGCTGGAAATTCAGGCTGCGTTTCATTTAGAAGATTTGAAAAACTAAACTCCTATGAGAGCCATGTATCTAGTTGTGAATGAAATTTAGTAACAATTAGAATATATAATTAATTATTGTCAATTTCGGTTTAAACAAAAGAGAGAATATTGCCTTTATATCTTATTTTCCAAATGATTATTCTAATTAACAAGAACCTATGAACATTGTCTATTACCATGTATGCGAAACAAGAGTATATAAAAAGTTTTTTAGAGGGTCGAATAGCAGATAAAAGACAAACGTGGAGAGAAAACTAGCTGGCCTTATCTCGCTTTGACCTCTTTTAGCCCATATGTATAGACACATCTTAACAATTTGTAGGCTGTTTCTTGTTTCTAATTAAATTCCATTGCATAAACTAGATTAAACAAATTAAAAAGCTTTCGTTGGTCGACAATTGGTAATTGAAAAGTTATCAATAAATTTTTCGAAACTCCATACAATGTGAAGTTAAACTCGAATTCAATTTTGAGAGGGCCCGTTTGGTCGTCGACGTGATTAAAGCAATTAATGCATAAACAAACTAAATGAAATGTTTATGCCATAAAAACAAAAAGAAGCAGAAGAAGAAGGAAAAAAGAAACCCAACCAATAAGCGGAGCAGAGAAACGAAATAAATTAATTGCAGTCAGCAGCGACAGTCGTAAGGAACTCTATCCACTCTATCGCTCCTCCTCTCGACACCCTATCTAACCCATTCTCCCTCTCTCTCTTTCGCTCTGTCAGCAGGTGGGCGTGGGTGTAGATGGAGGAGAGTTGTGGCGGGCACGGCAGGCGCCAGGCTGCACTTTTGGCCGCCAACCGAAACAACAAATGAAAATAGAACTTTAATTAAAAGCAAAAGGCAGTCGCTGTGGCAGTGGCATCTGGCAGGGCTGAAAAAAGAATGGAAGGGGGCGGCATACATATAGTGAGTGGGGGAAGGAGGCGAATAAAATATGCCAACGTCTAATAAAGAAAATAGTTTCTCCTACCCTCTCTCCCAAAAACTCCAACTGATACACTTGACGTTATTTTCTATGCCCTAAATCAATTAAATTAAATCAAAGAGAGAATCAATTAGTTTGTCCCTAGAAAAGTTTTCGCCAACCTGGCCAAAGAGAGGTAAGGTTGAGCTTATTAGATTCTATATAACTTAATTATATGGTTTTGCTGTTTTTTTTTTTTTTACAGTGTATTTGGTATGGCTACGTATGCTTAACAGCGGGAGCTTTCTGCTATTTAAAGTCTATTTGCAGTTGGCCTCATTGTGGGATATATACAGGCAAAAAAGAGAAGGCCAGGACGACTCTGCATACATTTATGCAGATGCTGTGCTTTAAGCCAGTCTGAAGCCAGGCTGAAGTCGTAGAGAAAGAGAGAGAGAGAGAGACGGCAAAAGAGGGCTGAGTATAAAGGTGGCGATGGCATCGGAGCCACCTTGAGTTGAGTTTGAGTTGAGATGATATGTCAGAGAGTCAGTCAGTCAGTCAGTCGGTCTGGTTTGAAAGAAACTCAAGAACAGAGTCCTGGGGCCGAGAGACGAGAGGTCTCGGGGTTTGGTTCAGCTCAGCACGCTCCAAATGTCCTCAAGGCAATGTGTTAGGTCTTTGTTGGTGTTGTCACAGTTGCTTTTAGCCTCACTTGTCTGCATTTTATGGCCTTAAAGCCAACTTTTGTGTACTTATATATACAAAAACTAATCATAACAAGCATAAAAATAACATAAAATCCAGCGCACAAAAATCTGTGTGGAAGGCAAAAGAAACGATAGGTGAAAGGATTATCCGAGTCAGAGTCAGAGAAAGACAGAGAGAGAGAGAGAGAGAGAGCGACCCATGTGTAACTTTAAGATTATGTCAGAAATTAATCGAATTTGGCCCACAGCTGGCCATGGGCATAGTAAACGATGACGTATTTCTCTTTCAAAGACTTTGACTCAGTAACTAACTGAATGCATACAATTTAATTAGTAAAGACTTTTTTTCCTTATGTCAATGTGTCGTTGTATGTCTAGCTGATTCAATTAGAAAAAATAATTAATGAATTCATCTGAGCTAAGTGCAGACATTATACTTGACTCCCGTGATGACGATGACAAAGACAATGGGAGGCTCAAGAACATAGTTAAACTCCATTTAGAGACTAAGTCCTAGTACACACAGTTTCGCTTAAACTAACAAAACCATCTAACTAAAGTGGCAGCAAAAAAAACTCAATAGGGTTAATGAAAGATTATCAATTTACATATACATATTTACAGTCTATATTTCATTATCTTTCCTTAGTCTTCACTTAGTCTTTGTCCTTCGATTATTGTGAGAACTTTACATTTAATGTCCTGCCATAAAGTCTGAGAAAATTTTAATTTAATCTTTCTTTTCTTTTCTTTAGCCAAATAATATGTCTAGCTCTATTTTTGTCTGAATTAAATTAATTTCTATATTATAAACTTGTGGTCTAATTTTAGTTAATCTCGCATAATTAATTCTTTAATAAACTTGTGGAAATCTTTTCTAAATTTCATTTTCCATTCCCATCAAGGCATATATTTTTAAAGATTATTCATAATACGTTTTCCGTTTCATATTTTGTGTGTGTGTGTTTTTCTTAGGAGGCCTTTTACTTAAGTGATTCAATAATTTTTAAACAAAAAATATTTGCCAGGCATCGTAAATCTTCGGCCGAGAAGGAAGAAGAATCGTTTAACCACACAGAAACAGAGATACCCAACGCCTACAAGAAGATTAACACATTGTCATGGCTATATCTTTGTCTATATCTCGGCATGGCTATAAATATGTATATGCTCTCATAATGAGAGGCATTTTCAAGATTGTGGGGGCCTCAAATTGAATTTAAAGCGAAATTTCTTGCCATATTATCGCTTGCGGTTAAAAATTTTTGTTTTCAAAAATCAAAAACCGCAAAAGCAAGCAAAAAGGAAAGGCAAAACTGAATCCTTCCCCTCGTTCCTCTTTCCATCTCATCATCCTATACATTTGTCAATCCATTGAACATTCTGCACGTAAAACTTCCCAGTCAATCTATGCGCGTGTTTGTGTGTGTGTGTGTGTGTGTGCGTGTTTGGGGTTTTGCAGGAACTGCTGAGGTTTTGGTTACAGAGTTCAGTTTTTGGGGGCGTGCGAAATCGAAACTATTGAAATTGAAAACACTCAATGAAAAGTTTTGTGGACCAACCTTGGATTGAATTGAATTTTGGTGGCATGCCACCAGGCAAACTTTTGTGGCCCATGAGGCCATGTAACTGACCCACATCACAGCCACCATATAGTTAGTTAGTGTGTGTGTGTGTGTGTGTGTCTGAGTGCATAAAATGGAGGTCTGGCAAAAGATTTTCCATGGCATATTGCAAAAAAGAAACAACAAATATTTTACTTAAACGAGCATCGCTCTCGATGTTACCCTTTAAACTTGGAAAGTGATAATAAATTTAATTCGATTATCTTGTGAATTCTTTAAAAAATTTCACTACTTTTTTTGAAACGAAAATAAACAAGTTTCTTTTGACTTAGTCTATTTAAATTATAAGATTGAAAGAATTAAAATTTGTTTGAACTAAAATGAAAATTGCATATAAAGAGCATTTTTGAATAGTATATAAGAAGCAATTTGGCATAATTTCCTTATTTTGGTTTGACCTAATTGATACATTAACTTAAGCGTCTCTAAAGCTTTATTTTTTGAGTTTAAATTATAAGGAGAATAAGATATTGATTTTAAAATTCTGATTCTAATTCTAATTAATTTAAACAACATTAAAAAATTGGCAAATACTTTTCATTCGACTAAGAAAATTAAAATAATAACAAAAATTGAAATTTTAAGTCAGCGTAGAATCATAAGATCCAGATATTCTGCTTATATCGTGTATGACTGCTTGTTGATATAGAATATATTGTAGATTTCAACTTTTTATCTTTTAAATCATATTAAAACATCAAACACTGAGACTCATTTTATTCTTTTCCATCTTGTAATGAGAGAATGTGTTTTTACTTATATATATAATGAAATTAAAAGTGAAATCCTCTTACTATCCATATCCCTGAACTACCTAGAAATCTATCAAGTTAAGCGCAATTTGAGCAATTTAAATTAGTTTAATCAGTTCAGTGAGTTATTGCTAATGGATTTATTTTTATAAGAATCCAAATGGAGCATACACTTTTTGTATATTTACAGGGTATAAAAAAGTTTTGCCTTTTTGTATTTCAAAGGAAAAAGAGAGGGAGAGCAGAAAGAGGGACATAGAGAGAGAGAGAGAGAGAGGAGAGGAGAGGAGTACACACACTTCATAATTGTATGCGAGCACTCTACGGAAAGGGCTAAAAGTGCAGAGTAGAAGCTAAAGAACTTTCAAGGTAGAATTGGCAAACGTGTCGTATGCGTTATAAATGCCATAACTGGTCAGAGACCGCATTGTGGCATTGTGGGTAAGTAAGGTGGGTAAAAAGTTAAAGTGAGTGCAAAAAATCCATAAGGAAAGAAATTGCATTTGAGATACACTGAAAATAGCTTTACTTTGCGCTTTCATTTATTTAAACCAACACCAAATCGTTAAGTCTCAAAGAGTTAACTCTAGTTGTGCATCTGGCTGGTACATCGGTTATACAAATTCTAGTGGCACTATCAAAATATGTTGATCCAGGACATGTATATAATGATCCATACCATGTAGAGTTAAATATATAACATGAGACATATCTGAGAGAAAAAAAAGAAATTTCAAATGAATTATTGACATAATTTTGGGTTTTTTGTTTTTTTTTGGTTTACTTACTGCTTGCATGTGGTCGATAGGATAATGCCATAGGGAAATCTTCCCGCTTGCTGTAAAAGTTGACAATACTGGCCAGGAGTATAATCTGAGGGATCTAAGTTTCCACTGTCCGAGTCAAGGGGACAAGATGCTGGCGATCCAGTTGTGATGCTGCCACATATATACGGATTATCCAAATTGCATACATAATTTGGAGCACAAGTTCCGGTGATATTGTAGGTCAAGTAATTGTTAGTACCCATGCAGAGGGCAAAGGTGGTCGATGTTAGACAAGCAAACTTCATATCGCTACTACACACTCTGCACTCATTGCAGGACCTAAAGGCCGAGGTTGTGCTGCAAATTGTTGCATTTGCCGTGCAATAGTAACCAGCCGGACAGGAGAGTGTATCACCAAATGGCAAGTTTGATGTATTACAGAACTGAAACGAGGAATCCGACACACAGGCAACACCCGATAAAGTTGAACAGGTATTGCAGTCCGCTCGACAGCCAAGGAATCGTATGATTCCCAGCAATATGAACAGTAAGCGCAGCATTATCACAAATTGACAACTGCAGTTCTTCGAACAAACTGCACTTAATTTTATCCATTTAGATTTAATCTTATCGTCGAGGCATTAAATAATTGCAAGATTAAAACTATCGCAGAACAAACAAGACCATGTGCCAGAATATAACACGAGATGAGATGCAAGGTTGGATGAACTTGCATAACCAAGTGAACATCACAACACAGCAGTACTCCCAAAAGTATGCCACAAAAAATGTAGAAATCTCTCTCTCCCTCTCGAATTGGTCACTCACTGAGTTCAAGTATCATCGACTAAACATACAAGTGAGTGTGTGTGCAATTTGGCCATCCTGGGGTTTTAAACTTCATTCACTTCAGATTGTTGACCACAAATTCGAACCCAGTCACTTGTCAACTGTCCCAGGCATTGACAAGGGGACAAGCATCCTGCATACAGCTTTCCCAATCAAATTCAATCCTAAGCTTGGCCTAGTTAACATTTACACAATTGCCCAAGTTGTTCAATTACCACCTATCCTAGACTGAAATTCTAACAAGCTGAACGAACAGCATCAAAGTAGATAATAATTAATGGAAAATAATTGGAAACCTGATGATTAGCTTCATCAGGTTAATTTTACTACAAAACACTTTTAAATGGCCAAAATATCAGGGGATGAATTCCATTCTAATTGCACATGTTTGAATAAAGATTATATATACTCTTAATCAGTACGACGAGACGATTTAGATGACAATTTTTTCATATACAACAACAATTTTATATATATTAGCTTTCTGCTGGATCGAACCACTATATCATGATAGAAAATAGAGTTTCAGATAAATAATTTTGGTATTTTCTATTATGTATATACCTATTAATGGTTGTGCCAAGATCGGGCAACTATGTGATACAAATGTCTATCGACCTTGGTATCGACACAGAAAATGATAAGGAAACTTTCTATGGGACTATCAGAAAATTAGGTAATAAAATGAGCTAAAATTCTGCACGTTTGGATTCAAGTGTGATAATTATATTATACATTTAGCGGCATTAATCCAGTCTATGTTTATTCTATGACGAAAAACAGACATTTTAGATAAAAGATTTGTTTACTTTATTGCAGAAGAGTAAGAAAAGCGTTAGAACTAACAAATGTATACCTTACTTCGGCATTGCTAAAGTTAGTTTCGACCCTCTGGTTGGTTCTAACTTTTAATAATTTTTGTATAAATAACAAAGATAGCTCAGTAAAAAGTCTTAGTCACTAAACCTATATAGATTCACGTAGATAAGGAAAATGTTGCTTCGCAATGCAATCAGATAATATTTTGGTGGGTAATAAATCCGGTTATAACATATAACTTGTTGAATTAAAACCAACGAGAGGGTACTGGATTCCAATTAGACTGAAATATTAATGATGTATGAAACTATTGTTAATGAAAATATCCTAAAGTTTTATAGAGAAAACCCTTTGAACCTCTCTTATGCAGAATAATTCCATTTTTTTTGATTGTACAATTTATTTCTTTAATGTTTTACTTATTAAATGTACAAAGAAAAACATTTGCTTGTCTTTTTTGTTGCTTGCATCAGCTGTGCATGTTTCCATCTCTCTTACACACACAAACGTGCCTAACCACTTCTTTTTTACACAAAAGACAATCAAAAAAAAAAAAATCAGTGAAATTCAAAGCTTTTTCTCTTTCTTACACTTGATCTGTTCTCTCGCTTTATTCCTTTTGCACAGACACAGTGGCAACGCTGTCAGCTGCGTCGACGTTGTGTGCTTCCTCTTCCTCGCATTTTTTACCGACAAATGAAGATTCGAATGCAAATATAAACATTGAAAAGCACGTCACAAAAACTTTATGTTAATATAATCTATTATTCACGAAATGCAATTTTAATGCACAACAATCATTTTTTTTATGGCAAATACACCAAGGAGTAAAACAAATACAATGAAATCAAAGAGCCAGACAACTGCAAACTTTGAGGGCGAAAGAGAGAGAATGTAAAACTAAAATTTACGACACCCGAAAACTATTTAAACGACTCAATAAGACTTTTTTTAATATCATCATTAAAAAAATAATAAATGAAATAAAATTTATTACCCCACATATAAATTTCTAATTATTCGAACAATGTTAAGAACATATCTGAAAAGATTTCTCAAGTATTATCTAGTTAAACTGAATAAGGAATCTCTTATATGGAATCTCTTATATATATTATAAATACTACTTATATATAAGTTTTTGATAAACCCTATGATAGGATAAAAATATAAAGACAAGTCATTTAAAGTATAATAAATAAATTCAAATTGCATGTTAATCCTTTAAGCTAAAAGCTTTATTTAGACATAAGGAAGTCCCCAAAGACTAGACACTGTCTTTATCAATGAAAACAACCTTATATCTCATGTTATTGTACTCATATCTTAAATTCTCTTTACTTCATTCATCTGAAAGCCCTTCTTCTTGGCTGGCATACATATATGGATGTAATATATATAATTTTGTGTGAGTAATATTCCATTATATAAAAACTACACATTTTTTGTCGTATCTGGCGAGAAGAGAATTGAAGCGACAAAACATCAAGTTGTATAATTTCTTTATGGCTTAAGCAAATAAACAAGCAACGAATTGAAGGTCGTCTTGTACGTCGATGCTGCGAAAGAAAAAAAAAGAGAGAAAAAAAGTTTTACTGGCGCCACAAAGTATGCAATGCATTTCGCAATACGCCCATACTCTCTTATCTAAATTGGGGCAGACACAAACAAGGTCGAGCACAATAACAATGGCCAACTAGATTAGGGGCAATCTCCAAAAAACCAAAAAAAAAAAAAAACGAAAGACCGTACACAAATTTTAAAATTAGATTTTGCAGCTGAAAATGATATTTAAGCATGCGGATGCTGACTACTTGAGCTCAAATGCGGAATGTGAAAATGTTGTACAAGTGTATTTGGCTTATTTGGTTGTCGTTTTACCAACTGAGCCTGCTCGTTTCGCACTCAAGGGCCACCTGCAATGTATGCAATACGGTCAACAGCATGGCCTGCTATTCGGTGAATCAAACGCAGGCCTGCGATGAGAGTAATTCACCCACCGGTTCCCCATACGACTGTCCCAGCGGCTATGTGTGTGTCAGCGGCTCGAACGGGGTATTGTGCGAGCCGGAGGCCAGTGCGTCCAGTGAGGCGGATTGCCAGGATTGCAACAAGTGTGATTCGACAAACACTTTTGCCTGTACCAGTACAAACACCTTTGCCCTGTGTCTCGGGACGACACCGCAAAATTCCATAGGAACCTGTGCCGACGGTTATGTATGCAATGTCAACTACACTCAAATATGCGGCCTGGAAACGGACGGGGTGAGAATTAACACAGCCTTTTCACACTCTCCACTAACTTGCAAAAATCTCTTTTTTTACAGGTCATGCCCACCTGTTCGTATGCCGATGACACTACCACAACAACAACAACAACAACATCAGCAACGGCAACTACCACAGCAACAATCTCTACCAGCGATGCATCCACTTATTGCTCAGCTGTAGAGTCCCAAGGAAAATACGCCGTGGGCTATGATCCGGATACGACATGCCATCAATATATATATTGTTTCATCAACGGTGGCAGTTGGGGTGGCCAGACGTATACATGTCCGGGTAGTTTGTATTTCAATAGCTCTTCAAATATGTGTGTATCCACAATGCCGGAAAATTGTGCCGCCTGGACAGACTCCACCACAACGACAACCACTATGGCTCCAACGACAAGCAATCCGGATGCATATTGTGCAGCGATGCAATCGGAGGGCTACTATCCAATGGGTACAGATGCATCAACCACTTGCCACGAGTATATCTATTGTTTCCTCTTGAATGGCAGTTGGAATGGCCAAATGTACGAGTGTGCCGGCGATCTTTACTTTAGCAGTTCGAGCAAACTATGTGTCTCTTCATTGCCTGCCACATGTTCCACAACGGTGGCCAGTCTAACACTAAATGGGGTGACATTAAAGTGACACATGGTGATCAATTTTGTTGGGAAAGTTTTTTTTATTAGAGACAATCATCGGATTTAATATAGCTGCAGACTTGGTCCGCGGCATTGAAATATGAATTTGCAGTGCAATTGTATTCGGCAGCTTTAACCACACCGTTATTATAATAGCAATAGATGTAACTGTAAGAAAGAAAAATATGTAAAAGTTTATTTTACGCTTATGCAAAAACTAGTTGGGAATCATAAGTAAATAAAGTGTTCAAAGTATGCAAAGCTTTCGCTTGACGCTATGGTTGAAACTAGTTGGGAATCATAAGTAAATAAAGTGTTCAAAGTATAAAAAGCTTTCGCTTGACGCTATGGTTGAAACTAGTTGGGAATCATAAGTAAATAAAGTGTTCAAAGTATAAAAAGCTTTCGCTTGACGCTATGGTTGAAACTAGTTGGGAATCATAAGTAAATAAAGTGTTCAAAGTATAAAAAGCTTTCGCTTGACGCTATGGTTGAAACTAGTTGGGAATCATAAGCAAATAAAGGTTTACAAATAGGATTAGCTAGTTGGCTTAAGCTTGTTGGGAATTATAAATAATAAAATAGTTAATCGTATACAAAGCTTTCGCCTTTTGCTTGACACTCTACGCCTTGGTTAAAACTAGTTGGAAATCATAAGCAAATAAAGAGTTAAAAGTATACAAAGCTTTCGCCTTTTCCATGCTTTTTTATCGCTAGGCTTAAGCTAATTGGGAATCATAAGCAAATAAAGTGTTAAATGTACACAAAGCTTTCGCCTTTTGCTTGACAATCTACGCCATGATTGAATCAGAGGCAAATAAAGTGTAACGAGCTTTTAATTTTATTGAATTTAGACTCAATATCTTGAGATATATATTAATATAATATTTTGCTTACCGTTGACAATATGGATCTGTGGGCACTGTATTAAAAAGACCCGTTTGTTTCTCTTCCTCGCAAACTTCCAATGCGGTCCATGCACTGGACTTACTTGACGATTCTGGAGTTGTTGTTGTTGCTTCACTGCTACTCGAATTCGTATTACTGTCACTCGAAGATGATGTTGTCGATGTGGTTGTCGTTGTTGCATCCACCAAAGCATCATTCACATCACATGTATAAGTTTGTCCCTCAACTTCGGGAACACAAACCGTATCGGTGCTAGCATCGCATACATAGCCAGTTGGACAGTAGCCATAGCTACCACTTGGCCAATTGGCCCCATAGCACATTTGAAATATACCACGACTCAAACAGGCAAATAGATAATTTCTTTGAGCACTGCATAGACCACATTGGGCCGTATCCCCACAACTTGGTGGACGTTGGCTACTCTTTTGGGCGCAAATTGCTGTTAGATTTGTGCAATCGAATCCTTCCAAGCAATGATACAGTTGATTCGTGTGTGGTGTATCATCTACAGAACAAGAACAGAGAAAGCCATTAAATTATTAATCTCTATACTCAAGGGGAGAACAAACCTCCAAAACATAAATAGAATGATGTGGAATTTATGCAGGCAACTCTATTCGTCTGACAGACATTACAAACGCCCATGGCCTGACCTGTGAAATAGAGCAAGCCCAACTAAAATAAATGAAACAGGTTTGGCCTTTGATTAGCAAACGTTCGTGTTCTTATCGTTAAGCAAAAATATTAAAAATATTCCATCATACCAAACCCAAAAACTGTATAGAGCTCGACAACTTTTTCGTCAGCATATTTTCCTTCCTTCTGCCAATATTTTGTTGGTTGCTTCTGCTTCTGCTCACTGTCAAGGTTTTCTTGCTACTAATCACCTCAAAGAGTTGTCGAAAGTATTTTTGAGTCGGTGAAATTTTCATAGACACTACATACACATAATCTGTAATGTAGTTATCTATATTTCTTTTTTATACACATGTCTTGCTAATTACCTTATTTGCTCTGGCTTTCCACTTGATTGCCCGCCGCGTTGTGGGCTATCCAGCATAAAAAGGTGCCATCATGCAAACACACTAACAAACTGGCGAGTTAGGTGCTATTTCTAGATTGTTGTATCACCATCGCGACCATACCCATCTATCCATTAGAGTTTGTGATAAACTGCGGCCATTGACCAAAGGCCTTTAAATCTTATCACTTGGAAGCCAGAGACTAGAGATTGTCAAGGATATGCAGGGCAAGGGGAACCCTTTTGAGTCTATGTGACCAGATTAAATTCAATTAGAATTTAGATTAACTTAATTTACATAAATAATATATAAAAACTATAAACTAAGAAAATATAGTACTTATTATTAATATCAATATTTTTTAATTACAAAATATTAAGAACTAGAAAAACTAATATTTAACCAGAAGGTCGATAAAGCACAATATAATGATATATATAAGATTTTAAAGCCAAAGGCCTTAGAAGCCATCGCTTTATAACATAAGTTAGGATTAATTTTAATTATGCTTAACCTTAATATAATAATAATAATAATAATTTTGGATTTTAGCACAAGTTTTCCACCAACTGTTGCAAATTTCCCAAAGAGTTTTTGAAATTCAGACATCCTTAAAAAAATCGTTAGAAAAACCTTACGTGGACATTAAGAAATCATTAAAAAAAAATCTTCAAGAATTATCAAAAACATGCTTAAAATTTTTTGAAATTTCTGATTAAGAAAATCATTAAAATTCTTTGAAAAATTATTGACCAAACTTTAACTAACATTCAAAGCTTAAAAAATTGTCAATCAATTTTTTAAAAATCCGCAAGAATTAATTGAGAAAACGTTATATAAAAAAGGAATTGTTCTAAAAATGGAAAGTAATCGTTGGGAAACCCTTAAAGAACTTCGGCAAAACTTGAGAGAATTGTTAAGAAATGGTTAAGAGAACTTCAAGCAAACATTAAAAAAAACTTGGATAAAGCTGAAGAGATCGATAAATAAATTTTAAGAAATCTTTATGTAATCATTAAAGAATAAATTTTCAAAAATCTTTAATCAAAAATAGTTGCGAAACTCTTGAGACATTTTTAAAAGCCTTAATCATTAAGAAAACCTTTAAGAATTAAGAACCCCAAAAGAACCCACGTATTAGTATAGTAAATCGTCGAGGAAACCTTAAGGACCTTTATGTAATCCTATGGAAACCTTTCTAATAAAGTTTGTCTCAAAGGTTTTTTTATGTTTTTTTAGAAATCTTTTAGTTGCCCATACTAAGCTTATTATGTTAGAAACATATAACGATTTATATATACTGAGTTGAAGTCAACAACATATTTATTAATAAGATTAGATATATATATATTTAGTTAAAAATGCTTATTGATTTGACTTGATCTAGACGGTGCAATTAGCTGAAGTTGGTTTCGTTGTGCCACAAACTTTAGTATTGCTACTAAAATATGGTTTGCTCTCTGTACAATTATAGGTAATTGCTTGCCAGGCATCGGACTTGTAGAAGCAATAGATGTAGCTACGAGAGAAGTATTTAATTAGTCATACGGATAAGTTGAATCGACTATCAATCTTTACCTAGTGCACACAGTGTCATTTGGTATGGCATAGCGGCCAGTTGCCCCAGCATCAGCACAATATTCGGTGGGAGTTATGATACTGGAGGCAGTTGTGGTGGTTGTAATGATTTCAGTTGTTGAGATTGTTGCATTGTCAGTTGTACTCGGTACATCGGTTGTTGTTTCATTCGAAGGACTCTCGGTTGTCGTTGTTACTGTCGAAGGTGTTTCGGTTGTGGAATCGTCAACTTCCTCAACACGATCACAAATATCACCATTGGCCACATCACAGCGTGACACACAAACATTGGCCGGATCGGAGGCGGCATTCGAAGTACTGCACACATAACTGGAGGCACAGGTGGCTCTGCCCGTGGTTAGCTGACCATCACTGCATCTGCCAAACGTTGTCAACGACGTACAGGCGTATGTGGATCCAGCCGAGCAGACATTACATTGCGACACTTCAC
This sequence comes from Drosophila insularis, assembly GCA_018903935.1. Taxonomy (NCBI): domain Eukaryota; kingdom Metazoa; phylum Arthropoda; class Insecta; order Diptera; family Drosophilidae; genus Drosophila; species Drosophila insularis. Next base: position 8,157,391 of record JAEIFP010000150.1, read on the forward strand.
CACAACCACGATCCACACTTGAGGAATTTACCATACAGATCGTGTCATAGTCAGTACAAATGGGCTTATCGCTGGGGCAAGTAAAGTTCGTCGTTTGATTGCGTACATCTTGTATATGGAAGTAGATATATATAGATATCAGAAGTAAATATATTTAGGTAGGTATCAATTGGTTTTACCATTGTAGCAAATTTGAAAGGATGTCTCGTTGATGCAGGCATGGGAATTTTTGCACAGATTACAAGTGCCATCCACATTGGCGGGTGAGAAAACTAGACACAGGGCTGCCCCGAGGGCAATCAGAGTGAGAGTCAATTGGAGCTTGTTGTTCACCGCCATCGCCAGTCTTTATTTGAAATGAACATACTACTGTTCCTTGCCTTATAAAGAAAACATTTATCTTTATGATTGACGACCATAGACCAGGGCTGATGTTATCTCCTCAATGTCGACTCCATCATAAAGATTCATGTACAATGTACATAGAATCATTTTGGTTTCCATTTAAGCTAATCACTTTGTGTAGCACGGTAGTGGATGGTAGCAATATTCCAGATGCAGATTTATAATTATAGAGATATATATGTTTGTGCTGGCTAAGCCCAGCATAAACTAGACCAGTTATCTTTTTGGGCATTTCTCTGTTTAGCCGTGCCATATAAAAGTCAGGCGCATGTTGGATCTACTCATTAGTCAGTGCCTGACAGTTAAGTAGAATCACACAAAATGCAGCAGTATCAGATCCTCAAGAATTTGGTAAAACTTAAAAAAAAAAACAATATTCAAAATTCACAATTTCCGTCCATCTCTCTCCCTCTCACTCTCACTCTCACTCTCACTCTCTCTTTCAATTTCTTAGTGCCTTATTATGGCCTTTAGCTCAATGGTGATCACAGTTTTAGCCACTTGCAATTCTTGCCAAAGTAATGGCATAAGTTGCGTCAATGAAACACATTTCAAGGTCTGTGTGGATAATGTTGTAATTGATGACGCTGCATTGTCCTGTGGCACCAATAAAATCTGCACCTCTTTGGGCATCGGTTGCTTCGAGAACGTCGACGGTGTTGAAGCCTCCTGTAAGACATCCAGCAATTGCGCTGGCTGCGATGGTTCCTTTATGTTTGCCTGCACAAGTCGCACCACCTTCACCCAGTGCAATGGAACCACTGCTGGCACTGAGGTCCTTACTTGTCCAGAGAATACAGTCTGCGACATGAATTCGGGCAAATTTTGTGTCAACGAATGTGAAGTGAGCACTCTGGAATGCAACAAAGCTGCTCCTTAGTCGAAAATTCCTTGTTAAATTGCTTTTAATAAACCTATACACACAATTATTTAAATGCCAATACATACTACATTGTTTTTCTATACAAATTAATTAGTTGACACAATAAATTGTACTCATAATTTTATACTCAACAAACTTTATAAACCGTTTCTTTTAAACGACTTTTAAAATCACTTACTACTCAGGATTCTTGTTTAGATTAAATTTTAGTCTAAAGCAACTCTTTAATATACGTTTAATGGTCCACTTATAAAATTTAGTGGCTCTAACTGTAATACTCTGCAAGGTCTAGATGTTTTGATGGATATTTTGGAGACTTGTTTGTGGTGTCCTTAACAAATATTTCCAAATCGTTAAAATATTTACAAAAAATTGTATACCCTTGAAAGTTTGTTTCTTATAAACATCCGATTAATCGTCTGTTTGTATGACAGCTATATAATATAGCCATCCGATCTTGATGAAATTTGGCATGGTCCTTAATGATCATCGCTTGAAAAATAGCAAAGATATTAATAAAAGTCTATGTTTTTATTGGATGTATGTGATAAAGTCGCCCGATTTGGACAAAATTTTACAAAACTTCAAATTAACAAATATATAATTGCAAAAATAGTTTTTAAAATAACAAAGTTATTGAGAAATGCCACTGCTCGTGACTTTGCCATTTATATGGCAGATATCATATATCTATATAGTGAAACGATCCTGCTGAATCCGAATTTCAGTGACTTTAGCGGTCTAGGAGGAGTTTGCGTTGATCCAGAAGGACGAACAGGCAGACATGGCCTGATCAAGAATATATATACGGAGATGGTTCCGTTTAGGCGTTGCACACTTCTGACCAAAATCAAGGACTTAAAAAGTCATTAGCCATAGGTTTAATATTTTAACTAGTTGAGAATCACAATGAACTGAAATCAGTCCACTTAAGTCTACAAATAGAACCATATAATGGGAATTTCTCAACTTGTTTTAGCGTTGGAGTTCTGGAATTCTTTATCAAAGTCTGCCGAAGATTAGACAACTTGATGAACTTTTTGATTTAACTATGTAGTCAACTTTTTTACCATTTCAAGCTAGTTTTAAAATGATCCTAGTTTTAACTCCTTTCTTAGGAGTTTTGGTTAAGAAAATGGGGAAATTTGCCATAGAGTCTGTTTGTGTGGTCTCATGATTATGTTGTCTTGTTTTAGCTTCTTTTCGGTGCAGATCTTCATGAGAATTTCATTTAGACATAACAAAAACACTTGAGCCGTCAGTTTAATAGCCATAGAATATATTTAATTTTTAAGACCATCCATAAAAAAAAAAAAAAAAAAACAAAAATAAAAAACTTGTTGCCTAATGGTTATCAGTTGTGCAGATTTCGTTACGAAGGTCAGTTATGTAGAGATTTTTCGTTCTGTACGCTAATCCCCTTAACCTTAACCAGAGAGTTATGTATTTATTTTTTCTATAATGACTTGCAAAGAGAGACAGAGAGATATACAGAGAGTCGATGGCCACAAAATGTGGCATTCGACGTTAATTCAATTAAAAGGCATTGCAACTAACATTGACCCAATTGGGGGACTCGCTTTATATATAATTGTTGTTGTATAATCAAATTACTCATATGAGGCAATGACGTCAAAATTTGTTATTATTTTTATTATTATTATTATTATAAGTATCTGTATTTACTGTTAGACAATGGAAAATTGTTTATAAAAAACTTTCACGCTCATTGTCAGACTTTCTGGCTTTAGGGCTTTGGGCCTTGCCCAATATTTAATTGGATGGCAAAGAAGGTGTGGAAAAACAAATTCGCAACAGGAAGCAAAATGACAAAAAATTGACGAAACGTGAACATAAAATACAGAGATTTTTGAATGGGTGGTTGGGTGGGTTGGGTGCCTTTTTTTGGGCGGTGCAATGGATGGATGGGTAGATTGTAGGTGGCGTTGGCGCATCTAATTGTTTTTTGTTTTGTCGACTGCTATGTTTACTGCGTTTTGTTATTGTAATTAATATTCAACTAAATTCACAAATTTTTTGTTTTTCTTTTCATTTTGTTTTCTGTTTTTGTTTTCCATTTGGCTAAAAAGCGCAAAGCGTTAACAAATTGCGGTCATTAAACTTTTTGTCACACAAAGTTAAATAAATTGTCGCCTCGATGCCATCTCTTTGCCATAACAAAGTTGGTTAGTGACGTGTTTGGAGCTCAACGATGAAACAGCTGCAAATATCCATGGTCTTGTTGTTGGTGTTAGTATCTGCAGTTATCCTGCCAGCCAGATGTAAAGTGGCCAATAGTAACACAAATAGCCATCTGAATAGCTGGCGTGATTTGTTTTTTGGTAGTAAATGGCTATCGCCAGCAGCACCACGTATACGTGAATCCAAGTGTAAGTGACGACGCGTCGTCTATGGCTAACTCTAACTCCAGCTGATTGGATTTTCTTTCGTCAGTTTTGCCCATTTTCGCCTTGGTACCCATTGGTCCGGGCAGCTGTTCGGCTCCATCTGGTGAGCAGGGCAATTGTATACCCAACAAGGATTGCGTTTTAAGAAATGGCATACCAGCCGGTCCATGTGGCGGTGGCTATGGCGTCTGTTGCATATGTAAGTGTGGCCACCCACCCAGATGATGAGTTTGAAATCATTTTGTTGCATTTAACGCAGTTCTTCAGACTTGCGGGGGCATAATACGTGAAAATTCCACGTATTTTGTGAATCCCAATCATCCGGATATCTTTGATGGCACTGGCAGTTGCCAGGTTACAATCCAGAAACTCCATCCGGATATTTGTCAACTGCGTTTGGATTTTGATATGTTTTCGGTGGCACCGCCCGAGGCGGCCAATCATCTGTGTAATCAAGATCAATTGCTTATATCCGGCGGAAGTCCAACGCCCACAATTTGCGGCAGTGCCACAGGAGATCACAGTGAGTCTTTCAACTATCTCTGTGCCAACCATCTCTAAGATTGCTTGTTGTTTGCTTTTTCCACAGTGTATGTGGATGCAGGGCTGGGACAAAGCTCACAAATCATTTTATCCATCATAACCAGTGGCAGTTTTCCACGGCTCTGGCGCGTTCGTGTCACGCAAATCCATTGCGGTAGCATAAGTCGGGCCGATCAGGGTTGCCTTCAATACTACACGGCAATCAGTGGTCGTGTCCGTAGTTTTAATTACAACACTGTGGCCGGGCGACAGCTCTCCAATCAGGACTATAGCATCTGCATCCGAAATGAGCGTAATTTCTGTGGCATTCAATACAATGCCTGTCCGGACTTGGAGAATAATCGCTCGCGAGCCTTCACCATAACGGGTAACTCCAACAATCCAGTGCCCACCATGGTGGGAGGCGGTGGCGGTGGAGGTCCTGGAGGTGCCCCGCCTACCAACACAAATGGCTGCATCAGTGATTGGTTGCTCATCGGGTGCATCCGCTCTGCCGATCGTATTCCCCCCCTGCCCGGCTGTGAGGATCGCGTCTGTGGCGGAACTTTCAGTGCCGAGGCCGGCATGCTGGCCAAGACAGTGCAATGTAAGTATGGAAAATGCTAAACAAAAAACCTTTCCTGCATTTATGATTGTTTACTTTTTGCAGCCAGTGTAAGGCCATTCCGTTTATATTTTCACACGGATGGCGTAGAAGCGCCAAATGATATTGATAATCGAGGATTTTGCTTAGATTATGTTCAACAGCCGTGTACAAGTGGTTTTTAGCTGGAACCCCCACGAACCACAAAAAAAAAAGCCAGAAACAGAAAACTTTAGCGGTTTCTTTGCTCATTTTAGCTGAGCCAAAAAGTAGGCAACACAATTTTGCTAAATTTTAATTTAATAAATATATATTTTTATTTATTTCTCTTGATATATTTGTATTTTGTTTTGTAGTAGATTATAGAGATAACTTTAAGGTTTAAGTTAATTTTTTTTATATAAAACACAAAAAAATTTTGTCACAATAAAATTTGAATGTGTGAATTTTTAAAAAACAATATTTTTGCTTGCCTAATTTCTGAATTTCTATAATTAAAATCATATTTCATGTATATATTAATACATATTAATAATACTTAGCTTACTTTAGCTAAACAAAAAAAAAAAAAAAAAAAACGCCATTACAAAATACAAAAAAAGATAACAGATAAGCTAAAAAAAAAAATCAAACGCTTTAAGGACATTTTCGTTGATTACGTCGCACTTTGTCGTAATTAAAGATACATTTTTTATCTCAGCTCTACCGTATCATGGGAAGAGACATTTTGGGTCGCAAGGATATAAAGGAGATATTGATTGATAGGAAAGTTTAGTATATTTATTATGTATATCTATCCTGCTTCATGTGAGATCGCCAATTTCAGTCTGTGCGCGCATAGTCCGACTTGTGACGTCACTGGGGTTAAGGGTGGGGGTGGGAATGGGGGGAGGAAAAAACGTTGAGGGACTTGGACTGTTGAAATTTATTATATATATATTATAGATAGGTTTAATTATATTTCTAATAGGTTTGTATTAAGGCAGCCACGTGCTGTTTCTCCTCATCGGTCAGACCATTCTTCAGCGTGCGTCGCACTAAAAAAAACATATATATAATTACGATCAGTTAATATTCTTTATATAGGATGGTTAACTATAAAAATTCAATGATTAGATTGGATTGCGGGGGCAAAAAGCAAGCCTTATTAGTTAGTTTTCTGTCTGTGTGTGTGTGTGTATCGGTGTCATGCATTTTAGTGGCACAGTTCTGGATTTGAAAAATCGGTTAAAAACATGCAATTGAAACGAAAAAAATGCACTTTCGTATATATAAACAGTTGGCAGATTGGTAGATCCAGTAAAATACAAAAAGAAATTGAAAACATCATTCCAAAAAACAGGAAGAAAAAAAAGAAAACAGCATGAACAAACATAAATTCAAAATTAGAATTCATTAACACTAACCAAAGAAAAGGGTTTTTTTTTTGTGGGGGGGATAGAACCTAAATAAACACAACAACAACAATTTGAACAGTTTGTTGTTGCTGTTGTTGTTGTTGCTGCTGCTGGCTTCATTTCGGTTGTTTGCTAACCAGTTAAGGTTACATTAACGTTTCCTATGGTGATGCTGCTCTTTCAATTGTAAATCCTTCACGTGTACGGCTTCGCTTCACTGCCGATCAATCGATTCGATTTTAGATTGAGATTTTTTAGTTGTTTGATTGATTGATTGATTTGTTGATTGATTTGTTGGTCGGTTGGTTGGTTGGTTGGTTGGTTGGTTGATTGGTTGTTTTTGGATTGGTGCGTTAATGGTAAGAAAACAAAAAATTAAAAGAAAAAACCAATATAGAGGCAACAGATTTGATAAGCTAGGCAAAAACTAAAATTAAAATTGGTGAAGAGAACGAAAATCAAAAAAAAAAAAAAGAGAGAGGGAAGAAACCAATATATAGTTTATAGATAATGCCAAAGCCCAAGTGGTTGGTGTAGGGGTGAGGGTATAAATCTTTTGTAGGGTAAGGATAATTAAGTTATTATTGCCAAAAGCTGCGTATTTTTTGTTTGGAATTTTCTTTCAAAATTATTTAAATATATTAATTGATCTTTTATTATTTAGTTTTTCTTTTTTGTGGTTTCTCTATAGGTGGTTTGTCTCGCCTGTGGTGGGCGTGTGTGTAGAGTTCTGGTGGTGGGGCAGGTAATAAACATAGCGCGCTGTGTGTGGATTTCGAAAAGATAGACCAACACCTTTTCATTAAACAAAAAAAAAAAAATGTTTAGACAAATTGAACGAATTTTAATTCGCACAATGTGTTTTTGTTTTGTGTATGTGAATTTCTTATTCTTTTTCTTTGTCTGATGAATGCATTACAATGAGTAAGAGGGTGAATGAGCATCTACTTACATGACTTGCGATCCGCATGACGCGTTCTTTTACGCTCCCTGGGCGTGGTGCGTGTACCCGGAGCCTTGGTGGCTGTTTTTACCAGAGATTCCAATATCTCATCATCACCATCGGTGAACTGTTCCTCGCTATGGCGGGCAATGGGTGAACGCAATTGCTCGGCACGTCGTCGTCGCCAGGTCAAAGTGCCATCCGCCTGATCCGCTGTGGGTGTGCCCAATAGTTGCCTAAACAGAGAACACAGAAAGGTTTTCAACCACTCAATCCACTCATGTTGTGAACTCACTTCAATTCGGCATCGGCCACATCCTCTTTGGTTTTGAATTTGGCCATGTCGATAATTAATTTGCCCCGTGTCTTATTACGCTCCCGATGATTGGCCTTCTTTTCCAGCTGCTGCTGCACCCTTTCTCTGGTCGTACGATACTCCAAGGCGAACTCGGAGAGGGTGCGACAGAATTCATTGGGCCGCGATTCGGCCACACTGTGCTGTGGCATGCCCAGCCAAAGCAGGAACTTTCTATATCTATTCATCACACGACGATGGACAATCTGCAGGATAATAATACGTTCGGCACAATCGGCCAGAAAGTCAACTAGTTTCTGTTTCAATGGCGGCGGACAATCGTGCTTGGCAATGAGCTTCAAGCGATCCCACGATGCCTTACACTCAGACTCCAGCTGGGTCAGATTGTGGGCCAAATCGGTGAAATCGGCCTTGGAGGCACGTGTGATTGGACCAATTTCGGAATACAAATCGCTTGTATCACTGCATGTCTCCATGACCATGTGGCAGAGATGATGCAACAGTGAATGCTTATGAACCGTGTCCTTAACCTCGGGCACTTTGGCCAGATATTCAATCTGAAAGCCCTTAACGGGGGCGCCATTCAGGAATATGCCCACAGACAGCAGAGTGGAGAGAATGCAACGGAAAGTGCGATTCTGACGCAAAATCTCAATGCCTTGTTTGAGATCCATCAGCGGTTCCGCAATCTCTTTCTGCAAAAAAAAAAGAAAGTTAAATCTCTTTGTATAAATGGCCCAAAGACTTTCTCTTGCACTTACCTCGCTGTTGTCAAAATCTAAGCGAAAGGCCCAGAGTTTCAGGCGAGCTCCCAACTCCGAAATGGAGGCCAATGTCAAGAGAAACTGTTCGGCACTGCCCAGCGGTAATTCTGGATTAGTCATTTGCGCCTCTTGAATCTTGCCGCGCTCCTCATCGGTGGGCAGCATATTGAGTAGCTTATCAATGCCCTCTCTGGTCACCACAGTGGCATCCATTTTCAAAATGGCCGCCTTGATGGCTCGCGGTGGCGGCAATTTGGTGATGGCTATATTGATGGCATTGGAACGTTTATGGTCCAGCACGATAATCTCTTTGCTCTTGTTTAGCTCTTGTTGTTTCTGTGGAACGGATTCGATAACACAATTATGAGTAATAGGCTTCAAAGCAAATCAACATTCGTAGGGTATTCAAATGGGGTGAGGGAGTCGGGCTAAAGCCTAAATACAGGGTGTGTATTTGTGTGTGTGGGTTGAAGTGTTTTAATTTCACTTTCGTTCGTTTCGTTTCTGTACTGTTCTGTTCCATTCCATTGTGAACATATAAAATCTGTGTCTGTGTGTGCACAACAGCAAAAGTGAGAGAGTGAGTGAGACAGAGAGAGAGAGAGAGTGTGTCTATGTGTGTGTAATAAACCAACACCAAGGTAAACATAAAAATAACACAAAACAGAAAGAGATAGACAGATATTGTGTGTATGTGCGCGTGTATGTGAGAGAGAGAGAGAGATAAATAGAGACAGACAGATAAAGAGAGAGAGAGAGAGTAACAAGATGGCATTTCATTTCACTCACCTCCTAAAACATTTTATTTGGCAAACATTTTGAATAGTTTATATAATTTGAAGTTGTTTTTTTTTTTTTTTTTTGGGAAATATTTTGTTTTTTTTTTTTTTTTAGCACAACATTTAAGTGTGTATGTAGATATATCCGTCGACATTTATTTATTTTTTTTTTGTTTTTGTTTAGAATAGAAAAACAATGGGGAAAAGAATACAAATATCATTCGCAGTTTGGTTATGGCAACATTAGAGAACATACATATATCATCTATATCATTTATACATATGCATACATATATAAATAAGGGGATTTTGTTTTTTAGTCTATGAGCAATAAATAAAATATAACTACAGCTAATTGTAAAGTTAATAAAGAGCAACCTTTATATATTTTTATCTTCCTTCTACATATGTTTAAATTTTATCAATGTTTTCCAGTTATCGCTAATCAAACTACTCAAGAACTCAATAAAACCGATAGCAATGGACTTGAAACCATTCAGCTAAAAGAAAAACCCCAAACAGATAGAGCAATCTAATTTCAAATATATCTACAAGTTTTAAATTGGTTTTATCTAATGCTTAATTAAGAAACATTATTCTAGAAATAACTAGTTAAAGGCAGGCTAAAAATTTCATTTAGCTAAGACTCATTTGAAGATCCATATTCCTTTTATCAGGCAAGGTTTATACCTTTTGATTGCAAATTCTGACGAATTAGAAGTTCCTATAGTTATATAGTAATGAATCATGGCATTTGTGTTGAATATATTGGATAAAAAGGCATTTAAGCTGTCTGTCTGAGCTGCCATTCATTTCTATTTCCACGTTATTAATTAGTAAATCGTTGATCAAATCTGAAGATAATTTATATCGAAACGTTTCTTTAAGCTTCTTAACATAATTATCTAAATTTTTATAATCCTATGACATCTTCTATATGAAATTGTTATTTCAAATGGGCGAACTTTACCCCATAAAGTATGCAAAAAACCGTTAAAGAAACCCTTTTTCCAAACATATACAAAAAGTTTGAAATCATAAAAGAGTCCAGCAAGCAAAAATTGTTTATAGACAACTTTCAATCAAATATTAATAATTTGTTGAACACAATGAATACTTTTTCAGCGTATTGCATACTTTAAGGGGCAAGGCTGCTCCATTTTACAGCCCTACTCCGTCTATGGTTAATAACAATAAGATGGATCGAAAAAAGACTTTAACCAGTTTATTTTTTAAATTCTATTATCTAACCCATGTAAATATATGTATGTATATATATAAATTGGTAAATAGAAAAACCATATAAGACTTAATTAATCACAATCTTTCGAGTTTAGAACTCAAAGAACCTTTGACCTTTATAATTGGGGTTACTTGTTATTTGGAGCATATAGATATATATATATATATATTTCTTTAAATGTATATGTATGTTGATAAGCATATTTTGCTACGCACCTTGGTCATCAAGTCTTTGGCCCTGGACTCAAAGAGATGCTCGAGCTTCTGTGTATCGACATTGGCATTGGGCAGCTCATCCCAAATGGTCTTGCCCACCACCTGCGGTATCATGTCCTCACGTACTTCCTTCCAAAATAGCTTGACCTATGGAGAGAATTAATATTTATTATTTATTGGAATTTCAATGGCTTTCTTCATTTTTTTTACCGTCTTTTTGTTCTTTTTGATGGTATTGTTGCCCAATTCTCCATTGATGGATCCATTGAGTGAACTATTCACACTGTTTGTGAGGCTGCTGCCGGCTCCATAGCCGCCACCGCCAGCACCGCCGCCATAGTTGAACATGGGCGGTGGTGCCAGATTTGGTGGTGGCAATGGCATCATGGGTGGTGGCACTATACCACCTGCACCTGCCAATGGTGGTGGTGGCGGTGGTATGCCAAAGCCAAGACCACGTGGCGCTAAGACATCCTTTTCGTCATCCTCATGGAGATCGGTAAAGTCCAAATCGCAGAGATTCAATGGACGTGTCATATTTCGTACTAGTTCCTCCCAATGGAGTTCATTTTCCGATTTCTTCGGCTCAGACTTTTTCAATTCCTGATCAACGCTCGATGAGCTATACGCAATAAAAAGCAAAAAAAAAAAATGAATTAAATAATCAATAGATAGAGAGTGTTTGATAGTCAATGCATTTAAAAAGAAATGGTCAAGTGACATTTGGGTCTATCATAAGATTGCCGATTACCGATTGCCCATGTTATAAATGTTTAATAGTAAGCCTTATCAATTCTCACGCCTGGCAGCAAGATAAGCGATAACAAAGAAGTAGGCGGCAGAACACTTTCTAGATAGGAAATCAACGGGCAACAGGCAACAGGCAACAGATGTATACATATATATGTATATAGATAGATAGAAAAACGGACAAAGGTTCTTCTTAGATCGGGCGGATATACCCTGTATAGGGTATTACATAAATCGTATCGATTCAAAAAACAGAAATATAAATTGTTCCCATCATAAATAATATCATAAAAAATATATGGGCTAGGGGTGGCTCATTCACACAGAGTTTTGAATTGTTACACTTGTCAATAGATTTTATGAACAAGAGGTTTATCGATGATAAGATTTAGTTATATTATGGGGCTCTCTTTCATTCTCTTTCTCCTCCCTTCCTCACACTTTCTCTCTCTCACTCGGTCTCTCTCTTTAAGTTGTTTCTTAATGTATATAAAAGGCTGCGATTGCATGGTGGCAAATCATAGTCTTCAGTTAAAACCCATAGAAAATGGATGTAGGTTTAATTTTATTATTTCGGAAATTGTATATATATACCAATAATTTATAATTTGAATTATTACAGTTCGATACAATCTGTGAAAAGTCCAAGGCCTTTAGCAAGAAGCCACCAAATGATGTCTATTTGGAATTCTACGGCCTCTACAAGCAAGTCCATTCCGGTGATGTGAATATCGAGAAGCCAACCGACCCAGAGGGTGCTGCCAAATATGAGGCATGGCTGAGCCGCAAGGGATTGTCTGTGGATGCCGCCAAGGCTGCCTATATTGTTCTATATGAGAAATATGCTCCACTTTACGGTTAAGTTTGATTTACTATATGCTTTTGTAAAGATTATTGTGTAATAAATTGACGACTTTGTGAAATAACCGCTGCAGTCGTCTTAAGAAGATATTTACGTCATTTAGGGTGAATGGAAAACCATTGATATTAGCCACAATTAAAAATTGTATTTGTTTTACCGCTAATATGGCCTAGTGACTAAGCTTATCAACGATTGGTTGGTTAGTTAGTTGGTTGGTGGCACATCGATATCTAAACGAGGCTTGCCATAAAATTCACTTATCAGTTAGCTAGTAATTAGGCAAGGTTTTTGCTCTATATCTCTCTTTCTCCCTGCTCCAATGTATATATAAACCCAAACTGGGCATAGAGCTCACATTCATTAGTTATTGAACCAAACATCGATATGGATGTAAGTAAACTACGAAAACCACTTCGTATAAAGGATATATTACTAATAAAAAAAAAATATATATATAACAAAAAAATGTTCTATTTAGTTCGCCACTGCCTCCGAGAAAGCCAAGAGCTTCACCAAGACCCCAACCAATGATGAATTCTTGGAATTCTATGGTCTCTACAAGCAGGCCACCGTTGGTGATAACAACACCAGTGAGCCAGGTGCTTTGGACTTGAAGGGCAAGGCTAAATGGAATGCCTGGAACAAGCACAAGGGATTGTCCACCGATGCTGCCAAGGCTGCATATATTGCAACCTATGAGAAATATGCACCCAAATATGCCTAAATTACCTAACTTTTGTCACACAAATCGAGATAAATAAATGACCACAAACGCACAAAAAAAAAACTCACCGAGATATTTCACCTTTACTCTTGCTCTTAGCAAGACCCTCTTTGGCTTTCGATATCAGGCCGGACATATCACCAACTATATTGGCGCGATTATTAATCATTCCCATAGCAGTTCCTGTTCCCATGCCCGTTTCTGGATGTGTCGGACTGCTGGGTAAATTGCTCAACTTTTGTGTTAGATCCTTTACAGTGTGATCACGTTTTAGTTGCAGCAGCAATTGTTTATCGCCATCATTATCGAGATCTAAAGGGCAAACAATTGATTAAAGTGAAAGACTAACATTTATACGTTTTGTAAGTAGGCAACACAGTTTTTTGCAAAATGTATGAAAATGACACACATAAAAGTAGGCAACACATTTTTAATTAACTAAGCGGCTGCTGCTGCTACATATATGGCACCTTACCTGTTTGCGTCGACGTCAGCGTCTGCTCTGGGTTAGTACTGGTTAGAATTTTAGCTGCCATTGGCTGTGTAAATGTTTGGATGTTGGGAGGAGCATGCCACCAGCTGGCTGGCGGTGGTGGTGGCGGAGGCGGAGGCGGTGGTGGTGGAGGTGGCGCCGCCGCTGCTGCTGCTTGCTTTGGCGGTTTGACTGCAGTTGCAGGAGGAGGAGCTGGAACAGGAGCAACCATTGTCTTTCGTATGGGACTCAAGGGTGTTACGAGCTCGTGTTGGTGTTCGCTCATCATCATCATCATCATTTGCTCATCATCGCATTTAAGGGGCATGTTGGAGGCATCGAGTAAGGGACTAAACCCACTGGCATTTAAAGATTTCTTGGGACTCGTTACTTCGGTTGTTGTTGTTGGTGTTGATGTTGCTGCTGTTGTTGTTGTTGTTGGTATTGGTTGATGTTTGGGCGATTGACTTAGCTGCGTGTAATAGTTATTTAAACGATTTGCATCGTTCTCATATTTTTTGTAGGCACTGTCTGTTGTTTGTTGTATGTTCTTCATGATGCCATTGATCACAGTTGCATTGCGTTCGCGAAATAAATTCTTCTTGGTAAGGAACTCATTTTGATTGTTTGTATTGTTGTTGTTGTTGTTCATATTATTATTATTATTATTATTATTGTTGTTGTTGTTGTTATTATTATTATTGTTGGCCTTGTCGAAGCTATTGTTGATAATGGAAATGCTGTGGCTGCCGCTGAGCGATTGCTTTGTAGGGCTAAGCAGCAATAAACTATTGTTGGGCGTGTCATTGTTGTTGTTAGAGTGGCTCAAAATGCTATGGTTGTTGTTGATATTGTTGTTGTTGGTGGTGGTGGTGGTGGTGGTGGCGGTGGCGGTGGTGTAGGATAGGTTTGGCTGCAGCTCAGGTTGCTGTTGTTGTTGCAATTGCAATGATTGCGGCGGACTATCACCGCTTTGTATGGTAGCAGGAATGGCGGTAACAATTTGGCCTTTTGTTTGGAATTGGGTTTGATTTTTGGCAGTTAGCATATGATCAGCGGGTGAACGTAGACAAATACACAAAATGAATTAGCATGGGATGGAGAGAGAATTAGAGTAGAGTTAGTTTGTTTTTTTTTTCTCATATTGGCTAATTAAAAGCAGGGGCAAAACAATTATTTACAATTGTTTGAACTTACCCAAGCCCTCTCGTTGCTCTAGAGCAGCAAAAATGCCATTGGCAGCCGCCTCCTGTTGCTCCTTGAGGAAACTCTTATGACGTTCGGCACGTTCACGCCGCCGTCTCAGGCCAGGAGTGACACCAGCTCCATCGCGAGCTAAAACAAGTTATAGAAATTTGTTTTTAGTTGATTTTTTCCATCAAGGAATTTGGCTTAAAGGTCTATTCATTTTTAGTATCATAATTTTAAATTGAAATTGTTACGAAAAAATATCCAATTAATATCCAATTTTTAGCAAAACAAAGTTGAAAAATTTAAAATTCAATATCGAAAGTCATAAAAATATATCTCAAAATAAAAACCTAAAACTTTTCCTATTTATTTATGCCTTATCTAATCTGTTTTGTATATGTTGGCCTCGAAATTTCTAAACGTAGCCTAAGTGTATGCAATGAATTTTGATTTTTATACGATATTTTTGTACGATATTCACCAAAACACTTTTAAAAACGAAAAGAGGCCAAGACATAAGCCAAATTAAAACCCATTGATAGGAAGAAATTCCCAAAATTCAAAAGCAAAAGTCTTTGGCTTACGTTTCTTCTCTTGAAAGAGTTCGCCACTGAACTCAGTGGAATTGGCGGAGCCGGAACTATCCTCATCCAATGTGGCCTGTGCTGGAGTCATACGCAGGACAGTAGTAGGCAGGACCTTGGTTATAGGAGCCGGACTATTATCAGTGCTATGACGGCGACTTTTGCGCCTCTCTGTAGTGTTTGAGCCCGGTCGATAGCGTTGAGTCTTACGCATTGAATTCTGAGGCAAACGCTGGCCATCCGATTCACCATCCTCGAATCTTAAGAAAATATGAATCAATTAGTATTAGTTATTTTGCAAGTTATCCATCTGTTTATATATATACTTTAGGACCGCCTCGTAGAGCTGCAATTGATCGAGTAGATCCAAATCGGTGCCCGGCTTGGACATATAACGTTGTATGACACTCTCCATGCCCTGTTGTTCCAAAAGATCACTCTCATCATAGAAACTATCCTGATCATTGAGTCCGGCCAGAGTTTTATTGATCAACGATGTGGCATATATAACTAACTCGGCATCGGCATTATCATAGTCTTTTAGCAATCTGAAAAGAAAACAAATGAAATAACTAATAAGACATATTCTAGTATACATTTTTTAGTTGTCTTACCTCATAATGTGAGACCAAGGCAATGTACCCTGAGCTGCATCGACAGCATGAATGGCACTGACCAAGACATAGCAATTGGATTCGGCATATTCCACAAATACCAAGAGCAGTTTCAGTGAGGTTTTCACTACCGATCGGTAATTTGAGGCAATCAATGAGTAGAGCCATTGCATGGTGGGCTCATGCTTCATTACACCATTCATGCCATCCACATAGAGCATGACCTATCCCAAAAAAAAAAAAAAAGAAGACAATCGATGAACATGATTAGTGTTTGATTTGATCCAGGTATTGGTGGTGCGGTGGCTTACCTGTCCCAGGGCACGCAATATATAATTTTGATAGTTTTGATCTGCACAATTGCCCACGCGTACCAGACAATTGAGACCGCCGAGGGCCACAAAGGCATGAACTAGATCCTTATCCTCTTGGAACACCTGTTTCAATGAGAATAGGGCACGACGCAAATCACTGCCCTCGGCGGAAAGAAGTTTCTCTGTAGGAAAAAAAAAACACAAAGAAATGGATTGAGTAAGGGATCACCATGGCGTATGAGCAATCAAATTGCTCTCTCTCGCTCACTCTCTTCCTTTCTCTTACCAATAATCGCATGAACGCGTACACTCAGCTGAGTGCGAACCACCAAAGAATTTTTGCGACTGAAAAGAAATAATGGTAAAAAATTGAAATTAATTTTGTATGTAATTTCATTAGCAATGGGCAAAAGACCAAGACATTGAGCAAAAAATAGAAAACAAAACAAAACTAAAAGTAAAACACAATGGGGAAGCTTGGTTCATTGACCACTTAAGAACATTGATTACCCGCTGTTTTGTTGTTGTTGTTGTTATTGTTGTTGGAACCCCAACACTCTATTCGCCCTGACCATATAATAAAAGTAATAACAAACGACGCAGATAATTGAAAATGGACTATGAAGCATCAGACAACAGGCAACAGGCAGCAGGCAGCAAGGCAACAGTCAACAGTCAAGAGAGTCGAAGCCCGGCTAAGAATTCATAATGAAATGTGGTAGATGCCACACCTGTGTGTGTCTGTCTATGTCTGCTTGTGTGTAAGTGTGTCTCTTGCAGATTGACAGGCAGACACCAAAAGCCAGAACAGGCAGAGAACCAATCTACCAAAAGGCTAACCCGCGCTCGTACCTGCTGCGGAATTTTGATGTGAATTGAAGCGCAAGCGCATGATTTGCATGCGAGTTTTGCTGCCATGACTAATGCGATAAGCATGATTAGTGACCAGGCCAAGCCAGTCAGGCCAGGCTAGGGCTAGGACAGGACAAGGCATTGCAAGGAATAGCCCACAGCTCATTCTCTCACTCTCTCAGTTATTTGGCGCCAGGCCAAGCTAGAAGACGTACCTAATCATAAACAATCTTTAAGCAATTTGCACAAGAAGCGGCGACATTTACGTTGTAATTTTCATAAGCCCTTTTTATAATGATCATGTTCCCCGACCCCTACTCTCCCTACCCCCTCTTAAAGGTAAGTAGTGAAAGTCAGAAATAGACTAAGAGCTGAAAACTTCTTCTCACTCCTTCTTCTCCTGCCTCACGTTGTTTTGTTGCTTAAGTACATTGACTTTGAACCACTGCCCCTGGTACGGTTATATTCTGGTTTGTTCCTTATATTTCTTTTTTTTTTTTTCTTTCTTTTTAGTACTATTAAGTTCTTTAGACCCTGATGCCCCATCGCGTACATCATATTTTTCTTCTTGTTTTGTAATTTTTTTATTCTTATTCTGAACTGAGAGGTCTGTGGACGTGGTTTAGCGCCTGCCTTTGTCATGACATCACGTTCCCTAAGAAATGAGCAACAGCGAACAGAAAATCATATATAAACTAACTTAAACATAACGAAGTGTTTATACTCTCCATTTATGGTGGAAGGACTAAGCAGTTGTTAAGTAAAAAACAAAGATCAAGTAAACAATTAAAATATTGATATTTTAATAAGAGATTTTGAACAGATTTATCTCCAAAATTCATGACAGGAAAAATTACATTTTTAAACAGTTTCATGAAAGTCTCAAGAAAGTCTTCTGTGTCCTTGAGCGAACAATGAGGGATATAGTCGTCAGATTTAAAGCCCATTGTCGATCACTTTATATATAAAACTTTGATCTGATTGTCGTGAAAAAGACTTTTATTCATTTAGTTTATCTCTCTCGAATATTTGTTGACAAAACCAAGCACAACTGTCATCTTGGCCAGCAGTTACCTAGCTGATTTGATTGGGGATAGGACTGTGGGTTTATTTTATGCATAAGTAACATGCATGCATTCCAGTTAAAAAGAGGAGAAAAAATGCAGAAAATTATAACAACTTCGGAGCGCAACGACAACGATTCAAAAACTGCCATTGCCATTTGTTGTCTCTCTATAGTTTGTCTCTGCTTTTTTCTTTTTGCCTCTTTTGTGCGCGGATTAAATGCAAATTAACTGCAAGTTGCAGCCACAAAGTCGCAACAAGTTGCACGTACGAAATGACGACGAGGCATGCAAATGTCTGGCCAGTGAGTGGCAGAGAGATTGAAGGCAGCAGCAGCAGGACAGACAGACGAACTGGCGGACAGTCTGGCCCGGCCGGCAGGCAGTTTCCTGTGCAATGCCACAGATAGCGACATTTTTTATGACTAGACCAAATAACTTTATTAGCGAATGGAAATGGAGCCAAAAGCCATCATGGCGTATGTGTAATATGTTGCATTTCGGTGAAAGGCTTGACCACCCACGAGCAGCTGCCCCAGAAACCCAAAGAGACTCGAGTGTAACCAGTTCGATACACATTTCCTGTGGCTTTTCCGCACAAAATGGGTTCAAGGTAAGCGCAACAACAACAACAACAACAACACCAAATGCAAAAGTGAAATTCAATGAAAATTAATAATACAAAAAAATGGTAAGAAAACTAATAAAAAGTTGCAAAAAATAATAAATTGAATGGCATCCCCATCCTCAACTTATGATGATGGTATTTTCGTTTTCCTTTCTAAACCCCTTTCCCTTAACAATCACATTGATTGTTATATTTTTCCTTAATGATCACTCACCTAGCATTGAGGCCCTCAATTTCCTCGGCTTGTTCGGCCAACGAGGACTCCAAATCCAAATAGGCTCCATAGTCACCGTCCTTATACACTTGAATGGCAGCATCATCGATCTGCAAGCAAAAAGCATAAAAGAAAAAAACAAAGTGAATTTAGTTTCGCTGGCAATTATAATTAAAGCCTGGCTAAAAGTAAATGGCAGCTAACCCGCGACTACTGCACTACGCAGTAAAAGTTGTTTATGGTTTTAGTTCAAAAAAAAAAAAAAAAACCCCCAACAAAAAAAAGAAAAAGAGAAAGAAGGAGATAAAGTCGAGGGGCCTCACCATAGAACATTATTTTCTGTACTGAGTGTGCGTGTGTGTGTGTGTGTGTGTGTATATGTGAGTGACGGTTGCATTGAAAGTTGGCAGACGATTTCGTTTAGGAGCTCTCAAAGACTGACTCAAAGCAGTCCAGGTAAGTGGATTGTGGACCAGCACAATGATGCGGCATAGCTGCCGACGTCGTCGTCGTCGTCTGGTGGTCACCTACTTTTCTTTGCTTTCAGTTTTCAAGCCGCTGATTGCCTCTGACTGCCTCCGCTTGATTGATCAAGCTCCTGCTGCGTGCACAAATGCGCTGATTGACGTCGACTCCAAGACGACGACGACGACGACGACTAAAGCAGCTCTAGGCCACTTTGCTGTTTGCTGGCTCTGCCTCTGCTTCTGCTTCTGACTTTGGCTGATTTTTTTATTGGCGCATTGAAAGTAATTATTTCTGCATTTACAGAACAATTACCGGACAACATGAAATTATGTGTGTCGACGAAGCTTGCTTAATGTGTGAAAAAAGCCACAGAGAGAAAAATATTGTCAGTCATCCGGGTGAAGATTACACAGACGCCTCTTTGCTAACGCCCCAAAAGTGAAACGTAAGGCTAATGAAATCAAAAATCAATAATTATATAAACTTTTCAATACCCTTTAATCTATTATTTGTATTTTTGCAGAGACTTCATCTTCGCATTTTAGTTTCTATGCAAAACTGGTCTTAAATTGTGGCTTCTCTTTCTTCTTAGACTGATCGAACAATTCGAACACATGAAAAAAAACCAAAAACCAAACTGAAAATATTTAGAGATACCCATGGAAAATTGATAGAGAGAGAGAGAGAGAGAGAGAGAGAGAGAGAGAAAGAGAGAGGGAGAGAGAAATGTTGCTATTGTGTGTTTTAATTGGCTATTTTCTTAGAAAGATAAAGCTTCTTTTATATTTTTATTGTCTCTCATTACCCAAAAATATATAAACTTTCCAAAAGTAAATTTGTAATTATATATTTAATAAAAAAAAAAAAATACTCATAACAAATAAGAGGTGATTAGAAAAAAAACTGTAAAAACATTAAAGCTTATTATTTGTCAGAATATTATCATCAAATGGTTCATCCTTAAGCAACTAATTACAAACTTTCCCTTACGAATAACAAAAATTAGCTTTATTTGAACAAAAACAAGAAACTAAGAAAAGCATATAGTAGAACTAAAATATAGAAGACTTTTTAATACTCTATATAAAGAAAAAGGCGAAAGAAGAAATCAAATTGAAAATGATGTGGTCTCTCTGGTTTTTTCAAGAAAAATATAAGGACAAACATATTTTACTTTTTTTGTGAAAAGTTAAAACTAAAATTATTTTCGACAACAAATAAACAAAGGTATTTTATCTTTCTACTTCGCTTAAGACAAAAGGAAAACAAGAATAGATATAAGAATATCCAAAATTATTCAAATTACTCTATAAAAATTTTATACATTTGGTACAATTTTTGATATCCCCTTTCTAGGAGCTTTCGAGTAGATGAGTGGATATTGGCCAAGCTAGTTGAACCTGGCTCTGGAAAAAGAGAATTTGCTGGCACACCTCCTACAACAACAACAACAACAACATTATCAACATTGTGAATGTTTTTGAGCCAAGTTCATTGCATGTCCTGAGGTTCTTTTCATTCTTGTCTTTTTATAACATTTGACGCTGCACCCAAAAGGCTATTTGCTAAATTAAAAGAACACACTCGCACACACACACACACACACGCACACACACACACACACATACACACACAATATATATAGTTCAGACAAAGGCACTGCAATTCACCTTGGTCAATGACTTCTTCTGAATCAAGTATAACTGAAAAATTTATACCAATGATTAATGAATATATATACATACTTATTAATAAACCAAAAACTGCAATTTCGTGGAACACTTTAAAGGGTATGAGCAACTGCTTAATCAACTTTTATTCTAATAGTTCGATGAGAAATGCCTTCGTGCCACATTGTCTAGTAGCTCGACAACGAGTCACGGTTTGTTTATCTCTCACAAATGGCCACTTGAATTTCGCTTGAAATGACGGCAACAGTTTAAGGCAAACTTCCTGTACACCATACTCACTTATACTCATTTATATAGTTAACAATAAGCTGAATCAGACAATTAATAAACATCATTAGAGAAAAACTTTCTAGACCAAAAAAAAAAAAAACACACACACACACAGTTCAAACATTATTATTATTATTATTATTTGGTGTCGGCAAACATGGCCAGTCATTGTTATTTACACGTGCTACTTGACATTCATATTCAAATTATGTGTCAAATGCGTGAGTTAGTTTTCATTCAACATTCCCATGTCTTTATATAACGCGATACGGCAATTAAAATCAAAGCAAATATTTACATATAAGCGAAAATATAAATAACCTTAAGGCATTTCGATGAATGTAACTTAACCAAAATGTAAAAACTATATCAAAGCCTGCTGGGAGGGGGGTGGAAGCGCAGGGAAATGGTCGATGATTAAGTCAGTTCAGTTCGACGACTGTCAGTCTCAAGACACATTCATTCACAACTCTATGCAAATTTGTTTTATCGGCATTCGGCTATCTATACGTTGTGTTGACTTTTTGACTGAAGCATGACAAGATTTTCGAATCAAAAATTCCAAATTTTGCATGTGCCAAAGACATTAACGTGGCTATTGACACAGTTAGACCAAGTCCAAAAGCATAAACAGTTTTGGAGAAAATCAAAAGAAACAAAAACGAATCACACAATGTTTGATAGAGAAATATAATATTGAAAATTGTGTTACTTGTTTTTGTTTGCTTTTATTTATTAGCAAAACATTTATAAAATATCAAATGATGTGATAAATATATAATTACCCTGTCTATAATATATATTTTCGTATTCATTTTGATTAATAGGTTTAACAGTATTGCAAATGAAGCTAATGAAAGTGATTTGTAATCTAATACAATGTTTTAAAAATCTGTATATAGAAATACATAAGTGAGGGATTAGCAAAATTAAATCGTAGTTAGTAATTAACGGCTGCAAAAGAAATAAAATATCATCTTCATCAATAAAAATCAGTTAAGACTTTATTTAGGTCTATAATTTAAGTGTTAGAAATAAAATTTATATTGGATATGCTTTTTAAAGTCTTGGCAATACTTTCACCTGGTAAGGTATAAAATATCTGAATAAAAGTAGTTAATTCTATATTTAAGTAATAAAATGACAAAAGTATTAAACTTAAAAAGTCTTTAAAAAGTCAAGGAAAAATTAATATAGAAAATCTAATCAATATAAAAGATAATCACTTAATAGAAAAGAACGGAAATAAAAATCAAGTTCCCATAGTTACTTAAGTTATTTTATACACTTTTGCTTTCCCATCGATCCAAGTTGATTGACCTCGCCCAAAAATTGACCGCAAAACCCAGGTGATGTATGCTAATTGATATTAAAAAGTCATCTCATTTATCGCGGTGTGGCTCGACTTCAAAAGGTTTGCCATTGACTCAACCAAACGGTGCGAATTATTACAGCAAATAGCAAAAATGGAAATGAAATCGACATCAACAAAGATGCGTAAGAGTCAATATTGGTCGATATGGCCAACTGACATTTACATACATATACATACATTTAGTAGATATATGAAAATGTCATGGAGAATTACACAATTTCTGGTAATATGTTTTGGCTACTTTCAATTAGCTTTGAGTATGGTGGGTATATCTTTGCATGTAGATCGACATTTGTTATTGCCAGTGTGAATGACACATTTACATGACGCAATGTGTTCCAATCTAATGGATTATTTGATTTTCCACAATTGTTTTGTTTTCTTTTCGGATTTGCTTGCTGCTTAGTGGACCAAAATGAGATTTGTAGCGATTTGATTTGCTTTACAATTTCTGTTTGGAGTTAATTTATTGATCTGCCTTTGTTTGGTTTCCACTGATTGGACGCCAGCGAGCACACTTTACCTATATATACGCTTATCTAATTCTATATAGTGCGATTTTTATTGTTGTATTGTGTTGTTGTTGTCGTTGTTGTGGGTGACGTGCAAAAAAAACCAAAAAAAAAAAAGAAAACAAACTGAAAAAAATCAAACGAATCAGCAACAAAATTTAATTGGCAGAAAAAAGAATAACAAATAAATGAATAACAAAGAAATTAAACAACATAGTCGACTGATTAATACTGAGTGAATACAATTATTTAAAAAACTTATCTGAAATGGAACAAAGTTTCTTTTAATATCTTAGGAGTTAATCTTTTAATTAGATTTTTTATGGACTAAGACAAACTAAAGATTGTCGAGTGGAACATGGAAATTGGTAATAATTCATAACAACTTTTGGTAAGTTACTAAAGATCTTTTAAGAATTTTCAACTACTTATACAAGAAAGCTACGATTCATTAGAAATAAGTAATCAGAATTCATCAAAATTTCAATAATTAGTAAATAAAGGAATAAAATGAGTTATCAGGCCTTTTAAAAAGCGAATGATTCGTTTTAGCTATGTATAGGCAAAATAAATAAAGATTTTAAAAAATGTTGTGTTAAACAATTAAGCAGAAAAGTTGAACTTTAATTTACTGCTTCATTTAGTTATAATTCTCAACTAGTTTTGACGCTAAAAAAGAGTTAAGTCCAAAGCAATGTTTTCCCATCTTTGCCTTTATCCATTAATTGCCTTCAAGAAAATAAAAAAAATTGCATTTATTCTGGTAATTAATTTAAACAGTTTGCTATCCCTCCCTCTCTTTTTCTCTCTCTCTCTATCTCTGCTGCTAATATTGTTATCTAATACTCCCAATTGATACCCTAAGGCAGCTCGTTTCATGGGCCACAGTCAAAAATGATTATTTATATTTTTAACTATTTCGTTTTTGTTCTTTTTCTTCGTTTTTCGCATTCGATTTTGTTTATAATTTGTACTGATGTCTGATGTCATCTATCCGGCAAAATAATAATAATAATAAACGCGTCAGAGATTAGAGGCCACAGTTCGATCAGTTTGAATTTATGAATCTATTGTAATGTGCTAAATTTAACAAGTTGCATTCATACATATCAAAGTAAAATCGAATGGGAGAGGCAAAGGCGGGCAATGGCAAAGTTCTATGCCGATTCGTGTTATATGGCTGACTAATTGGACAAATGGCATTTACAGCTGCCGTTGCCGCCTGCCACATAAATCTGCCCACGACAACATCCTGAGTTGCAAAGGAAAAAAAAAGGGGTTCCAAGAGAGGAAAACGAAAAAGAAAACCAGAACTTCCTTTTGCGATTTGCTCATTAGAATTTATTGCTGCCGCTTGTCAAGATTTACGTATCCTTGCGGCTGCTGCACCAGATGACAGATGACAGGCAACAGCATTGCCGATGCCCTGGCCTCGGTCTTGGTCTCGGATTGCTGCCAGGAATGGGAATGAAGGGGAAGTAGTTCTCTCTTTGGTCGCTGTTTAGTTGCTTTTGCAAATTAGTCAAAGTCAGCAATGTCGACGGCACAAACAATGGCAGGCTTAGATAATTGCTGGCCATGGCTTTTCACAATGCCAATGAAAAGCGCTGCAAGAAGTTTTTTTTCTTCTGTTTTGTTTTTTTTTTCCAGTTTGCTGTTTTCTGTTTTCAGCTTAGCCCGCAACTTCCTATTAGTTGCAACAGATTGTGCGATAGCAATAAGTTAGCCTCAGGCAACTGAAACAGCTGAAACAACATAAAACAACAACAACAAAAAACTCTATACCTTTTGGTTTAGGGTTAGGGACTAGATCATCGGTACGGACTTGAGGACTTTGGACTTGGCCAAGCCTTTGCCCATTGTCTGCTCTCTCTCTTCGGTCATTGGCTTGCATCATTGCAATGGATCATTTGTTAAATGTTTACAACAATAAAATATAATAAGTGGCAGCTTAGAACATGCTAAACACTTTGGCTTGACTTGTCTTAGTTCTTCACATCATTCTCTGACTAACATTTACCACTCGCAGAGTTGGTATTTGTTTTTCTGCTTCTTTATATTTGTTGAACAAATTTTACGTTTTGTTTGTTTGGTTTTCAGTTCAAGTTTTTATTTACCAATTAACATTTTTTTTTTTTTTGGTTCCCTCTGCCCCTTCAACAGGAACAAGAAAAACTTTTCCATCTGTTGTTTTAGTTGTGGCTTAAAACTCATTGTGGTTTTTCCATTTCAACGCTCTGCACAAATAAAATTTTCACATCTACATTTTAACAAATAAAAGGAATAGAATAGGAATTGAAATAGGAATATGAGTAGGAGTAGTGTCTAGCCATGCGAATTTGAATTTTCCCTCTGACCTCAAGTGGCTCTTCTCTCTCTCTCTCTCTCTCTTTCTCTTACTTTTTTACGACAAAGTTTCTAAATCAATTTCGAGTGATTTTATTATTGTCTACAACCGATCTGTGTGTTAGTGTGTGTGTGTTTAATTTTTGGCTTTTGCATGAAAGTTTCTCAAATAAATCTTTTTTTTTGCCTTTTCCTGTTCTCAATTTGATTTTTTCATCTTTCGTTTATTGGTTATTTGCTTTTATTTTTTTGTTTCTTTTTAAACTTTGTAGAACATTTCGCTTGCCATCTGTTATCAAACGGAATAAGTTGGCCCAAGCAAGCTATGCAAATGATTCTAAATGATTTCAAGATACGGAAGATCAAACACACACATAAAAAATAAAAAACTGGCCAACATTTACCCAAACAGTTAACAGTGAGTTGGCCAACTTAGGTGGCATAATAGAATTAGTCAGCTGTTTTAGGTGATTTCACTTCTATTTATTCCAACTGGGATGCATCTCAAATAATTAAATGTAAAAACATGACTTAAAGTCTACATCCGATAGATATATTAGTTGTAGTTACTGTCATTTTCTATGAATCATTATACTTAAGTTGATTTCAACATCTGCTTGATCTAGTCCAAATACTTTTATCACCAACTTTAGTTTGTCTTCGCTAGTAAGTAACAAACAAAAAAAAAATATTCTAATCGACATAATGTATGATCATCATCATAATCAACATCGCATATGTATATATATATAAAATCATAATATCAACTTTATAAAGACCTTCAGTTTATACTGAATAATGTATAGTGAATCAGTTTTAAAAAAGTTGATACATATGCAAACATATATATGTACATATATATTATATAATGCGCAGTTAAATTTTAATGCCTCTTGATATTGTTTGGTTAATTTTGCACAAAAAAAAAAATCAACAACAACAAAAAACATTTGAAGCCCAACAAAAGAAAGAAGAGATTCGGCCAAGATAAGCTGGCCGGGGCCAGAGAGATAAGTTAAGCCAGTGAAGAAGAAAAAGAGATTTTGGCTTATACATACAAATATAAGTATGTTGTTTTTGGCCTTTTTTTATCGTTCACTTGAAACACTGAGCAACATCAAGAAAAGATGATTGGATTAATACCAAATTTGATTTTGCCTAAAGAACAAAAATTTTTAAATATATTTCACATACAAATAACCTTTTTTTATATGAAGATCAAATCGGGGCCTATGATCACTATATATGAGACTATTGTTTTAAATTTCCACCTAGTTTTGGGCTTTAAGATGTACTTGGCCCATTGCAGTTCTGAATTTCTATATCAAAGTCACTTTCGAAATACTCTTCTTCTGAAGATTGACTTTTGAATTAAGATTTTATAATAATTTTAAGATGGTACAAATCTAGACAGGTAAGCTTTATTCTTTTTGCCACTTCTGAACTTTATTTTTCTATTATTCTAGAATTTCCCTAAGTATTTCGCTTTCTTTATTCAACTCTAACAAAAACAATATCAAAGTTAGTATTTTTTTTCTTGAAATGCATTTAATTACAAATTGGAATAATCAATCAATAATTCTTAATGTTTCGTAGCAACTCTCAAGATATAGAAACTTATATTATAGTGAAGAATATGTTAATTTTTTGGGTTGGTTGATAGTTTGGTTTTTGGGAAATTGATATCTAAAATTTGTTGAGTTATATGTCGCTTTACAACACTTGTTCATATTGAGGACCTCATTTAGTGTTACAATATACAATAAAACATAAGAAAGTAAAGTTCAACACCGTGTGCATGAGATAATGTATGTAAATATTAATTTTTTTAAAATATTAAATACCAATTTTCTTAGATAGAAACTCTTTTTTATAAACTAAAGCAACCTCATGTTAATAATTTTAAAACTATTAAGATAATTGAAGAATATATAAAAACATTTAAACATTAAATTGTTGTAATCAAAAGAAGAGTGTAGTAGCTACATATGTATATAGGAAATATGCATATAATACTATAGTATGTATATGTAATTATATTTTGGTTTTGGAATTTATCCTTACGCTTTGTGGGGCATTCAACAGTCTCAGGATGGTGCTCAGTTGCGTGGCCAATGGCATTGTTGTGGCAAAGGCATAGGTCGGGGCACGCACTGGTATTGGATAGGCCGTGGTCGCCGACAATGGATCACTGTCGACCAGATACTGCACACGAAATGTGATTAGCTCGTCGGGTTCCATTTTCACAATCATTTTGGGCTATTTAAATTGCAGTGCAACACGAACTTGATGCTATTTCTTAAGTTGGAAACACTTTTGCACATTTGAAAATTGGTTTTTGTTTTTTTTGTTTTTCGTTTGGATTTTAAGGGTTTTTTATTGGGATTAGTTTGATTTTCTCTTTACGTTTTTTGGTTCGTTTTTAATGTGTATGTTTTTTTTTTCCTTTTCATTTACATTTTCACTTGACTTTAATGTTGAGATGCTGAGAGATTGATGTCGGTTTGTTGCTGTAATGAATCGTGGTTGGAATTAAGCGGGTTTTGGATTGTCGTCTCCCCCTCTTGTTAACTTTCCATTGCGTTTTCGGTTTCTTTTATTTGCTTGCAATTTGTTTTAATTTTCGATTTTTTTGGTTTTTTGTTGGTTTTTGTTTTTTGTTTTCTGTGTCGTTTTATATCTTAGGGGGGTCTACTTGTATGGAGGCGTGGGGGTGTGGCTTGGCCCAATCAACCAAATTCAAATCAAAATTGTTGCATAATTGTTGTAGCTCTCTCACACACACACTTACGTACACACTCACTTGGCACACGCATGTTGCGCAATTTTATGCTAAACATTGCAAATTGTAGCACTGCCACGCCCACTAGCTCCTATCAAAACAAAATACAACCATCACATAATTGCTATGCCGAACCGGCTCGCATATATTTTGTCCCCATACCCCCCGCCCAACACTCTCTTTCCATGTGTGTATTTTAAATATTTGTCTTGATTTCTGGTTCGTTCAGTTTGCTCGTCCAACGACTCTCCATGGAGTTGTGTAACTTTCAATTCAATGTCAGTTGAAAAGAAAACAACAACAATAATAATAACAACAAAATTATCCAAGAAAAGACAAAGAAAGCAAAAAATGAAGAAGAAAAAACCGTTCCCAAAGCGACACCCGCCTCGTTTTCATCAGCATTCAAAGAGCATTGCCTCAAATCAAAACCAAATCAAACCTCAAAAATACAAATCAGAAGAAGGTAATGTCTGCCAGTGATTGAACTGTCGGTGTATTAAAAGTGGCAGGGGGGTCTGGGGATGTGGGTGTGTGAGGGAAGGGGGAATGGGGAATGGGGCAGTGTAGGTCTGCTCCAAGTACCGCTAAATGGCTGTTGGTATGTGCGTAAGTTGTTTATGCAAATATCTTAGACAGTTGTGTTTCTGTACTGTGGTTTATAGGCCGCTTGTTAACGAGGGTCTTCAGTCTCTCTCTCTCTCTTTGCCTCTTTGCACATAATTGTTTATAACGTGTCTCTAATGAACGGAGACAGAGTTTGAGTCAGAGTCAGAGACAGAGACTGAGACTAGCTACCAGCCTAGAGAGTTGGAGGCATTTGCCTTGGTCTCTGACATTGAACTCGACAAGGTCCATAGATTGTTGAGAAATACTGGCTAAAGACAAACGAAGGAAAAAACCATACACACAATGTGCAGATGTTTTTTGGGAAAGTAAACTCTGTAAGAGCTAAATACCATATACACAGTTAGAGTTCACGTAACTTAGGAGAGACCCCTCCCTCCCCACGACATGCATTCTGTGTGCCCAGTAATGTATATTGCTCTTAATTCTTAATTTGTTTTCTGCAGGAGAAAGTGCAGCATAAACATTTTGTTAATTATAATGAATTGGTTACACTTTCATACATTAAATCATGTGCTGCTTCTTTTTTTCGATTTGTGAAATTTCTCAGCGTTCTTCGATTTTGAGGTGAAGCAAACTTTCATTATGAAAAATATGTTTAATTCAGAAGGAAATGCTAATGATATTATAACCAAATAATTTACAATTTATTACAACAAATTGAAGATGAAGACAAAATCTTTTAAAACAAGTTATTCGAGTCCTTTTAGTAGCTTTTAGACAATTTAAATACTCTATAAAGAATATAAATATATGTATTTAAACACGTAATTACATATGAATGATCAAAATTCTTTTGACTTTAAGGCAAAAGATTAAGCAATTTAAAGAACAGACTTGTAATATTAGTTCTAAGTATTTTCGTAAAAGTTAAAATTAAGTAATACTTAATTTTGCTTTATCTTTTTTACTGCATTTCAACTCATCTAAGCCATGACAAGATAATCATTTAGATAAAGTTCAACAGTTTTGTGTAATTCAGTTAGCCCATTTATTCAATGTATGTTTAATTATAGCCTTTTGTATAGAGAAGTAAATAAATTTGTTAAGCGTGGCACACAACATGCAATTATTAACTATTTATTTACTATATTTGCGAGTAGTTTTTTATTTTTCTGTTTTGTTTGCAGCTAATACAACGTGCAGCTGCCAATTTTGGGCAGACTTGAATGGGCGGCGGCTTTTAAAAAGCCACAAAACGCGAATTTAATTGCAATAATTTACTACACAAAATGTACAGAAATACAATATATAAAACAAAACGTAAACCATAAAAGAGCTAATAAAATACACACACAAACACACTCATTGTGTCTGTGTCTGGGTCAGACAGATGAAATATTCCAAGAATATTGTGTTAACGTAAACAGCTGTTCAACAACAACAAGGTTTTAGCCAACAAGAAGCAAAAGCAGAATGAAATAAGAGAAGAAAAAGAGCGAAAAATGAAATAAAATGAAATTAAATCGAGTCATTAAGAGGCAAGATAATATGAAGAAAAAGAAGGGTTAACTTAAGTGCAAAAGGAAGTAAGCACAAAATGAAAAAAAAAAACCCTCAAACAAAGACCTAAACTTTGGTTCAACTTCGCCAAGAGAAAGAGTGTAAGGGAAAATGGCAAAAAAGCGCAAGGCAACAAAAAAAGGGGAAAAGGTTTAAGGCAAGGACAGAGATGAAGGCATAGTCAGGCTTCTTTCTTAGGTTTTTTATACATTTTTTGTTTTGTTTTTGCTTATTTGCAGTTGTTGAAACAGAGGCAGGTGTGCCAAAAGTTGTTCACAGGAAAGAACCAGCAACAACAACAAGTTCTCATCATCATGCGAAAGTCAAGTTGCAAGTTACCTTTACGATACTCTTGCCACAAAAAGAGGTTACACACACAACAGCCAACATAAAGGCAAAGAAAGCCTTTCTGATGATATATATAATATATGGAAACAGATCACACATATGAATCTCTTGATTTTTAAGCACTTTTTGCTGCTTTGTTATTTTAAACGATGAAATACAAGAATATTATTGTTTAAGGAATTATTATTATTTGGTATTTCATTGTCTATAAAAATTCACTACAGATTTCTATATAGGCTTAGATTAAGCATTAAAAATAGGTTAAAACTGTTCAAAGATCTGTAGAAATATATATATTTTATACACGTAAAAATCTATTATAAGTGATCGCTTTAGGTATTATTGACCTTATGAAATTTTTCAATCATCTCTTGAGAATAAAGACATATTTTGCTCACGAAAATCATTTTCAATCCTTTTTAATCAATTTGCAGTCCTAAAATCAGTCTCTAGTCTTTATATAATGAAACCATAAAGAACAAAGCGTTTTTATTACAGGTTTTTATAGATTTTCTTTCTTCAACTAAATGACTTGGCAAGTGTATAGAATAGTCGAAAATTGTTTGACACCCTTTTTGACTGCCAATGAAATTGAAAATATTTTTCAAGCCAATTTTTTTTCTTTTGGTCTGTTGTGAGGGGCTGGTTTTTTTTTTTCATTTGGTTTATGGTTTGGATTTTACTTTCACGCATATATAATTTTGATTGTAAATAAATGCCGGAACCTCAGAGAAAAACTGACCAAAAGGGTTTCTTTAAGTCAAAAGTTAAGTGTTCACATTTTGGCAATGGCTTCCTTATTGTCGACGTGCAGAAATTTAATGAAATTAAATAAATATTATAGACAACAACAGCAACAACAGCAACAACAAGAAGACAAAACGGCAGCTAAGTGGCAGCCAAAAAGTTGATGTTGCAGTAGATGTTGTTGTTGTTGTTGTTGTTGATGTTGTTGTTGCTGCTTGTTGTAGTTGGCTGGCCGCGGCATATTTAGTTACAAATTACGACAATGGCGCCGACGACGCCAACGTCAACGATGTTGGCCATATTAAAGTGTAAATAATTTATGCAAATGCTGCAGTCAGTTCGCTCGCGCAATTTGGCAGCAGCAGCAGCAGCACCCACAACAACAGCAACAACATCTATAGTTATTGCTATAGCTACAGTAACAACTGGCAGGTAATGAAACCCGCCCGCCGGCTCAAGGAAACTCCATGCTGGTCGCCTCTTTTTTCTTTTTCTTTTCAGTTTCAGTTTTTTCTGTTTTTTTTATTTTTTATTTTTTGACTCGCCTTGACTTGCTTAAATGAACTTTCACTTTTTACTGCCTTGTGGTCTTCTCAACGATCTGCAACCACCCCCTGGAACCTCTCTTTCTCGCTCTCTCTCTCTCTATCCTTCACCCCCCCACACACAGAGTCAAGACATGTTGCAATCTCCTGACAGACTATCCGGCAGGCAGGCAACTGTTGCTGCTGCAGCATCTGCTTTGCTGCTGGTTAGGGGGGGCCCATTAATTTTGCCTGATTTCTGCCATCAATTATGCAAATTTTTGGTATTTTCTTTACTACTATGGCTAAAAAACTGAACAATTTACCATGAAGCTTAATTGGCAGCTACTGTGCAGCAACTTGCTTGCAAATTGTACCCACGCCCTCCTCCTTTTGCACCGCCCATCATTAAGATTAGATGACAGAGCATTGGCATGGCAAGTCAAAATTATGATATCACTTGAGGGTGGGTATACATCCAAAGGTAAGTCAACAGGAAGTAAAGTAAATGTGAAAAATAATTCAACTATAATTAGGTGTGGTAGGGGATAACCCCAATCTATAATACTCCTGATTAAGTCTTTTAGATATCAGTTATTAATATGAAGATGGGCAATTTTAATTATTACTTGCTTTTTTTGAGGCTAAGTATAGATTATTGTGAGAGAGTGTACCCAAGTCAAATTAAATTTGGTGAAATTGGAAACTAAAACTTATGGAAACTTATATCAAACTATGTCTGATATCGAATATAAGTCCACCGACTGAATCTATACCAACAGAAACTAATAAACCTAGAGCAAACAATTTTATAATGAAGAACAAAACATTTTATTCTGAACTTTATGACAATGAGTCAAATTTTACCCTTCACCATGATTATGATAAAAACTGAGAAAAAGTAAACACAATTTTCTTTTAGCAATATTTAATTAGGCAAAGAAAAAAATCTACTCATATGATAAAACAAAACTGAAGTTTGGCAAATTCATTTACTGCCTATTCTTTGATTTTTGAGCCAAGAAAAGATTTGGTCTCTAATGCAAAAGTTTTTAAGTTGAATTACAAATTTCATTTTAATCATAATCCAAGGGTAAACCTATGACTCTCTGATGACTTAACTTAACTTGTCGAGAATAGTTGACACTTGTTTAGAATTTAAACAATCAATTTTATTGATTGCTAAAATCAGTAAATCAAATAGTTTCAGGTATTTAATTTTGTCAAAAACAAAAAAAAAAACAAAAACGTAATTTTAGTAATTCTTAGTAAGGTGGACAAATATATTTATAGAATGGAATTTCTTGTTCACGTGACATTTGATAAAAAAAAAAAAAAAAGTTTATATTTTGTTTAGTTAAGAATTTCATTTGGACTCATGTTAAGTGAGACTTGCTTGCTGATTCGCTTATCTAGTAGATAGAAAACAATATTAAAAAAGAAAACAAATGAAAACAAACAAAATAATTTATAGAACAATCCGCATACACTGTTCGATAGATAGACGATATGTATATCGTCAATTCAATTCATTGGGCGATACTTATCGTTGACTTAATAAAGACATAAAACCAAAAATGGGTTCAATGAGTTTGCAGAATGCGCAGAAAACCGAAAACCAAAATAAAAAACCCATTTACTTGGTGAGTTTTTTGCCAGTTGCGCTTCACTGCATGGCAAATATTTGGCCAAACGATACAATGTTAAGAAATAAATAGGATGGATATGTATGTATGTTTGTTTGTATGTATGTATATGTATTTGTAGTAAGTAAAAAACATTTTTGCCCAAATGAGCTATCGGGGACCAGAAAGACATTCCAAAACAATTTGTCACGCTGAGAGCAGAAGAACGAAAATGAAAGAGAAAAATGGAACCATATGCGTTTTTCCCCAAGTCACAAGCCGACAAACAAACAAACAAACAAACAAATAATTTGTAGACTGAGAACTGAGAGGGTTTAAAGAAAATGTTGTATGGCAATCAGAGGAAGAAAAGTTGTTTGACCTCTTGACTGACCAAACGACATACAGACAAAACGAATTGACTGACTGACAGACTGCCTAACTGACTGCAACACATAAAATTGTTAAGCGACTGCATTTAAAAATAATTTCAGCTGCCAATAAAACAGAGACAAACAACGGCAACGGCAACAACAACAGCAACAGCAACAGCAACAACAACAAGAGCCAACAATGATGATTGCCCCGACCGGAGCAAGGTACTCTATAGTATAATAGGGCTAAAAAGAAACGAGTTTCAAGCCGCACGGAGATGTAGTATACGTACGCTAAGCTAGAAGTTAGCCAGAAAATTGTGTCACGTTGTTTTTGGTTGAGGTTTTGAAACGGTTAAATGCCTTCATAGTAGGTAAAAGGCAGTTCAAAAAGAGAGACAGCGACATAGAGAGAGAGAGAGAGAGAGAGAGAAAGAAGGAGACCCCCTCTATTTGATTGCATGCCACTTCAGTTTAAGAGATCTCAATGTGTGTGAGACGGGTTGTCTCAATCCTACTACTACTCACTTACATATAGACCAACAAACACACCAAGCCAGAACAGACCAGGCCAGACTTGGCCAGGCCATCCATCCATAGATCCATATAGCCACATACCAAAGCATACACTGCGTGTGCTCAGAGTCGTCCAATTTGATTTATTGAATTCTTAAAATGACCAACCAAACCAAAACTGATTTTGTATGCAGCGGATGCGCCAAACATTGAACAGACACAAGAATGCCAAACTCATTATGCTATGCCACAGGAAAAATGAAGACCAAAACGAGACACACAGACACATAGAGAGAGAGAGAGAGGTAATGAAAAAGAGAGATAGAAAGGAAAAGGGTGAGGAAAAAGTTCTTCACAGTTAATTATAACAATAGGCAGCAAATCGCCTTTACTGCTTTATAATGTCATAAGACACCCAAAAGCGGAAATAAGACTACAAAAGAAAAAGAAAATAAAAAAAACGCAGAGAACCTGGAATCGGAGAGAACCAGAGACAAGAGACCGGAGATGGTGTTCACATCGACGTGTTCACCTGGAATTTACCTGGCTTAGTGCAAAATGTAAGTGACAAAATGTTAATTGCCATTTGCTGTAGACACTTGTGTGTGTATGTGTGTGTGTGTGTGTGGGGGCGGGAGTGGGTGTGGAAATTGATGGGTATAAATGGAAAATGGTAGCAGACTGCAACTACCCAGATTGGGGTCAAGTGAGACAGCAGCAGTAGCTTTTGACTCGATTATCGGGGAAGCTTGGACCTGGCCATAAGATGATGTTCATGTTGATATTGATGTTGAGGTGAATCAAGCCAAGTCGAGTGTGTGCTTATGCTTGTGGTGGTGTCTGCATTCATAAAAATGCATAAAACGGTAGCCACTTAAGCCGAGGAAAGTGTTTTTTCCTCTTCTATTCCTCTTGTTGTAGTAGCAGGAGTAAAAAAAAAGAAAAGAAAATCAAATAATTTATGCTGCTTATGTTGAAAATTGACCGAGATCTCTGTATCGAGAGAAAAAGAGATAGAGTGACAGAAAAAGACGCATAAAACACAAGATGAAAGTGTCAAGAAGTGGGGGGAAAAGGGCAACAAGAATTTGGGTTAGATCCCATGACTTACTGAGTTGGCATAATTAGGCTAGAAAAACACAGAGAAATGAGATTACAATCTAAATGGGTATATGCCAAGTAAATATATGTACATACATACATATACATATATAAGAACGGCGTGTCAAACTATATTCAGTTCCATGCAAAGGCAAATAACTAATTGTTTGTGATTTAATGTAAATTTAATCATAGAAAGAATCACAAAAAAAGGAGAGGCTTTTCATTAGCTCTAATCTGGATTTTTTGTAGTCCTTCAATGGGAAGGAAACTGCTGACGATCTTTTTTAGACCAATTAGGTTTTCTATATTTCCCCAGCTAACCAACTTTGAGAACTAACGAAGACCTTTTCTATATTGTAGTTCTTAGTAAGAAAGGACTGCGGAAATTATGTTGTCTATATTTTGGGTTCAAATTAACTTCAATTATATTTCCACCAATTTTGTTAAGTCATAATAGTTTATTTATATGTATTCTTTCTTTCTTTCATATTTTAAAAATGTTCCAATTTGAACTTTTTCAAATTGTATCAAAGAAAAGTTTTAGTTTATAAGATTCTATTTGATAATACTTCCAAAAAATATTTAAATAAAGCTTCCTATTGCTCTTTAACCGTAATATTTAATTATGGTTTTCATAGTTTTACCACAAAAATTTATTCCCGCATGACAATTTCATTAAGTTTCGTGAATAATCAGTCAAAAGGATACAATTACAAGGGTAAGGACTGTGAACAGTTTCTTTGATTAAATAGTTCTTCGATTGGAATTTTATAAAATTTTATTTAAAGCCCTAAAATACAAAACAATGAAAATAATTGGTGGGTGAGTGTATAGAAATTTTGTTGATGGAATTTGAATGAAATTCTGTTGAAATGACAGAATGAGCATTTGAAACATTTTGTCATTTTGATAGATCACCCAAACGATTCCATCTAACTTTACATTTGTATGTGTCACTCTTTGTCCCTTCTCTCACAGTCTCTCTCGCTCTCTCTCTCTCTCTCTTTCTCTAGAGGTAAATCTATTCCTCTTCATCTCTCAGGCCACATCTGAGATCAGAGATCTCATCTGCTTGTGGTTATTTTTAATGCAGTTGACATGAATTCTTACAAAATATCAACAGAGACTGACTGTGAGAAATATACAAATGCTAACGGCTAGATATAGTATATTTAGCTATATATATATATATACATATATATTGTTACATGTAAATATTCAAATATTCATTTGCTCTACTAATTTGTTGGTCTGTGTGAGTGCGTGACTAATATTTTAGTTTAAATGCTGCAAATAACCGAATATCTTGGCCACGATTTTACGGCTTATGCAATAGAAATGACAGAGAGGGAAAAGAAAAAAAAAAACATAATAATAATAATAATAATGGCAAAAGACTTTTTGGCAGTTGTTACCAAAATGTATTTATATAGAGAGGGAAAGAGAAAGAGCTAGTTGTAAGGGAAACAAAGAGAAAAACTACCGGGTAAATGACCCACTTTTCATCAGTGCATTTTCTAAAAGTGACAATTTTTATTTCAAATCGAGAGCAAACACAAAATATTTTGTTATTTTTTTTTAATAGCCTATATCTATATGCATATATATGTATTTACATAGATATGTATATAGATATGTAGAGCAATAAATTGTTGATTTTAGTTATTTTTATTCATTCGAATTATGACGAAACAAATGTTAATGCGTTAGGCGTTAATCATACGCACCGTTGACGTCTTCTTGCACAAATATTGTTCTTTTCATGAGAGAGAGAAAGAGATAGAAAGAGAGAGAGAGAACAGAGAGTTAGGGGATTGGGTTAATGGAGGTTTTGAGTTAAGTGTTTTGGCTAATGTGTTTAGTCATGGTTTATGCTCATTTCTCTTCACAAAAAAAAAAAATAACTTTTCACTAAACTAAACTCTATGGCTATATTTTGAATAACAATGGGAAGAGACAGACGCCGACAAGAAATTTATTTGTATGCTATATTTTGTTTTTTTTCTCTCTCTCTCTTTTATTTCTTAACAATAATTTCTTAGCCTAATGAGGGACGCCTAGCTAGACGAAGCTGAAGCAAATCAAGCCATGGCAAGACAAACACTTTATAGTCTAATAAACAATGCGTTTTTATCTCTTCACTCTTCTCAAAACTCTTCTTCGAACGTGTTTTCACTTTGCTCATGATAAATTGCACTCAATGTGTGTGTGTGTGTGTGTGTTTGAGTGTGTGTGTGTGTGGTGTATGGTTTGTGGGTTTTCCTTAGCTGCTTTCGATGTTGTCGTTTCGATTGCATCTGTGGAAACGGCAAAGTTGTTGCATTGCATTTTTGAACATAAATCACACTGACGACTCATAATGCATACAAAATTTCAATTCATTTATTGAATTTAAAAAAAAATCCTCAAGACACACACACACACACACAGTTGTTTGGTTAGGCATCTAATACATTGCCGGCGTGTTAATTTTATGCAAATTTTATGCAGCTCCGCTTAAATGTTGCCCCAACATTATTTGATAAATCGCCAATGCTTTTGGGTATTTTCTTATAGAAAAGAGTTGGCTTAATGGCCACGAAGAAGAAAGAAAGAGAAAAGTGCAGGTAAACCAGGAGAGAGAGAGACAGGAGGGGGAGAGAGAGTGGGGGGTTACTACTACTGCAAAATGTGTGGCAGTTTCTGCTTGTTGTTTTTGTCTTTTTGTTTGTGTTAAATTATATACGCCGTGGCAAGGTCAAGTTGAGGTTGATGTTGATTGATTTGAAATGCAATTTCAAAGTGGTTAGACCCAATCGATTTATATCTAGGCATCTCGGCATTTATCATTTTGATCTTATGTCCCCGCCCCCGCCCCCCGGTCACGCTATATTGTAATCTCTTTCATGCAAATCAACTGCATCAAGGTCGCTAAAGGAAAAAAAAACCAAACACAAATTTCACAATTCAACGGATGTTGCTTTCGATGATGATTACTCCCAACGTATGCACATACATACATACCCATAAATGTGTGTGTGTGTGTGTGTGTGTGTGTGTGTGTGTGTGTGGTGGTGTGGTAATAAGTTTTTTTTTTTTGTATTTTACTGTGGTCTGGCAAAATAAAAACCGCAAATCGTTTTGAAATATCTGCTCATTGATTTTCATTTTACTGCAAAGCAAATCAATTTAAGGCAATCTGAATGATGATATTCCCAACTTCCTCTCACCTCACTCCCTCTCCCTTTCCCCATAACCTAAAGTCCAAATAGCTCTTAAGGTCCAGGCTCAATTTCTGTTCACTTTTACATCTCCTCAACTTGTTTCACTTAATTGCTTTTATGGACATTTTGCTTGCTGTAAACATTTTTTTATGATCATACAATCAAACTACTTTGCATTTTATGGTCCCTTTTTGGGGCTAGCAGCGTGCTCCCCCACCGGTTGCAATGAATAAAAAAACAAAGACCCCAAAAGCAACAAAATCATCGTCATCGTCATCGTCGTGAACATCATCATCAACGTGTAATCAACTTTTTACGACAACCCATT
The DNA here is from genome assembly GCA_018903935.1 of Drosophila insularis. Classification (NCBI taxonomy): domain Eukaryota; kingdom Metazoa; phylum Arthropoda; class Insecta; order Diptera; family Drosophilidae; genus Drosophila; species Drosophila insularis. The sequence continues at coordinate 8,196,482 of JAEIFP010000150.1, forward strand.
CAAAACCATTGAAAAGGCTTTTTTTTACTTGCGATAAAAATCATAGAAAATTTGTTAAAGTTCACCTAAGTGATAAGCCTCAACGGAATGACAACTTATCACTTAATTAGGCAGAGGCTTAGAGCTACAAGTCATTTGAAGTTTTAAAAGAAGCCACGAATCAGAAGGTCAATCAGGTGGATGGTGTTAGGTGAAATCAACGAATGAAACAACAGATTTTACCTTCTAATTATAGTTTCCTACTAATTGAAAAATCAATAAGAATATTCTCGCATTCTACAACTCAACACAAAAGAGGCCTCAGCCTCAATTATTTGACGAAATACAATTATCTAAAGTTAGTTTGTGATTGGGATTTTAACTGGCCAAGTTTAAAACATTATCACTTTTAAGTACAGATGTTTCATTTAGTTCTGTCTGGCCATTCAATTGTATGTTGCTTTTATGTTAGAATGACTAAATAAGTTCTTTGTCTTCGTGGGGCACTAAAAATTTGTCGCCTTTTGAAATTATTGCACTTATTTTTTAAGCTGCAATAATTGATAAGTTGATTGTAATGACATTGATATCAGTTTATAAGCTATAGCAGACAACTGCTGTTCTTATATACTTCTTTCTGCGTCTTTACTTAAATATATAAAAATATATCTATTCTAGACACAAACTTAATATTAATTTCACTGATCTTCCACACATTTATAGAGTATAACCAAATCCATATAATTATGAAAGAAAAAATATAAAACCGAAAGCAGAACTCAAATGCAAAATTCATGTCAATGAAAGTAAAGTGAAAAGCAACAACAACGACAAAAATGAAAGAAAATCAATAAGTTGTTGTGTGAAACCTTCGTGCTAATAGGTTATTTATTTTTCAAGTGAATGCTAGTCCCAAATGGGATATACTATACTATATATATATATACATATATATATATATATATGTATAGTGGGGATGGCGTGTACTAAGCAACTGACCTCAATAGCATTTAGCAAGGCGTTGCCGGCCTGAAAGAAAACCGAACGTAAGCGCCAAAACGCAACAATTTGGTCGATGGTGGGTCGGTCGGTGGTGGGGCGTGGTTGCACCACAAACACTTTCATTGTCTAACTGCTGTTTTATCGGCAAAATGATATATAGATATATGTATGTATATACGATATATAAAAGCGAAATTACTCACTAATGCTCTTTGTATGCAAAGTTGATTGTTAGTTAATGAACCAAAAAAGCAAAAAAAAATAAAAATGAAGTAAGTAAGTCGTCTCGCCGACTTGGATATACCATACACCAGTAAAACAAATATTTTAAAGTTATAATAACCAATGCATTATCGTATTTTAAAAAAAATCTGTTTGCATGCTTTTTAGAAGCATATCTTAGTATTTCGCTCACTCAAGCATTCGAGCACCCTAGCGCCCCCACCAGCCAACGGCCAACTCCGGCCATATGGAAAAACGTTCATATGCATAACTTGGCTATTTTTATTCCGATTTTGATCAAATTTGGTATTTTGCTGGATATTAGTATCAAATTTAAGTGTGCTAAATTTGATTGCACAAGGTTGAAAATTACGGGAGATAATGGAGTTTTTTCAAATTACGGGGGCGGAAAGAGGCGTGGCAAAATCTTTACACATCAAAAATGTGCGCAATTACTAAGCAAATATTCATACCAAATTTTGTGTCTCTAGCTAGAATAGTTTTTGAGAAAATCGGTTTTATTTAATTTGCGGGGGCGGTAGGGGGCGTGGCAAAATTTTTACAAATACAAAACGTGCGCATTTACTTAGCAAATATACATACCAAATTTTGTGTCTCTAGTTGCTATAGTGTTTGAGAAAATCGGTTTTATTTAATTTGCGGGGGCGGTAGGGGGCGTGGCAAAAATTTTACAAATACAAAATGTGCGCGTTTACTAAGCGAATATACATACCAAATTTTGTGTCTCTAGTTGCTATGGTGTTTGAGAAAATCGGTTTTATATCATTTGCGGGGGCGGTAGGGGGCGTGGCAAACATTTGAAACAAACTCGATAAGCGTACATATGACACGAGTCTACATACCAAATTTGGTGGCTCTAGCTCTTATAGTCTCCGAGATCTAGGCGTTCATACAGACGGACGGACGGACGGACGGACGGACGGACGGACGGACGGACGGACGGACGGACGGACGGACAGACGGACATGGCTAGATCGTCTCGGCTGTTGATGCTGATCAAGAATATATATACTTTATGGGGTCGGAAAAGCTTCCTTCTGCCTGTTACATACATTTTAGCGACTTTAATATACCATTTTCACCCTATGGGTGTATGGTATAAAAAATAAAGATAAGTTTCGTCTTATATAAGACAAACTGCAGAAAGATTTCCCACGCAATTGAACGATGGCTGACAGACTAAGCCGATTACAAATCATATATATGTATATTATTCGTCATTCAACTTAATTTGGCATTAAGATGAGAATTATAATTAGCTGTCAGTTGGCAGTTAAAACGAATTAGACATAACTAAAAACTATACTCCAACTAAACGTACCCCCAGACCCAGAGACCAGACCCCTAGACTCACCTTGACTTTGCATAGTCAAGCAGGTAACAATAATAATCAAGTCAAATATCAAGTCAGTAGTCAGATAAGCGCTAGAAGATAACGCCTAAAGCAAAAAAAAAAAAAAAAAAAAAACTAAAGCAGAGAGTGAAATATAATAAAGTAAGGCATTCATTTTTTTCGCATTTGCAGCAATTGCCAGTGTACTTAAGACTACAACAAACAAAAAGAAGAAAGGAAGAGAGAAAGAAAAAAAAATGCCATAGAGAAAGATAGATGGAGAAGAAAATCCAAGGCACTAACTAAAGTGCTGGATGATGTTCTCTGTTTTTCGTATTCGCATGGCCATTGCAGTCACAATTAAAAAATTGGATTAGCGGCTGACGCTAAAGAAACTGAATGAAGTCAGGCATCAGGCCAGTGGATGGAGCGGTGGGGGGAAGTTCACAAAAAGAAGAGGGAGGCAGAGAGAAAGACAAGAAGGAAGGTAGAAAAAGCTAAAACTGTAGCTGAATCTGAAGTGTCTCGCGGTTGGCACGTCAACTGAAGCGGCAGCGGCAGCGACGTTCGCAGATTACGCTGGCAGATAATTAAAATCGTAACTACGTTCTGGGGAGCCAAGTGACTTGTGCGTTATAGTGCACAGTGAGTGCCAAAAATAAATGCCCTCAAAATCTAATACATTTAAATATTGCCAGAGAAAACATTAAACATTTTTTAGAATTTTTTAACTGGCAAAAAGTGGCTATTAACCGAATTGCCAATAAATCAAGCAAAAAATTAAACCCCTATTATATAATACCATCAGGAAATGTCTATAGAGGGCTTTAATAACTAAAAATATATTTCGTTTACTTTAAAATCTTCTTTCCATAATTTGATTAGCTCACAAATGTCTTAACTATTTCATTTAATATTTTTATCGAGTCGAACTTCTTGTACTTAGTACTCATGAACATAAGTGAAGAGATCTAGTATTAATATTTTATACAACATTCCAAATAAATAAACATAGTTATTAATCGAAAGAATAATTATTTAGATAATTTTGGGCTATTTCAAAATGTTTCACTAAGATATTAAATATATCAATATATGTATATAAATATAAAACTTCCATTGTTGAGCAATTCTTAGGAGTTTTAACTTTAAGAAGCGGTTGAAGATTTTAAAACAACTGCAATAAAACTGTTTTAGTTTTTGTTTCTACATAAAGTCTCAATTATCTGCTTGTCAATGACTAAAATTTTTTTTAATTAAGATAAACATCTTCCATTTTTCAAAAAAATTTTTCAACACTAACAATGTTTATAATGCTGTTTTAATTTCTTAACTGTGGTAATTTTTTAATTTAAATAATTTGATATTCTTTTTCACTGATTGAAATTTAATGTAATTTAATTAAACGATTAAGAAAACTTAAATAGAAATTTGAGTGGAATTCTCGCCAAGTAAGCAATTAAGGAGTAACATCTTAAAAGTGGCAAATATTTAGTTCAAAATAGAATAATTAATACATATACGATATGAAATATCATTATGTAGTGATTTGATTTTTACAACTGTTCTACACAAATTGATTATACATAAATTTAAAATTTGAATTTTGGTACCATTCATTTCGTTTTATCTTTTGCCCTTGGTTGACTTTCCTGAAGAGAATTGTCCATATGAATTCTTTTTTAAGGTACTGTATATTTAACGTTGCTTGTGTCTATAACTAAATAGAAGCTCTTGTTAGTTGGTAAGTAAGTACTACGTACTTGGCGCACTAACCGCGATGAAATGAGGTTTGCTTAACGCCCCCGCCTCCCGCCTCACTTCCCCCAGCCCACCCCTCTACCACCTGCTAGCCAACGTACAGACTTGGTTATTTTTTTGTTTTTTTTTTCCTTTCGTATTTTCGCACAACAGATACTAACTAGAGTTCTTCTTTTATAATTTTCTTTCTTTTTTTTTGTTTGTTTTTTTTTTTTTTTTTTTGCCATATAAAAATTCCACAGCATTATTTGCATATTAAAATGTAAATAAATGTTGGAATTAAAGTCTAGACTCTAAAGTTGTATGCGTGGGAGAGAGAGAATGCACATGAAATTGGAGTAAAATTTACTTTGGATTAATGCAAGTATCTTATTGACAAAACAATTAGATATTAGCACAAAATGGCAATGAATCTAGGTATTTAAAAATAATAATTTTGGTATTTGGAGCAGACAGACTGGAGATAATTTATGGGCTATTATTTGTAGGTTACCAGGTGACAGATGCTTTTTAGATGATGATAATGCGGCTTAATGCAAATGTTGTTGCAACTTTCGCAAAACAAAAAAAAAAAACAAAGATGCACGCAAATTGCTAAAGCACTTTTACTTGGCCAGCACTTAAGTGCCAATGGGAAGTAGGGGCCAAATGCCAATTTCGTTAATGGGTGAAAATAAATAATATTTCTTTGCTCGTAATTCGGCAAATTGTCGAAAAAGCACAAAAAAAAAAGACATTTGCTTCCTTGTGGGACTTTGATTGTCCCTCTCTCTCTCTCTCTCTCTGTATGTCTTTCTCTATCACACTCGTTTTTAATGGTCTCGATCTTGTTGCTTCTGCCACAGACACAACCTAAGCCCAAAACCAGAGTCAGACCAAGACCATGAGAGGTCCAGAGAGACTTATATCGAGATTTATTTGCACAATTCCGGTTTTAGGATTTTCGTTTTGGTTTATTTCTTCTTCTTCTACTTATGCGATTTTGTTTTGGTTGTTTAGTATATTTTTCAATTTTCAGTTTGTCTTCCTTTTGATAGAGTCCACAGAGAAAGAGAAGGAAATGACAAAGCAAAAGGCAACAGCTGTTCTTTTTCCTTCTTCTTCTTCTTAAGTTTTTTTCTTGCCACCAAGACGTGAGAGAGAGAGAATGAGACGCTTTGACACTGAAGCTCAGCTTCAAGTGTCAATGGCGCCCCCATAAAAAATACACGAAAAACAAAAGCGAAAAGACTTCAAGAGAATTAACAAAATTGAAGAAGAAGTAACAAATTCATTTGCAATTATTATAGTTTATTTTTTGTTGCTGTTGTTGTTGTTTGCTAGTTTCATCTTCATTGACTTTGACACAGTGACACGCAAAAAACAAAATACATACATACAACCGACAAAAAAAAAAAAACAATCAATATTAAAATAAATTGCAATTTTCAATAATTAAACACCAAGTCAAGTCCATTAACACTTTTATTTTACTGGAACGGTTTTTAAAATTGAATTTTTGTTTTTTTGCTTTATGGATTTTTTTTGTTATTTTCTTTTTGGGCTTTTAACAAATCAATTACCAATATTTCATTGTTGTTGCCAATAACAACAACAACAGAAGCCGCATTAGCAATAACAATAACAATAATAATAATAGTAGTAGGTAGCGACGCGCGCAGCTGAGCGACGACGGTGACGACGACGGCGACAGATGACGAAAACCGCGGCGCAAATACGTCTACACTAAAGCGCGTTCGGAGAGCAATTGAGAGCCACAATGTTGTCGTGGGGCCCGACGAAGCCCCAATAAGCAAGGCAACGACGACGACGAAAAAGAAGTGCAAGAAGCAGCATGGAACGAGGTGGAGGTGAACATACAAGCACACACACACACACAAGCACGCACACAAGCACGCACGCAAGCAACGTAAAGCAGAAAGGTGCGATAACGTAACGATGAATTGTCGCTACGTAAGGTGGTCGGTCGGTCTGCTGTTGGTTGTTTTTGTTTTTATTTTTTTGAGGCAGGTTGCGATGTTCGTGGTGAGTTTTGTTTTTTAAAGTGTCTCTCTCTCTCTCTCTCTGTCTAGGCAAGGCCCAGGCAACTGCACCGTCTGCTGCAACATGTTTTTAATTGAACATATACTGCAGCTGATAGGAGTACACACACACACACACATATTAACTTCGTTGGTACTTCATGGCAATTGCTAAAAATAGACCAAACGAGCAGGCGCGTGTGCCACAATTTGGCTTTATCGTTGATTGAACGTTAGCCTATCATTAGCTGGACATTTGGCTGGCTCTGACTCTGGCTTCTAGCCTGTGCCTATTTAAGTTACGAGTTTGTCCGTTTGGAGAGTGTAAACTTTTTTTCTCCTTTTTCCTTTTAGTGGGTGTGTGAGCACGGGCTTCGATTGTCTGGCCCATTAAGTTTTTCGGGGTGCGGGCAGTTGAATTGAGAATATAATTGCCAGGCAAACCACAAACGGAGTCCGATTGCAATTGGCCAGCCCAGCAAAGTGTTAGCCTAATGGCAAGTCATTTGATATCCCATTTGGTATTGAAATCAATCGGAATATGTATTTGTAATCGTATAAAAGGCGACATAAAATGAATTTTGATGCTTTCAAATGATAAACAAATTTGTTTAATTTAAAGCATAAATTGATTCCAAAAAATGCAATTGAATGCTTTGAAATAATTCTACTCAATTAATTAAATGTTTGCACATTTATTTCAAATAATATTTTTCAATATACATAATTCTTAATCGAAAATGGGCCATTTATAGTGTGCCACAGCTTTTTGTAATATAGATGGACAATAACGATACATAATTCTTAAAAAAAAGAAACTGTACAAATTTGTAAAAGGGAGTTTGACCCCCTAGATCCTACCCTGTAAGTTGTATATCAATTTGTTCCAAAACCCAGATCGGGGAGAATATATGAGCAAAGGCTACAAAATTCTGTAAGAAGGCTTGGCTTTAAAGTTATTTCCTTCTTTTATTAACAAATTATCGTTATCAAATTTGGTACATATGTAACTGTTTCTTACATATCCCCATCGGCACAATAAATTTCATAAATATTGGATTACAAATAGCCAAGTTATACCCAGAAAAGTTTTTGACTGTTATTATAAAAGGAAAGTCGGGCGTTCGTGGCGCTACAAGGCATATAAAAGCATTAAGTACAATTAATTTTGTAAATTTAAAATACATAGTTCTATAATTTGGTCAACGGAATAAATTGGAAAAGTCATAAAACTCTCTTATGTACTTTAATTTAATGAAAATTCGTTTTCAATACACTAAAAACAAGGGAATACAAACTTCGACATGGCCCATTGTTTTGAGGATGCTTCTTTCTAATGAGTTTTAATTTTATAAAGTTATAAAAATGTTATTTGAAATGTATTCTCATTAAATATTTTCATTCAATTAAATTTGTGTAATTTGCAGTGACTATATCATTGTACATTAGCCAAAGTAAAAACAACTTTGTATTTGTTTTCCTAATTATAATGCAAATTTTCAATTAACCTTCAGCAGTTTAGGTTGTGAAACGCAGATACTAGGTTTTTCGATTTTTCGATTTTAAGAGAGGCCGCCAAGTTCATTTCGAGTACCTAAGAAAATAGAGTGAGTAAGTTTATTTGGAGGGGAGAAAAACCCATGTGTCTTAGGTAAACAAGCACAGTGTTGGAGGAAGGTGAAGCGTGGGGGGGAGGGGAGACTTCATTATCAAATGGCCGATTCAAGCTTAAAATATTTTTTTATTTACTGAACGTGAACTGAGCTGAACTGATGATAGTAGAGTGAATGTTTCCACTTATTTCTTTTTTTGCTTTTTAGCAACAATAAACAATATAATTGCCTCGTAGAACAGCATCAAAAAGAAGTACTCAAACATATGGGAATGAAGGCACAGAGCAAATGAGTCATCCATCGGCTACATCAGTTTTTAGCGATCTGTTGTTGCGTTGTTGTTGTTGTTGTTGTTGTGTCATTAAGGCAATTGCGCATGTTGTGTTTACTTTGGTTTTTTATTTTTGCAAAAATGTCTTTTATAATGTAATTTGGTTTTTTGGGTTTTTGTTGTCTTCACGCCTCAATGCCAATTGCTATTTTTGGGCCTACGAGTCAAATCTGACTAATTGAAGAGATGAGACAACTCAAGTTGACAGTTCAAAGGTGAGAATGGAAACGAATGCGATTCAATACCCTGGCCAAGTTGAATGGACTTTCGATTTTTAATGCTTAACGATGCGTTTTTTTTTTTTATGTTAATGGCATCGTGCAAAAAAGTCAAACAGAATTAACAAACAAACAAATATAAATATTTGCAATTGAGGGGGCTCTTTCTGTTTTTTATTTTTGTTCTCTTCTTATTATGCATTATTTTTTGTATGCCGCTTACAAGCAAACCAAGTGCCAACCAACCAACCAACCTTTGGGGGCAACCTTTGTCGGCTTTTACAGTTGCTTGTGCTTGTGTTGGCCCTTTTCCCACTTGATTTGGCCTTTTATGTGCATGATAATTGCTTTGGTTATGACCCATTTTGTCTGAGAGTTGCCACTTTCAAACTGGAGCGCAAAGAATGAGCATGGAATCTCAGAATTCAAATACGCTGGAGCAGCTAACAGCAGCAGTGACATGACTGCATATAATTAAGATAATAATTTTTCTTCAAGTCGTTTTTTTTTTGTTTTGTTTTTTGTTCCTTATGTATTTTTATTTTTTCTTGTTGTTCCGTATTTAGTTCTGGCATTGTTGTGATTGCTGCAGAGCCTTCGGGCTGAGTCACAAAGCCTCCGGCCCCCACATATATGAGTATATGTATATATATATACACTTGAGAGCTGTCATTCAAGACCGAATCTTGTATGAAAGATGCCGGAGGTGATAAGTGGCGAATTGGGTGTGCGCCCCTGAGTGTGTGTGTGTGTGTGTGAGGGTTCCTGTCGGAGGCTAAGCCAAGCCTTGCCCTTTGCCATATAACACACATATCGTGTAGACTTAAAGCCAGCCCAGCTGCAGCTGTAACCGATATGGCAAGCCTCATAAGTTCTACGATAAAACTACACTGCAAATAAAAGGTTCAAAGAATTGGAATTACCTTAGTCTCTTGGCCATTTTTTTATACCCTAGCAAAAATCGAAACCCTTTAAATTAATCGAAATCCTTTGAATTTAGTGAAATTCAGTTTAGTTTCAGTAGATGCAATATTTATAGGATTCGCTTGTAATTTGTGTATATTTATATTTGTATTAATAAGCATACTTTTCATTTAATAGTTTTTTTTGGCCAAGCAAAAACGTTTAAAGTTTAGCTTCATTTTAATCCATTTTTTATATTTTCAAATAATTTGATTTATTTAGTTTCAAAATAATAAAATATAGCCAAAAAGTAGATCACTTTTCTCAAACTTGAAAACAATTTTTCAAAGTTGGTAATATATTAAACAAAAAGGTTTTATATTTATTTATCAAGATATAATACCTTTGATTAGTAATTTGTTTTAAAATATAGAAGAATTTTTATTCATTTTATTTAAATTTCTCAGTTAGCCAATGAAAACTGTTTCTAGTTTAAGTCACTTTGTAGTGTTAAGTAATATTAATGCTATTTCTAAATGAATTTTGAATATTTTTTAGTGTTAGTGTAATTTAAAAAGAAAACATTTTTTGAGTCCGCTTTGGGTTTAATTAGAAAAGCATTTTAAACCAATTTGATTTATTTTTGTGTTTTTGGTGACTAAATTTTCCTGTCAACTAATGTACCCTCTCGATGCCCTCTTTAGGGGTATCTAAATAAATAAATTTTTGGCGTGGGCGCAGACCGAGACGAAATCGTAACAAGCCGGGCAGCCTGCCAAAAAATTGTTGCAATCTGCTTAGAACGAAAGTGTGGGAAGACTCACACACACAAAAGACATGCATGCTCCCTCCCCCCCTCCGGACGGCCTCTCAGAGACAGAATGCGAGAGGAGGAGGATTACTATCACTTACCCGACGTTGTTGTTTCGGTTGTTCGTAAAAGTTGCTGCCATTCTCCAACCATTCCACATCGCTGCAAGATCAGTCAAAGAGAGAGAAAGAGAGAGAGAGCGAATGAGAGAAGAGAAAGCATTTGAGCAACCACATGTTGACATGCATGTAAGTTGGTTGGTTGGCTGGTGGTTCCGTTTAGCGAAACTCACCACACAACAAACAAGAAAAAGCTCTTCTTTTTTTTTTGGTGATACTCACCGCTGCATACGCTGGATGACCGGCAATTGAGCGGTACTATCATGAATACGCACTTGATCCGGGGTGATCTCTTCGAGAAGGAACATATTCTTGCTGGCCAATGTTAGCGGTGTGGTGGCTTCACTTTCTGATACATTGCCACCACTATTGTAAAAGAGTGGGCTAAGGGGCCGACAGGCACCACCCAAAAGTTCGTCGATGTTTTGATGGCGTGAGATGAAAAGCTTTTCACCAGAGGATCGTCGTGCCTGCAACGAGGCGGAAGTTGGTGCCGGCATTGTTGTTGTTGCTGTAGCAGTTGCTGTTGCCGTGGCTGTTGTTGTCTGTGGCACTGGCATTTGAACTTTTGACATTGGAATGTTATCGTAGGGCGAAGCGCATTCTGAACGCTGTTCAGGCGGCACGGGGCTGGCGCATTGTCCCAACGGCGGTGGACGCACTGAGTAGGTGAAATTGAAGGAGCTACTTAACTCGTTGGGTGCATCTTGCATTTCATTGTGGATGGATGAACGATCGGTTTCATCACGACCCAACAACTCGTCATTGTGTGGTTTATCCGTTTCCTGTTCATCCTGCTGTAGCCACCAGGCCCGCTCACCTGATTCCCAATGTTTGATAATACGTGGCGGTGGTGTTGGTGGTTTAACTGGTGGTGGTGGTGGTGCTGCTGCTGCTGCTGATCCATCGCTATCTTTTTCCTGCCACCAGGCACGTTCACCCGACTCCACACGTTGGACATTGAATAGCTTCTTCGTGGGCCCAGACATCCACCAATGTTTGGGTTCCTGAATGCTCTTCGAACTGCGATCACTACTGCTGGGCAATTTGATTGTAATCTCAACGTGCGGCTCATTGTTATTATTCTCATCCCCTGAAAAACCATTTTGTTTACTTTGCTGACTAGGCTCTTCTGTGTTTTTCTTATTGCTGTTGCTATTCCCCTCATCCTTGGCCTCTTCGTCGGCATCCAGCCACCAGGCATCGTGTTCTGGCGAAATGCGACTACGTGGCATGGCTTTGACTTTATGGCTTGATTCCGTATCTAGGCCATTGCTATGACCATTTGTCGTCAAGCCGTTTATTGTCGTTTCGTTCTCATCTTTGCTCCACCAACCAATTAATTTGCCGTTGCCCTCAGTTGATGGCTCCTGCTCGTCGTCTAGTTGATTGAGGGTCTCCTCGGCCAGGGTGTCGTCCTCTTCGTCTGGTCGCAGCCACCAGGCATGATCTTCACCCGAATCAATGTGTCTCAGTCTATATGGCATATCGCCCCGATTATTATAGTCTAGAGCTGAAGCCGTATTGATTTGCAGACTAGTATCTTGCCACCAACTGGGCTCCTCCTGATCGGGATCCTGTTCTGAGGTGCTTGCCGTTAATGCCGTGCAGGTGGTTTGTCCTTGACTCTCAGTGGCCAGTGTATCCTGTGTACTGGTTGTCTCTCTGGGACACCTTGTGGTGGAGCTCAATGTATTATTTGTGATCGATTTCAATGAGGGATTCGTCGTCGTCGTCGTCGCTGTCGCTGTCGTCGTCGTTTCGCTCGATGGCGTCGTTCTTGTTTCGTTCGTTTGAATATCTGTCATTAGACTGATTGTTGGCCCACCGAGAGTCTCCACCTCGCCAGAGCTGTCGGAGCTTTCGAGGAAGATCGGCTCACTATTTGCGTCTTGCTGACGTGTGGCGAAAAAATTCGATACCGACGAGAGCTTCTGCAATCGCGATTGTGATGCTGGCAACGAATTTTCCACAGACCGTGAGTCAGTAAGTGTATGTTGTCCACTGTGGCTATTTTGGTTAATCAATTGGCCGGCAGCATCACCTGTCCTCGTCGCTGTCCCCTCTCCCTGTATTAGTTCCTGCTTTTGATGCTTGATGACGACCTTCGTCGCGTCTTTGTTTGGCGTCTTTTTCTTGCTATGCTTTTTCGTTGTTTTCCCGCGCTGTTCACTCTCCGATGCGGAGGAAGATGCGGTGTTGGCAGTGCTTGAGGCAGTTTCTATGCCACTTGGCGTGGGTGCACATGATTTGTGTGCCTTTAGTTGGCGATTTGGTGGTTTTGTTGATACTTTTTTGTTCGACCCAGAGGAGGGCGAACCCGAACCAGAACCCGAACCCGATGCCATGGCCGATGTGAGACTACTCTCAGAGCCAGCACTGGGTGAACGTTCAAGTTGTCCGCCATTGGCCACATCCTCGGACTCGGCACCACTGCTTGGTGTACGTGATTTACGCGGTCTATCCGTAGGACCCACATTCAGTGAGCTTTTCCGGAAGTCCTTGTTTGGCCATTTCACGACAGAATTACTTGATGTCGAACTGTTGACTGTCTTGGTGGGTGACTCTGCCTTACTGGGCGGCGCTGGAGGTTTATTAGCCAAATTCTCCACTGACGATTGACGCGACGAATTCAAACGTATCGCCTTGGGTGGTGATAATTTGGATTTACTTGTCGATCTAGAGCTAACCGAACCATTTGTATTTGTTTTGACCAACTCTGGCGGACTCTGTGGTTTGCCATCTCCGTTCGCTCCTGTCGATACTGGGGCCGATGCCGAAACCGATGGCGATGGCGATGTGGTTGTTGATTTACTGGACATTGGACTGGCACTGTACCGCAAATTGCTTATCCTATCTCTGTGGGGAGTGTAGTTTGAGCTTAGGCTACTGCTCCCGGCACTGTAGCGTAGATAACGTGTCGAGTCATCCAATCTATCCGATTGTATCTCCTTTTCCAGCATCTGACGCGGCCTGGTCGAACGTTGTATGGTCTTCTCAATCGTTTTGGCTATATCAATGCGACGTGTACGTTGCACTGTTGTGCTGCCCGGTGGTGTGGGTGATGTGGCTCGTGTTACTACTGCAACCGAAATGAATGTTTCCTCTGGCGATTGTTGTTCGCATTCCGTTCGTATATCATTCTCATCCTTGGCAGTCTGTTTGTCTGACTCTTCTGTTGTTGTTGTTGTTGTTGTAGTTGTTGTAGTTGCTCTTGCTGCTGCTTTAGCAGACTTATCATCAGCTGCTTCTAGTTCCTTTTCCCTGCTGGCTTTGGCCCGACTTGCAGTCCTTGCATGGAAATCACTTGTTGTCAAATATGATATTGACTTATCCAGCGTGGTATTGGCACTGGAACTCCCATTGATTCTAGAAGCATTGCCACCAAAGCGACTGCTATAGCCATTTCTTGAGGCATTGTTGCTCCTATAAGACGCACCCAGTTTACTGCGGCCATTGTCAATCACTGGGCTTGGATCCCTCGATTTGGCGCGACTTGTGTGCTCCAAGGCCACAGGACTAGGATCTCGGGAACGTCCATATTTGCCCAATGTGCTTGTAGTTGTTCCTGTATACCGTTTTATTGGACTAGTTCTCTCACTGGAGCTGATGGCCTCTTTGGGTTCAGTTTTGCCATAGCGACTCACATAAGTGGTGGTCACTGGACTTGATGTCGCCGGCGCTGGAGGATCACGTTTAATGCGATACGTACCACCCGAAAATGAAGGTCTGTAGGCACTCGGTGTGGCCAGTGATGTGTACCGAGATGTCGAATCCGCTCCAGCAGAGTACTGAAACATGACAAAGAAATCGATGAGAAACATCAAGGAAATTTAAAAAGTATATAGAATCACTTACAGTTGCACTTCCTGGCTTGTAGGAGCTGCCAAAACTCGATTTCCAAGGGGTCTGCAATAAATATATCACAAAATGAATTACTTACTGATCTTATTCATTTCAAAAATTTAGACGATTAAATACAGAATAGAGTCAAAAACTCTTTCACAAGAGTTTTTTAAAAACAATCTTTAAAATCAAATCTTTCTTTGATAATTCTCAAATTATTTACCTTTAAACGTTAGCCATGAGAATAGCTAAGAGAATCGCCTTGAAAATTGCCAACGAAAACACCCAAGACAAATACAAGACACATCCTTCACACCCTCTGCAAGGGGTATAACTTCTAATTCCATTTTGCTGTCAATTCAAGCATTTTACAACACTGAAAGCTGAGCAAATTTCTGACCCTCTTTTTGCGACAGATTCAACGACAACGAAAATGAGAAGGCGATTTCGATTTCGGGGTATTATCTATTGTCTTTAGCCAGTGAATTAGTTTTTTATGAAAATTTTCATAAATATGAAATCGATTTTAATGAAAATTGCACGAATTAAGAGAGAAATGATTTATCTTTACACCAAAACTAATTTGTTAGGACCATGACAAGTATTTTTACCATTTCCTATAACCTTTAAAAAAAATCTTAAGTGGGCAAAAAAGTAAGGATAATTTAGCATAAAGTCTAGCAGCTATAGCTAGCCAAAGGATTGTTCATAATTTGTAAATTTTAGTAACTTCTTTTACAATGTTTTGCTTTTTTAATGTCCTTGTATTTTCTAAATTATTAGACGTTTATTACTTAGCCTACCTTAATAGGATTGTTCTCATTTTCATCGGTATTTTCTAAAAAGAGCTCCCTGACTTCAAAAAAAAAAACATGTAATGCTTTGTAGGGCCCTGAATATATTCTCAATCTAACGAAAGGCGTTTGAGAAAAAGGATCACCTAATATATTTTAGAGAAAACAATTTCATGATGTTATTTTTTTATTATACTCCACCAAAGGTTGGATATGGCTGCAATGTCTCTTTGATAAATATTTCTCTCTTTTTTTTTGTGTTTTCCAATTATTTGCAACAATTAAAAGAACATTGTGAATAACCAAAAAAAAAACAAATTAAAATAGGAAAATAAAATGTTGTAATCATTACATGTCTCGATGCATTTGATAAAGGTCTTTGGCTTTTAGTTTTTCCTAAGTGTATTGTTTGATTTTGATTGATTGGTGCACTTAGACCCCGAAACAGAGGCAGACAGCAATGTGCCACTGATTGGCCCATCTCTCTCACTCTCTCCTTGTTGCATGGCTGACCCTTGACGGAGAATGTGTATGGCTCATTGAGAGATGCCCTCGACAATTATTCGCACACATTTCATCATCATCATCTTCATCATCATCATCGTCGTCGTCGTCGTCGTCGTCGTCATAATCAGCATCCAAGAAACTGTGGCAGACACATCAACACCAGCAGCAGACGACGCCAACGCCTCCCTAGATTTACCCTTCCCTTCACCTCCCAGAAACTCTCTTTGAACTCGTCTTCTTCTGGCATTGCATTTTCTTTTGCTTTTGCTTCTATTTCATTTTCAATTTCAATTAAATGGCGCTGTAGCACGCATTTTTCAATTAATTTCGACGTGTAAACAGATTCATTTCGATTATTTCAACATCTGCCTTCCCTTCTAATCTCGACGGCGTGGCGCATTAGAAGAATTGCCTCGTCTAAGAACACACACACACACACACACACACATTATTGCCCTTTACAATTTTGCCAATATCTATCTATGAATGGGGCTGAAAATGTGTGCGGTAGGATGGTAGGGAACATATCAGCCAACAGCCATCAACCATTAGATACCAATACTCCTCCCCCTTTCCCTCTTGCAGAAAAAGTAGTAGACTGTAAACTGTTTGGGAGGCGAATTCGTTTTCATTTTGGCTAACAGATATCACTGGCAGATCTGACATCCATTTAATATTGCCAAATTGCAAATGTGTCTGCATAATTTGCTTTTTATAGTTTTTGGCAAACGCAACTATATTTCTACTAAATGAGCCTCTCAAATGCTGTTGAACCCGACAAATTCTGAACAATGCAAAAAAATGGAATAATCGTTGTTCTCGACTATAATTTAAACACAAATAAATAATCATGTTGAAGTAGGTAATTTTAGATAGCGTTCAAGGATCATAAGAGCGGCAAAATGTCAATCAGAAAAGGAATATCAATCATACGACATGTTATACACTTAAGTTTCTAATAGACTTCTAAAATATATTTTTATTCATAATTAAGAGTATTTGATTATTGCTTTAAACAAAGTGAAAGGGTAAAAAATGTCACGAAAAGGTTGTACAAAAATTAAACCATTAATAAATAATCAAAAAATTATTATTGAAACAAAGTATTAAAATGGTTAAGCAAAAGTGAAATAGTAATTAGAAATCATTAAAAAATTCTTAAGGAATAATTAATAAATCATTATTAAATTATTAACGAATCAGTCAAGAATCATGTTTGAAACATTGATGAATAATTAAGGAATCTTAAGTAAATTACCTTCTAAATTATCAACTAGGCAATTTACATAACATTTATAATTTACCGAAAACTAAAAGCCATTTCGAAATATAAATTTATATACATATATTCATTTCAAGTTGAATAGGAAGGCATATTTGAAATATTAATTGTCTAATTATGTTCATAGATATGTTGGGAATTCGAAGGATCATGAAATTTGGCGTAGAAAAGTCGTCTAATTTCCCAAAATATAGTCGGCTTTTAATTGATATTATAAAACCAAATTGTACACCATATACATATGTATGTACATTTGTGTTTGTGTGTGTGTGTGTGTGTGCGAGTGGAAAATTCCTTTATTATAGTGCCATAGTTCTCCCTTTATAGCTGGCTGGTCCCAAGTGAATTAAATATTGGCGCCAACGGTTCATCAACCACACCATACAAAATGACATATATCATAAAAAAGAAGAAAAAAAATAACTCAATATATATTTATTTCTTCAATATAGTACTATAGTATTCCATGAACGATCTCAGCTAATTGTTTTCGCTGCTGCTGGTTTTTGTATTCATCTGTTCAGAGTGAAATGGAATGCCAAACACAAATAGCCCAACAATGTGCAAAACAAGCAAATGTACATACATATGGATGTAGTTATATAGTTGGCTCTTTAGTGGCGAGAGGCGGTGAGGAGGTGGCATGGAGGAGCAAATGCGGTTGCCATCTGTATTTGTACTTTGCACGCCACTCCATGCCACTCCAGTCACTCGAAAGAGTGTTCTATCTCCTCACCGAGTCTTCTTCTTTCGCGGCATTTGACAGCGTTATTATGCGGACTCAATTAGGCGATGGATGCCAGCCAGGACTACAAATACTAGAGAAGTGAAAGTACCAATGAAATGCCATGTCTGTCAGTTAGTAAACTCTATAAAAAAAAAAAATAAAATACATATGCATATGTACATATGTATATATATAGTCAGCCAAATGTTGATGCAGAAATCACACTAAGTAAGTAAGTGCTTGGTAGAAGATGGAAGTGCTAACAAAATCAGTCTAAACAACATTCGCTTGCCATGTCACAGATCACGTAGACAAATGATTTTCTTTATTTTTAAAATCACTTTTCAGTTTATTCACTTGTCAACTGCGAATAATTTGTGGTCAGTATGAAAAATGGCCAAGAAAGGCCTATTCTATTTAATATAATAAAGTTTAAGTGTCCTTTAAAAGACTTTTTTGAATAACTGTTCCCGAAATATGTGATCTTTATAGTTTAGGAACCGATATTAAAAACATAAACTATTTATATTACAAAATAAAGAACAGCCCCATTTTTGCATCTCTTTCAATTAAATTTCATTCATTATATACTCCTATAAATAAATAGAATTTATGAAATTCAAAACAATTTGTTTTTTTGTAGTATTTAGAAATATATATTTTGATTTTTTTTTTTTTTTTGGGTATCACACTTGAAGATTTTGTCTTTATCACAGCGGCATCAGGTATTAAGATTGATATATGACCACAAATTGTTTGGTTGATAGTCATATAAAAATCTAGTTAGAGTTGGTTTAGACTGAGTTAACTAAACAAAAATAAATCATTGTTTAGTCACACTTTCGATTACTTTTGCTGTCCAACTGATGAAATATGGAGAACTCTAACTTTTCCTTCTAGCATGCTGTGTATAGACCTTCTTCAGCCCACCACCAACATGAACACCACCAGCAGTACCACCTCCAACACCACCACCACCACCACCACCATTGCCGCAATTTCCAACCACATTTTGACCAATTAGACCCAAGTTTCTTGTCTCTGGGACAAATGACTCCCAAATTGGTGGTCTTGATGGATATTTGATCATGGCATCTCGCATACCCCGCATACCCAGCTCAAGGGCACAATCCATTGAACTTCTCTGCGGAGGATCCTGGGTAAAGGGTCCATTGAAATGCACATAGATGTCACCCTGTGCCGCTAGATCTAGACCAAAGCAAGACAAATCTTCGCCAATGGATAAGAGTGCAATATTTGGGTTTGTGTGGGCATTGCGAATGGTTTCCAACATGTCGGCTATGCCATAATTATCGTGCAACATGGCGCATTCGATGCCCGCCTTGATCGAACAGGTGGGCATTTCCTCGTGTGGGAAATTAAATAATAATGGCAAAGGTTGACCAAAGATATCAGCAAATGTGGGCAGGGAAGCCGTTTGATTGTATAGCTCGGGGAATAGTTTATATTCCTTAGTTTTGGCATTAGTATCATTAAAAACTGAACCAGATGTTGCTGTTGCTGTTGCTGTTGCTGCTGCAGCTGCCGCCGCGGATGTTGAGGCCGATGTGGAGGCCTCTTCGCCATTTGTTTTACTATTATTGTTATTTGTCTCATCGGTAATATGTCGATGGATTGCCTTCGGATGGTGATGATGATGATGATGATGATGATAATAATGATGGTGTTGACGATGCGTTTGGGTATGCTGATACTCTCGATCATGATCCCGCTCCCGCTCCCTGTCCCGTTCCCGCCTGCCATTATCCGGATTCATTTTTTGTTGCAAGGCAGCCAATGGATTCATCTTGCAGGGGGGCCGACGTCGTCGGGGCATTTTTTTCTCTTTTTTAAGGGGTTATTTTCTTGTTTTTTGTTTCTTTTTTTCCTGGGATAGAGGGGCTTGTGGGGATCGGGGGGCTGGGAGAGGGGACAGCAGTTATTTTTGTTAATTAAAAAATACTACTAAATATTTTTTTTTTTTTTTTTTTTGTCATATAGTTTGTTAAGACAAAACTGAGAAGCACACACACAAAATAAATATGTCAATTGAATCATGGCCGCCTGCCCTGTCTCTTGGCCATTGCATCCAGCGCCACTCCCCCTGCCACTCCCACTCCCACTCCCATTCCAACTCTCTTCGATCGAGTCGAGTTGTTTTACAAATTGTACGAATATTCACACTTTGTTAATTAATTAGGTGGTGCGTGCCCATAGCATTGGAACTTTCAACTTTATGCGTGTCATAAATATTTACAACTTCCTTAGACACACACACACACACACACATAAAACTCTTACTATCTCTTTCACTCATTTGCCGAAAGAAAAATTTCATTTTTCCTTTTTCGTGCATTTTTAGATTGAAGCATTCTAAAAATACAAAATTTAAGATACTGAAACTTGTTGGCTACTGAACACACACATGAAAATTTACTCATAAACTGATTGGTTTATTAGATGCAAGGCGCTACAATATATGTATATATATGTACATATGTATATGTATATCCCATATAAAGAAGGGAAAAAAAATGTTTGATTTATGACCAAAGGGTTGACAAAGAGGCTAAAGGATATAATGAGTTTGACACCGCAAACAAATCGAATGAATTGAAACAAATTGAATCTCTATATAATCTGCCCAATTAGCGTCAAATGCAGCTGCCACACCTATTGACTGGCGGACAAACAGACAGACCGACATTGAGAAGAAATTGTAGCAATTATTGAACAACAAAATCAAAATCAAAGCCACAAATAAAAGTCTATTTTTTCAATTGATTTTCTAAACAATAACCAATCCTTTTGCATTGATTTCGTATTTGGTTTTGCATGGGTTTTGTGTTTTTTGCTGTTGTTCCAAATTGTTTATCATGAAACTAGGTGCCGCACACACCTACACACACACACACACACACACACACACACGCACAAACACCTATTGAAATTCAAACAATTGCCAATACCATTAGCTATGTATGTGTGTATGAGTGTGTATGGGGGTGGGCAGAAGGTAGTACACTTGGAGAAAATAAATATCAATTTAAAACCGATCCATTTATATTTGTGCAAAAAAATTAGCAACCTTTTTGAGTAAAGTAAAGTAATATGATATATGTATATCAGGTTAGTCTGGGCCCTAATAAGATACTTGCTGATCTAACTATTAAATTGCTAGAATATAGTTATGGAAGGAAGTTGGTGTATTAAATTTAGAAAATGTACAATTTTTGATGTGTTATTTAATTTGATAAAAGGATCTTCCATGTCCCTTCAAAAACAACAAAACAACTAAGAAGGATACGTTTAATTGGAAAATGTGTCAAACCGGCAAACAAAAGGTTTGAATTATTCATTTAGTTCATTTTCTCAAGATGAGACATTAACATAAGGGAAAAATAATATATATGAATATTATTGTATAAGAGTGAATTTTAAATAAAATTCTGTGCAAACTTTGATAGAATTAGATTCTAGTACAAAATTTCAAGAGGAGGCCAGCCATCTACATTTTTTAGTTAGAGGTTTAATGTCTTCTGTTAACAAGCAATTTAAGTTTAACAAGGGCGAACAATTAATTATTTAGCTAGACAAACAGCCAACTCAAAGGCCACAAAATAATTGCCCTGCATTAAGAGATAATCTAAATAGTTTTCAAAGAGCTCTTCTCTTTCTTAAAAGTATTGCTAAAAGAATTTTTGCAAATATTCTGCACTACTTGAAACAAAAAATTGAACAGAATTGTCTTATTATAATTGTGAAGGAAAGTAATTTTGTAAGCCATTTTTTTTTTGGGTATTTGAATAATTTTATTTTGTTGAAATACATTTGGCACAATTTGTGTAATAAATGCACAAACACCAAAATAAACCCAGATTTTGTAAGCTTTGTTTACTTTATTTCAGCTTATGTAGTTGTAATTCTCAACTAGTTTTAGAGTTGAATGTTTAATGCAATTCTTGAGTCTAAGGATAATAGAACTCAGTGATTCCTGAAACAATGATGTGTTTGTCCTGCTCAAGATTGAACTCAAGAAAGCAAAGTTCTCAAAATTATTTTGTTTATTTAAGAGTTTTTGTCAAGTGTAAAAATAAGCTGCTAAATATGTACATTGGCCAACAGTATTAACAATTAGAAATAAACAATTGCAAAAAAAAAAAAAAAAAAATAAATATATAGATACACCAACACATTCGTACAAGGGAGAGAGAGAGAAAGAGAGATGTATAGAAAGATATGTAGAAATGTTGAGATACAAACTTAAACTTGGCGATGCACAAAAACTTTACTTACATAACTGCGATACGAAGACATTGCTGTTGATTGAATGACTGATTGATTGTCTGATTGATTGACTGTTTGGCTGACAGATTACGTTATTTTGGCAAACGATCTGTTTGAAAATTGCGTTTTCCTATATACACTTTGTTTTGATCTACTGATTTATTGAGCCAGCAGAAAAGAATATTGTATATTTCAATTAAGAGAATATTCACATTTCTTTTATAGATTTTTGTTAATGGTTTTTTATATATATATTACACTTTGGCATATTGATCGTTTTTATTGTAATCTAATATGCACACACGCGACGAACTAACGTTAACTAAGAACAAAATAAAAAAAAACACACACACACACAAAAATATATATGAAAAACGTATCTTTCGGATGCAGAATCGTCTGTCTGACAGTCTGACTCTCAGCCCGGCTGCCTAGAGCTCACTGTACGGCCACTCAATTGCAAATTGCAATAGATGCGAAATAAATTAAACACATTTACTTGATGCGATGCGATGCGATGGGATGGGAAGCGATCTTCTATCTAAGTACACAACTTATACATATATATATATATATATCGTTTCGTTCTTTTTTTTCTTAATTTTTTACTTTTCCTTTCGACCAAATCAAATTTCCGTGAGTGTTTTCTTTTTGCTATTTGTTTGGTTGCTTGTTGTTTTTTTTTTTTTTTTTTTTGGTTTCTTCTATTTTTTGCGCTCTGTGATTTGGGCCACTTTACATAATCCGCCGGCACGCACCGAAATGAAGGAGGCAATGAATGGGATAGGAATGGGAATCGAAACGGGAACGAGAAGGGGCATGGGATCCAATCAGATCGGTAGCCGATCTATTTGAGAATGCAGATGCAGCCGGCAAATGCGACACGTCACTGGGCGTTTTATTTATGCGTTGATATTTTCCTCAGGCAAACGGCGTTTTTTATCTTCATTTTCATGAAAGTTTTCTAGTCACACACACACACACACACACTCGTACACATCACATTTTGTGTTGGTTGTTTTTGTCGTTTTGGTAACAGGACAGAGAGAGAGAGAGAGAGAGAGAGAAAAGAACTTTTGCTGTTATTTTTAAATTCAGCAAAATTATCCGATGCATACATTTGTCGCATGCGAACGTCAAGAGGCGCGATTTTTAATTTTTGTTTTTTTGTTTTTTTTTTTTGGGTTTGTTACTTGCCACGGCGCGTGGCGTGTGCGACTCGGCGCGTTGTCAAAGGAAAACTGCTCGATGTGTACAAATCATTTGTATCGCTCCGAGATTTTCCCCTAGACTGCGTGGAAAACTAAACTGAACTGAACTGAACTGAAAGGAATGAAACTCTGAAGAAAAAAGCACGCTGAAATATCTGAAAATCTCAACACAACAAGAAGCAAAACACACAATTCGAATTTTGTTGTTTTTCGTGTGCGTGTATATATGTACATATATATATTTTTGGCCAAAAGAGATTCATTCTCTTCATTCTTATGCTCATTTTCATTCTCAATTTCTCTTTCTTATTCTCTCTCTCCATCTGTTTTGGGATCGTTGTTCAGTTTTCGTAAATTGCAATAACGAAATAAATAAACGGTTTCTTGTTGCCTTTTCGTACATACATTTATCTGGCCAAAATCGCCGGACCCTGTCTACAGGTTAGGATTAAGTCGGGCGCCAAGCCTTAAGAAATTCTTGAAAAATAAAAGCTCAAAATCTTTTTTTTCGTAATTAAGGAGAAAAATACATTAAGAAGTTGGGAAAACAACAAGTTTTGGAATGTATAAATATTCAAGCATATATTCTGAAAACGATTGCAATTCATGTTATGCAAGATATAGCCAAATTTTTAAGCCCACAT
Organism: Drosophila insularis; assembly: GCA_018903935.1. Lineage (NCBI taxonomy): Eukaryota > Metazoa > Arthropoda > Insecta > Diptera > Drosophilidae > Drosophila > Drosophila insularis. The sequence goes on from JAEIFP010000150.1 coordinate 8,220,114, forward strand.
TGGACTTCTGAAACTCTTAAGGGCTTTTTCTTAAAACCAAATTTTTTTTAATCCAAGGATTATACATTATTTCCAATACATTAAACTCAAATTATTAAAATCCAAGGATTACAGATTATTCTTTATATATTTTTTTCTAAAAAGATTTTGTAACAATCCCCAAAAAAAAAGCTTTGTTTGAAATAAAGTAAAAAATTCGTAGTTTTCGAACTTTGATATTACCCACCTATCATTTTATAAAATTTCTAATCGTTATTGAAAGTTATTGAAAAATTTGATAGTTTAATTTTTCAAAAATGGGCAAAAATAAATCTAAAGAGCGAGGTTCGCGGTATTTACTATTCCTCCTGCTACGTGAATAACCCGGCCCTGTCCGTCTATATCTATGTATATATATTTAAATATATATATGTAAATAGCGTGACAGCATCCCATTTTATCTTGCCCCGAAAAGTGCTTTTCATTTCCAAACTACCGCAAAACAAAAAACAAAACAAAAATTTTATTAAAATTCTTGTAATGCTCATGAAGCCAAAAGGAAAAGAAAGGCAAAGAAAAAAAAGGAGATTGAAAGTATTTTGCAAAGAATATGAATACCTATTTATAACTACATATATAACAACAAATTTTCTTTATTTCAAATATATGTATTTCCAGACAGGTGAGTAATCAATGAGTAAAATATACATATACATACATATGTATATCTACATATCAAGAAGTAAATGTTTTTCATATGTTTCATTCATTTGGCATTTTGGCTTAATAAATAGAACTTTGTCTTTTGTTAAGGCAGGGAAAACGATTATAAATTATTTTTAAATTAGCATTTTGATGGCCATTTAAATAAGAAATTTCGTAGCAAAAGTCTAACAAAGAATCAATTGGAAAGGAAAAGACATAAAGAGGCTCTAACAGCATTTCCCGGATTGTGTCTTGAGGTCTTTAGGAAAGGGAAGCTTAGTCCCAGCTTTTATTAAAAAATAACTTTGCTGCGAAGGAGTTTAACTACTATCCAAACTCTATTTCTGATCCTCTGGAGATGCCTTAGGATTTGAATACAGTAGAGGGTGGCCCATCACTATCAAAAAATTGCGGGAGGAAATCTTATTAGTTTTCGATAAAATCAGTTTTATTTAATTTTTGAGGACGGTAGTGGGCGTGGCAGAAATTTGAAACAAACTCGATAACTGTACATACTACACTAGTCTACATACAAAATTTCGTGGCTCTAGCTCTAATAGGCTCCGAGATCTAGGTGTTCATACAGACGGACATGGCCAGATCGACTCGGCTGTTGATCCTGATCAAGAATATATATACTTAATGGGGTCGAAAAGCTTCTTTCTTCCCTATTACATACCTTTGGGCGACTTTAATATACCATTTAACTCCAAGGGTGCATGTGCATGGTATAAAAAGAGAAATAGCAACCTTTGGAATGGGCCAAAAATGAAATGAAAAATGAAATGAAAGGGAAAGATAGAAGAGTTTAATACTTCTAGGTTTATTTTAAGCTCAGGCACAATCCATGATCTTTCTTTAACCGATATTCGTATTATTTTTGTCAGGCGTATTTAATTATTTTGTTCAGTAATAGCTAAAATCGCAATTTATAACTTTATTTCCTAATTGGGAAACGAAAATGGCAATTACTTCTCTATTTCTATTCCTTCGGAATTCACTGTTTCACATTCACCTTTTATCCCAAACGTTCCCCGTAAATGCGTTGTGTAGATGCTTTGTCTATCGATAACTTTTGATTCGATTGTAAGAATCGCAAAGTAGTCGGAATTTTTATGTCAACCTGCTTCTTAGACAACTCTCAAAGTTTCACTTTGCAAGTCATTCTTACATTTTCCTTATTCAAATAACAACTACTTTTATTAACTGAATTTTTATTCAAGTGTTTTTTCCTTATTCTTATTAACCAAAGATCTAAAATTATCGGGATTTTCTTCACATATTTGTTGAGTTAAAATGTAAGTACATAAAAATATATTTTGCAATTTTTCGATTTTCATTGAAAAGTTTTATACATTTCAGGAAACAATTTTTTTATTATCTCCAACATAGTCATCTTGATACTCAATTCATCCATGGGCATCTCTTTAGGAGGAAATTGGTCAAATGCTCGCCCAAGTTCTGTTTCGGCGTCTTTAACTTAATCGTGAAGGAGATTCAAATGTTTCCACCGGATTGCATCACCCATTGTTGCCAAGGCCGGAGTCCTTCATACAGAGGGGCAAATCCTCGAAGAAGATATCATTGAAATTTTTCTCCATTTTCTTTAGCAATGTGACAGGGATACTCTGTAAAATTTGCAACATTTCCTTAAAAATATACAGAATTCAATTTAAAAAATCCAAATGGAAAATCGTGTGCATTTTTACTTGTCATACTTATAAAGCAAACCTTTTGAAGGATATAAATGTTGTGCTATGCAAAAGAAGCAACTGAGACGGAAAGTTTAATGTGATGAGTCATGCTGGAACAAAATGATTTGGAAGAAAATTTAAAAGAGGGTAAATGAATACGAGTATTTTGCATACTTCCTATCAAACTTGATTTTCAAATACATTAATTTTCTACATGTATTAAAGGAGATTTCACAATGAAACATTTTCTTTCAGGCCCGAGGCAAAACAAAGAAAGAAAACACTAATCCACTAAATGCTCTACCCCCGCCCACCTAAGGCACATGCATGCCTTCATTCATTTATCAGAGAGGAGATATATATTCAGTAAATATCATAGAGGATATCATATAGAAGACTACGACAGATATCGCGCACTCGACTCGACTCGAGAATTGATATTTGTTCTGATTTTAAAAATAAAATTTTGTGTGCCACTTTTTTTCGCCGGCCAGCGGATCTCTGAAAAACTGAACTGAAATGAACTGACTGAACCACAAACAGAGAGGAGAAGGAGGATGAGAACCACATGAGAAAATTTTAATAGAATAGATACACGGGAAGAGGACGCGATGGCCGGGGGAGGCAACACCGGAAGCGTGCGGGCAAGAAAGGAGAATGACGTCTGTGCAGCGGCCGAGCATTATTTCATTTTAGTGATACATTTAAAACTAAATATGCGCAAAATGCCAAAAACCATTCAAACTATATCTACGCTGAAAGCAAATGCCTTTGGCCCCCCACTCCCTCTCCCCCTTCCACTCGTAGAGGTATCATCCCGGGTCCCAGTTTAGGTCCCTCTTCACACATAAATCAGATTGCGCGACAAAGATACGCTAAATTGCCTGAAAATCTCAACGAAATCTCAAAGTGTAACAGAGTTGGGGCATCAATGGGCTAATAGCCATAGAAGAGCAGCATCATCATCTTCATCCAGACGGCAGGCAGCAAAGTGGCTCGACACTTTGACGAAAGACATGCAGTTGGTTACCAAGCAAAGATGAGGAGAGAGAAAAAGACCAGGAGAGTGGAGCTGGAGCTGGGTGGAGTAGGGAATAGGGACTTAACCCAATCTGACCGACAGATACAAATAGCTTTCAACGCCGCATTAAAAACAAAAAACCAAAAGAGCCACAACAGGCGTTCATTTTGCATGCTTTCCACAAATATTTTTACCAATGCGTGGCAGAGAGATGTTGACGCCAAAGTCGAAGCCAACGCCAACGCCAACGCGATTTGAAAAGTAAAGCGAATGCAAACAAATCGAGGAAACAAAATGTTGGCCGCCTCAAAAGCTAGAAACTCAAATGAAATGAAATGAATTTTTTTGGGGCAGGCCATAAAAAATACACCGACAGCCATAAAAGTCAGACCCCGACAATACCCGGGAGCAGGCCATCTACCCATCGAGGTGCATAACGCGGTCGGTCAATCATACATACAAATATACCGCCAGCACCATCACCAACTGCAACTGGGCACACTGGGAGCAGGGGGGAGCTCTTGTGCCGGGGCGCTTTCAATCATTTGTACGATTTTTGTTTTTGTTTCTTCCGTTGCGTTACGTATTTGTAATTTATGTCTTGGGGGCCGTGGGGCGTGCCATCAGCGACAGATTATGCAATGAGAGATGATAGAGAAATTATATGGAAATGCTGGTTAATAAAATTAATCGAAGGGTAGCTGAGCGAGCATTCAGGAAAATGTGTTGATGCTGCTGTCAGTTGATGCCGCACGATTTGTTTCTCATCTCTCCCCGCCCCAAACCATCATAGGGAAATTCCCATGGAAAATGTAATAAAAAAAAATCTATAAGCTTTTAAGTGGGCGCCACTGACCTGATTATAAAAGTTCGAAACAGTGATAAGTCTCTGGAAATGCATTCTAATCAGAAATTTATAGGTGACGAATTCTTTGATTAACCCTTCATAATTTGATGAACCCTTGGAAAGTTGCAAGGGAAACCTAAGGGAAACTATGGAAACATGCAGAAAAATCATAAGGGCATCAGTAAGGAAATTGTGAGGAAATCATGAGTAAAGGAAAGCATAAGAAGCCTTAAGGACACTCTAATATAAATCTTACGAAAAACCTTAACGAAAACGTAAGGAATACTTTAAAGGAAACCTAAAAAAAACCTAATAAACAAATTTAAAGAAAATATACTTTTTTGACAAATTGCTAGTGTTGCAAAATGCTTATTCGTTTGTCAGGAAATACTAAAACAGTTATCGAAGTAAGTCTATCGATATGCTATATTATCCATTGTTATACTAAATGACTTTTTTTATTACGAAATCTCATTTTTTTTAATGACAATTTTATAGATTTTCTTTAGATTTTTGAAACATTTTTCTTTTCATGTCACAGCTACAAACAATAAACTGCAGTTAATAGTTTTTCTGTGTGTGTGGGGGGTTTTTTTTTTTAATTTTATTCTCTTAAGATTTTCGTTTTGTTTTGTTTTCTTTTGTTGATTTTTATTTAGAACATTTTGTACAATTTTTTGTCGACAGCATGGACGGGGCATGGACGGGGGCGGCTGTTGCAACACATGTACGCAACACATTTTCTAGTTAGCCTGGCTAGCCCAATGGCTGGCTTGCTGCTTGTGTGCCAATATTTAATTTAAATATTGTATGTATATTTTGCTGGCACATTTCGCCGCCACGATTCTTAACCAACCTCACTATGTTGCAAGATGTTGATGCTTTTGTTTGCTTTTCGGTGTAGAATACGGAATAATGTTTTTTTTTTTTTTGGTTTTTTGGAAGATCTCTATGCTCTGTGTGTGCTTAATGGTCTGCGGATTTGATCGCTTTTTCAAGGTTACATTGGAGACTGGAGCGGATTGGATTTTGATTGAGTCTGCGCTGCGTTGCGGTGCTCTGGTGTGAAGTGCCAATGTCTCAAGCATTTTTATTAGAAAATATTACGTATACGCATTATTGCGTATACGCCATGTCGGCTGCAACTCATGTTGATTTTTGTATGGAGTGTTCCTTTATTTTTTTTTTTCGTTTTATGGCTAAAACTCGGCAGATACTTGGAAGTAGGTAACTTATGTACATTTTGACGCGCTGAAAAGCATTTTGAAGTAGAATATTTAGTCTTTGAAGTGGATTTTTGATTTGAATTTTTGGATTTTGATTTAGCAAGCGATGCATAAATTCTTTGCTTTGTTTAGAATTCATGTTGATGGAAAAAACAGACATCAATTGATAAATAATAATAACAAATTGCGAAATAATTTTCTTTAATTCATTTCTTCTGTGTTTTTTGTCAAAACTCGATCCATTGGCGAATTACACTCAGATAGTCGAACAAAATGACAAGATTTAAATCTGTGTTTTTCCCAGAACACGGATCAAACGCAATCTTTATAATTTTAAAATTCTTGTGACACTTGCCCCATTTTTTACGTTTTAATCCATGTGGAGAAAAATCTGACTATACAGTTTACTAAAATCACCATACTTTCTCTTTAGAAATTTCAGTAATAATATTATCTTTCCACTAAATATATTTAGATCCATAATAAAAACTTTCAAAAACTATCCCAAAAGAGATTCATAATTGTTAAATAGAATTCAAAAAAAAACCCGCCATTTGTAAAAGCACAAAATGTAAAGCAAAACTTTTTAGTGGATTTTCAAAAATGTTTCTCAAAAACTTTTTCTAGTGTTGCCAACAAAAATCGATGAAAATAGCTACGAAAAAGAAAACAACAAAATAGAACGTAAATAATTCGCGTAAAGACAAGAAAATATTTACCGAATGGAGAGCAAAGTAAAAATAAAAATTCTGATATAAATTCAATTGACACAAGAACAACAAAAGGAAATAAAACAGATCCAGAAGCGTGCGTGTGTGAAACGAGAATGCCCTGAGAAATTAATCACAATTCTGGCCTTTTGATTATACTGTATTTATAAATAACATATATACTACATGTGTTAACATATTTGCTATCGTCTCTAGATGGCCCTTGCCCTGATCCATTTGCGTCGCCTCATTCTGTTGCTGAGTGTTGTTTATCTGACCGGTGCAATGTTTCGTCGCCTGCTCACAGGTCATGATGATGATTATGATTATGGCCGAGTGGTCCAGTCGAAACGGGTTTACCATTTCAAAGACATCACCTGGCTGAAAGTGCCAATGCATTTTCAATGGTGGGCCTACATTTACACCTGCTATGTCTATGCGGTGCTTGTCAACTATGCGACCATTCGTCGTTTAACCAATTTGGTGGAATTCTTTATAAACTGATTTTGTACAGGGTATAGGAAAATAAAACTAATGAATCCTTAAAGGATCTTTCTCCTCATTTAAGTAAATTTAAGAAATAACTTGTGTCTTGTCTTGTTTTTTAAATGACAAGCATTAACTCGAAATTATCCATTACCTAGCAATGGAATTTAGCCGTAATTGACGCTTTTTGTCTAGAATTTTTTTCATTTATTGTTTAAAGTTTTATGATCAAAACATAAACTAATAAAGCAAAGTAGCATTAACATTTAAGTGGTTTAGTTCATTTATTTATTATAAGTAAAATTTTATTAATGTTTTAGGGTTATAAGAGGAATCACCTAATGAGATTTTGTAATTAAATAGCTTATTTAATGTTCGTAAAATTTTCAAAATATTTTAAGACTAAGCAGGGAATCATTTGTTGTAATTTTAAAATTAAATTGTCTTTTTATACTTCTTTTTTGATACAATATAATTTTGCTTAACACTTTTATTATTGTTTAATTTTAAAAGGTTCATTCCAATTTGAAATCTCAGAAGTAGGCTCGCATTTGCTGCAAAAGCTTTTTTCCTAGAGGGCGCCACTTTACGTCACCACGTAAGCATGGAGGCAACCCTATGCCGAAGTTGCCAGACTGCTAATGCTTTGTTTTTCTGGCGCTAACTTTAATTTTGCATTATTATGATGATAAATTATAAGTAAAAGCTTTTAATATTTAATAGTAAACAGGAAGCCAGACTAAAACGAATATTTAGCATATAAAACTTAAGTTTTAAATAAATTTTCTGGGCAATCAACTAGGAAAATAGTACATAATTTAACCTCTAGAGGGCTTCATAAAGCAGCGCCAACTTTACAACGTTTTGCCTTATGGAAAACGTAACGATAAACTGAGAAAACGTAAAGTGGCAGCACCAGCTAAAGCGCCAAAATTATATTTTTTAAAACAAAATATTATAAACAAATATCTTTTTTATGTTAATTCCCCAGGAAGTCCACAAGTCCGGCGCTTATCATTCTGGGTCATTTCCTTTTAAGATATTGTCTTTTCACTGAACTATTTACTTTGCTGGATTCCAAAAATGTACAATTTTTTTACATGCGTATACGTAATTTTTCTTACAACTCTCCACACGAACTTCATTCTTATCTAAAATTTAAATATTTTTGAAGATTGTTTTTAAATAAATATTCATTTATTAACTTATCTGTAAACTGTTTTTCCAAATTAAATTATTGAATAATATATTTTTTATATATTAATAATAATAATAATTGTTTACACTTTCTTTGCAAACAATTGATTTTATATTTTGTATTTCGTTTTGTTTTGCTTTTCTATTTCGATTGCTTCCAAGAATTTTAGATATTTAAATTTGATTTATTAGTTTCAACCATGTTATGATAATTTAATTTTGTTTTTTGTTTTTGGCAAAAAAACCGATCAGGAAAAAAGAAGAAAAGTTCACAATTATACAGTAGTTTAAATTAGGGCTTCAATTAGTTATAAAAATTGCCATCGTTTAATAAAATTATTAGAATCGTGTTGGTTTTATATTTAGGAAGATAAACTCGTAAGTTAAAGTTTGTTTTTATTCCTTCCAATAGAAAAAATTATGAAAACTCTGAACGACTAATATTTAGAGTAAATAATTTAGTTACTAGCGTAATAATTGCCATAACTTTGGAAACAAAATAATGTGATAAATATTTGACAATTAAGAGCGTAGAAAAGTTTTAAGATTTCTTTTGGTGTTCTCAATTCTTGATTAATCGATTCGAAAATCGTTGGGTCTTAGTCATCATCAACATCTTCATTTAAAATGAATCATCGTAAATTGGGAGATCTTTTTAATTACATCTAAATTTTAGGTAACAGTTCTTTAGTGGAACTCACGAAAATTTCTGCAGGACGCATTTAAATTTTAAACAGATTTTTGCAAGTTTTCAGCATAAGCTTGTGTTTTCAGGAACGGTCGAAAGGGGATCGAGTTGCATTTCATGTACTCATATAAATTCTGTATGCGCATTTACCCTAGTTGACTTTTACGGAAAAAATAAGGAAAAAAAAAATAGTTCTGTAAAACTATTATGAAGTCATACTGCTGAAACCTTCGAAATATGGTCATATATATACTAGTATCGACCATCTTCTATCGAGGTATTCTTGGTATCGAGGATAAAGCGTTTAAAGCCACTCAACGAGAGTGTCAAGGAACAAATACAACTGTCCTCAATGACATCTTGTGTCAGGATAGTTTTCAATTCGATGAAATAATCCAAGACGCAGAGCGTCAAAGGCAGGTTTTAGGAACAGTCGAAAGGGGATCGAGTTGCATTTCATGTACTCATAAATTCTGTATGCGCATTTACCCTAGTAGACTTTTACGGAAAAAATAAGGAAAAAAAAAATAGTTCTGTAAAACTATTATGAAGTCATACTGCTGAAACCTTCGAAATATGGTCATATATATACTAGTATCGACCATCTTCTATCGAGGTATTCTTGGTATCGAGGATAAAGCGTTTAAAGCCACTCAACGAGAGTGTCAAGGAACAAATACAACTGTCCTCAATGACATCTTGTGTCAGGATAGTTTTCAATTCGATAAAATAATCCAAGACGCAGAGCGTCAAAGGCAGGTTTTAGGAACAGTCGAAAGGGGATCGAGTTGCATTTCATGTACTCATAAATTCTGTATGCGCATTTACCCTAGTAGACTTTTACGGAAAAAATAAGAAAAAAAAAATAGTTCTGTAAAACTATTATGAAGTCATACTGCTGAAACCTTCGAAATATGGTCATATATATACTAGTATCGACCATCTTCTATCGAGGTATTCTTGGTATCGAGGATAAAGCGTTTAAAGCCACTCAACGAGAGTGTCAAGGAACAAATACAACTGTCCTCAATGACATCTTGTGTCAGGATAGTTTTCAATTCGATGAAATAATCCAAGACGCAGAGCGTCAAAGGCAGGTTTTAGGAACAGTCGAAAGGGGATCGAGTTGCATTTCATGTACTCATAAATTCTGTATGCGCATTTACCCTAGTAGACTTTTACGGAAAAAATAAGGAAAAAAAAAATAGTTCTGTAAAACTATTATGAAGTCATACTGCTGAAACCTTCGAAATATGGTCATATATATACTAGTATCGACCATCTTCTATCGAGGTATTCTTGGTATCGAGGATAAAGCGTTTAAAGCCACTCAACGAGAGTGTCAAGGAACAAATACAACTGTCCTCAATGACATCTTGTGTCAGGATAGTTTTCAATTCGATGAAATAATCCAAGACGCAGAGCGACAAAAGCAGTTTTTAGGAACAGTCGAAAGGGGATCGAGTTGCATTTCATGTACTCATATAAATTCTGTAAGCGCATTTACCCTAGTAGACTTTTACGGAAAAAATAAGGAAAAAAAAATAGTTCTGTAAAACTATTATGAAGTCATACTGCTGAAACCTTCGAAATATGGTCAAACTATATCTTGTATCGACCATTGTATTGGTATCGAGGATAAAGCGTTTAAAGCCACTCAACGAGAGTGGCAAGGAACAAATACAACTGTCCTCAATGACATCTTGTGTCAGGATAGTTTTCAATTCGATGAAATAATCCAAGACGCAGAGCGTCAAAGGCAGGTTTTAGGAACAGTCGAAAGGGGATCGAGTTGCATTTCATGTACTCATAAATTCTGTATGCGCATTTACCCTAGTAGACTTTTACGGAAAAAATAAGGAAAATAAATCGAACAACTGTAAAACTATTATGAAGTCATACTGCTGAAACCTTCGAAACCATTGTATTGGTATCGAGGATAAAGCGTTTAAAGCCACTCAACGAGAGTGTCAAGGAACAAATACAACTGTCCTCAATGACATCTTGTGTCAGGATAGTTTTCAATTCGATGAAATAATCCAAGACGCAGAGCGTCAAAGGCAGGTTTTAGGAACAGTCGAAAGGGGATCGAGTTGCATTTCATGTACTCATAAATTCTGTAAGCGCATTTACCCTAGTAGACTTTTACGGAAAAAATAAGGAAAAAAAAATAGTTCTGTAAAACTATTATGAAGTCATACTGCTGAAACCTTCGAAATATGGTCATATATATACTAGTATCGACCATCTTCTATCGAGGTATTCTTGGTATCGAGGATAAAGCGTTTAAAGCCACTCAACGAGAGTGGCAAGGAACAAATACAACTGTCCTCAATGACATCTTGTGTCAGGATAGTTTTCAATTCGATGAAATAATCCAAGACGCAGAGCGTCAAAGGCAGGTTTTAGGAACAGTCGAAAGGGGATCGAGTTGCATTTCATGTACTCATAAATTCTGTATGCGCATTTACCCTAGTAGACTTTTACGGAAAAAATAAGGAAAAAAAAAATAGTTCTGTAAAACTATTATGAAGTCATACTGCTGAAACCTTCGAAATATGGTCATATATATACTAGTATCTAGTATCGAAATGATCCAAGACGCAGAGCGTCGTAAGCAGATTTTAGGAACGGTCGAAAGGCGATCGAGTTGCACTTCATATACTCATATAAATTCTGTATGTGCATTTACCCTAGTTGACTTTTACGGAAAAAATAAGGAAAATAAATCGAACAACTGTAAAACTATTATGAAGTCATACTGCTGAAACCTTCGAAACCATTGTATTGGTATCGAGGATAAAGCGTTTAAAGCCATTTGGATTTGCTCAAGTGTAAATGCGAGCCTAATTTGAAGTAAAGTCCAATTATTGTTTAAGAGTTGATGAGGGAAAAACTAAGGAAAAAAAGAGATGTTGCCTTTGCTGTGGCAAGTAAATGAATGAAGGAAATTGATTTAAAGTGCTCTATTTATACCAGTTTGGATTAAAGCCTACTTCGATGAATGGAGCAATAAAAATGAAAATAGTGTGGCTGTAGTTAGATTTAACGAAAAATACATGCCTGCGACTATTAATTATTAAACCTGGTCACTTTGAAATGCTGAGCTCTCTACCAGATGTGTTCACCTTGTTCTTACGACGAATATACCGCATTTAGCCACAAATTTTTCGGCTAAAACCTTTTAGCTTGTTTACAACTCCTCTGGATTTCCCGCTAGTCAGGTCTTTCATTGGCCTCCTCAACATCTGGCCACTCTAATTCTGGGCATTAATGTCGCCAAAATGTTTAAAGCAAAAGCGTTTCCTTCCCCAAAGAGTAGATATGAATATATTTTTGATCGGCATTAACACCGTTCGTAGCCTAGACAACTTATGCACATAAACACTAAAGTGCTCGTGTCCTTATAGGAGTGAGCGAGATAGCTTATGCATCATTTTGGTCTAATGAATGTAAAATATTTGTTTCGTATTCGTATAATTATTGTTTTTATTTATTGCATGATAGTTCCGGCTGAGTGGCAGACGTGATACTCCACTGCCGCTTTTAAATGGGCTTGTAATTTGTATTGACAAAAATGTGTCGCCTGTTGGCATTAATTAAATTGCAATTGAATTTATTGTCACAATTTGGCAAAAATTTCTGATGATTAATCGTCTTGCTAAAATTAAGAGCAAACGTCAGGCAGATTCTCTAGCCACAACGAATCGAAAATACTCTATAGCCAGGCCCACCCAAAAAGTAAAACGATTTCGAAGCATGTCTCATTTCGATTATATGTTTTTGGTGAAATGTTCATAAACTCTTCTGTCGACACTTCATAAAATCGAAAGAAACATGGCCAAAGAGTGATGTGAAGTTGGAAAATTATGACAGACTCTATTTTTGAATGCATTTTACCTTCGATTGATTTTGATGGGAATGATAATTAAACAGAAAGACAGCTTTATATGTATCTGGCCTGTATATGTATATTGAGCACATTTCGCTCTACAAAAATAAGAAAATTTATGAATTTAATATGTTGCAAATTCTTGCCAAAAAGGTCAGACTAGTATTTGCATATTTTCATTCTAATTGCACATGTTTATATAAAACACGACAATATTTTGTCGAATTCTACTTTTTTTTTTTTGTACTAGATCGTTTTGGCCGATCAAATATTGTATCAAGAAAATATTTCATCTATATATATATATATTGGTATATATCGCCCACATAGCTGCGTATATGTAAAATTGTATATATATAGATATAGATATATATATTAAGATACAATACGATTCATAGCCTGGCAGACTGTGACTCATCTTGAACGCACACGTCACTCTGCATGTTATAGATAGGTGGTGGTGGGCCTCTAAGGCAGAAGGCTCATACAAAATGGTCAAAAACAACTGCTAAATAAGACACATGAAATCTCTCTATTTGACAAATATTCATTTTGAGTGGGTACCGACAATGGCTATTGACATTAAAAACATATTGAGCGAATTGTGATTCATTAAACGTTAGTTGAACCATGTCATCAGTTTATACCCTGTAACCAAGTGAATGAGAATATTCTGTTTACTGGTCTCAGCTATTAAAAGATATTGATTAGCATTACAAACGAGACTTACTCATTTTTAAATAAACCATTTCTAGTTGATGAATCAATGGAAATTCTTTAGATGGTATGTCCCTTTATTTCTTTATCACCAAGTATCATTTTAGCTCGCGAAATCACAGGACAAACTATATGTGAGAAAAAAAAAACTTATCCCTTTGTATTATTCACACCCTTTAATCTCAGAGTTTTGTAGATCATGATTTCAGTATTATCAAAATACGAGAAAAAAACAAAATTATAAAAAAAGGGTCAAGATTCCATTTTTGGTGGTTGGTTGGGAGTTGGTTACTTTCCATAATTTGTAGCCTGTTAAATTCTAACAAATTTTATTAAATAAAGTTTGTAAAAAAAATGAATATCATAGAAGTTTGAAGACAGAATTTTGATTAAAAAAACTGTGCACAACAAATTTTATTTGAAACTAACTGAAAAAAAAATCATTCAATTAAATTCGTCAGACCCGAAATGGGATAAAACCATAGAGTTTGATCATTTCTTGGACTATCATGTATTTATTTATATATACACACTTAATATCTTTCATAATTCATTCTTTACCACATTATATATATATTTTTATTTTTGTTTGTATAATGGAATAATCAACTGAATTCAAATATGAAGTATTTGAAAGTCGTTATTCGACAATTTTGCAAATTTGAACTTGTCATCGATAGACGGCAAAAATATAGTAAAAATAAAATTTGGCAAAAATCAAAAAGAAAAGAGAAAGAAAAAAACTAAGAAATCAGAAACATGGCTAAGGAAATTGTAATTTTAGGGAAATTTATAAGAATAAAACAAAAATGCATCAACTGTGGAAAATTTCTATTTGTTTGCATTTCAGACTAAAAGTTATTTTTGGTCTGTGATCTTTGGAACTCAAACGGGCCAACTAACCACCCACCCAGAAAACAAACCATCCACTTGAGCTTATCTGCTTGGCACTTCAAGCCCCGCGGACAGCCAAAAGACCTCTTATGGCCGAAAAAGGGCTTCGTCCTCAAGTGAGGCATAGCAAAAAGTGGCTGAACACTTGTCAAATGGGCACACACACTTTATAACAAAACAAGAAAAAACGAGAAAAAAAAAGAAAAGCAGGAAAACACCTCATCTCCTCATGCAAGCCTGATGCCGATCTATATATAACTGCATAGCAGGCATGCTTCTACATATATATTTCACTCTATACATACACGTGTAGATATATATTTGTATCTGTGTGATCATAACAATTTTGACCTAATTTCATGTGCTGGCACACGAAACATAAAGCACATACATAAGTAGCAGGGGGGAGGAAAGAGAGAGGAGACAACGACCAGAGCAGAGTGATGAGTGACTTCTGTCTTCTCCCATAGAGCTCCTGCCTCCTACTTCTCCTCCTGGTTGTTTGTGTGTGTGTCTCCATCACTGACCTCAGCGTAACTGTAAAATGCTGGGCAATGAGCCGGAAAGTTAGGTAGGTAAGTTTATGCAGAGATAAAAAGGAACGCTTCATTGTTGCTCCCCTCTCTTTCTCTCTTATTTTTTATATATGTATTTTGGTCTTGGGTGTGTGCGTGTGAAGCAGTTGAGAATTATAAGCGAAATTTACTTGCAATCATCTAACGAGGAATTTGTTTGACAAAAAGGTGTCGTTCGCTCTGTTCATTTGTCTGGTTTATTTTTAGCTGACTTATTTATCGAGTTAGATTGCTTTGCTACATATTCGCCATGTTATTTTTAAAATATTACACATTCCAAAATGTGGCAAACAGAATATTTTTTTTTTTTTTCATTTTAAATATACCTACACACATACTTGGTGTGTGTGTGTGTATCTACATGCATAAAATAAATAAAGTTATGGCAGTGCCGATCCTCAAGTAGCACTAAGTATCTAGAAGATACCAAAACGAACGATATTTCTTGTTTTTTTTTTTCATCTATTATGTATGTATTTCTATGTGTAGTTCAGGTGAAATGTGTGTGGAAAATGAACATGATTATGAGCAACAAAAACAACACAACACAAAATGAAAGAAAAAAGAACAAAATTCAGTTGCTAAAAATAAGCGAAAAATCATTTTTAAGTATATGTATATAGTTATATAGGAGTGGATATATGATTGTGTGTGTGTGTGTGTCACAGGTGGAGGAGATCGTGTCGAGAAATTATATATAAATATATATGTATGTATATACACACTCAAAAAGCTTTTCTTTTTTGGAAAATTCAAGCCAAAAAACTCACTCAAAATTGTAACAAAATTGTTTAATAATGCGTGCAGTTCAGATCAGCTATCTATCTATATATGTACATATATATGGCCAGTTTCTACATCTATGGAATTACTCTATATACAATAATAATAAATACTTTTGCCAACAATTCACATATATAAATATTTATGTAGATATTGTTGTTTTGCCATTTACATGGCCATTAAACAACAATTGTTAGCTGACAGCACATTGTCTGAGAAAAGCCAGACATGCAAAAAGCCTTGTCAGCGCATTGCCAAGGATTCAATTCACTCAAACTATATATATGTATGTATACATACCTAACTTATATGTTGCATACATACAATTTCTATATGTATAGATAGAAATCGAGTAGTATTTTTTTTTCTTTGTTTATAGTCTTTTTTTACGATATTTATTTATGTCACAGCATAATATTTTTCGATGCCAAAAGTCACAAAAGTCTGCGCTCTCTCTCATCTGTTTTAATTTTCGTTTTCCCTACTTTTTACATATAATTGAAATTGGCTTTTTGGCATAGATGATATTGAGAACAAAATATAAAGATATCTTCATATAGATTCTATAAGTATAATATTTCTTAAGGCAGGCAAGCCGCAGCCATTTCCAGCCACTGTGGCGGAGGTCACGTAGACAGTGCTTCAAAATTTTGGGAAATTCAAAGTCCTTGGCATGTGAGTTGAGTGAGGGGAATACAAAACAATTTCATTTCTATCCTTTCATTTTGAATTTTCTTGATAAACTAAAGTAATTTAATGTCTAATTGTATGCTTCAAAGGGCAGACTTTGTTAATCAACAACTTATGGAAAAGCTTAAAGCATAGTTTAAACTTTCGATTTGTAATTCCCAACTAGTTTTAGCGTTTAAGATAAGCAGTCTGAGTCTGCTGATGAAAGAGCTTGTTGGTTCTTTAATAAGCTATATCTACTATATAAGCTATAGCTACTTTTCCATTTAAACTGGCCCATACCTGGCTACGCCCTTTAACATAAGCATTTCGATTGCGAATTTAAATCAATTTCATTTATCATTGAATTTTTTTATAAAAGAGAAAGGGAAGAGAGAAGGGAAATTCTTGTGAATTAATCAGAGGATCGAATTTATTCACTTATGACTAATATTATTACTTGAACCAAAGTAATCTGGTTTTGAATCAAAAACAAGAACAGCTCTTAAATTTAATTCTAATAAAATCATTCGGAATCGAAAAATATAAATTTAATTTTTAAATTAAGTCCTCTTCAAAGGAAAGGTTTTAAAAGACTTGGATAGTCAGTGGATATTCATATATAAATAGTCGTTTGCTTTCTTTACTTACTCCAAGTAAAAGTTTAAAATAAAATAAATAGGGGATAAATGGGTAAAAATATTTATTTGTCACTTTTCTTCAGTCCTTAAAAATTATAAGATGCTTTACTAAGAGCTGGCTTTTCCGAACCATTTTCATCTATCTGAAAACGTTTAACTTTGTATATGATCGAACAGTTTGGAAGCAAATCAACTTGACGAATATTTATAATCGTAAATAATTACATTGTTGCATCTGACAGGCATTATTCATTTTATAAACAAACAAACAGTTTGTAAACTAAACATTTATGGATTCTAGAAGAAAAATAACACAAAATGGAAAAAGTTTTGGCATTTTAGACTAGAAATATAATAAATTTCTATGGCGAGACTTTTGTTCTTTCTGACTTTACAAGAGTTTCTATAATTTTCTTCAATTTCCAAATGAAGCCGAGTACTAAATGTTGTTGGTCATTAATGAATATTTTATTAATTGGTATGAACAAATTGAATTGATCAAGTCACGTTGGTCTGGTGGGTGAATTTACCAAACATATATATACACACATATTTAATTTATCAGAATTTACGTGCTTAAACAAAACGGAAAAACTTGATATTACAAAACATGGCTAACACTAACTAACTGACTAGTTAGCTGGAGATACAATACAAAAAATAAACAAATATACTTACCTATAAATGTGCATATACATATATATAGTTTTCTATACATATGTATATGTATGTATGTATCTTTCCTATTCCATCTTTATGGTTTTTTTTTTTCTTTTTGTGTGTTGTTGTTTTTTTTATGAAAATTATGAACTTTATGAACGCTTCTGTTTAAAAGAAGCTGCCAAAAATTTCAACATGACTTATATGTTATGGTAGGAAAATTTACGTGTAGATACTAAATTTTGATGAACACCCTAACCAATGGAGATACATTCATCATTTAAGAACATTTAGAAACATTCCAAATTATAGAATTATTAGCTGCAGAGTATCAGATCCTCGGGGGAAGGTAAACAAAAAAGTTTTCCATACCAAAACCAAGATTTTACCTCTGATCATATTTTGAAATCTAAGATTAATTTTCCCTCTAAATTGTTCAATTTCCTTTTCAAGTATCCAATAACCCTCAATCCAAATTATTAGATGGTTTCTATGAAATATTTTCCAACCAACTACATCTGAAAGTTTTAGAGAATGTTGGAAAAAGTTGGTAAGAAAAAGGAGTTTATCAGAAGATCTTAAGATATTCTTATAGACTTTTCCCAAAAGAAGTTTTAATGGTAATTTGATTGATCGATTAATCAGGGTATAGAAACTTCGTCTTAATGGAAGTTAATTTGGCCCACTGAGTTTTCCTTTCGCTTTGGCCAGACGCTATTCAGTGATACATACAGAAAATGAAACGCATGAGGAGCATATAAATGACACAGGCTAATTACAGGTAAGCGGAAAAACAACAGCCAAAATGAAAAAAGCACTCACACACACACACACAGGGAGAGAGAAGTAGATGAAAAGTCTTCGTTGAGTTTATTTTTGTGGGGGATATTCGGGCAACTAGCGTGAAAATGCGTTTACACACGGCAAAAAGCCGAATTACCAATAAGAAAAGAAGAAAAAAAAGAGCCAAATCAAAGAATGTTCCACACAACTGAGCAATTAACACACACGCACACACACACACACACCGTAGTCGTACGGCATTAGGATAGATGCTATACGCCGGACAAGGAGACAAAAACTCACTCAAAATGTTGAGCCACCGCGAAACGGCTGCCGAAAGTATTATGTGGGCTTTTCTTTGGATGGTAACGATAGGGACGGGTTGGGGGAGGTGTGGTTGGACAGCCAAAAAGCACACTCAAAAACTCGAAGAAGAAAAGACGACGAACAAAAAAGAAATGAAGAAGAAAAACAGGCGAGCCGAGCCAACGAGAAATCGTAGAAATAGACGAAAACATTTGCGATCAGCGACCAAATCAACGAAATACTCTTTATTCGAACGACAACGGGATCTCTTGTTCAGTAGATCACCAGCCTTACTCCGACGTTTATTACGAATTTTTTCGGTGACTCGGTGACAACTACAACAAACTCTGTGTGCGGTGCTGTAGAGATTTTCCGTTCTAAACCAGAATACTTGAACAAAAATCAAACGCGCTAACGAGAAACGCGTAACGAAAGGAAATTATTTTTTTTTTGTTTCAAATAGAAAATCAATTTTTTTGAAAATCTAATCAATTCAATACATCATGTCGTCATCGCAAGCTGTACGCTCCTCGAAATACTCCTACCGGGCCACATCCACCGGACCCGGTGCGGCCGATGTTAACATCGAATATATTCAGGATCTGAGCTCTCTTTCCCGCTTGGAGGTAAGAAGAAGATGATGATGATGATGATGAATGGATCGTAATACAAAATGCTGGATGCAAAAGGAAAAAATACTTTGTATTTTGTGTAAACCCGCTCCCTCCTCTCCATCCCTTCCTCTAATTCGCTAAAGAAAAACGAACAACTAAAAAATTTAAAAGCAAAGTTAAAGAAAAAGCCAAAGAAAATCCGAAATGTTGTGCGTGTGTACGCCAAAATTTTCGGTGTGTGTGATGAAGGAATACGAGAAAAGTCAAAGAAAATCAAAAAACCGAAACGAAAACTAAACGAAAGAAAAAAACCTTAAGGAAAAGAAAATTAAAAGAAAAATTCTTTAGAGCACTTACACACATACATTCACACTCACACACACATATACACGGTCTAACAAAAATGTATGTGTCTGCAATGCGTGTGTGAACGTGTGTGTGTGTGTGTGTGTCTCTGTTTCGGTGTGTGTTGTTATTCGCGCCGTTTTTGTGTGTGGAAATATACAAAATTCGTTTAAGCAAATTATATCTACATATAATTATATGTGTATATATATATATATATCTGTTTATATATACATATATCTATGTATATATACATCTACCTATAACGAACTGACTATATAGATACATACCTCTATAAGCATCAAGCTAAAAAAATTATGTAATGAGCATCTATGAGATACATTTCAATATCTAAAAACGAACAATTTTTGACTTTCTCTAAATCCTTTGCAATTATTATTTTTTTGTACATTTTTTTTCTGTTATTTCAATGAATGATTCCTCGTTTTTTTTTACATATTTTTTTTCTGTGCATAACGAAATAAAATTGTGATATGAAATGGCTAAGAAAATGTGAAATTAATACCAATTTATATATAATAATTATATATATATATATATTTTTTTTTGTATATACATATTTTGCATATAGAAATATTGTATATAAGCTTGCATATATGTATATGAGATAAGAAGAATATGATTTTGTAAACTATATCAGATTATCTATTCAAAGTAATAGTAAATGATGAAATTTTTCAAATTTTCCAGGACAAGATCCGTTTGCTCCAAGATGATCTTGAAGTTGAACGTGAATTGCGTCAAAGGGTGAGTTATACATTCAAATATATATACTTATACATCTAAGATCAATATGGAATAGTTTTATATATTTTATTTAATAAGCAATTAGTTGATCTTTATAATAAGCAGAAATGAAATAAGGGAAAAGATGTTGCTTACCGGCTAGAAATTGATGTAGATGATGATGATGATGATGAAAAATTCCTCTCTCTCATTTCGGCCCCCAATTTTACAGTACGAATTTGCCGTATTTTCACTTTTATCCGTTCACGCCAAATGTCACCCTAAAAAAAAACAGCCAAACACCCAAAAATATGTGGAAAGTCAACAAAGCAAAAACACAAATAAATAGGAAGAAAAATCAAGTTAAAAGTAAAAAAAAAACAGAAGAAAAAAACTCGACAAACAACAAAAAGCCAATTGCTGAGCTAAGAATAAACCCTACCCTTCAAGAGTTTTCCATTTTCACTTGGTTGTTGTTATAGTTGTTGTTGTTGTTCTATTGGTTGTTAGCACAAATGATGATAATGATGTGTGTGCATTGAACTTCAATTGGTTTCGACTGACTGACTGACTGATTCCTTCAGTGTGTGTCTGTGTGTGCGAGTGTGTGATAAATGATTTAGTTTAGCTTATTGTTGTTGTGATTTTGCAAAGACAAAACATTTACTTTGCTTGCAAAGAAAGGAGAGACACGCACAAAGCAAATAACAACCAAAATGCAAAAAGGGAAAAGAGAATAGAACATTTTTTGTGTTTTCTTTTTTTTTTTTTTTTTGGCATACCAAAAAGCCCAAAGCACTTCCATTCAGCATGTGCATATTGCTCCCCAGAGAGTGTGTGTGTGTGTGTTCCTGTTTGCCATTACAAATTTAGAAAATGCGGCCCGGTCTGGCCTGGGGCGTAGTATAGAAAATATACCAGGAAAATATGTGGAGGAGGTGCTAAAGGTGGGGACAAAAAATCGCATTTCTATCGCATTTTGTGGAAATAATTTTAATTACTTTTGCTTTATGGATTAGCACACAGATACACACAGCACGTGTGTGTATATATTCAAAAGTATATAGATTCATATGAGTTGTTCCAAGCAAATGGCCAACACACACACTCATAATATGGAACAAACTGGCTAAAATTAGCGCACGACATTCAATACACAAGCAAATGATTAACTTGAAGCAGCAAAAACAACCAAGCAACCAACCAGCAACAACAAAATAAATATGAACAAGCCAAAGTGGCAACAACAACAACAACAACAACAACAAAATAGAAAAGAAAAGAAAATAGAGTAGCCAAAAAACATCATCATCTCTCGGAATGAGAGACCAAAAGGAAAATTCGCTGGCACACACACACACAGAGAGAGAGACAGCCTTCAATGTGTGGGTTGGCATGTCTGTGTGTGGGAAAATTAAATAATTTTCATGCACATTAAAAGTTTTCACACCGCCTGCTGGTATATTTGTAGATTTCTATCTACATATGCATAAATAAATATATATGTACATATCTATGTATGTATAGGTGGCAACAAATACCAAGAAACAGAAAACTGAACACAAAAATGTATCTTCAAGATACATATGGCGCAAATGGATTTCAGTTCAGAACCCCCATCCAAAATGCCCAATAGAAATGGCCTTTAGAGCAACTTTGTTCAATCCCATACACACACACATACATACATATATACCTATTCATATAGGTACTTATTGGTATTAGAAAAACAAGCAAAAAAAACATGACTAAGTATGCGATGTATAAAAAATCAATTTAAAGGTTTTTTTTGGCTTTAATTTTCCCAATTTTCATTTACAATTTCTTGAAAACTGGTTCATGCCACAAAATACATTTGACAGCATTCAAATGCGAAAAAAAAATAGACACATAAAATTCCATTTAATTACCGAGTCAAGAAGAAAATTCTTCAATTGGGTCAACTTTGGCGAAAAAACCAAAAACAAAAAGACAAAGAAAAGAGCATTTTTTTTTTTATTTGATATTCTTCTTGTGAAAATGAACATTTGAAATGGCTTTTTTGGAAATGCTTATATAGAAAACATTCACTCAGACACAGATGAATTACTATGTGGAATGACTGGCCAATGTACATATGTAGTTGTTCTTTTCACCTATAGAAAATTTTTAATTTATACGTTTTTTTTTTTTTTGGCATTTTGCCATTGTTATTTTAGATTTGGTTGCATATGCATAATTATTTTTGACTGATTAATGTGATTTATTAGATTTTATGGAACATTGGTATCGAATATATTTTAATGTCTAACATAAATGAGATCTAGAATGATCCAAAGCTAGATTATAAATTAAGCATGCTTAGCTAATTCATATACTAAAATCTATTGTATTGCCTCAATTACAGATCGAGCGTGAGAAAGCCGATCTCAGCGTTCAGGTCATACAGATGTCCGAGCGTCTTGAGGAGGCCGAAGGTGGTGCTGAACATCAAGTAAGTATTGTGGATAACTAAAACAAGGATTAAATTTAACTCAATTCATTACTTTTCACACAGTTTGAAGCCAATCGCAAGCGTGATGCTGAGCTATTGAAGCTGCGCAAATTGCTTGAGGATGTTCATCTTGAATCTGAGGAGACCACCGTGCTCTTGAAGAAGAAGCACAACGAAATTATTACGGATTTCCAGGAACAAGTTGAAATCCTAACGAAAAATAAGGCTAGGTACATATACACACATCCATATATCCTCATGATTCCATATACCTACTTATTTTCTAACATTGTGTTTGTCTGTATGATCGGAATGATTGATTGCCCATCAGCTGGTTAAACTTTCAATGTCTTGTAACAACACACACAATGGCTTAGTAACCTTGCATTTGCCCCATTGACCCAAAAGCAAAAAACCAAAAAAAAAAAAAAAAAAAATCACAAAATAAAGAACCAACCATAAACCATAAACTAGCAAAAATCAAAAAAAAAAAAAAAAACAGATCATAAACAATTCATCAAAATGCCATGACAAGCGGAAAGAAAAAACTAAAACAAACTGACAACTGAAAAATTGCATTGCTTGCAAAGTTCTATTGACACAAATTTTGTAAAACAAAATTCGAAAAGTGAGAACGAGAGAGAACCACAGAGACAGAGAGAGAGAGAGAGACAGACCTCTTGTTGGTACTGCTCATATTTCCAAATCGAATAAAAAAACACACACACCCAAAAAAAAATTTATATATATATATATATATATAAATATATATATATGCCAAAATTTCCAAAAATAAATGCTTAGGAATTTTTTCTAATTTCAAAATCATTACCCAATTCAAGGCTAACGGCCAATATGTATAGTGTATGCTTGTCTTTGGCTCATCTTGACTGATTCTTTTGGCCTCCTGTGACTTGCTAAATTTATAGTTTATAAACCGCAGATAATCCGTTTAATCACACTTAACAGTTAGTAAATTGTATTATCTAGTTGTTTTGTTGCAACTTTCGGTTATAATTCCCAATGAGTTTGCGCACTTCCGCCATATGATGCGAAATATCCCACAATATAGTCATCTCACTCTCACAACGCAAAAGCTTTTAAAAAGCTTTATGTGGCATTCTTTTGTTGTTGTTGTTGTTGTCTGTGGGGCACGCACGAAATCAAATCATATGTTGCTGGCCCACCACCAACACCACCGACTACAACAACAACAACACCACAAATTAGAGGCTAGGCAAATATTGTGTTTTTTTATTTATAGAAAATTTTGAAAATTTTCATCGAAATTTTTGTTGTTCTGCTTGCTCTTTCTTTTGCCAAAGGCTCTCCCACTTCTTCCACATTTTCTCTATATCTCTCTCAGTCTCTGTCTCACTCTAACTGCCTGAGTGTGTCTGTCTGTCTATTTGTCTGTCCGTTCGCCTGTCTGTCTGTCTGTCTGTCTGCCTGTCTTTCTCTCATTTGCACCAACGCCCCAACCCAAATATGTCTTTGATTGAATCATATTCAAAATGTGTGTTGATTTTTAATGTTGTTGTTGTCTCTTTTCAACCAATTGAACTTTTTGGTGGAAATTCGATACGTTTTGCTTTTGCTTTTCACTTGATTTAGGTAGGTGAGTGAGTGGGTGAATGGGTGGATGTATGGATGGGGTGGTTGGGTCAGGTTGGTGAATGAATTTTGCCTCCATGCACCCTGCACCTAGCCTGCCCCCCCCTGTCTTCACCTCCTCCCTCACTGCTTGTGATCTGTGGCAAAACGTTGAGAATGATCAATCGAACGAAATGAAATTTTTTCTTTTATATTTAACAAATTTTCATAGCTTGCTTCCAGGCGATTAATATAATCTGATCTGAATATGCTTTTAGCCCCCTTGGCAGAGCTTTTGTTTATATCGATCATACTTGCTTGATCCATTGATTACCAAAGCTTCTGAGCTTTGGCCCCTAAGTATTGAGAGTTTTTCTTCATTTTTTTTGCTTCTCTTGGCCTTCTTTTGATGGTAACTAATGTAAAGACTTTCGAAAATGATTTCAGAGCCGAAAAGGACAAGGCCAAATTCCAGGCTGAAGTCTATGAGCTGCTCTCCCAAATCGAATCGTACAACAAGGAGAAGATCGTGTCGGAGAAACACATCTCCAAGTTGGAAATCTCCATTAGCGAGTTGAATGTGAAAATCGAGGAACTGAATCGCACTGTCATCGATATCACTTCGCACAAATCTCGCCTCTCGCAGGAGAACATTGAGCTGATCAAGGACGTCCAAGATCTCAAGACCCAGCTGGACACTGTCTCGTTTTCCAAGAGTCAAGTGATCTCCCAACTGGAAGATGCACGCCGCCGTTTGGAAGACGAAGACCGTCGTCGCTCCCTGCTCGAATCTTCATTGCATCAGGTTGAGATCGAACTGGATTCGGTTCGCAATCAACTCGAGGAAGAGTCCGAGGCACGTATTGACTTGGAACGTCAGTTGGTCAAGGCCAATGCCGATGCTACTTCATGGCAAAACAAATGGAATGCCGAAGTCGCAGCTCGTGCCGAAGAGGTTGAAGAGATTCGTCGCAAGTACCAGGTGCGCATCACCGAACTGGAGGAGCACATCGAAACCCTTATTGTTAAGGTCAACAATCTGGAGAAGACCAAGACGCGTCTTGCCAGCGAAGTTGAGGTCCTTATCATTGATCTGGAGAAATCGAACAATAGCTGCCGCGAGCTTACCAAGTCGGTCAACACCCTAGAGAAGCACAATGTCGAGCTGAAGAGCCGTCTGGACGAGACCATTGTCCTGTTCGAGACCAGCCAGCGTGATCTGAAGAACAAGCAGGCCGATCTTGTCCGCACTGTCCACGAGCTCGACAAGGTTAAGGATGCCAACAACCAATTTGCCCGCGAGAACAAGAAATTGGGAGGTAATCAATCGATCGATCACCAAACGATAGTCAAAATCGACTAATCATCCCATCAACTTTTTTCCAGATGATCTTCATGATGCCAAGGGTGCCATTAACGAATTGAACCGTCGCCTCCATGAATTGGAATTGGAATTGCGTCGCTTGGAGAACGAACGTGATGAACTTACCGCTGCCTACAAGGAAGCCGAGGCTGTAAGTTCTTATCAAAACGAACGAACGATCGATCCATTGATCTTGTTGTATTTACTATTGATTTCATTTGCATTTGACAGGGTCGCAAGGCTGAGGAGCAACGTGGTCAACGTTTGGCCGCTGATTTCAATCAATACCGTCACGATGCCGAGCGTCGTCTGGCCGAGAAGGATGAGGAAATTGAGGCTATTCGGTAAGTCGGTTTTTCTCTCTCTGCATTTTCTTCAATCAACGCCAAAACAAACAACGATTGGAAGTGGCCCAACAAAAATTAAAGGGAAAAAGACAAATAGACGACAAGGCCAATCAATTTAATTTGTATTGTTTCCGCTGCCAAAGCGGAAGCCCCTGAACGAAATGAAATGAAATCAATCGATTGGTTTTGCAATCGATCTTAATTCTAAATTCAAAATCAACTAATTGACCCATTTAACGAATCAGTACAACTTTAACAGTCGCGACCAAAGCAACAGCATTAGTTTTCTAGGCAATTGGCAGAAAAATTATCACTAAAGGAGCCAAAGATCCTGAGGGAAAGAGAGCAATACAGTGATAGAAAGCGAGATAGAAAGCGCACAAGGCTCAAGTCCAAGAAGTTGGTTTTACTTGAATTTCATAAACAATTTTTCCTTGTAATTATTTTGACTCAATTTGCTTAACAGAAAATTGCGCAGTTGTTGCGATTATACAATCAAAAAAAAGTGCTCATATTTTTTTTTGTTTTGTTAACAAAAAGAGAGTTAAAAATTAAAACAAATTTGTGCATCAAGTGGCAACAGGTATGTGAAGTTGATTTTAACTTGAGTGATTTTGGCTGTGATTGCATCACTGTGAGAGATTTATTCTTCACAATTTGAAAGCTAAGCCGGTTAGAAACAAGCTAACCAAATGGCTAAAAGAAAAGCAATTTTTCTTCAATGAAATTTCGCTTAAAAATTTCTAGAGTATTGCATAAAATGCGTACAAACTAAATATATAGCATATAGCTATGTATATATATTTGTCTGTAGTCTGCAATGCCAGAATGGATCAATCATAGCCAAAAAGCTTAACAAATTGACTGCCAACAAATGGATAATGATGATCATGATGATGATGATGATGATGATGATGTTAGAGTCGTCCATCATTATTATGCTCATATACCTTTTGGTCGATGCCAACAGCTGAACAACAAACAATACTGCAATCTTTTTATAGATTTCGACAAAATTTGAAGGAAAAAAAAAAGAAAAACAAATTTTATTTGCAAAAAAGCAGCAGCAACTGTTGCCAAAAAGACAGAAGAAGCTGAAGAAGACAAGGACCACAGAGCTACAACCACAAAGCAAAAGAGAGGAAGAAACGACAACAGCGACAAATCCATTCTTTTGTATCTTTAATTTTCACATAGACACTCTCTCCCTCACCCTCTTCCTCTCCCTCTCCCTCAGCGTCTCTCATAGCACATTAGCAACACTTTCTCTCCTTTCTTTGGTCAATTATTGCTAGAGAATAATGGCGCTGGCTTTGAAGCAACGTCCCTCGCGTTTCCGTCATGCAACAACCACATATGATGACAATTATGGGTATACAATGAATTTCTATCAGCCCATGCTAGACTATTTGGATGCAAAGGCCAAAGGCCTTAAAGTACAGCAGCCGCATCTGCCCTGGGTTAGCGAGAGGGGTTTGAAGCAATATCGCTCCTCGAATGCCGTAAGGCAGTACAATGCCGATGAGATAGTACGTCTGTCGCGCACCTGCGCTGCCCGTGCCGATGAAATTCTGCTTAGCTTTCGGGCACAGAAACGCACGCCTTTCAGTGTGCAGAAGCTTGTCGACGCAACGCGTGTGGCCAAGCACATTGAACCGGACACAGTTGTTGAAAGATCGCGCCAACGTCGTCGTCGTCGTCAGGAGGAGCTCGAGGATTTAATTAAACGCGATACATTGAAGATACTGCAACGTATACGTAAAATCGAGCTAGATAACGAAGTTGATCAAATGTCTGACGATTTCAAGCGTTCGATACGCGGCAAGTCCGCCAGTGCCATTGCCCAGGCATTGCTCTCCGAATCGGAGCGTAATATCAAAACGGCCAAAAAGGAGGAAGAGGACTACATTGCCCAAACCCTAGTCCGTTCGTCGCGTGCGGTGTCGCGTGCACGTTCCACTTCGCCCATCGATGGCCAACTACGGGCCCATACCATGCATATCGAATTAATGGATGATCGTCTTGTCGATAAGCTCGATCACCGTGTGTCCTCATCGCTCCATAATGTAAAGCGTCAATTGTCGACATTGAATCAACGCACGGTCGAATTCTATGCGGACAGCAGGTGCGGTATAGAGGATAAGTGCTGGGTTTGTCGCAAAGTCTTGCGAACACATCCCAAACTCAAGGATTATAGCTATATCTATTGGAAGCACTAGACACAACGAATAGAAAAGGCATCCAAAACCACCCAAAAAACAAAAAATTCATCCCCCATTTTCTTTGCCCTAAAACCCAAAGCCCCAACAAAAGTAGTTTAACAAATCTATTGAATTCAATACATGTTAGTTTGCCTTGGGTCAGACGAGATATATATATATAATTTTTTTTTTTTTTTGAAAATAAATGCGAAAACTATATTTGAAATTGGTAAGCAACCTTTTTGCTCAAATAATTCCAAAACTCCTTCAATTTCAATTCCAATTCATTTCCATTCTCCTAACACATTCCAATTGCAAAGAAAATTAAGGAAAAATTATGCTAATTAATTTTGGTTACAATGTAGATTTTTCTCCTTTTTTTTTTTTTTGTTGCATGTAAAATTTATGCACTTTAGCCATTTTGGCATTTATCTTCTGTTTCTGTGTCGTCTGTGTGCATTTTCTTGGTTTTTCTTTTCATTATGAATTATTTTTATGTTTCTGGCAACAAAATCATAACATTTTGACCATCTTAGGACCATCAAAATCGATTTTCTATTCTTTCAAGGTTCGTTCCCCTCGTTCTATCTCTCTCTGTCTGAAATGAAAAGCGCAAGTGTTTTGGTCATAGACATCCCTTCAAAAAAAAGTCAAAAACTAATGCCAACTAAACTGAACAATCTCATATTTCCCACCCACACACACACACACACTTGCACTTAGGTATTTCCACCTGCCCCCGGACCCCGCCTACACCCACAATCCTCAACCCTGTATAGCCCATTGTTGTCTAAGGTTGTCCTTCAAGAGATGAACAATTTTTTGGTTTCTATTTATTTATTTTTTTTTTTGACAGCATGAAAATAAAATCGACGAAATATTTTTGCGTAGACAAAATACATAAAATCAAATGAAAATTCACTTGCGTTTGCAATAGAGAGAAAACACACAAAAACAAAAACTAAATACAATACTAAATAAATACTTTGGCAAGGCGACAACAATGAGAACACATAGATTAAGTAACCAAAACTAAGACAGAAAGAAAAACAAGAAAGCAAAGAACAAACTGAAGAGAAACCCCAAAAAGATGATCCGAATGATAAATGTGTTGTATATTTCTGTCTTCCTATGACATATTATTTCACGTGAAGGCATTTGAGAATTTAGTATTTATATAGACTTTAAATGGTTAGATCAGATGTTTTTATTTTAAACTTTCTATATGCAAATAATGACTTTTCGTTTGCTTCTAGAGCTTAGACTTCAACTTTTGAACTAAAAACTATAGTTAGATCAAAATGAGATATAGAGATTTGGTTTAACTAAATATAAAATGTTATTTTAAGGGTCAATTGACCCTAAATGGGTTATTAATCATTTTTCGCTTGGACAACAATTTGATCTAGTTTGCAAATTGTATCTAAAAATGTATAAATAGATAGATTTAATAGTTACTTATGACCTAAATATTCCCAGAAGTTCATAAAACTTTTAGACATTTAAAGCTTTTTGCTTTGGGTATACTACAATATTGTTATATGATACATAATAAAACAAAAAGAATCTGTTAAGATTTTTTAGAATTATTAAAAAAGTCTTAAGATTGGTAGAATTCTTCTTTAAAACTTTTCATTTTGAGTATAGTCTGCTGGGAGCATACCTAATTTAATAGTTAGATAGTTATAGTTATTTAGTTAGACTATTCGAAGTAGATCATACTAACTCGATTCGATGCATTCTGATTAGATCTAGTTAAACATAGATCTTCATAAAAGTTCTTATTGTCGGTTGGTTATAAATAGATTAGCTAAACGTATAACTTAGTTCTATTCACATAGTTTAGTTATAGTTTCAGGTAGATCTTTGTAAAGTAAAAGAGAATAGTAGTCTCACTTACTCTAGATACAGATCTCTTACTGTTATTTTGTATAGATCTAGTTAATCATAGCATCTTATACAAGCACTTACTGTCTATTGGATTTATATAGATCAGCTCAATTTAGAATTTGGATAGAATAGATACAGTAAACTAGCTAAATAGTTGAATAGAGGACCATAATGGCTTTTATTAGATATATGTAGAGGGCTAACTCCTAATGCCAGTAGATCTTTCCCTCCTAAATTAACGACTTCTTCTTACCTAAATGATTAACTAGAACAGCCACTGCTTTTGTAGATAAATCATATTATAGATAAGATATATGTATCTAGTTTAGTTTAGATTGATTTTCATAACTATATCTCTTCATAGAAATTCTCAGTTAGATTTGAATAGATAAACTAACGTTATAGTTTAGTTTTAAAATAAATGAGCTAATTCATTTGCCTAAATGAAGTTTCTAAAAGATGTATTAGTTAGACTAGCTAACTTTTGATGTTATTTTGGGGATAAATCTAGGAAAAAAATTGAATTTTTCAGTTACCTCACTTTTAATGACATAAAAATTACATATGATCAAATAAATGTTCTTTTCTTGAAATAGTTTTAATATAATTCATTTAAAAATGATTGTTGGCCCAATCAAATTCATTGGCTAATAGAACTATCTAGGCAATCTTTTTGTCAAATGAATCAACAACTTGCAATTAGAAAATAAAAATTACTCAAAATAAAAAAAACATACAATTTCTTGTTGGCAATGTTATTTTTCGTATATACATATATATAATGACAATAGCCAAAGAGAAAAAAAAACACATCTATGACTAAAATTAAACACATGATGCACTTGCATTGTCTATGCAACGTTGCCAACGGTCCCTTGCCCCCACACCCACCCCCAGCCCCACCCACACACACCTTCAAAAATGAAACAAAAGCAAGGAACTAATAGTAGAATAGAGAATGCTTGCTATTTGTGACAAGTTCGATGTCTTTATCAAGCGTAAAAATAAATAGGTAGAGAAAAATTCGCCAATGCAGCAGCCGCCGCCGCCGCCGCCGCCAAGAAAACAATGCAATTTTTGACAATGCCAAAAATCACCTGAGAGTGCAACCAGCAAGTTGAGTGCTGAGTGATGCGAAAATGTAAATTTTTGTTTGTGGGTCAGTACATTGGGGCCAAAAATACATTTTGGGGTTTGGCTAGTAAGCGAAAATCAAAAATAAAAACATTTATATTTTGGCTTATGTTACTGCCAAAGATTGTTTGTTTGATCGATTGAAGTTGATTGAAGATATGAATTTGATGTATTTGCCTGTCTGTGTGTGTGTAATAATCTTGGAATGCATTTTGTCTATATAGCAAGCAGACATCGATCGAGATCGAGCAGCTCAATGCCCGTGTCATTGAGGCCGAGACTCGTCTGAAGACCGAGGTGACCCGCATCAAGAAGAAGTTGCAGATCCAGATCACCGAATTGGAAATGTCTCTGGATGTTGCCAACAAGACCAACATCGATTTGCAGAAGGTCATTAAGAAGCAATCGCTCCAATTGACCGAACTCCAGGCCCACTACGAGGATGTCCAGCGTCAACTGCAGGCCACCCTTGATCAGTATGCCGTTGCCCAGCGTCGTCTGGCCGGTCTGAATGGTGAACTGGAGGAAGTGCGCTCCCATTTGGATAGCGCCAACCGTGCCAAGCGTACCGTTGAGCTGCAATATGAGGAGGCCAGCACTCGCATCAATGAATTGAGCACTGCCAATGTCAATCTGGTGTCGATCAAATCGAAACTGGAACAGGAATTGACCGTGGTTGCCTCCGACTACGAGGAGGTGTCCAAGGAGCTGCGCATCAGCGATGAGCGTTACCAGAAGGTGTCTGTGGAGCTGAAGCATGTTGTTGAGCAGGTCCATGAGGAGCAGGAGCGCATTGTTAAGCTGGAAACCA
This sequence comes from Drosophila insularis, assembly GCA_018903935.1. Taxonomy (NCBI): domain Eukaryota; kingdom Metazoa; phylum Arthropoda; class Insecta; order Diptera; family Drosophilidae; genus Drosophila; species Drosophila insularis. Next base: position 8,252,105 of record JAEIFP010000150.1, read on the forward strand.
TTAAGAAGTCTTTGGAAGTCGAAGTCAAGGTAAATCATCCGCATATAGTTCCTGTATCCCATCTCATTTTCCCTTTTCCTTTTAGAACTTGTCCATTCGCCTGGAGGAGGTTGAGCTGAATGCCGTTGCTGGTAGCAAGCGTATCATTAGCAAACTGGAGGCTCGCATTCGTGATTTGGAACTGGAATTGGAGGAGGAGAAACGCCGTCATGCCGAGACCATTAAGATCTTGCGCAAGAAGGAGCGCACCGTCAAGGAGGTGATCGTTCAATGCGAGGAGGACCAGAAGAACATTATTTTGCTGCAAGATGCTTTGGATAAGAGCACTGCCAAGATTAATATCTACAGACGCCAGCTATCCGAGCAGGAGGGTGCCACCCAACAGACCACCACCCGTGTTCGCCGTTTCCAGCGTGAATTGGAGGCTGCCGAGGATCGCGCCGATGTTGCTGAATCAAACTTGAACTTGATCCGTGCCAAGCACCGTACATTTGTCACCACCTCCACTGTGCCCGGCTCTCAGGTCTACATTCAGGAGACAACAAGAACCATCACCGAATAGAAAGAGAAAGAGAGAGAGAGAGAGAGTCATAGCGTCCCCCAAAAACAACAACAACAACACCATCAGCAGCAGATAAAACAACAACAAACATTTTACAAAAAAATATTCAAATAATAATTACAAATAAAATTGAATAGCAGATAAAACAACTATCTGATACACAATCGAACACAAAATATATATTTATATATTTGCAATTTAAAATGTTGAGCAGCTAAAAAAAACCAAACAATTTTTTTTGCGTGAGAAAACCCAAAAATCTTAACAAAAAAAAAAGGAAAACCACAAATTTTTATAATTTAAATTTTTTTTTTTTTTTTTTGAAATTGCATCTCTTCTGGGCCGCACACACACACTTACTCACTGATACACCCACACAGACACACACACAAACACATACAGGCAGAATAGATCCAGAATCATGATAAAGATTTAATCCCAATGATCGATCGATATAAAAACGGGATGAAGAGATATCCCTTTCTCCGTACCCGTAACCAGTGAGTCGCCGTAGAGTTGTTCGTATAGGTTATACTTAATAAATACATAACACTACACTATACACACACATACACATACACACACACATCCTATCTATACATATGATAAATAATAATAATATTTTGAAGTTCATGTAATTTAATTAAAATAATGAACCTGAAAAACAAAAAACAAAGAAAACAAACAAACAAAAAAAGGAAAAAAAAGAAAACAATTAAATTAAAATGAAATGAAACACAAATAAGAAAAAATTACCAATAAAATTGAAAAACAGCGAAAATACAATTTGAGAACTTGAGAGTTAGTTATATAGAGATATCGAGAAAGAGAAAGAGAGAGAGAGAAACAAGAGTTTTCTTAGCTGATGGATGGAAACAAAAACCAACTACAGTAAACCACCATTAAGAAACACCCCTATCAAACAACAAAAACAAAAAACAAAAAAAAAAAACAAACGAGTTACCCAAAAACCGCTTCAACTATTTGTTTTTCTTTTAGTTCATTTTATGTTTAGTAGGTAAATATTTTCTGTGTGCTCGTAATGAATTTTGAATTTTACATTAAATGAACAACAAAAAGAACAAAAACTAAAAAAAAAAAAACAAAAACAAAACAAAAACTGAGCAAATTTCATATTTTTTACTTTGTATTTTGCAATAAAAACGAATTTAATTGATAATAATAACAAAGAAACTAAAAAAATACCAAAAAAAAAAAAAGAAACAAAATTTAAAAACAAGAAAAAAACAAATTACTCACTTAACAAAATTAAATGGGATCAACTGGTTCGGGGGTTAAATTGGGTGGAGGAAAACTTGGGAAAATTTGTCATGGCCTTTCCAGTTACATTTGTCTCTCCAGAAATTCTCCTGGTCTGGAAATTGCTCTTCAAAAAAAAAAAAACCCCAAAGAAGATCAAAATATATTTAAAAAAAAAAAATACAAGGAAAATCCTATATAAAAACAACTTTTAAACTTTGCTCAAATAAAATTGCTAACCGAAAAGTCTTTTAGAACTTTAAAAAGACAAAATAAAACTTTGTTTAGTTACAAAGATTAAGGGGCTTACATAAATTAGTTAAATAGTCGAATAGTTTCTTAATATCAGAAAACCTGACTATTGTTTCTAAACCAAATTGATTTTATCTAAATCGTAGATTGTGTTATTGCCAATTTTCGCTTTAACTATTTTACTATGCACTGGCCAAATATTGTTTAAAAGGTTAAGAACAATAATAACCATTGGTAAGTATTTAAAGTTCTCGCAATAAATTGAATATAAAAAAACTTATGACATCAGTCGAAGTGAAGTCTACGTCTGCTCATTCTCAAAACCTTTGTATAGAATTCTCTGGTCAAGAGATTTGTTTTTCGTTTCTTTGGTTGCTGATGATGAAGTTGGCCAAACGAACTTGGCTTTCAATTGCTCAACATTTCACTCAAAAGAGAGTGGATTCAGTAACGAGAATAATATTTATTTAAATATTTATGAGATGATATGAGACTCAGACTGATACTCTTTTTTATGACAGTTTTCTTAGAATTCTTACCCCCTTTGAAAATACTTTCTTGGACCATGATGGCCAAGTAAATTGCTCTGATTCAACCCTTTTAAACTCCCCAAGTAAAGTACACATCGATTTCTTTTTGATTTCACTTTAAACTATCACTATTTATTAAGAGTCTTGCAACTGTAAGAAGAACACAGTTCGCTGATTGAATTTAAACAGCAGCAGCTGCCAATTTGGAGCCAGTTTGCAGAACGGCGGATTTCTCGCCATAGGCACCACCGTAGTGGCTCTTCTTGAAGACTGCAAAAAGATAAAGAAAATATGTGGTTAGTATGATGACGACTGATTACACAATTTCCCTTAAAACTTACCGGGATCGATCTCAGCAACGAAAGAACGTGGTGGCAATGCAGCGGCATAGAGCTTGTCCAATGGGCCGTATGGCTTGACCAACAATGGTTTGCCCTGCTCCCAGCCGTAACGGTTCAGCTCATACCAATTGGCAGCATCCAATTTGGCAGCAGATGCCGCTGCTCCAGCAGCATTGGTCAAGGCGGCAGCCTGAGCCTCCGCTGTCTCGTAGGGCTTGACAATATCGCCATAGGACTGACGGCCATAATTCGAGGGCCTGTAGGCCATTGTGATGGTTAGGCAGCAGGCGGCCAGGCAAAGGAGACGCATCATGTAGGCGGACATGTTTATTTTGTTTGAGTGTTTCGCAAAACTAATTAACAATAGCATGTGGCCAAATTGCTTTTATAGCCATTATATTTGAGCTGGCCAGAGATTTGTGAGTGCGCTAAACGTGACCAAAACAAGAGTAGGTACCTGAGAGCGACGACGAGTCATGACGAAACTGTGACACTTTGGGAAGATGCCGGCACCCCCTCGTCATCCCTCCAGCCTGATAAGAAGCCCCCGTCCCCCTCGCCGCATTGTCTTCTCCGTCCATCCATCCAGACGAAACAGACGAAACAGAAGCGAAACAAAAACCCAACAGCGGCGGCCATTCGGTTCAGGTTCAATTTCTATGCTTGAAAATTAAAATTGCATTCGAAATTATAAACTATATGTATATACAGACGACAATGCCAATCCAAGAACACCACAAAACACACCTAGCCAGCTAACAGAAAGCCAGCAGCTTCCATTGATAGCAGCTTCCCCCTGCATGTCACGCTTCGTTTCGGTTTTTGGTATCTATCTTGGACAACCTGGCTACCTGCACGCAGCATCATACATCATGGTTTTCTGAGTGATCAATGAACTAGCCAGAGCGTCCCATCCATCCATTGTCATTCCATTGCCGTTGCTCTTCAATGGGGGACGTCTCTAACGCTATAGTGGTTAGATAATCCAATTCCGACAATCCGATGCCGACTTCCACAACAAAAATTATCAACAGAAACTCCTCTAGGTAAATTCATCAACAATTTCATTCGATTATCTTGTGAATCATTCATCATTGACTCGAATGTCGACACTTGAAGGTAGAGAAAATGCAGAACAAAACAAAACTAAAGAATGAATATGACAAAAAAAAATTAAATTAAAGCCAACATTGTGCAATTTTTCGACCTAAACAGATTCAGCAGAAGTTTTGCTTGCTTTCACAAAAAAATAATCAACAACAAACTTGAAACTTTTTTTTTTTTTTTTTTCGTTTTTTTTTCCACTGATAAACCAAGAAATGGAAAATACAAATGAAAAATGAAAAAATGTCAAATGAAATTAAAAGAATAAATGGCAAATTTCAAATAAAAATTTATGACGAATTTGCATTTCATTATAATTTATAATTATGCTTATCATTTAAAACGATTAATGGGGCTTATAGTGACAGAAGTTAGATTATCGAAATAAAAAAAAACAATTTAACCCTCTAAGCCCCAGACATTTTTAAGCATTTATTAAAAACTGAACTCTTTTTTTTCATTTAAGTTACCAATGCTTGCAAAACTTTTCGACTTAAATTCATTTTACACAATACTCAAAAACTTTGTCGATCTTAAACGTTAAGTAAAAATTAACAATAGTTGTAATAAGAAATTTGGTAACTTTTTGAGACTGAAATCGATCATTTTATTAAGAGAAATCGATATTGGAAAACGAAATCTTTGTAGTTTATAGTTCTTGGGGAAGGAAATTTTTCTTATTAACTTCCCAGTGGATTCTCAATTTTTATGATATTTACTTTACTATATCATTAGATTTAATTTAATTTTTTTAAAACAAACAATGAATAAGAGAATGATATTTAGACTATGTATATATCATATATAGAGTGAGATTCTTTTTTATCAGCAGAGATAAAAGTATATTCATTTGGCTTTTGTAAAAGTTAAACTTATAAATAAACATTATAAAATGATTTGAGATCTAACTAAAAACTGGGAAATACATCTCCATACAGAGAGACAGATAGACAGATCAACTGACTGACAGGCAGACCAATGGATAATCGTCTGGCTGATCGAGAATAAATACACTTAAGAAGCTTGGAAAATCTTCCTAGTGATTGTTGCAAACATTTTAAAGACTTTCAGAACTTATTGGTCTTTTTATATCAGAAAATTGCTAGAAAAAAAAGGAATGAAAATAGGTTCAAATAAAGTTCATAAAGTTTACTGAAGTTAGAAAGGTTTTGGTTAGGAATTACTTCAAAAATCAAATTCAGACGCTGCATGCCATTTTATATTATTTTAAAAGAATTTTGGAAAAATACTTTTCTCTTTGCTAAATCGAAATGCGAGACATTGTTTTGGCCACCTGATTGTCATGCACGTTGCAATTTTCAAAATGACCAATCAAGTGCATATTTTTGGTGTCGAGCAGCTGCAACAGCTGTCGAGAATCAATAAAGCCCCCAAAACCGGATCCCTTTATCTAACAATATACCTAATTAAGTATTAAATACAATAACAAGATGTTTGTTTTCTTTTTTTGTTTGGGGGTTTTTTGTAGATTTTTTTATTATTGAAGCCATTTACGGGAACAGCTTGATGGTATTTACACAATCCACTACAAATTCAATTGAAGAAGGTGAGGCAAGAAAGTGGATGGGGACATAGTCATCATACTAATTGGTTTAGTATTTGGGTCCCTCAACACCGTAGCCAGCGTTGTTGTAGTTGTTCTCTGGGATGAAGAGCTTGGCAACTGGAGCAGCTGGGCGGATGGGCAGAATCACCTTGCTGTACTCAGGGGGAGAGACGAAAGCACGGTAGTTGTTCTGTCCGGGATAGAGGAGAGTGGCGCCAGCTGGCTGGACAGTCCAACGGGGACGTCCATAGCCGCCGTGTCTCTGGCCATAGCCGCCATGGGGACCCTGACGTTCACCGCCATAACCATGTCCCAGACGCTCACCGCCATAGCCTCCCTCCAGACGGATGGGGCGGAGGATTTCATGGTGTCCCTGGTGGTTGCCACCATAGCCGCCTCCATAACCACCACGTAGTCCACCGGCAATTATCTCAACGGGACGCTGTTCGTTGCCACCAGCGGCAGCAGCCGAGCTGGAAGCAGCCGAAGCGGCACCTCCATCATTGCCGCCATAACCACCAATGGGAGCACCGTATCCACCATGTCCGCCGCCATAGCAGCTGCCGACAGCCAAATAGGCGCAGATGAATACTGCCAAAGTCTGCAAAACAAGCCAAGAAGAGAACATTTGAATTTAATTTTGTTTTTACTGCTGGTAAACGGAACGGGAAGTGGGTGACGGTGACGGTGACGATGACGACACCAACATTTGTGATCTTCGATGCCGATGCCGAGAGATGTCATGGGTACTTACAGCGAATTTGTTCATGGCTATGATTTCTGTTTGGCACAGTTGGCACAATTAACAAATTAAAAGCCAAGCACACTTCTTTATATAAGCAAAATAATTGTAGCACTCGAAACGTGATCTCGCCGCAAAATTTATCACGGTTTACCTTTTGTGGCCAAAGCTGGGCCAGCTTGGGTGAGCTCGAAAGACACCAGCTTCATATTTTGCTCTCCGACTTGGTCCAAAGCCCAAAACCTGGTCGATATCAATGGCCAGTAAGAGCACCAACTTGTTGACGCTTTCGTATCGGTTCCCCATACTGAGGTTGAGGGTGGTTCAATGAGTGTTTAGGCTGATTCTGATTAAACCCCCTCATATACAGGGGCGGAATAATGCAAATAATGAATAACAAACCAAATAATTATAGTTTTAAATATTCATTTTTCTTATTGTTTCACATTTCTCCTAACTTAAAATTAACTTTTTTCTTTCGTCACATTAAAAATTGCTTAAAACTTTTACAAGTCTTTTGGAAAAATCAAGAAAAACTTTAAATGTAATAGATATATCTTGGGATATATCTTTTCATTGCATCTCTTGTCACAATTTCTAAGAATTTCTTCAATTTAAAACAAGTTTTTCACAATTCTTCTAAATGCTTTTAAATCAAGAAAAACTTAAGATTTGTCTCTCTTTTTTAGATTCAATCTTTAAACACATCTTTTAACTTATTCGAATACCATTTCATTTCCAATTTTTTTATACGCTTACAAATTTTTATCTTAATCTTATCTTTCCATTAGGAATTAGGAAAAACTTGTGATATAAATATTTATCTTTATAGTAACATCTTTTGTTAAAAGTTCTTGAAAATTTTGTTATTCCAAAATTAGTTTAACTCATAATTTCTTCAAAAGTTTTCAGGTCTTTAAAGTTTCATCACAAATAAATAAAAACACGCGATATAAATATGTATATTATAATTATTATTATTAAACTATTGTCAGAAGTTCTTGACATTTTCTTCAAATTCAAATTATTCAAGCTTTATAGCTTTTATTAGAAATGAAACACTAAATGATTCTATAATATGTATATATGGTGATACATATCTTAAACATATTCAATACGTATTATTCTATGCCTAATATTTTAATCTTTACATTTTGTTTAAGACAACTGGTCTTAATGTTTGCAATGTTTTAATTAATCGTAAGTCCAAAGAAATCTGAATTTTATTTAAATTAAATTACTTATTTCCCATCTAGGTGATCATTAAATACTTAGTAGATTATAGTTGAATTCCTAATAGCCAAATAAGTTGTTCTTAGTCTTAAGTTAGTTTTATTTCACTTGCTAAGTATTTTGACCATTTCTCATTAAAACAAAACTCAAGCATTCATGGCTAAATGCTCAAGCAGTCATGAATTTGCAATTATTTTTCGACTTGGCAGACAACAAAAGAATATTTTATGTGAAACTCAAGAAGATTACTTTTCCCATCTCAGTAGTAAAAAACTTGCAGAAATAAATCAGTTTGTTGTTGAACTGGAAGCTTTTTAACTGATATAAAGGTTAACTAATATTGATACTAGTTTTAATGTTGATTATATTATTCATAGAGAGTGAAATATGTTGATCTACTCTATAAACCCTGTTTATAGAATTATACTCTATTGTATATAATAATCCAACTATTTAGACAATAGTTCTAGTAGTTTTGTTACCTTAAAATCATTAAAAAGTCAACTAATTAATGAGAAATTTCAATAGACCAAGATTAACAAAAGTCTTTGAAGCTTTTCCAGAAGGAATCACTTTGCTGATGTTAATATTTCTGTTTGGAAATCCTTTTTAAAAACACATTTTCTGATCAGAAATATCCTAGACTTGTTTGCCATTATAAGAATTTGATCTTGCTACACCTACTACATGGTATTATAACTCGACCCAAGATTTAAGCTATTGCGCTGAAAAGTATGCCATATTTTGTTGCTTAGCCCATAGAAATAATAAAAAACTTGATTGCTTTTTTTTTCGTTCAATATTCTGCCATTCTGCTTTGCATTCAGCATGGGGGATTTTTTTCGTTTATTGAGTTCTCATTTCCGCTCCATTGAACAAAGATTTGAGTACTGGGGTTGGGGTTGGGGTTGGGGTCGGGATTGGTAGGGGTAATTAATAACGACGGCCATAACCTTGGCTGGGGCCATTGTATCCACCATCGATCTCCCAGCTGGGAACAGCCCATTGCTGATAGCTGCCAGGACGGACAGCAGCAGCGGCCGAAGCAGCAGCGGCAGCAGCACGTGGAGCCGAGGGAGCAGCACGGAGGGACTGGACATAGCCTCCATTGTTTCCACCATAGCCTCCGTTGTGGCCGCCATAACCGCCATTCACGACCTCATAGGCCACGCGATCGCCACCATAGCCGCCACCATATCCTCCACGCTGACCACCATAAGCTGGGTTAGCGCTGATGTAGGCGAAGAGGGCCAAGCTGATGCAAACGAACTGTAATCAAGGATAGAAGGATTAGTGCAAATCCTTTTTGGTGATTTTCGAGCTCTTTTACTACTTACCAGGTATTTCATATTGAATTTTTTTTAGTTTTGTTGGTTGTAGTAATCAATGAAACTATAATTTTCAAAGCCAAATGTCAGTGGCTTTTATACCAAATTATTAGACTGGATACTACTTACGTGACCTATATACACAACCAGCCAATAAAAAAAAAAATATATAAATATATCATATATACATAATGTATATAACATATACATTTTTCTATATGTATATAATTTCATAGCTCTACATATTTCATAATATGTATTAAACTATTAATGTGTTATAAAATCACTTTTCACAATTCCGTTACGCGATGTGCCATTGTTTCTATGCCCTGATAACAACAAACCCACAAACCGCCCAAAGTCAACTTAGACCTAGACAGAGACCCCCAGACCGAGCCCCAGACCCAGACCCAATTCATTACCCTAAATCACTTTCGGTTCAACTCACTAACTTGTCGTAGCGGAGTAACGAAAAATGTTTAATAAATGTTTTACAATTTAGCACATTCTTTTGAATAAAATGAAACTGAACGGAACTAAACTAAAATTGGGGGGTAAAAACTCCAAGAAAAACTTATAAAAGTCATAAAAGAAAAGTCTTCTTCTTGGAGAAATTCGAAAATAAATAATAGAGAGTGAACACCTTTGAGATCTTTTTTTCTTATTTCCGATTCACATTTCAGTTCAATTTTATTTTGCTTTGTTTGGTCTAATTTCAAGTTTGCACAACTTTAATCTTTTTTTTTTTGCTCTGCTTGGTAAGCACAAACCCCAGAATGGTCAGAACCCCAAATGTTCAAGAAATAAAAAGAATGATTTATAATTTTCAGTTCATGGATGAGTTTGTTTTGTTTATTGCCTAGAAGTATTTGCATTTTTGTTTTTGCTAAGTCGCGAGCTTTTAAGCTCAATTATTCACTGTACATGTCGCACTTAATAGCCGGACTTCTTGTAGCCCTTTTGGCCAGCAGCCACTGAGCTGGCTGCAGCAGCTGCCGAACCTCCCTTGGCCTCATCACCATAGTTCTGTTTGGGAGCATAGCTGCGTGGCTCATAAGAGCGCTCCACATACTGGGGAGCCTCCTTCCAGACCAAAGGACCACCAGCACTTGGGGCAGCCAAAGCAAGCTTGGCCAGAGCGATGGCCTCACGATCAACTGGTGGAGCACCGCCATAGCTGCGACCGCCATAGTTCGATTGTCCAACATTGGCATTGCTGTAGGATGAAGCCACTGGCACCTGGGCTTCGTAGCCGCCACCATAGCCAGCACGTTGACCACCGTATCCGGGAACAATAGCCTTGACAGTCAGAGCAGGTTGCACCTGATAGGCGTAGCCTCCAACTGGAGCACTGCCATATCCACCATGACCACCACGAGCACCATAGGCAGAAACAGCAGCCACGGCGCAAACGAAAATGCACTAAAGAAAGCCAAGAGAGAGAACATTAAGTTAGTTAAGTTAAAGGATTTGAAATTTATTATTTTTTCTCTTACCATGAACTTCATCATTTTTGAAATTGTTTTGTTTTTGTCTTAGTCAATGAAATGGAACTAATGTCTGTATATGGCAGCCAGTTTTGTTTATATACTAAATCCAGGCAATGTTCAATGTTATTTTTACGTGACGAATGTGATGCAATTTTTTTTGGACTCCAACCCATGACCAGACCCAGTCAGACACCTCGATGATGTTGACCGTCGTCTTTGTCCCCAGAATAATCTCAAGACGTCGCCGTCGTCGTCGTGGACGGGGGGCGACGTGGTGCAAGTCAAAAAATAAACATTTTCATGTCTCAAATTGGGGTTTCGTTTGGCTAGTTAGCTGGGTTCGCTGCTCATTCAGGTCCAGATAGTAGGCGTCTATGCTTACGCCATTGAAGAGACGTCATTATGCAACCGACTTTGACTTTGTCATGACTCTTTGGACCCCCGGCTAACTGAGAAGACGCGCGCGTGCCCATCCCCCGCTCTTGTTTTGTTCACTGGTTCACCAGTTCTGGTACCACTGTGCCATCACTTTTTTTTCACAATAAATCAAGCCAAGGCATTGACTTGAACTTTCTGCTGCGTTGGTAGAATTTATATACAAAAGCAAAAAAAAAATATTATAATAATTATGATAAAATTACAATACTAATACGAAAAAATTAGAAAATTTTCAAATATTTAAATGATTTGTATGCGCTACAATGAGAAATGAATGGCATATTAATTGAAACTTTTGTCAGGTAAAACAATTTGTTGTGTTTGCTGCTGAGTTCTTAATACTCCATTCATAAAGAATATATATAAAAATTTGTATATATATGATAGAATAAAGTGTTTGTTGTGCTTCTTGTTTCAAATATAATATTGAACATTTATTGAAAATTTAAATACCAACAAAATATAAATTAAGGCCTCTTAGCTCTCTCTGTCTGTCTCTCTCGCTCTTGCCGGTGCGCGTTGTTTAGTTGTCTTTTTCTTGTTTGTGAATAGATTTTACTATATAGTTGAAAAGTAGGTAATAGAGGTATCTCCCTCTCTCTCTCTTTCTCTCTGGGTTACAAATTACAATCTTTTACGCGTGCTTACAGCATTCAAAATCTTGATGAGCGACACGTTTGATGATGAGAGGGTCAGGTCAGGGCCTCCCAGGCCTTTATAAAGAGCTCCAACATAGACTGTAGATATCAAAAAATAAATATGAAAACTCTTGGATATAAGAAGGTAAGAAGCGCATTACAAATAGTTACAAAGTGTTCATTGATCTCTCCATCTCTCTCTCTCTCTTCCTTTATCTTTTGGTAGATCCTACAAATTGCCATAGTTATGGTAATTGCAGCTGCTTTGAAGTTTGAGGAGGCACAGCAATTATCCGGAGGTTGTCGTTGTGGTGGCAGGCGTGGTTAAACTCATTTGGATCTTCATATATCGATTCGTATAAGATCGATCAATAAACACAAGTTTCAGCAGCTTCAGCAATTGTAAATATTTTTGTGTTTGTTTTTTCTTTTCTTTTTTTTTTATCAAATTTCACTAAAGACACGTACGTAGTAGAGAGCTAAGCGGGGTGGTGGAAGTCTAGTCATTGGCCATATGAGCTTCGCACATGGTTTTCAGCCGGGTTATTAGTGTATGCAACAGCTGTGACTTCAAAACAATAGCAACAGCTGTCACCTCTTCGTCATGCTGATCCCCTGTGCCATGTTTCCCAGTCAAGGTTTCCATATACATGCGCTTGTACAAAGCCGACAGTTGTTTGGAATCCTTGCTAGTTAGCAATAATTTGGTCAAAGTCTTCAGTGCATTTTGTATACGGCTCTCAAAGAGTATCAAATGGATTTTAAATTCTTCATTGCTGTTGTTGCTGATGGTATTGTTATTATTATTGCTGCTTATATTGGTATCGATGACGTTGTTGCTGGAAAATATGACCTCGCATTGCAAGCATATATCCAAAGCCGCTTGCATTTGTTTGATTTTCTGTGCCGAGTAGCTGGTCACTAAAACAGAACATAAATGAAATCATTAATCACAATAGATTATATAACACATCCTTGCCAAAAGAAAAGGACATTCAGCAGAAATTTAAATTCTAACCTAAAAGCTCTTAAATTAAAACCAAAAGTTTGTCTAAATGAGTGAATATTTCTTTTCTTACGAGCTTGGAGTAATTCAATCCTTTTCATAATTCTTATCAAACAAATAATTAAAACTGATAAGCAGTTAAAACTGATTCTATTTAAAGATATTTTGTTATAACCAAGTGGTTCTAATTTTCTAGCTTTGATTGTATTCATTTTTGTTGAAAGTTTGCAATTATTGAATAAAAGTTATTTCAACTAGAACGAGACTAGCTGACATCTACATTTTCTTCTTAAATATCTGGAGTCTTTGTCGTGTAGGTGATTAGATAAATCTTTATCTTTTAGGCCAGTTTTTGTTGCCAAAAATGATTCAGTGGCGAACATTTAATAAGAAATTTAAATTGGAATATTTAAAAAAAAAGCTAACGATTTAAAGGATTTCCAAAGAGAAGCGAAAGAAAATTTCAAAATGGAATAGGCCTGATTCAAACTAATCTGTAATTTTTCAATGAAAAAAAATATATACATAAAAATTAATGAAAATGTACATTTTATAATGAGATTAATTGCTTGGTTACTTTTTTGTGGGATTATTAAAATCATGAAAATAAAGTAGACTACTTTTTAATAAATGTTTTAACTTTAAACAATGGACGAAATATGTGAGCTATGTATGTAAATTACTATTAGTTTTTAGAAGAGAATATAGCACTAGCAACTAAGGTCATCGGCATAGACGAAAACTACATTATAAACTAGCCAGGGACTCCAGATTCTTAATTGATTAGTTGCCCACATGACTAAATCAATAAAAACGTTAACTTGGAGATACATATTGTTGAATAACTTTGGCTGTGAGTTTCTTTAGAGCTGCCTGAATCTGACACAAAGAAATGCATACATTTCACCAAAATAGATAACTATCATAATTTGAAATAAATCAGTCAATGTCCTTTGATAAGAATCTGTTCATGGCAATGATAAGGCGTTTTCACGTTTTTTAACTTACTCTCAGCCAAATATTCATGCAACGAAATGCGTTCCAACTGTACTATTAGTAGCTCTTGGACCTCTTTGAGGCTCTCCAAGATTTGCGCGGCCTTCTCATAATGATATTTGCACAGCTGCAATGCTGATTTAGGCAAATGTGATAGCTCACATGGACCCGGTAGCCTCAATTGCGAGTAGTGAAATGAGGCAATTCTGTGAAAATAAATGAATTGATCAATTATGGATCTTCGCTCTGTGCCCGTTTACAATACCTTCTATGGATCAAACCGGAACGAAAACTATAAAGCACTTGTCTGGCTCCAGCATGCTCTACATCACAGAGACGCAAGGATTTCTGCAGTAATTCCAAGATCTCTTTGGTCGACTCAACTACAGTGGATTCTTCCTTTCGCACGCCATTATCTTGCAATTGTTTGGCCAAAGTAAATGTCGCTGTGGATAATTCCCATTGCACTAGATCCCAAAGTTCCGCATTGGCTTTACGTGTGTCGAGGCAATCCTTGGCCTTTTCATAGTAGTTAAAGGCTTCGTTATAAAAGGCTTTCTGTTTATCCAATCCAACGGAACTGCGAAAAAAGTGGAAGAAAAATAATGAATCTGTATTTAGTTTTGGCAACTTGTAAACTCACCGCTCAGTGGGCATTGTTAGATGGGCACGTAGACGCATAAATCTACCCATATTGCAATAGAGAAATGCCAAATTAATATTATCCTCGACAGTTGTGAAGGCTTCAATGCCACGGCGTAGACACTCATATGAATGAACAGTCAATTTGACATAGAGTGGCTCCTCCTTGTCCTTATTCTCTTCCTCCTGCTGCTTCTGGGGCTTGCGTCCTTCCTTTTCCTCCAGCTCCTCTTTTTTCTTCATATATTCAGTGTATTCCTCTGTAGAAAAAAATTATGATTTAGAGAAGGTAGACAGATAAAGAGAGAGTATCTCCTTAACTCACCTTGTGCCCAGTACATATATTTTAGACCCAATTCATTGCGCACATTGCCAAGACGACGCAAGAGTTCATTACTCTCAAGTTTCTGGGAATGCTGTAAAGCCTGCTCATAGCATTTACAACTGAGTAGCATCACCTGTTCCACATTCTCAGTGGGCTCTAGGGACAATGGCAGCTCATCGTCATCATCCTGTTGCAATTCTTGAGTTATTTCCTCACCAATTACGCGCATCATATCATTTTCTTGCTCATATTGTCGCTTATATTTGGCTATATCCGACCAGTGCTTGGACATTTGAAAGAAACAATCACCAGCACGACCCAGCAGACAACTTTGCTGTGAAACCACATTGGCCATATACTTATTGAGCACCTGTTGGCAACGACAGGCCAATTCAATGGCTCGCAATGTCCAGCCATAGCTCTCCAGTTCATAGTGATGTTCGGCCAAGGTGGCATAGGTCAAACAGGCCTTCTCCAATAGCAATAGCTTCAGATGGACATTCCATGAGCCAAAATGATGATTATTGAATTTGGCACTAAGTTGTTGATTTGTTTTGCCCTTCTCGGTCAGAGCGTTGGTACTATTGCTGGTGGTGGCCAATTCTTTGGATTTGCTATCGGACTTTTGCAATTTTGTGGATTTTTTACTAGAACTAGAGCTGGACTGAGATGGGGGCGGCAATTTAAGTTGCTCATAGGGCAATGGTATGGCATTAAAGGGTTTGGCCATATTTGGATTTTGCTCTTCATGCAATATGCGTTCCCTTTCCTCTTGCTTGGCATGCGTTTCCGTCTCTTTCAGTTTCTCCTCCTGATTGCCATTGAAATATTGTAGACATGAGATTCCAGCGCTAATGTGTTCCAACGATATTTGACAACGTTCCACTGTGGTGGCCATTAATGGAGCCGGTTTCGATTTCTTAGTATGCGATTTGAAATCTCTAAGAGCATCGCATATATGGCTTACAGCAACATTTGCCTTACCACCGCTCTCTTCTGAGCTTTGATAGTATTTATTGGCCGCATAATCACAATTTCCATATTCATAATCCTCTTCCTCATCATCTTCATCCTCATCCTCCTCATCTTCATCGTCGTCGTAGAGGGAATCAGTATCATGTTCATCAAATTTCGGTGATTTGGGATCTATACCAGCCGGTATATGCAAATCGGAGAGTATATAATGCGAGGAACTAACTATTTGTGGATATTGCTCTTTCGGCAATAGCTTAATACAATTATCCAATAGGGCACGTATATTACCCGCTGTCTGGGGGCTAATATTCTTTAATGTATTCTTCATATTTCGAGCCACCGAATACAAGAGCATACCGACAGGAACAGTGAATGGATTCATTTGTTGCTGTTTCTCTGGCGACTCTTGATGTTGATGATGATGATGATCATCGCCACCGGCGCCACCTTGACTTTGATTCTGACAGAGAGTGGTGAGATCATAGAGCTTTACCACATCATCGTTACGCCCCTTAAATAACCAATATGTGTGGCCAGCCTTGGTGGCATTGGCCTTCAGGAATGACAATATGTTTTGCGCCACATTTCTCACCACTTGCGGTGAGAATTGTGAATTCTCTAAATAGGGTAAATCCTCAGTCTTAATTATCTCGTATTTCTGAACAATGCCATCCAAATGATAGCACATTACAACCTCCGGAACATTGCACATGAGATTATCCAGCCAATAATCGATCCCAGTGAGTACATTTATGGGCTGAGCAGCATCCCGAAGACGTAAACTGATGCACGGACGATTTGGTCCACCAAATATGGGCATATCAGTGCCAATTAACATGCGTATATCCTCGAATGTCCAAACGACGTTCCGATTAAAGGCATGACTCGATTTGGGATCTGGTACATTCTCTTCGATCTTAGGCTCGGGCAACACGGGTCCACTTATGGGTAAGCCCACTGGTCGACGACTAGTCACCTGGGTTGATGTACTCACCTCATAATTATCACCAGCCTCACCCGTTTGCTTCAAACTGTGATATAGAAACTTCGAGAGTAAATTTTTCGTTTGCAATGCCTCACGATTGCGTTCCTTTAGGCAATAATTTGCCTGCTTATCGCCATAGGTTAAAATGTGCTCCAATATGAAGGATCGTAACCATTTCCAATCATCATCCGCTTTGCGTAGCAAATACTTTTGTATATCGAACTCGTCCAGGAGTAATGTATTGCCCACTTTGTGGACCACCATGCTAATTGCGCTCTGCGCATCACTGTATGGCAGTTTAAGAAGCTGCTTTATGTTCTCGGCATCAGAAACCACATCCACCTCACCCACACAATCGGGGAACATCTGTCCCAGGCGAAAACTAGCGAATCCTGCACTCTGATACAAGGCCTGATGCAATCCATGGCTACTCTGCGACGTTGTCAGCCAATTCAAAGGAGGCAAGTTGAGATTTGTGTTGCACTCGAGTCGCTTGAAATGGGCTGGAACCTGAACAGGTGATAATTTAATGACTGCCTGGCTTTTAATCACCTCCAGCTCCTCATGTGGTCCGATATTGCGGCATGGTTCAATCTGCATCATCATCATAATGATTCATTAGTACAAAAAATTGAATTTTCTCTGAACTTACCTCTTCATTGCGATCTTCCATTTTTGCTTTTTTGTTGTTATTTGTATTTCATATTTTGTAGAACATTCACGAAAATTAGTTTTGTTTTATTTTTTTTTTTTTTTTTTTTATACTATTTGCTTAGTTGTTTACCGGCTCAGCTGTTCGATGCGAATAGAGATGAACTACTGAGCTACACAGCTACACACAAAATAACTGTGAAGTGAAAAAGTCACAGTTAACTATGATCACCGAAAGTTCGAGAAACTTTTTAAGCACTTGTTATTCATACATAGAAAATACCGGCCGAAAAGATTACTACGTTTTGAGAAATATCTCATTACACAGATATGTATTTAGAAAACTTATATTAAAGTAGGATAGAGAGATATCTCTATCGGATTATAAGAACAATAAGTGCGAGAGATAATCGAAACGAGCTCCCAACTTTAAAGAATTTAAAATTACTTGTGATTTATCTTTGTCCGTGCCTTTGCTTACAAATCTTTTTGTTCTGTCCAAAAGCCAAACTTTGATTTACACATAATAGTTAATAAGAATTTCAATTTAGTAAAAACCGTTACAATATATAGTGACTGCAAAGTCTTGCAAGTCAGTGCTATCGATATGACCCTAGACCCATCACTAGAGGCGTGCAGCGCACCGAACAGCTGCTTTGGTCGTTTTTTTTTTGTTAGAGTATATTTTGTTTTTCTTTTTCATCGCAGAAACATTGCAAAAACCAATTTAAATTATTTAATTAATAAGATAAACTGACAGACATCTACTATGACACTATTCGTACTGATAGCCATAATGAGCCTACTCAACACCTTCCTGCCAGATTTCATAAGAAACTACGTAAGTATGAAAAACGCACATTGTCTCCAGACTAGCGCTAATTTTGTCCACTATATCCAATTTCCAAAAATAAAACACCAGCTCAAAGTGTCACGCTTTTGGCGGTTTAAAACAGAAGAGACAGAGATACTACAAACGGAACTGGATGCAGCCCGGGAGGAGGTGGATAATGTACGTAATGCCGAACATGCCGGCGAATATGTGAAGACCATTAAAATTATGCGTGCCGAACGCAAAGTCAACGAAATAGAATCAAAAATGAAAACGGCCGGACAATTGGAAAACTTAAAAAAGTCGAGCATAGATACCGTTACCTACTATGTGTCTAAGCTAGTGCTTACGCTGATACTCGTTATTATATCCGTCCGTAATCGCAGTTCGCCCGTCATGATATTGGACAAGCAGATTAATCTGTGGCCAATTGCGGATGTTTTAAGCTTTCCAACTGGCATAGAAAATGCCGTTTCGGTGCCTATTTGGGCATTTTCATGTAATTTCACATTTCGTGTTATACACGGCATGATCAACGATTTGAGAGCGTGAAATTGATGAAACGAACGCAATAGCATTTAAATGTTAAATGGTTAAAACAGACACTCACACACCTCCCAAACACAGGACATTAACCGATTCGCGCTTTAATTTGGTTTAAAAAAAAACATATATATTCTATTTTTTTGTTATGTTAAGTATAAAATTACGATTTTTCACATAAAACAATGTATCTTAATGTACTATGTCACAAAAACCGGCAAAATTTCGTTGTAAATGAAACAATTATTTTTCCTACCCAATGATGATTAGTAAAGGGCACATAAATTATTTTCTGCTTAAAATCGAATAAAATTATCTCATTTACATTAAGGTATAATATATTACAAGTCGTTAATAGCGTTCGTTGGGCTTAGAAAGAAGCAGTACCAATAATGGATTTTCAACTTTTCCGACTTTTTTTATTAATATTCTAAGACCTTTTTTTAATTTTACCCTAAATTTCTTGTTCTTGGTAAATGCTAGTCATTACAGTTTAAACTTTTAAGTGTTGATGGTTCGCGGAACTAGTTGCAATATATCGATATGTCGATAGAAACTATCGCCTTACGAGTTTATATGCTGGTCTGGCAGCGCTTGACACAAGACAACAGTGCGTGTCATTGTACAATGTTGCCAGATTGAGCACAAATAGCACTGAACACTTTTCCTCGATTGTTTTGTTGTTTGTTTTCCTTTTTCGATTGTGTTTATTTAATTGCTATTAACCATGGACAAATTAAATGAAAATGCTCGGGAAAAGAAGCAAATCAAGCTGGGAGAAATTGATACAGGACCCATATTGATAGCCCTGTTACTTGGCTTCATAGCTGTCGGTGAGTTAGCCACGTGGATAATGTTAATTTTCCTTACCAACTTTCCATTTAATTCCGGCCGCTTTATATTTCTAGCCATCTTTGTTATACTCCGTCGACGTTCGGCTGGACGTCGCGACTTCCTTCTAACCGGTTTGAGTGAATCGGGCAAAAGTGCCGTATTTATGCAAATTGTCCATGGTAAACTACCCGAGACATTTACCTCGATTAAGGAGAATGTTGGTGACTATCATGCCGGACACTTGTCTGCTCGTTTAATCGACATACCCGGCCACTATAGAGTGCGTGACAAATGCTTCGAGCTCTACAAACGAAAAGCGAAGGGCATCATTTTTGTGATTGACTCGGTGACAGTGCAAAAGGATATTCGTGATGTGGCCGAGTAAGTTAAATACATGATAAATCTTTTCCATTAACCTCTAATCAACTTTTAAATTTCAGCTTCCTGTATACCATTTTGTCGGATAGCGCCACACAACCGTGTTCCGTGCTGGTCCTTTGCAATAAACAGGATCAAACGACAGCCAAAAGTGCCGTGGTTATTAAGAGTCTACTCGAGAAGGAATTGCATACGGTGCGCGATACGCGCAGTCGTAAACTTCAATCCGTGGGCGATGATGAAGTGAATAAACCCATTACGCTGGGCAAATTGGGACGTGACTTTGAATTTGCTCACATCTCGCAGAATGTACAATTTTTCGAGTCCTCAGCCAAGGACAAGGAATTGTCCAATTTAACCAATTGGATTGATCGTATGTTGTGAAACAAAAGAAAAAACCATACCAGACAGACAACAAATTGAATGGACTGAATGTATCCTAATCCTAATCGAACGAATCGTAACTGCGCAACTGATATTTATGTTTTAATTGCTAAGCATTTAGCTTAATTGTAGATGCTCTCCATAAAAACAAAAAAGAAACGAAAAACCACACAAAACAAACGAAAAAACTCCTTCCTATTGAATTTTCATATACATATTGTTAAATCTACTTTTTACACTCTTTGTTTATTCCATTTAAATTTTTTTTTTTACTTTAACTTTACGTACCTCTTAATTGTGCGACAAGAAAACAAATTTTAGACCTAAATTGAAATTTATATTATAATCATAGCATTAATATTGCTAAATCTTTTTGATAAAGATGAGATGGGCGAGTAAAAAACAAAAAATCACCAGTCAAATCGATATACAAAGTGTTTAATTCATTGGAAAATCAAGAAGGTAGCGATGATTGCATTATCTGTTTAGGTAAACAATTTAATCGATTTTTATATTATGTCTTTGTTTTCCATTATTCTATATCTCTGATATTTATTTGTCTTATACATTTGACGACATCTTTTGACCCATTAAGCATTTTTTTGAGGCTCGTAATATTAACTGCAAGCGCTAAGAAGTATGCAATTACTTTTCTACTTGCAATCCACTTTGAGTTGTTTATCAACGTTTACGTATATTAACATTATCTTACTTGAACAAAAAAACTTATAAACTCATTTGCCTTGTGAGAAAAAAATGGCTTAAAATTTAAAAGTTAATATGCAATAAGTAGCTTAAAAGCTGATTCGTTACTACAAGCAACAAATAAAACTTAATTATAGACCATTTTGAGACGGGCTAACCAACTTTCTGAATTCGGCTCCGCATAAAGCTATCTTAAGGTAGTGTCGCTCATAAATATATAAATTATTTGAATTATAAAGGTATTCTGATATTGAGCTGATATTGTCAAGCAGTTTCTTAGGAATTCAGAAGCAAGCCCAGAAGTATGCAAACAGTTTAAATTTTTAGGGTCTAAATGAACTGCAGCACAAAGACAAATTTGTCCTTTATTATAACTAATGTTGACTGCATAATGCCAAAAAATCAATATCTATCCATAGTGGAAATTTATAGTAAAATTTGAAGTTGCATTTGCTATTTTTTTAATTTTTATCAAGACTTTTCACTTACAAAAAATGATATGGTAACATTTCGACAAGCTCTGCTTGAATTGCTAAAAGAATTTCCATTATAGAAAGTTTAACTTTATGCTGAAATAAATTGCAATGTGCAATATGTTAAATTCAACTCATTAAATTCGCCGCAGGGTAGACTATACTTTTTCCCATTAAAAGATAAAGTATATAGTTGAATAAATTTGGCATATTTTCATTTTAAATTCTAAATCGTTTAAGCTATTTGCACATTGTATAAGAATCTAAACAAGAAACAAAGCCTTTGGGATGAACGGATAAGCCAACTGTCCCACTGACCACCAAACCGATATTTTCAGTGGCGCATGCTCAAGCATTGGCCACAAAAAAAACCTTTTTCGCGATTTGAAACCTTGCCACAAGCTCACAGCACATCATGAAATCAGCAGCTGTCGATCGATCGATCGATCGATCGTTCGGCCAAAGATCAAAGATGAAACAAAATCAATGAACTCACTTTTGAATAGATAGAATTTCTAGGCTGGCAAAAACCGAAGAAACCAAAATTTCTAAGAATCGAAAGCTTTTATGATTTGCCGAATCGGCACGGGAGAAGGAAGTGAGTGGCGGATGTTCCAGTGACTTTTGTGTGGCTGGTTAGGTATGGTTATGGCAGCTGCTGCCCATGGGCTAATGTTCTCCCTGGGTGCGGCGAGGCGGCGGCGGCGGCGGCGGCGCCAAATAAAAAATTAGAAATTCTGATGGACAACGTTGGTGGGCATGAATTGTTCGTTCGTCCGTTCGATCGATCGATCGATCGATGTTTGATGGGTTATAGCTGCGAATTTCGAGGAAAAGTTCGCGAGATAAGCCAAAGGATCTAAAACCAGGTTAGTTTTTTGTGTTTTTTTTTTTTTGTATTGTTGAGGTAAGCACTCAATGGTTTGCCCAGAGCATAAATAAAACCAATAAAAAGGGCCAAAGTTAAGCCGAAACTCTCGAAGATGAACTAGAGCTAAGGAAAGCTTGTGAACTGTAGGAATTCTTTACCTAATCAATGATCACAAATTGGGAGAAGCTTTGCTCTGAAATGTCCACTTGTTTATGGGTTTAATGGAACACGAGTTTGAATAAATCGGGGAAGCGCTTCACTCATTATTCCCATTTAACACGATCGATTCGCTAGATATACGCCAAAATTTTAAGTATCTTGTTTGACATACATTCGCTGAATTCGAAATTAGAATTTGCAATTTACATCTGAGAGCGAATTGTAGGCATTTTAAGTTCTGTGATAAAATCTGTTTTCAAGGAAATGTTTTAAGTACTTAACTTGGCTTGCCTTTAAACATTTTTCAGCCTTTTGCCTTTAAATTGGAAGAACGTGGAAGTTGTGGAATTTTTAAGCCCGATTTTAATTAAAGAAGAAAAAAACGTCAATTTCACTTGAAGTTTTTACTTACTTTATCTACTCTTGTTTACTAATTGAAATCTACCCTCGGGTAAATGATTAAAATTAAACCGATTTTCATAAATATTTATTGTGGTTACTTAGAGTAAATACCATCTTTTTGTCATTATTTACACTTTTAATTTATTCATTGGCGGTCAAACTCTGCGTATACGTAATTGTTTATAAAGATTTCACTCATCTTGAGCGTTAGAACTCTTTAAAATTTTACTTTCTCGAAACTCTACATAAATATCAAATCTATTATGTGAGTTTAAACCTCTCGATTAATTAATCTTTGGCTAGAGAGACTTCTTAGATTGAGAAAGAAGTCAGCACCTTTCCCCTCTCTCTCCCTCTACTTAACTTCCTGTGTTGCTTCCAAAAATCACAGTTCGCGATTCAGTGTCATGTGCATTGAAGCACGTGCTATAAGAGCAGCAGGAGGAACACACTGTGACCCAAGTGCAGACGCCAGCCAGTCATCCAACCAGCCAGCAGACGTTTTTTACAGCTGTACCCTAGACAGACAGACAGACGGATCGAGCAAGCAAGCAGAAGAAGGAACATTGGATGACCAGGCCAAGCCAAGCCATATGTTCCAGACACGCTTTACCCAAGCGGAAGAACCACCCCCAACTCTTTATCCCTCACCCTCTCTCTCCCACTCTCTCCTTCTCTCTCAGTCTGTCTCTTCATACTTGATCTCTTCTCGATCGAGAAGATTTTTTGTTTCGGCGTACACAGTAGCTGCAAATTATCTACAGCTGATTAGGCAGACAAATGCAGCAACAGGAGGAGGAGGAGGAGGAGGAGGAGGAGGAAAGAAACACACATCGACCCTTTGGACAAATGGAAAAAAATCTGATATGCCAGAGCATCTCGGATTACCCAAAAATTTTCGGATTTTGGTTTGGGAGGCACAAAATTCATTGGAACGCCAGTGTCTTCTGATGGAGATTCTTTGAGGTTAAAGCCAAATGTATTATTGGGGTTTGGGTCAGACACTATTGAATTACGCATCTCTCGTTCTATCTCATTCTGCCTCTGTCTCTGTCTGTTTGTCTCTTGCCATCAGACCGTTAGTTATTGACTGGGCAATAAATGTGGCGATTTTTTAGAAAGTAAATGTAGGAGTAACAGGCGGCGGCGTGTGTACCAACAACTACCTTCTGTTTTCCCTTTCCACTGCATCCCAAGTGATATTTTAATAAGTCTCTCTCCTGGCTTGGGCCAGGCAATTACAGGGTGAACCAAAAACATAAGGTAAAGTGTTTTTCGATGGATGAAACTCTTCTTCTTCTTCTACTTCTTGGAGGAGCAGCGGGCGCCCATTAAATTTTTATGTACACATCCGCGACGTTTTGTGGGTTTTCATCGAAAACCTGCAAAAAGGAGGAGGACAAGGACAAGGACGAGGAGGAGGAGGAGAACTGAGACTGGAATCGGATCGATTCCTCTTCTTTCACATATGCAATTTATTTTAACACATCGTTAAAGCTCACCAAAAAATAAAAGAAAAAAATGAGAAAAAAATAAATCTTGACGCGCCGGACACTGCAATTATCACCTCTGCATAATCAGCAGCAGCAGCAGTAACAGAAACAGGAGGTAGGGGCAACAACAAGATGAACACAACGAGAGCAACGCATGCCCCCAGGTGAGGCAGAGTGAGGTAGTGAGTACTGACTCCGACAGCTGCCTCTTTGGTTAGCTTTCCTTTTTGTTGTGTTACCCTTGTTTTTTCTTGCTGAGCCCAACCCACGCGGCCCAACACATGGCCGCCTCCTCCTCCTCCTTGTGGTTGTCTCTCGTCATCATTCTCGTTATATATATAATGGCAGCCCATTTAGCACCTTGTTGACGCGGCATCTAATTAAATGGTTCGAGACAAGCGACAGATACCCCATGGCCCATGGCCCAGCTCATATCCAGCTTCAACTCCTTCTGGCAGCATATTTTTTGCAATTTTCATGTAACGCCAAATTGTAGCGCCTCAAAATGCACTATCATGATGAAGATGATGATGATGATGATGATGGGGATGATAATGTTGAACACTTGACGACTTGAGGCGACCCTGGTAGATCACTCTCTTTCTCCCGTTGTCGCTGTCTCTGTCTTTGTCTCTGTCTCCACATGGCGCTCCCTTTCAACATTCATTCCTTTACACTTTCTCATCATACCTTTAAGCCCCAAATTGATGATTATTTTTGATTTCTTTGCATACAATTTCTGTGATTAATTATAATGCCCCGCACAATGGCACAGTGGCTCCTAAAACTGAAGACTTGAAAGGAAAGGGAAAGGTCTCACCTAACTAAAAGTCTACCAAGAACTAATTTAATTTAAACGCAAATAAAATTAAAAACAAGAAACAATTGATAATATTTTTAAGCTCATTCATGAATTTTTCTTTATTCTAACTTTATTTCTTACTAGAAGACTTTTTGATAGAGAAATTTTATTTATAAGTTAAGCGTAAAATATTAAAAATGTCAAGGGATTATGAACCATAGCTTGAACCATAACTCTACAAGCTAACATAAAAAAAAGATATGATACCATTTGAAATGCCTTAAATATCATTATCAAATAAACAAAAAAAAATTCCTGAATTATTCTTAAACTAGACTAGTTCTTGCTTTTAGCCGTATAGTGATTAATTGGCCTATAAAATCTAACAATATCTAATAGATTTTGGTATGTAGAATACAATGACAAGTCCATGAACACTCTTAAAAACGATATTTTACCTCTTGGACTGCTAAGATTTCGATTTCCAAGTCCAATTTACCCCTCTAAAATCTATTTCTAGATCTGCTACTGCTAGAATTGATTATTAAGGTTTTACTGAGTACTAAAATGTTCTTTCCTCGGAAGTCTTTAAAGTTAAAAAAGTAGGAAATTACTTATTGTATCAAATTTTGATTCACAAAGACTCGAAAATACCTTATTCGTCTTGTAATTTGATCAATTTTCTTTCTTCTTAAGTGCAGAAAAACATTGTTAAGTTAAAGAACCTAAAAAATACATATCAATGGATCAAAAAATGAATCGTTTAGGGCTTCATTTGTATTTTGTCGTACACAGAAGAAAACAAATCAATTTTAAAACTATTGGATAATGTGTTCCTAGTTAAAGGGCTAGAGCCAAGATGACATTATCAACTCAAAGCCATAAAATCAATGAAGGAAAGGTATTATTGCCTTTGCTCTAAAATGGAGCCACTGTACCCATAGCCCTTTTTTCAAATCACTTGCTCCAATTTCAGCGAGTCTATGGAAGCCCACCAGCAGCTGCGGCTGGCCTCAAATTGAAGCCTTTGTTGATCATAAACGTTTTTTCTCATGACACAGACTCCGCCGCCGAGTTTTGCCTGCCCTGCCCTGCCCTGCCCTGGCTCTTGGAATGGATAATTATTGGTTTAGTCAGTCTGGCTTCGAAAAGTCGTCGGATGACTGGGTACATTGGATGTGCGTGCGGCGTAGCCAGTAGCCAGTGGGATTCAGGATTGGGGATGGATTTCTTTCTTTCTTTTGGGCTCATAATGCTTAGGTTCTCGTGGCTCTCGTGTCAATTGCACATATCACGACCTGTTTCATTATGTTTTATTTTTCACGTGAATTATATTTAAATGCAATAATTTGATGCTTGCTTTGTGCCCGAAAATGAATATGGTTAAGGAATTTTTACGGTAAATTTAGACATTTCAAGGTTGCCAATAATTAAAGACAATGTAACCACAAGAGAAAGTTTCTCACGCATGCCTCAAAATTGGACTATATCCTAGCCACTATGATATATCTATAGATTTTTGTATTTTGTATATTAACCTTTAATATTAACTTCAAAATAGAAATTTATAGCTAACAGAAGAAAGGAGGAAAGAAAGTTAGGACAAAAAATTAAAGGTAGGAAAATATTTTAGAACTGGGATCAACGATGCCGGTCCACCTGTCCGCCTTTGTAATTACGTATTAAATATTTTGAATGTGGGTTTTATTGATATTTGGCAGTTAATATTAATAAATCTTCTTCTTAACGTAAAAGGCCCTTCTATGAAGGCGCAGAGATGATTACTTCTTTTTGCGAACACCATGATCGTAAAGGACAACAAAATTGTAAAGTGGGGATTTGAAAACAGTTCGGGACACATTCTCAGCATACGGATTGGGCCTGGTGGTGAGCGGGATTATCTTATGATCGCCCTTGTGCATAAAGTACATGCCGTAGACGGGATGACTGACCACCTGATAGTTATCGTTCGAGGTGTCAAACACTTCGCCTGAACGCCAATTGTAGTAACCGAGATCAGTTATCCTTGGACTTAGTAGTTTACGTCCCTCGAAAATGGCTCGCCAATCGATTGCTCCTGGCAAACACATATTGGCCTGGCGTAAACTCATCTCGAAATCAATATAACCAGATATATCAAATCCATTACGTTGTCGTATTTGCATATAGATTATGGTCTAACATTTGGGAGAGTTTCTGATGTATTATTTCACATCGATAGCTCTCGATAACTTACCGATATTTCCTGAAGCACATTCGCCTTCTCACGCATTGCCAATGCCTGAAGTACTTCATCATCGCCAGACAGATATGTGCCATAAATCATCTTTGATGTAACCTTTGGGGCAGCCGATCTTTCCATAATGATTTTTGCACGATAAAATTCATCTTCCTCGTAAACGGTTGTGATGGTGCGATAACCCAATTTGGTTAATTTATCGATTGTTGGCACATCCTGCAAATAACGATGATCCTCGGTACTCGGGAAAGATGCCAAATATTCTTTATAAGTGGCGTAATTTAATATATTATAGTCCTCCATCTCACCGCTTAGAAAAATATATATACGTAAAAATAAATTGGTATTAGGCCTATTTACTTATATTTAGTTACAAATGTATAAATTGTATAATTTTTTCATAGGAAATTCTTTCAACCTATTAAGTCTAAATGTCATTTCACTGAAAATTTTGTCAAGGCCTATTAAAAAGAGGCCAAATGTATTTACAGATATGTATAACCTTTGAAAATGAGACAAATATTTATCAAAGAGACATTTGATTTCACAAATCTATTCCAACCATATCCAGACTTTGGTGGAGTATAAATCAAAAAATAATGCCAACGTTCATGCCATAAGAGATCTGTGACTTCTTTGGTATTTCGGTATATGAGTGCTTCGGGGACTTCTTGATTCATTCTGTTCAATGCGAAATTCTCACAAACCTCGGGTACAAGTTTGATTTCAGAATAGCGGCTATTTAATAAGCAATAGGACACTAGGCACTACCATAAGTTATAGGCTTCAAATTTAGCCATGTTTATGAATTCATTTAAGGGAGCGCCTTGGGGAAGGGCATCGCCTGCAAATTACGTATTACAAGATGTCTATTCTGTAAGAGCAAGTCGATCAGCGTTCATATTGGATTACTATGAGCCGATTCACACTAAACTCCGGGGACATGTGCTCATACAAAGTTCCCGCACATTCCTGACAGACAGCTTCAAGGTTGCCGATTTGGTACTCCGCTACAATATTGCGATTTACGATTGAACTCGGCATTGCAAGCTGGGCAGGTGCATCGCATGCCACCCATAACTAAGATCTCAGCTTGGACATCCTTTACATATTATATGATCACACTTCATCACGGCATTGAGAGGTTCCTCTATAGTGCAGAGTCCCTCACCAATTTCAATTGGAAGCATAGTTTTAGGTTTGGATATATTCCCAATAATCCATACGGATTATTTCCAGCTGGAACTACTGCCTTATTCCGGATGAATCTTTTCTTTAAATAAAAAATCTAATTCTCTATAATATATTAGCAAACCATTACATGTTTTTTACCGATGAAAATGCCTACTTTATTGGGAATAATCTTATAATGTGGAAATATAGAAAAATATTATTAAAGTAGGCTAAGTAATAAACGTCTCATAATTCAGAAAACACAAGGACATTAAAATATTTTAAAAAAAGTTACTAAAATTTACAAATTATGAACAATCCTTTGGTTAGCTATAGCTGCTAGTCTTCTTAAGATTTACAGGTTATAGGAAACTGAGAGATTACTTTTCATGGCGGCTAAGGAAATGCATAAATTTGTAAAGTAATTCCCAACTAGTTTTAGCGTTAAAAATATGGTATGGCCATTTCAATTGTGGAGTTCTTAAGCAAAGTCTGCTGTCAGTTAAACTGCTCATCTCTACTTTGGAATAATCTTCGTTTAAAGATTGACTTCGAGGTTTAATGGAACTTGGAAATTAATATGTATTTATTTCTGTACATGGTTTGCGGTATAGATATGTTTCTTGTAAAAATCGTTTGATGGTTAGGACTTTAGGACTGTTAAGAAGGTAAACAGGGTTAGCGGAAAGGTTTTTATCTGGTGAATTTGGGACATTGTGATTGATTATGCAGAGGACTGGTGCGAAATCAAACTTCTTTGAAATGATCTATCTATTTTTGGAATTCTAAGATTCATTCGTTTTGTCACTAGAAATATGTTTACCACTGTAAGAAGAGTGTTATTAGATGTTATTTTACAAAGGGTTTTAATAACATAATCTTTGAAAGTTTTTTTTTCGGCTTTATAACTTTATCTAAGCTGATGTTCATGTTAAATTGTGGGCTATAAACAAGTGCGGCCTCCGTCATCTAAATGCAAATGCAAATGCAGCACGAAGGACAGTGCAGTGAACTGAAGGGGACAGCGGAGAAGGGGTTGGTTGATTAGAGTAGAGGAGAGAACGAGGGGTAAAAAGCTGCAGCACGCTACACAACTATCACAGTCTTTTGACTTTGTGCAAAACTGAATCAAAAAACGCTAGCATGATGAGGGTATTGGTGGGGCACACACACACACACACACACACACACACAGACACATGGACAAAAGATTTGTGTATCTATGCAGCGGTCACACTTTTGATTTTCTATAATTTTGAGTTTTTGAAACGAGGCTTGGTCGTACTTCCTTCCCTTTACACCGCCGCTCACCTTACTAGAGTCACTTGCCCGTCGCTTTGCCAGCCCAGCCGAAAACATGGTCAGTCGTGTGCGGCGTAAGGCAACCAAATGTATCGAAATGCAACCGACCGATATAATTGCGTTTTTTCGTGAATATATATACATACATACACACACTCACTCACATGGTTGGCCGAGCGACACGCGCAGCGATCTTTTTTATATGTAAAGCACATGATTTTCCAATTGGAAAATTAGTCATGTGTTTGTGTGTGTGTGTGTGTGTGTGTGTGTGTGTGTGTGGGGTGAGGAGAGGGGTTAGTAGGGTCTAAGAGAGGGGGTGGGGTGGGTTTTCGGTGTTCAGTTTTGAGTTCTTCTTCAGTTCGGTAGCGCACGCGTGGGCAAGGCAACCAGCCCAGCATAAAGGAGGCCGGCTAGCGAGGCGCAACCGAAACCAAGCCATTGAAACGAACTTAATGCCTGAGTAATTATAGGCGGCGTTCGCCAAAAACAAAAAAAAAACAGAAAAAACGAACCAAAAAAAAAAATAAAACAACCAACCATCGAATAACCGAAATATATCCCCAATCCAACGAAAAGGACCACACAGACACAGACAATGGGAAAGCGCCAAAAATGTGGAGAGGTCCTAGGTCCTTGGCTTAACGCATGGGGCCGCCTAATTGGGGATATGTGGTCATCTTTTTTTTCCATCTGCTGGAATGATTAATGCCAACGCGACAACGTGTGAGTTCTCTCAGAGATGAAGGGCAGTCAGTCAGTCAGTCAGTCGAAGAAGAAACGACAGTAAACATTAAAATGAAAACGAAAACAAAACTCCAATGCCCACCCAGGTAGAGAGGGGGGCAGGTAGCCAGCCGCTGCTGCTGCCGTTGCTGCTGCTGCTGCTGCTTCAGTCGCACGCCACACAGAAGACGATTGATGGACTTCACACGTTGCCCGACCAACCAGCCGACCAAACGGACGGTCACCCAAATGATGGCTATCTCTTGCAACACGCATTTGGCTCGCGGCGCTGTGTGGGTCGCTCATCAGTCAAATTGGTTGGCATTGCAACCACTCGCCAAAAAAAAAACAAGAAAAGAAAGGGATACCCACCCGCGGGGGTGGTGGTGGTGGGTCACTGAGGATCGGAGGATCCGAGGATCCGAGGATAGTCACTGAAATGACATGAATGTCATGAACATTTGTAAGAGATCTGTTAATGTGCTCCAGGGATGGTGACTCAAAGAGTGTTTAATGTTGCATGACTTGCTGAAAATTTCCACTTTTTTAATTACTTTTCATTGAATTAATAAGTTGATAAAACTATTTAAAAATTTAATGATGATTGAGTCAAAGTAAATGCCATGTTTAATATCAGATATCCATAATTGAATAGGTATAATATTTCCGATCAACATTGTCATCGCTTTTCATAATTATGTATGTATATATTATTTCATTGTTTATATTGTTGTACCCCCATCCCTGGTTTTCAAATTATTTATTTAGTTTTTGTCCGATACGCATTTGTGGGCACTTGCACACAAATTATGTGGTAGTCCTCTCATCATGAACATCTCAGCCGTCGTCATCATTGTCTGACATTGGCGTCCTGCAGTTAACTCTGCCGATTTCCGTTTGTCTCGGCTTGAGTGCAACATGACACTAATTAAGTTTTGCGGTTTCCCCCCTGCCCTGCCTATATGGCCTTAACCAATTTCATTCCCATTCCCATTCTCATTCCCTTGTCACTTGGCATGCGTGTGATTTGTGTCGTTTGTCGTTTGCCTCGGAGGCGCTTTTGAAACTTTGCCGACGCATCGTTTATATATTTTTGTTTAATACTCTTACAAACAAAAACCAAAAAAGAAAAATTATTTAAATTCTTTGCCCAAATAGAGTACTTGTATATTCTTGATCATCATCCATAGACATTAATTGTTTTTTTTTTTCTTTCATTTAGATGGAAAAGGTTTCTTTAGTTGCATTGGCTTTGATTATATATTATAAAGCTGTAAGATCTGTAGAAACTGATTTCATCCAAAATCTTCTTTGTTATAAAGCCAATTTGTTATTAATATATCCTAATTAAAATGTTTTTTCTTTAGTTTCAATTAAGTATCGCTCATATAACAAAGTAATTAATTAAAGTTCTAATACTTCAAGTTTATACTTAAATTTAACAGAAAGAGGAATTTACCTCCAGGATATCTAGGACCATCATAAGATTGAAAAGCTGTTTAATATTAAATGATAAGAAGGATTCGAGAAAAGATAAGGAAACATTTGTATTTCAAAGGATAATAAGAGTATTCGAATTTCGTCGTAGTCGTTTATATGTTGGAATCTTTGGTTCGTGTTTTCAGTGTTTTTTTTTTTTTTTTGGGAACTTTTTAGTTTATGTGGCATATTTGTTCTGTTAATATGTAAAAATCTTTTTGCATTTGGTGGCTCTGTCTGTCCGTCTGCCTGTCTGTCTGTCTGCTCTGTTGTGAGGCATTTGCCGCCATGGCATATTCACTCAATTGCAACTGGCAACTGGTACGCTGTGTGGAACGCCGAGTCTGACAGACCTTAATTCCTTTTTACGGTCATTTTAATATCCATCAAATCGCATCGCTGATTCGCAGCGAGCTCTACGCTCGTTGGCTTTTGCTATGGGTATGAGTATGGGTATGAGTATGAGTATGGGTATGGGTATGGGTTTGGGTATTGGTATGGGTATGAAAGCATTTTAGCATTTTGCTTAGTACCAATGTATTGTCGATGTTTCATTCTGCTGATTTGTTAGTTTGCCAGCTTTATATCAGTCTGATGCGTGTTTTGTTTGCTGCTGTTGCTGTCAGTGGAGCGTTAATAGAGTAGCACGATGTATGTATGTAGTTAGTTTTTGGCGTTGAAAGCGAACTGGCCCCTTTAAAGGGACGGATTGCGAACTATAAAGGAGGCGGGGGACGGATTCAGTCACTTACATAAGACCGAAAGACGAAATGAGATGGTAATGATATGAATTGGCATACGGACGAGGTGGTGGCAGAGGCGGCGACGTCGACGTCGACGTTGCTTAGAAAAAGGGTCTGCGATCTGAACGATCTGTATGAGTTGGCAGGCCCAACTAGCATGAAGTTATAGACAATGAATGGTGAAGGCATAATATCATTAATCATCTAACATTTTGATTTTTTTTTTTCTATTTTGTACGAGCTACAGCAAGAACTCTTTGTGAGTTATATGATTGATCATAATTACAGATTGCCAAAAGCAGTAGGAAAATTTCTGCATCTTCTCAAAGCAAATCAAAATGATTCCAACCCAAAAGTTAGTTTTCTATTAAATGTACTGAAATAATTCATCTACATGCAAGCTAACTAGTCATTAAATCTCTAATATTATTAACTTTGATTTAATAATACAAATAAATTAATTAACTTCCGATTTGTTGTTATTTACTATGAGTTTATTCTTCATTTGCCTCTTGTTATTGACCTAAATAAAAGTCGACAAATTAACGGTAATTATATATATTTATTTAGAAAAAATAAAGACAACAAAACGAAAGGAATGAGCCATGAAAAAATGTCTTTGGCTTTGCTTTCTCAATATGAATTTCTTTTGTTGCTTCCCCAAAAAGTATGCTACATAATGAAGCCTGGTGAGTTGCAGTTGATTTAATTAATTACCTAGAATACTTTTATTCCACTCTACAACTTTTTTTTTCTCTTCCCTTTTTCATGCTCATCCCGTCGCAACTCTCTCACTCTCCCTTTCACACAGTTCCCTTTCGCTTTTGTCCCCTGTCGCAACGGTCCGCTGACTCGCTGCGATCGCGACTCTTATAGATGATGCTGCTCGTGACCAGGCATAGGCGGGCGGCTTCTTATCAAACATCAGGGGGCGGGAAGGGGAGAGAGAGAGATTAATGGCTTACCTTTATTTTCATTACATGCCCACAATTTAATAATTAAATATATGGATCATGTGGCCACAGGCAAAAACATTGATAGTTTTAGTTCAGAATTAATTAATTAAACACTTTTTTCAAAAATAATTCCAAGATTTCTGATTACATAGTGGAAAAAAGGTGGGACTTAATGAATACCTTTGGAGTGAAAAGGAAAAAAGAAAGGTGCCAGAAAATACTTTTAAATATTTATCTATTGCAATGCACAATTTTGATATATATGCCAATCTGTAACTTGGTTTAAATTGTATTTCTTATTATTTTATTAACTCAATAAAACAACAAAAGGCCAAGTAGATACTCAACCTCTTAAACTGCTGAAAATTCAAAGCAAATAAAAATTTAGTTAAATAAAAAACTTTCAAAATTTTGTACAATTGTTGTGATGTTTCTTAGCAGACTAAAAATTTTCAAATGATAAAAGGAATAATTTTTTTCAATCAAAATTAATTATACAAAAAGAGCTTACAAATGCTCTTAGGTATTAAAGGGTTAAGGTTTTTTTTTAAATTATTTTTTGTTGAATATTGGTCAATTTTTAAAGTAAACTCTTTTAACTGCAACATTTATTCGTCTCTAAAAGTTTTATTTGAATGCATTTATTTCCCTTTCTATCAAAAAAGATTTGATATAGTTTTCCCATGGTTGAATAGAAATAGTTTTGAAACTAATAACGTTTAAAAAATTGTCAACAAATATAATTTTCTTACAGAAAATAAAATGCAAAGTAGCTTATGGATATTTGTGATACATATTTTGATTGTCAAAAGCCACATAATGTCGAATCAAGTCAAATTAAAAAACAACAAAATTTGGCCACGTTTATTTACCACATTTAACACATGGCTCGCTTCTCGTCTCGGTCTCGGCTCAAGCCAAACCACCATTCATTGAGTGTTTGCTAGGTGCAACCGAGTGCCCAAAGGGCAGCCAACCATGAAGGACGTATGTACATACATATAAGCCACAAATTTTTGTGTGGCTCAACGGAATAAATAAATAATGTTTAATAATAATAATCTGAAGGGGGGCAGCGTGTGTCCCCTTGAGGGTTAATACTATTTTTTCATCTTCTAAGGTCTTTTAGGTAATCTTTCATGAATATTGATGAGTATAAATGGACAAGTGTTTGGTCAATTGAGAGCAATGTATGAAAAATTGCAAGTTTTAATTAGCTATGAGTTTTGTTTCCGGTATAAATTAACAGCTAAGACTATTGACCAAGTGATGGCAAGTGATTTCATGGAATCAATGATGATTCCCACACTAAGTTTAAAAATATTTCGCATATATACATATATGCAGTCCGACAAAACATAGCAACAAAATGGCAATGAATGATAATGAATAAGAGCGAGAGAGGGAGAAGCCAACCGACAATCCGACAAAAATTAGCTTCAACTTGTGAAAATCGCTACAAATGCACTTTGCGGTTTGGCATTTACCAGCTTCAAAGGGTCGGTAGCCATAATCCGACTTCGACTTCAACTGTGTGACTCCATCTCCAGCAACTTTGCATAACTCTGCAGAAACTCTCGCGATTGCGTCCGGTGGAGCGTGTGTCCAAAGTTATTTCGCCACATTCGGGGATCAGAGACTAAGACTCGGTCTGAGAGACTGGGGCTTTGAGGGATTTTGGAATCTGGCCGTCTGGCCACCATGTGCACTAAAGAAATGTATGCAAATGAATGGAAAAACCGCGTCAAAGCAAAAAAACCGCCGACTACCACAAAGAAGGCAACAGAGTCTGAGGGGAAACGAAGACAAAGAGATGATCATGACGACGCCGCTGTCGCCAAAAAAAAAAAAACACATACAAAAACCCCAACCAAGGCGCATGCGGATCGACAACTTTATAAAGTCCACTTCATCTATCTCTTTCTATCTCTGGGTCTCTCCTTCTCCCACTTGAGGCTTCTTCAGTTTGGAGTTTGCAGTTTTTGCGGCGTGAGCTGCTTGTTAGCTGATTAGCTTCGGCTGCCGCCTCTAACAAGAAAATTCCATATAACGCCGGTTTAGCAGATATCCCCAAAAAAAAAAAAAAACAAAATAAAATAACAATCGCAAAGATCTCTTTCAGCCTTAGCCTTCTGGCATTAATTAATAACATCCGGCGCCCTTAAAAATCAAAAGCCAAACCACAAAATAAAATTAATACATACAAAAAAAACATTTTAAGAGTCGAAAATGAAATACACTTTTAATCCCAAATAAGTCTTCTAACAATAAGATTGAGTTTGCAGTAATATCTTAAGGAAATATCTTATCAAAGTTCCAAGTTCTCTGTATTTATCTCATCATTATCATTATCGATCTAAGCTAACTAAAACTTAGTAGAGATTGTTGAAATAAATTTTCGATGGTAAAATCGATCATTTGGTAAGAATTGAAGGATCTGTTCTGTGCTTACTAGGACAATCGTTTTGTCCTATATTGATGGGTTATCAAAATATCATTGCGGGATGTAGAAAGTGAGAACTAAAAATCTAACAATAAATTGAAATTTATTTATATTGAGAGGCTCTTTCAATAAAAAAAGAAACCCTGTTTATGATTTGTGAGTCTAAAATTCTTTCGTCCTTTGGAACCATCCAAATCCTCTTAGAATGTTCCTTTGAATCCATTTCTTTTACAATTTAAACTTTATTCTTCTCTTCTTTACTCTTTTGTTATTAATTTTTATCCTTGGTCGGGTATTTATAGTAGGTACTCTCATTTTTCAAGTAGAGCATATTAAAAAATTTGCAGCTTTTCTTCAAGTTATCTGTTGCAACATTTTTTGTTGTTTTTGGTTGCCTGTTTAATTACTTGCCACAGAGAGCAAGAGATCGAGATCGAGAGCTGTTGTTGCATTGCCCACACACATGGTGGTCGACTGGAGCTGGAGCTGAGATCCGAATAGGGATGGGGTGCGGGGGGATGTTGGATGCGGATGCCAATGCCGCAGGAACAAACAGTTTATCGCTGGAATAACATAATTTCCCTTTCGCGACCGCAAATCTGGTCCCAAAAAATTGAGCAATTTGAAATTCAATCAGTAGCCAGCCACTGCACGTCGACTGGGACACACACCGCCGCACACACACACACACATACACATACACACGCACACTGAGGCAAATTATAGTAATTGAGTGAGAGACTCTTCCTCAGACGGCTGCAACTGGTGGTCAAGCAGCAGCAGCAGCAACAGCGGCACATGAATGGGTTGTAGGGATAGGCTGTGCCTTCGAAATGGCCACTGGGAACTGGGAACTGGCAACTGCGAACTGGTGGGGCCCCAGATGACTGTTGGCGGTCGCCCCACACGAATGCAACAGGCAAGATCATGGTCCATGGAGCCGAATATGGAAATGAGTTTGCAGTACAGAAACGAAAGCTCAAGTAAGTTATTGAAGGATAGGGCGGGAGGGGCGGAGGTCCGGCCCACCATCATCGTTTTGGCCACCAGGGAACAAGACACACAGATTCAGTATCACGAAAGAAATGAAACGAAACGAATCTCTCTCTCTGTCTCTTTCTTAACTTTCATAGCTTGAATCGATTGAAAGAAAACCTTCTTTTGCTGCTTATCGCCAAGGTCATTTCTAGCTAGAACTGGGTCAAGTTTATCTGTTAACTGTTTTCCCAAGTTTAAAGCATTAGAGAGAAAGAGAGAGAGAGAGAGAGAGACTTACATGTGGCCATGTTTTATCGTTTATCAGTTTAGTATGATAATTTTAGCCTTGTGTTCAACGCGTGGCATCAAAGTAATTGTGGAATTTACCCGCTAATAAATTGTTTTGTTTGCCTGCCTGCCTTCCATATAAATATATATATATATATGTATATATTTGAATAAATTTGTATGTATATATAATGTGCCTCTTTTTTTGTATTCTTTCTTTCTTTTACTCTATAAATTTTGTATTCTGGGAAATTTTTGTAATTTTTGTCGGCTTGGTTTTTATTTATTATTTATATACCGCGTATGAATGGAATTTTTGGCCTTTAGTCTAGACAGACAAACACAAACACACACACACACACACACACATAGTAGAAAATTTGAATTTATTGAACAAATATTGGAAGTTTTTATTTCTCCAACAAATTGTATTCGGAAGGTAAATAATAAAAAATAAAGTAAAAAACACCTACGTCAATGTAAATAATATGAGTCAAAATATTGACTTTCCAAAGCGATTATATAGTGCAAGAGAATGACCAAACCCAAAACATATATTCTTAAAAAGTTGATTTAGCCTTTTCAACAACTAACTTGCATTTAGTTAATAATTTTTATCTTGGTTTTATGTTTAAAATAACTAATTCTGAAAATTGCAAATGTTAATCCCAAGCGGGGATTAATTTTTAACTATCTAACTACAAGTTAAAAATGCTGACCCACAATTCAATACTAAAAAATATTAGACAAACTTTTGATTTTGCAGGTTTTGACATTTCAAAAATATGTATATAGAAAGTCATTAAAAAAACTATACATAATGACAATACAAAACTTGAGGTTGTTGTTACCAATAATAATTAGTGTCTAAATGACTTGGCAGCTAATTTTGTCAACTTGGTTTGCAATTTGGACATATCTCTTTCAGTTGTGTAATCGATATTTGTTCACACTTTGATTTGGTTTTGTGAACCTCAAAAAGAACCTCAAAGAAGAAGAAAAGATGATGAAAATAAGTCATAAGTTAATTAAAAAGGCAAACTATAAATCCATCTAAAAAAGGATATCACTTGATAAAGGGATAATAGTGATAATAGCCTTTTAAGCCGGATACGTTCAGATATATGTAATAGCTCCAACATTAAATCAAAAGGCAATAGAAACTTTATTTAAAATTGTGAAATATTACTTTAAATTATTATTTATTTTTACTCCTTTTTCAGCTCTTTCATTAACATGTGAATTTTTAATTTTATTTTTATTTTTATAACAAATTATTACAATTTTTTGTCAGGCAAAATATTAAAAAGTAGCAACAGCTTTTACACACGTGGCTCATATATACATACATATATGAGTATAGCTTGGATGATCAATAAAATGACCCTATTTAACACCCTATTGATCCATTAATTCACTTAAAACCTTGTCTTATCTCTGGCGATCCTTTCTGGCTGTCATAACTCTTACTTCAGTGGAAGTCAGCAAAGACCTTCGAACCTCATTCGATGGCTTTGGACTCGATCAGAGGATCGTATACGTTACGTGCGAGTATAGGCAATAACAATTAAGCAAACCTTTACAGTTAAGCGACCCTCAGAGCTCTGTCTCAGTCGTTATCAATAATGCCACTTCACACCGACAGTGGAACCAAAAAATGAGTAAAAATGAAACGTAAAGATGGTCAACAGTAATAAAGGGAAGAAGTGAGAAGAGGGGATGAGGGCAGTAGAAGGGAAGAGAGGATCATTGTTGTTACCGAGGGAATAATGGGAAGTCAAACTCTGTTTTTGGGGCGTGAAAATTGACAACGTAAATTGCAAAATACAATACACAGAAGGGAGAAGGAGGAGGATCGTCATCGTCATCGTCGTCATCATCATCATCATCATCATCATCGCGCCAGGAGTGAACAAAGTGAACGTGCGAAGACTTCACACTTTCAAAGTAATTTTAACACATTTCAATTAAAAAGGCCGCCAGACTTGTAAAATTTAATTAAAAAACCTTTAAGGATGCATGCACAAGGGATCAATAGAGAGAGAGAGAGGGAGAGTGAGAGGGAGAGTGAGAGGGAGAGTGAGAGGGAGAGAGGGTGAGGGGGACATATAGCGCCTGGTTGTTTGGTGTTGCTGCGTTAATTGAAGGTCCGTTGTTCGACTTTTTGTAATGGGTAAAAGCTATTAACAGCCTGTCATAATACAGAACCGGGCCAACTGTCCCGGTTATCTTTTAAGGTATATGCTTTTCAGCCGGCATCAGTGTTGGCCGATTCTCCCTCAATATTCTTTTAGCCATGAAAATTTATCAATCTACATAGAAAGTAAACCATGACTTACTTTCCTTCTCCGCAATTCAGTCAGAATGATGCTCCATCGATGTCAGGCATAGATAAAGATCTATAATCTAGTCTTAAAATTATTTAAAAAGTTTAAAATACATTATATGGATGGTGGGAACAATATGTTCTGAAATGGTGTTATTTTTAGCTAAGATCTTTATCCCAGAATTAACAGTAAAAAACAGATTAGATTAGATTTAATTTCTCTTCAGATGACGGTATTCTGCTTTCAGAATTTCTTAAAAATTCCTTTTTTTCAGCAAGGAAAACAAAAAATTGTAATCTAATTGAAATTCTAGTGATTAAGTTTAACTCTTATGTACCCAAAAAGCTATAAATTATGTACTTACTTATTCCAGTTAACATATGATCCTAAGAGAAAAAGTAAAGGCAGGGGAGAGAACTCTTAAAATTAACTCTCGATACAACTCTTATTTTTCAGACAATTCCAGGACTTTAGTATAAATTCAGAGTGTAATCTAGGATTCTCTTACAATTAGTAAGAGTCGTAGAAAGTCTAAGCAAATCAATGAAGGAAATGTTCAACTAGTTTCTACTCTTGCAATTGTGTGAGTTGCTGCATTTTCTATCCCTGTCTCTCTCTCTCTGTCTCTAAATATGTTCATGGGCAATGTAAATTTAGCTTCTTTTGGCTGATTTGGTGTGAAAAACCGCCAGATAAATCAACACTGCTCTCCTCTTTTCCTGTTCCTGTTGCTGTTGTTTGTTGTTGCCGGTCGATCGATCGGTCTGGCTACTGGCAATGTGTTATTGTTTTCGATTTACGATATATGTATATAAATCATTTGGTTAATTGATAACCCGACGCTATTTACGACGACACAAATTAGAATTTGTGCTGCCAATTTATGAGCGGGTCTAACCAACTGCCTCTGCTGCTGCTTTTGGCCGTTGGGTGTTAATGGGATCGTCATCAAAAGCCATCAGAAATCATCGATTTTTCCAATGTGTGTAAATTTTCCATATATTTGGAAGATTTCCTCTCTCATTTACTAAGCACAAGTTTCCATAGTTTAGGTCTAAGGCGTGAGATCTAACGCGTCACGTTTTTCCCATGAAATTAACAAAATTTACGGAAGATTTTTCTTTCTTTTTTTTATTTAATACAACATAACCATCAAGATCATCAAGTTTTAGTTGCTAGGCAATCAGTACAGACTAACTTAAAAGCATTCCAACTTAAATAATTGACGGTCATAAATGAGCTTTATCAACACCCACAACGAGACAAGGCGTCCAATCGACCGATTGAACGACCCGGGGCCGAACGTCCGGCCACTGCCCCACCCCTCCTCTCTTCACACACACACACACACACACTCTCACACCCATCATAAGAAACAACTCGGCAGACTTGAGGATCACGCTCGTGACGGGTGCAACACGTGAAACAAGCGAAGGTCGCGTGACAATAACAAAATTCCATTCCATATAAATATATATAGAGAAATGTGTGCCTGTGTGTGTGTGTGTGTGTGTGTGTCTATATATGTACATAGTCAGCATCGGTTAATAGATGAGATAAGGTTGTCCATCAACAAGCTAACTAGCACAACAGCAGCGCGAAGCTTTTTATAGGGACCAATCAGCCAGCAAACTCACTTGCGAGTGGCGTGCGCGCTGATAAGATGATGATGGTTGGTCCCACCACCACCACCACCACCACAATCACCAGCACCACCAACAACCCATCGTACTCTCTCCCATCAATATAAAGTCCATCAATGCCATCGTGAAGGTTGGCCCATCCCCACCCCCTTTGAATAACAAATGTCAACGAAATTTCAACAACAAAAAACCCGAAAGAGATCGTTTTAAAGATATCAAAAGTAAGAGATTCAATCAGTTCTTACATAGTATTTATTGATTCGAAGGCAGGGGGGTCTAGTGGGTGGTAAAATCAATTATTTAAGGGGGGAAGGGGATGGGGATGGGAAAATTTGACACATTTTCTGCTCCTAGAATGGACTACTGACTGATAATTGTAAAGAAAATATGGCTTAAGCCTTACACTTTTTACATTTCCCATTAAGTTGGGCTTAGTTAATTACTAAGCCAAATTTTACCCTTTCTTGGAGATGAAATCGAAATGATTATTATAATTTTTCTGGTTTATATTAAATATATTAAATGAATTTAAATTAAGACATTTATTTTTATGAACTACTTTATTTCAATCTTCCGAATTATCTTCATAAATGATTAATCATAATTTATTATTTGAAATCAGAGACTGTGAAGTATTTAAATTTAAAATTTACTTTCAAAATCTTAAACGTCATATATATGATAAAAAGAAACTACTAAAATAATTTATGGAAATTTCTAAAATGTTATTTTTTTAGTTTTATGTTTTATGTGTTTCTTCTCGAATTAAAAAGAAATAAAAGTTATTAAGCTTCAGAAAAAAGGTTAACAAATTTCGTATCAGATATACTTTATTATACGAAAAGAGTATTTCATCATCGTCATATCAATGATAAGACAGAAACTGTTCAGTTTTCTATATAAAATTGACAAAAGCCCACAAAATGAACAAACAAACAAACAAATAAAATTTTAACGCCATGGAAATTTACCCAAGCGAAATGCCACGCTCTTGCCACCTCCCAACAGACGTCGCCACCCTCGATCACAGTGTCGATCGAGTGTGATATTTATTCCATAGACATTCATACAGTCACGGATTCACAAAGCGAAAGATCTCAGTTGAAGCTCATAAAAAGAAATCTTCAGCTGGGCATTTAGCGGTGTATTCAAAGTCACGGTTTACTGCATGCCACAGTCAGCGACATTCCTTCTTCACACACACACACACACACACACACACACACATACATGCACACTGTCATACTAGAAGGCAGGTCGGAAGGCAGGGCGGCACCTGATTAGTTAGTAAATATTCAAAGTCGAACCAGTTTCGAAGGGTAAAAGCGGCAGGGTAGAGGGGGTTCTTCAGGGAATCGGGGTTGAAGAGTTGAGAGATATTTTATTTTATATTTGTTTTTATAATTCCCCCCCAAACCCATTGACGTCAAAGCTTGTGGAATGGGCCATCAAAACAATTAAAATTGAATTAGAAAAGTCGCGAGACTTGGACCCGTTTATACCCTTCGCCTGCCCCCCGCCCCAATATTCATCGCCAATCGCCATTCCATTCCCATCTGTCGCGTTCTATCTTCATAAATATTGACTTGGATATATTGCAGAAAATTTATAAGCATATTTGCTTATGCCTATTTTAAATATTTTTCTGAAATATTTGACTTGTTTTCGAGACAAAAACAAAACATATCTGATGATTGTTCATGAATATTCATTAGGTGACTTTTTTTTTGCGTTAATACTCGTTGCTGTGGCGCTTCAAAAATTATATCTGTGAACTTGTTTTAAAAGGCATGATCACGTTGGTGGAGAGACGGCATGGGGGAAGTGTGTGAGGAATTCGTAAGTATTGCTCTTAATACGTATATATCTAACTATGGGACTTTACTGGCCTACATTTTGCAGACTCGCAGCCCTCTCTCTCTGCCTCACTTTCCTAATGAGTAGTCATCTATCGATTCAATGGAAAACGATTAAGGAATTCATATGACTAAACACGATTAATAGGATATATACAAATGTTTTAACTGATTCATATAAACTTTTAAAATGGGGGGAGTCCCTTATTAACTTTTGTCTTTAGTTACGTCAGACAAGAAAAAGTGCCAAGTTCTTATGTTTGCCCCTTAGTCAGTTTCAAGTTTGTTGGAGAAAAAAGCATAAAAAGAAAATGAAAAAAAATATCATCATTGGAAAGGAGAAAATAATGCTTGGCTAAAACAAAGTTGAGAATGATATATCTAATACTTAGTTTGAAGTTTATTTAAGTTGTTACAAATCTTACCTAAGGGCCGATTCTTCCCCAAATTAAGTTAGGCTAAAACGCTAAACTTCAACTTGATCTTTATCCGATTGGCAGATCATATCTGCAGATGGTTAACACTTTATATCTAGATCTTCTTTAATTTTGAAACTTAATAAATCAATATAGAATATATTGACTTTCTTATCTCGATATTGTCGTGTTAATTCTTTAACTATTTTTTCCTTAGTCATCGTTATGAATCCATTTTTTAAAAGTAACTTGTCATCGTTTACCAAGCATTTTGTCATACTCTATCAAGTGTTGAATAATTTTGTCAAGTTTTCAGAATCTTAGATCAAAATATGTATTATTGATCAGTTTTGATAACCATTTAAAAATTGATTCGAAATTTTCTGCTCTAATCGATTCAAGGCTTTGATTTGATTTTTAGGGACTTTTTGTCTATGACTCTCTTTAGAGGTTTTTTTTAAAAGTGTTTTGTGGTTTCGGTCTTCGTTTTTAATTGCTTAGAAATAAAAAGTGTATATTAACTACGGCCTGGTTTTTTTTATTCAAAAATGAGATGTGTTTATTTCAAACTCATAAATTTAAACAACTCCGCCCAAAGGAATTCTGTTTTCTGTTTCAGGGGAAGTTGTATGTCTGGGATATAATTTATAAAAGAACACAAAAGCAAAACGTAAGCACAACCAGTTCAGAAAATTAGAAATCATTTTTTTTATGCGATGTATGTCGCGTGAATTTTTGGCTAAAACAGACAGACAAAAAAAGCAGTAAATGTTCGAGTTGGGAATTGATGTTTATTGAATGCCCTATATGGGAATTTAATCGAATTTTCAATGTAGGATGTAAAGTTAATATGTATATATCTAGCGGTGGTGATGCTTCCCTTTTTTCTTCCTTTTAGTTTAGAGCTTTATATATACTAAATACATAAAATTGAGGTTAGTAAGTAATTTACACATCAGTGCTGAAAGTTAC
Organism: Drosophila insularis; assembly: GCA_018903935.1. Taxonomy (NCBI): domain Eukaryota; kingdom Metazoa; phylum Arthropoda; class Insecta; order Diptera; family Drosophilidae; genus Drosophila; species Drosophila insularis. Next base: position 8,296,587 of record JAEIFP010000150.1, read on the forward strand.
TAAAGTGCTGGTGACCCCGATGCGTTAGTGTTGAAAAGCATAAACCGTTTGCCTCAAATGCGCTCTGTTACACTGATATTTCGCTCCTCTGATTATAATAAGTTTGGATCCATAGAAGTAAGTATTTTATATCCCAATTTGCTTCATTAATATAGATCATTGATATCATCAATATAGTCGCATAAACGTTTTAGTCATGCATATTAGAGTAGGGTGCGGAGGGACTTACGTTGGGCCATGATGTTGGTTGGTTGGTCGGTTGGTTGGTTGGCCACCAAAAGGGCAGGGGGGCAAAGGCAGAGAGGAATATAAAAATTATTTGAAACTTGTTTCTTGTGCTTGCGTTTTTATTAATCTTAATGAATGTTAAACACTTTTATCAGAGGAATACGACGACAGGCGGCGTCGGCCATAGTATATACAGCACGCGTCATTTCAAATGCCTTAGCATTTACGTCAATGAAGTCTCGATGTCGAAGACCAAGACGAAGGTGCCTGGTGCTTGGTGCTTGGTGCTGGGTGTTCTCTGCTCCAGTTGGTTGGCTGGTGGTAGTATTTTAATCAATTCAACATATTTTTTGTTCAGCTTTGCTCTCTCTCTCTCTCTGGCTTGTTGTGTCTCTTTCTTCTTTGGTTACTTTCCAGGGCGTTTCACCTATAAGAGATTGCATGTATATTACCTTTTTTTTTATTTTTTAATATTTCTTGTTGTTGTTGCGCTATCGTTGGATCTTGTCAATATTTGCCAGTCACTTTCTTATTTGCTTTGCCTTGCAAGACAGAGACAGACAGACGGAGAGAGACAGAAAGAGGGGTAAAGGGATGTCTGTTCACTTGTCAAAGAGTCGTTGACGTTCAACGATTCGACCTGGCATGCCCTGGCAATGGCTTAAGTTGCCAGCCTTACTTACCTATCTACCTGCATGCCTGCTTACCTACCTCCTTTCCTCACCTAGACAAAGTGTATCAATATTTGCTATAGCTCTAGGTGTGACATTACTCATACGCCCGTTTGGCACGTCTTAGAAGTTGCAGCTAATTAGCTGCTTTGCTTAAACAAATATCGAACTACATGTGTACAGAGAGTTCGAGAGATGTGGAGAATCGCCGAGAGAGACATTTCTCGGTAGTTAAAAGTAGTTCACACCTTGCAAAGGCTCACTGGGTTCATTTACAAATCGCTCCTTAATTTGTTTTTTTCGTACAGAAGGCAAACTTTGTTTCAGTAGCCTAACAAAGGTTGGTCTCTTTCGAAAAGGATGTGGTCAATGGTCGATGCCTAGAGAAGGATACATTCGATACAATATTATCGATATTATTAGAAATATCAAGTAAATAGGAAAGATCTAAAATGAAGGTAACTTTCACTTTCCTCTTCTCAGTCTATCTTAATAAAGATTTCGTAATGATCGTTGAAGATCAACAATAACTAGAGCAGAACACAATTCGATAACTATCGATTTCGATTATTGGTAGAAAAATCATATATATAAGAAAGATCTGACTTAAATGGACTTCCCAATTGCCTCTGATGGCAAAAAAAAGCAACACCAGATCAATTGCCTGCCACATGCATGTCCCAGCCTCTTTTTTGCCTCTTTCTCTCGCTCTCTCCCTCTCTATCTTTCTCTGTCTGTCTGTATGTCTGTCTGTCTGTCGGGTCGCCTCTGTGGACCATGGTATCATCATTCGAGTATATTGAGTTGTTATGGCCAACGCCTTTGTTTACCCTGACGTTGTTGTTGTTGTTGTTGTTGGCAGCGTCGTGTGCGGCTGTTGTTGCCGCTTCTGCTTGGTGTGCCACTGAGGGAGAGAGCTAGCGGCGAGCCGGTTGGACCTAAATAAATATTGTGCCCCAGCAAAACTTGAACTGACCCTGACTGGCTGGCTAGCTGGCTGTCTCACTACCTGTCGGAGCTGGCACAGTGGTTCCATTGATTTATTACAAAATACAATGCAAAATGCATTTATGATATTAAAATGTAATTATAATTTATGTATTATCTTCCTCAGATAATGAGAAAAACAAACCCCCAAATAAATGGAGAGATGGAATGAGACATAATTGAAACACAGTTCCTGCTGCAGCTACTCCAAAAATTCTTGTTTCAACAATAAAATTGTTAAAATTTTCTCATTTCAAATCTACTTGGGCATTGTTTCGAGTTTTGCAACGATTTTGCAACTTTCTCAATTGAAATGACTAACATCTAACTTCTTTAAGCTGCATTTGACTGATTTATTCTCGAAACGGGAACAGAACTGAGTATTTTAAAAGTTGTGTTTTAAACTTTTTAAATTTTCTATTAACTTAAATATATCAAAGTTTTTTGCATTATTTGCTTTAAGCAGGACAATAAGAAACTTTTGATGTTAAAATTTATTTGAACCACTGTGCTGTCCGCCATTTGCCCAGAAATCAGTTCCTTTAGGTCCGTCAGTCAGTCAGTCAGTCAGCAGCTGCCCAGTGCAGCAAATTGTTCAATTACACAAAAGGCTGGCGACTTGAGCTACTTTAAACTGGCTGATGGGCTGATGGGTTGATGGGGAGGAAGGGGGAGACCAGCAAACAATTTGCATTTTGTAGCGAATCGAAACGATGCATCCTCCTGTCCAAGTGTGTGTGTGTGTGCGGAATCTTTGCATCTCATAATTGCAAGCGACTTGGATGGACGTTAAGCAAGTTAACACCCCACAGGAGGAGCAGCTGCAACTTGGCAACTTTAATTATTTTCAGTCAAAAGACAAAGAGACAGAGAGAGACAGAAAGACAAAGGAAGCGAGCAAGAGAGAGAGAGAGAGTTGAATAATGGCCGTTGCATTACATGAAAATTGTCCATTGATCTAAAAATATGGCTGCCAGGGGCAAAACCAAAAAATATATATTAAAAAACCAAAAACAATGGCCACCAAGCGAGTCAAATTTTCCACTACTCCAAAAACAAAAAAACGCCGATAAGACCCCCCTTGACAATCGATAGATGGATGGACGGATAGTTAGTGAGTTAGCTGCTTAGTTAGTTAGATACTTAGATAGACAGGCACTGGCTGGCTGGCTAGAGTTACTGCGTCAATCAATTAGCTAAAAAAAAAAAAAAAAAAAAAACGACCACCAATACCAGCAAATGTCTCGATATTTATTTACGGCAACGTACTTATAGTTTAGGTAAGGTAAGGGTTTTTACATGGCAACAAATCGATCGATCGATCTATCTATCTAGTGATCGTGTCAGCCTTGCAATCACGTTGTACATGGTGCTGCAGTGTGCGACTCGAGGCTAATTATAGACATGGGACGGCGCAAATTTCATACTTTTACCCCACAACAAACCCTCCGCCCACCCACCCCCCATTAACTGTGATCGTTCGTTCGGTCTACGTGATTATGTCTGTGTCACACGACCAGGCCAACCCCAGTCTCCATTCCATTTCATTCCATTCCATTGGAGAACCATAGCGTCAGGTGTTGATAAGAGAGGAGAGGAAAGGCAAAAAGAAAAAAAAACACTCGACACAACTCAAAGCCGAGCACAACAAAATAATTATTGATAAAAGCTAACGACGACGCCGGCGACGTCGGTGACGGACAATGGAGGGCAGGCGACAGACGACTATGGCGAACGACTTGAATACATGTTGCAAAGGCAAACAACAAAACAAGCTCAAAAACACTACAACAAATTCATGGAAAATTTTTCAACAACGCACAGTTCATTGCTTGGGGGGTGTAAAAATAGCATACGGCAACCCAGAGCAGAGACCCAACCTACGTACCACCTCCCACTCCCACTTCTCCTCGTCACCATTGAGGGAAGGAGAGACGCATTCGTCATGGCACACGCAAAAAGTCATGCCCCGTAGCGAAGTAACTAGATAAAAACGATAAGCAAAGAGCTAACTAACTGCTTGCCTGACGTTTCCCTCCCCCTCACACACACACACACACACACACACACCCTATCGTGTTCATTTCTATATAGACTTAATCACGAGCACGAGTTTTGGATCTCATGATAAGATGTTGGGAACAGTTGGTGGAGGCGGATGTAGTCATGCTCCCTATATGCTGATAAGCACAATATCTCTGTCCCTCTCACTCTCGTTGTGTGCGTGTGTGTGTAAGTATTCCAATGAATCCAACTCAATCGCCAGGGACTTGGTCAATTTTTATTTCAAAGTGTTATTGACTCGCCGCCGTCCATGGTCTGTCGAGTGGGCTCGACTGCGCCAAGATAACCACCGATCGTGTGTTTGTGTTGGTTTGGGAGGGGGGTGAGGGAGGGTGGCATTAAACAAGAGTTGCTGGAGGTGGTGGCGGTGTAAAGGTTATGGCAAGCCAAGTCAATGGGAAGTTTCTCATTAAATTCATATTGCATTGTCAAATTTTTAAGCCTTTTAACCCATTTTGACTTTTTCGCTTTATTTAATTACAATTAATTTAATGTTTATTTTCAGAATTCACTTAGTAACAGCAAAATAAAGCACACTTTAACTTTTTAATATTTCAAATTAAATATCAATTAACATTTTTATCTAAAATTCTATTCATTAAAATTATGGCAATTAAGAGCTATTTTTAAATTTCACCCTCTGCAAATGTTATAATTAAAACTACAAGAAAATATCTTTCACATATGTACTAATGGATTAATAATCTATTGACGTGATGGCTTTTCCAAAAGTTACTCATACAGGTGGATCAATATTTAATATAGACTTATTCTGTTGGACTAATATATGCATATATCTCTATTAATTTTTGTTGTTGGTTTGGCTTTGAGGTTGAAGTTAATTTTTTGATTTAATTTTGATTTACGAAATGTATAATTTTGGTCAACTGCCCCCTTAAGTATGCAATCGATAGCTAAAAAACTTGCTTTTGAAAAGAAATATAATATATTTGGAATATTTTGAATGTTACAAACCTCCTAAGAATATCGTTTTTCTACGTTTTCTAGTTAAACTTTTAAAATTTCTCCATTCGGTAAAATAAAATCATTTATTGACCATCCATTGCACACTTTAGGGGGTAAATTTAACTTATTCTAACCGATAGATTATGTAGTTTCAATCCAAAGTCAATACATTGAAATCTCTATGCTCTTAAAAGTGTTGGATCATTTTATTCAATGCAATTTAATGAAACATTAGTTGAAAAGTAAATTTTGATTTTAAATAGAAACATCTATTTAGGTTAATAAAATAGGTATTTATTTATTTGCATTCTCTTCAATTAAGTACTCCGACTTTGGTTAGATCAAACCACTAAAAGAACCTATCAACACTTGAACATATAAATAAATGTGTTTAAAATGCTATTCACATACATGAACCTCTTAGTATAAAAGAAATGTATACGATCAATTAATGAGTAACAATTATTTTTGTTAAAGATTAAATCAGCTTCATGTGGTCATAAATTCATTCAGCTTGAGTGTTTTTTTTTTTTTTTTGTTTTTCATATGGGAAAAACATTGTTTGTTCTTTTATTACTTTTTAACCTTAATAAGACCTTTTTGGAAACCGGCCACACGTCAATGAAAGAGTCCATTGTTGGCAATATCTCACGTGGTATACGATTTAAAAGAACGCGTAGTAAGCCATATAGTAGTAAGTACGTATATCGATCTATATTCTCATATCAACTATTTATAAGTATATATATTCGATACCCTTCACCTAGATAACAGAAAACCCCACATCGACATCGGCAATACACAACACTTCAATTTGGCTCTCTCTGAGACAAAGTCCAAAACGAAGAAATGTCTGCTCGGTAATAAAATGCTACTCAACATATGCCCCACAATCAAATAAGTGTGTGTGTGTGTGTGTGTGTGTCGATTAGCAAGTCCAGGGGGAGACATAATAAAAAATAAAAAAATAACAATAAAAACTAATATTAATAATCCGAAAATCACTAAAAATAGCCTATCAATCATATATAGCGTATAATACGCGCCCTGAGTGCGACTTAATCTAATCGAAATCTTAAAACGGCGTCTAGGTAAACAACTCTTGAGAGCCAAGAGTGTTAAAGTTGCCTAATTAGTTGGACGTAAGCAGATGTCATAAAAACTTACCATTCCTCCAAGTGGTTATTTGTATTTTTAAATGACGAAAAGCAGGCGGCACTTCACTCCCAACCTTAAACCCAAATCCCAAGCATTGCGGGTCTTAACTTATCAAATCAATTGACATGTTGACCTTAATGCCCGGCCCAGCATAAGAAACCGAAAAAGAAGAAAACAGAATATGTACAAACAACAACAGAAACTACCACACACAGTGACTCGGTAAAATTGTCAGGCGATTCTGATAAGCCTTTGCGCCTAACCTTGTCAACAGTTCCGTCTTTGTAAGCTCTGCTTCCGCGTGAAAAAAACGAAAAACAAAAACAAAAAGCAGCAAAAAGCAAATAACCAAACTGGTAATGACCGACGATAAGCTTTTTTTTTCTATATAGGTAAACAGGGAAGTCGACCCTTGGCATCTTCTCTTCAGACGGGCAGTCAGACGGACAGACTGACAGACAGATAGAGTAACATTGGCAACAGGAAGTTGCTTGCTGGTGACAAATCTCAAGTGCTAACTGTTGTCCCATTGCCATAAACTATGATAACTTATAATTTCTGAGAAAAACGAACAATATATAGGAAAAACAAAAACCAAGAAGAAGAATAATACACAATAAACATACAGAGGGCTGACTTATGCTTCATCTGTAAAATTACCGAATCATCTATACTCTTCCCGCATATGACTTTTGAGTGGTGACTACTTGAATCGAAGGACCTTTTTGTGTTAGAAAAGGATACTTCAAATATATATATACTTCAAATACAAGTATCCAGCAAGCAAAAAAGTCATCTAAAGGACAAAATTACTATTACTAAGCAAGGATTATAAAGGTGGGCATCTAACTAGATATCACGGAGTGTACTTATCAGTTTAAAGTATATAGTTATAAATAACTAGTAAGATAAAAAAAATTAAGTTTTTTTCTAGAAAACAAAAGGTCTTAAGCTCCCTAGTTTATATTTTGTACTTTTCTCAAAGGCGGAGTTCTAATTTAATGGGACGGAGTGTACCTGCTAAATATATCCATCTAAATCGATTTAGATTTTTCCTAGAAAACGAGAGGGCTTGACCTTCCAGGGTCAATTTCGTTTGTTTTCTCTAGCATGAAAAAAAATCCCCTTTATTTTTGGGGATCCACCTACATATATTGATAAATGATTGTTGCAAAACTTATGAACAAGATGAGTATACCTTTTCTGTTAGGTTTTTGTGGCATACAGTCAGTGGGTTAGTCAGATCAATAAACCTGTCGTGGAAGTCAGGAAACCAGTTAGCCAACTGGCCAGTTAAGTAAAGATCAACGAGCGTTTACTACTATTATTAGAGCAAAGGAAAAAAGAAACTTTGTGTGATTTGTGATAAACGGAAATGCTTTTCCAAAAGCAATGCGGTGTGTGCTGCCCGTTTTCCGCCAAGGAATTCACACACAGATGGCACAGTTCCGTTTCGAGCCCCCGGGGGGCGGCGGCGACAGATCATCATCATCATGAAAGGCCATCAAAGTGCCACTGACAGACAGGCAGAGATAGATTTTCTATATGGACAAGTGTATTTTTGGAGTCTTCTCTATCAGTCGATGTGCTTGACCTTTGCCTCTGACAATAAGCCGGGTCTGGGTTGGCCCCTGCTACTCTATATATACGTAGCTTTGCATGTACATATGAGACACGCTAATGATGATTACCATAACGTATTTGGCGAGCGCTCGACTGACCGATCAACCATTCGACCGATCAACTGACTATACATATGTCCAATGTATGTGTATTTGGCACGAGCTATTCAGCACGAGCAGCACGCTCAATTGGCGGTGGGGCTCGTGTTGCTGATTGCCAGTTCTTTGCTCTGCCCACAAACAGTTCAGCAACCACCACCACCCCACCCCATTGCCACTGATAATCATCTCGTGCGTCAGCAAAGCCCGAGCACTTTAGACTTGGAGCTGGGCCCCGGCGGGCTGAACTGAACTGGTCACGGGCCAGCCTCAAAGCCCACAGCCCACAAAAATATCAGTTTGTGTGGTTTTATTATACCCTGTCACCTGTTTGGTCTATCAAGGGGTATCTTGGAATGGAGCAAACAAACTTTATGATTTTTACGTATGTATGACTAGTAGAAATTTGGTTTCTGATTACTTTGATTTTAAACTTTTTCTAGAATCGACTATTGATCAATCAATAAAAGGTATATTAAGATTATAAGGATTACAGAATATCACAATGTCGATCATCTTAGGAGTGGAATTTTTTTCGTTTTCAGCAATGCAAAAAAAAAAGGCATATGTATATGCATAAGAATATTTATTTTTTTGTTGTTTTTATATGGAAAAAAATATGTACAAGTCGGAGGAGTACCTAAAGTGCGCTTCTTTGTCAATCGGAGCACTCATTATTTTTCTACTATTATTTAAATGTATATATGTGGAGGTAGATTCCTGTCTATTATATATTTTATTGATAAAAATGAACTCGTGAATAGAGTGTGGACCACATGTTGAGAATCTTTGAATTTTGTTGTTCAGTTTCCATGACTTGATAGAAAATCTTAGCTAATTTTATAATAAAACCTATTAAAATTGTATACATTATTTTTATCCATTTTGCACTTAAACCTTTGCACCTGTTTGCAAGTTAAGTTCCCCCAGGTTCTTAAAATTTCTAGAATTTTGTTAGTTTTCCTTACAGTAAATCTAAGTTGGTTAAAGTATTAATAAATGTTTTATTTCTTCACTTAATTGAATTAATAATGTATTGAGATGTTTTCTTCTTAAAGATAAGGACCTCTTCTAGCTGTCTTACTCGTTCATTTGAATTCTTAGAATTTTAAGAAATAAAACCTTTGTTTTAAAAACCATTTTGAGTTTTTACTACATATATATTTTCTTCAAATTCTAACTAGCATTAGGGTTGGTTGTAATTAGTATAAATAAATAGATATTAATAAATTAATTCACTCTCTTTTTCATTTCTTTTCTCTTTAACTCGCCTTTTGTTATAATTCCCAACTAGTTCTAGTGTCTTGTTGCAATGCTTTGCTTGAGTAGAATGTATTAGTTCTTGATTCTTAATGAGGGAATAAATAATCTAAGCTATCAATTTCATAAAGCTTTAAATATAAGTTAATAGTGGGTTTCATAAATTGGTAATGTATATCGAACTGTTCAGTTTCTTATTAAAGCTTTTTGTGATAACTTTTCGTGTGGCGTACGACTTCTGGCTATATTGTTCATTCAAATTAAAAACGCCATCATGATCCATTAACCCCATGGCGCTTTGGGCCACCTTTCCCCTCCCCCAACCCACTCAAAGAAAACGATCTATATACCTAAAATGCTATACATACGTATATGTAAATATATATGTACATATGTACATATATCAAATCCATCGAGTCGATCGGTTGCGATCGATCGATCTACAATAATAATGTGAATGTGCAAAAATAAAAAAGGCAAAGAAAAAAAAAAAACCAACGCTTTCGCGATCAAATGCACGTCGCTCGTTTTACCCGTTTGTTTCTCTCTGTGTGTATGTGTGTGTGTGTGTGTGTGTGTGTATGTGTGTATCGCTTGTTTGCTTGTGTGTATATTGGCCCCACATTTGGCGTCGACGCCGGCTGCGGCACGTGCCGCACAATCTTTATGCGATTTCATTGCTCGCTCTCTGCTGCTCCCTCCCTTTCTCTCCCCCGCCTCCCGCGGTACACCACACCCTTCCTTACACCGTCGCCGTCGTCGTCTTGACGTTTCCGTTGCTGTTGTCGGTTGTTTGCTTATATGAGCTTTTGTTATTTTTCCACCCGTTGCTATTGACTTTTGCTCTGTCGCGACGTTGTTTTACTCCTCTTCTCTGCTTCTTCAGCTCATGATCATTATGCTTTGCACTTATTGTTAGTCGCACGTCTGACCATATTATGGCAATTATGACCACACATATAGATACACGCCATATGTATGTATGTGTGTATATGGTATATCATCATTATCATGCTTATAGCCCTTTAATTTGTTTCATTTCGATGTGAAACGAAATCGAACTTTATTGCAGCGCGTGTGGAGATTTGCATTTTTAATGCCCTTGCCAATAAAAAATGGGTACATTCATTTTGATAGCAAGTTTCCAGAGCAATTTCCAACTTGATCTTGACTCCTCGCAAAGCAGAGATACAATATACAAATGTGTGTAGCTAATATGATTGTATTTCAGATTGTAACTACTATATCATATGGCATTAACTTATGTCTAACACTTAAACTTCAAATCTGTTTTAATTTTGTTTGAAATCTATCAATAATCTCTTGCAATATGTGGATAGAATTGAATTAAGTTAAAAAATTGCAAAGGGTATGCAAAATTTCGTCAAGGTTTTTTTGTTTTTGGTTATTTGTTTTTTTGTCTTAGTGGGTCACGTTGTGAAATTTCATTGTTTGGCATAAATTTCTTTTTCCTTTCCAGCTCAATTTTCTTTTACTCTCTTTTGTTTTGGCCCCCACTCCCTTCCCTGTGCCTTTTGTTTACGTAAGTGAACGAATTATGTAAGCGTTGCATTGACTTTGAATTGGAATTTCAATTAAATTTGAGCCATTTAGTTGACATAGTCGATATTTTGGTTTTTGTTTTGCAACTTTAGAAGTTATTGATTTTGGAATTTGCAATGTAGAAATGCACACCCTACACTATAAAATTTGGGTCATAAGCAATGGCAACTTACCAATATTTTAAACATTTAAGTTAAGCTAAGGCGTTGAGAACATATTCTTAAAAATTAGTGATAATTTAAAAGTTATTTTATGTAAATGTAATACAATACATAATCCTGCTTATGTACATATATGCATCTGTATATGATCAATTTTTTACAAATTGTTTCAATTGTAAATCATATAAACTAAAAACCTATAAAAAAAATTTTAAAAATTCTAATCAAAAGAGTATTTGTATTTTGTTTTAATTTTCGAAACCTTTTTTTTAAATATTTTAAAAATCTGCAATTAGTTATCGATTTGTCGGCCTGCAAATGACTTTTCAAATTTCTTTTGTATGTAATAAAGCTGCAAATTCATCAATGGGATCTATCGATAGTTTGATCCACTATCGATGGTTGTGCACCTCTAGTATGTATATCGATAATTTTCAGCTACTCTTTACCATTAGATTCAAACAAATTTTTAAAAGCAAAGTTGACCTTCCATACTATTTTAATGTAGGGCTTTATTTTGTCTAGACTTATGTAAGAATTTATTGGTTTTGGGCACTTCTTACGCAAGCGCCGCATTGACAAACAAAAAAAAAAAACAACATCAACACACTCCAAAAAATAAGAAGTTAAAATAAACAAAAAAAAACTGTTGATATTTAAAATTTATTGCTGTTGTTATTGCTTGCTACACGCAGAAGGCGGCACGCTCTTGCAAAGCAAACAAAAAGAAAGGGAAAAAACGTGTAGATTTTAAATTTTGCATACGTTTTTGGTTTTGGTTTTGGTTTTTTGTTTGACGAGAGTAGTACTAACCCCACTGGTCATCTTGGATACTGGATGGGTATTGGAGCTTCGGTGGGTACTCTAAGCGTAATGACGAAAACGTGCCGCGATTGGCATCTTATTGGTGAATCTATTTTCGTTTCAATTCAACTTGGAAACAAAGCAGCCAAACTAATAGCTAAAGCTAAAGTTAAGGTTAAGTATAATAAGAGAGAGAGAGAGAACGAGAGAGAAAGAGACACACAAAAAGGATGGGAAAACACATCAATCGATGGCGCAATCATCAGACTGACTTCAATGGCCAAATAAATTAGAACACGCGCGCGCGCGGTCGCTCTGTTTAATTTAACCTAAAGCCAAAAACTATTTACATATGCTTGATTTATGAGGCATTTTTTATCAGAAGTTTTGTCGGAATTATTGGCTTAGGTAGAGGTGATAGTTGGTGGGTGGGTGGGGGGAAAACCCGATGCCGACATTGCCATCGACGCCATTGACACCTGTGGCCAGTCGGGCGGGGTAAAGCCTTAGACTCCCATATAGCCATTTCCATACGTCGGCGGCATTTGCCTATATAACATCAATCAAACGCCCACACACACACACACACACACATACACACACACACACACAGACAGACACACAAGTCTCACCTCATTGAACTAATTGACAGAACGTCAGCGGCAAATTGGATGTGAAACGCGACATTTGTTAAGGGTGTTTGATAAAGAGCGAGAGAGATAGAAAAGAGAAACTATAGTTCATAAAATGATGGATTTACGATGTTATTAACCCTTTGATTGAACAGCGGAAATACTATACCTACCTACTATATAAATTAATACATACAAACTTACTCACCTCTATCCGTGGCCCATAAAATTCTAAATTGATCACATTTATTGTATTCAGTTCTTGTCGTCACTTGTAATACATAAGTATACAGAAGGCAATTGAGGGAATGTGCAGCTAATTTGTCTTATGCAATTTCCATGGACAAAAAGTATTCAATATTCTTTGAGAATTTTGAGCAAACGAATTTATGTGAACTGCATCCGAATTCTTAGTTTCAGAGAATTCCATTAATTTCCTAAACATTTATAAAACGAAAGTAATTGAAAATAATATTTCTTGAGGTTTGGGAAGAATATCTTAGTCTTAGTCTTAGAATATCTTAGCAGATTTTTATTATTATTTATTTATTTTAGTTGAATTTATTGGCTTCAATATTATTTAACTATTTTCCAATAGCAATTATGTTAAATCGATATCTACGATAAAGTACGAGACAACACTGATACTTCCTTCCTCTCTGAAAAGCTCACGGCAAAGGACGTGTATCTTAACTCTCACAATGCATTATCCTGTTTATAACTTAAAAGATTTTGTGTTCCAGAATTAAGGTTTACATCTTAAAAATATGTCATGTGATTTGAAAAATAAAACAAAATGTATAATAGATTATTGAATATTGGAATATTCCTGTTATGGTATTAATTTGTTGTGGCTTGTGGCTTCTTGTTCATAGGTTTACCATAAGGATAATGAGCTTAAAGCGATGGGTTATCTAATATGAACTCATCGATATTTCATTTATGGTGTTTCTTATCGATTCTCTTAAAGTTCTCTTAATATGAGGAAATATTTGAATTTTTTAGCAAAGAGTCTAATGCAGTTATTGCAGTAACATTTTCTTTCCTTCTATTTACACGTACATGCATATGTGTGTAATGTGAGTAAAAACTTGGCCATTGATTACGTTGTCATTGTAGTTCATTGACCTCATATAGTAAGTCAGTTTTTTAGATCTAGAAAGCGATGAATTTGTAAAAAAATGTCATCACTATCACAAACGACATTCTAGCCATTGCCATTCATTCACATTGTAAACTTTGTCTATAGTCATAATCCATAAATCTAAATGCTATACTATATATGCATATACATATATGTATATATGTATGTATGTATGTGTACAATGTATTTGTATTGTGTGGAGTGTGCTGGGAATGTCGCCGCGAATTCCGCGAAACAAATAAAATAAACCACAATGAGGCGTGTGAATTCAGCTGCTGCTGCAGTCGCGTGGACTATGACAAACTATGACAAAACGGCGCCGGCGACGTCGACGCCGACGCCAACGTTAGCAGAGTTGCCGCCAGTCAGCAGCAGCAGCAGCTCACGCGCTGAAATTTGCTCCACTGGCGCGTGTGGCTTAAAATGCCCCGCCCCCCTACCCTACCCTACCCAGCCCCTTTTCGCCTTTGTTCGATCTGTCTGATATATACCTGTACCTGGCTCACCTAGCGACTGGTTTTTTTTTCCTTTGGTTTTTGTTTTTGTTTCCCATTGTGAGCTTTGTGTTTGTGTGACTTGCTTTTGGTTTTGTTTGGTTTGTTTTTTATTTTTCGCTTTGTATATTGTTTTTAATTTTATTTCCATTATTTTTGTTACTATTATTTTTATTTCAACTCTTTGCACACACGCTAGTTGCCCCTGCTGCTGATCGGCTAACTAATTTTTCATTTTATTTGTAGACGTTGCTTTCTTTTTTGGGGGAATTCCAGGTATATGTATATACATACATATGTATATATATATATATATATACATATTTATCTTGCGTTTGTCTAGCACTTTTGAGTGCGGCTTGAATAATATCAAAATGCCAAAAGAATAAAAAATGCCGAAATCGCCAGACAAGCGACGATGGCAATGGCAGACGTGACACGCTGCAAATTAGAATTAATGCCAGTTTAAGCGCTTATTTTTTGTGGTTTTGTTGTTGTTGTTTGTCTCTCCTTTTTGGCAGACGGCGCCATAGAAGTAAAACAAACAAACAAAGCAAAAAACAAAAACAAAACTTGATTAAAAAACTGAACAACAACAAAACGATTGAACTGCTTCGTTTTTATACCCTAAGCCAAAAATTGAGACAAGTTTCTCGAGAATGAAATAAAAGGAGGATTTGCAAAGACATCCTTAGTTCCATTTATTATATTTTTTATAAGTCATTTGAAGCAAACCAGTTGAATTTTAATCAAAGTTTCTAGTCAAAAATTTGTAGATTTTTTAACATTACGAAAATAGAAAAACATAAACAAATGAAATATATTTTCCAAATTGTACCTATTTGCTTTTTTATGGAATCAAATGTTGGTGAGGAAGGTTCCCTTAACATCTTGTTTTATATAAAAAAGAGTATAGAATTGTCGACTTGATTGAATGATTCTGACATTCTATTGTTTTTGTTAGCCATAAATTTGAAAGCCGTCGGCAATGTCTGGTCAAAAGTTGTTGAACATAATTAATGTAGAAAAGATAATTTGTCAAAATATGAATATAGAGTCTGGGATCTAACAAATTAGTCAAGATTCTTTTCTATTTTGTTGGCAAAAAATAAAAAAAAAACCTGTCTGACTTTGAAGTTTCAACTTTTGCTACATACATATTACATATACATATACGTTTTAATAGATTATTTTGATTCAAGTTGCATCCCTTAAAGTTTAAACAAGAACATAGAGCCAAAATTATCTAACAAAAATATATGGCAAACTATAATTTTTATATATGATTATTGAAATTATTTTAGAAAATGTAAATTTTTGTTGTAATCTTATGCAATCAGGGAAAAGTTTGCAATTGAATTATATATGACACGATTTATGCTCCAAGTAGAAATATAGATAGATGTCAGTGTGATTATTAGATTGACCAGATATATGTATACTCCCTTCTTAAATTCACTCGATGTGGTTTTGGAATCCCATCAATCCATTCAGCAGAGCGAATTGAGTCAGATGTCTGAAGGGAAGTCCTGAGATGTCCTGTTATTACCATAGAGACTGCTATCTCTTGTTGACTTTGTTCTTTGTGTAATTGCTCCGACTTTTATCTTAAATCTTAATAATATCTTAATAACTGCTTGGCTAATCAAAGGACATCCCTAAACACAATTAATGAAAAGTCCATCAAATACATATAAATGGGGCTTCATCCTGCCCTACATGCATTTTCATCACTTTAGAAAAATATTAGAAAAAAAAACAAGAGAACTTCTGACTTGAAGATAAAGTTTTGAAACAGATTAGAGTTCTATACAGATTTTAGGTGATAAAAAAAAACTCGTCTGATTCGGAAAGCCCCACTCCAAAAGAGTAAAAGAAGATGGAATATTGAAATGAAATGCAGAATAAATTTTTATTTTTGCATGTTTGCGAAAATAAAAAATGCATACAAAGTTCAAACAAGTCAAGCAAAAACAACAAAACAAAAAAAAAATTCAAAAGTCATATAATATTATTTATAGACTTATTTTGATTGCAGCTTTCAATAGAATTAAATACATACATATGTATGTGAGTGTTTTTTCATAGAGAGAGAGAGAGAGAGAGAGAGAGAGAGAAAGAGACTTGAACATAAAAATCTATATTTGTATAGAGTTTTTTATTCTGATTGATTAGATTAGAAATGAATGCTGCTTTGGCTCATTTTTCAATGATCTCACATGCATGCAAGGTCCATTAGAAAATGTCAGAGTACTATATACGAATATATATACTTATATGTATATATGTATGTTTGTATATAGGTTTTACCGCATTGGAATGACCGATTACTAAGCCAGTTAGCTAGCAAATTTCGTGGAATAGAAAAATCCTGCAATGCCGAGTTATATGTCAAATCAACTAAAGTCCACATGTGTGTTTTATTATTATTATTTTTTACTTTTTTTTTCTAATGAACTTGTTGCTTGTCTGATGATGTATTATTATTATTTTTTTTTTTGGTACATGCTTGGATGAATCATTCCCAATATAATGAGCGACATTCGCAAGGGGCAATGAGAGGGGGAGATGTTATTTCGTTGATTTGGAAATTTAATTTTATTTTATTATACTTTACTGTATCATTGTTGCGTCAACGTTTATGATATTATAACAATGACGTTGTCAGTGTACTTTGGTCTTCGCCTTTCGAGCGTTTTCGACGAGGCCAGCTACCTACCTACAAATACTTATAGTGGAAAACGACTACGACGACTACGTCAGCTGATAAGACGTCTTTCACTCTGGCAGACAATCAGTCATAATAAGCGCCCAAACTGGCCTTATCAATGGCCACAGATAAAGATAGAGAGAGAGTCAGGGGGAGAACACTTGTTCATATATGTATATATGGTGAAATACTGCAGCGCACGTAGACTTAGTTCTAATAGTCACCAGGAGGATTGGACTACTACTGTTGAGTACGTGTTCTACTGCATGGGCGACTATTATTTAGGGGCGTGTTATCAGGCCTTGTAAGGGCTATTCAGTCGCATGTTTCTATGTGGGTCAAAAATGAAACTTTTGATTAGAATTTGTTGTCTTGACGTCAGCTGAATGCCGGAACTAAAGTGAGAGAGAGATATAGAGATTCTGTGAGTGATCGTACGACACTTGATGACAACAAGATTTCTGACTTTTGTCTGGGAAATCTGCCCACCCACTACAAGGAATGCGAAATTGTCTAGAGATTAGATCTGATCGTTCGATTGGGGTAATTATTTTGGGGCTCGACTCATTTCCTCCCTCCATGCGATAACTGAAAAACAAATTCTCAGCACTGTGACTTTCATGTGACTTAAGGACAATGTGGGAGCACGTTCCTTTCATTGATAAGATCACATGACAAAATTGTCGCCAATTTTATTAGAAGGCTAAAAATAGTAAAAAACACAACACAAGTAAAAAAGCCACAAAAAAAAACCAAAAATAACATAACACAACTGATATGGAAATTTTTCTGTGTGACTCTTTTTTTGTTGTTGTTGTCGTTGTATGCTAATTAAGATATCAAAATCAAATAAATCTTATCAGGTGTTAAAAATCATAATGCCATCTTATATATATATATATATATATATACATACATATGTAGTATGATGTGTGAGAAATAGAGAAGAAAGGAATCAGAAATGCCAGCCAAATTACTAAGTAAATTAGGGTCTACTGTGGTAATCTATCAAGTTAGAAACTTTTTTGTAAAGGTTTTTTTGTAATTTTCCATCGGGGCATAGAAACTAGAACGAACTAAACAAAGTAGAGAGATGGGATGGGTCTGGGGGCAAAAAAAAAAAACTTCCATTCGCGCTTCTTGGGTGTGAATTGTCAACATTAATATTAACTGAACTGAAGTGGCCCTTCTCACGACTATGTATCTTGCTTTTTTTGAGGCCTCTCCCCCTTATTATTCATCATCTTCCAACGCCCAGTCTAAAAGTGTGTTTGTGTGTGTGTGTGTGAGCTACTGTATGGCAAGGTGCTACTTGCGTCATTATCGCATGGGGCAGGGATTATTTGGTTGGCATTGGTGTGGATAGACATTTGGCAGTGGCGACGATATCGCGATTTGCCCCCAGGCGCTAAGTTTTGCGGTTTCATTTCGATTTGGTTTCGATTGTTATTTTTGGCTTTCGCGCCATAGATTATTATTTGTCCACACACGGTAAAAATATGAATACAAGCTATGTATAAGGCAGAAAGGCTCTCGAATCGACTCAACTTGACTCTACCAATACATACAATGGCTATAGGTGACGATGACTGCTATATAAATAAAAGCAGTTCCAAAAATATAACATATAACAAAGAGGTTGAGTTGAAAGATTGATGGCATTGTTGTTGTTGTGGTTGTTGTTTGTCCAATATATATATTTATATATTTTTTTATTTAGGGGTTTTGTTTGGCGATGAAATAACGCCAAAGCGTGCCTCCAGTCAGGTTATTTTTATTGTTAATTAATACCTTTTATTTTTATGTGCGCAGAAAAAGTTATACATATATACCTAGCCATAGATACATACATACATATATACATAGGTATGCATATAATGTACATATCTCCCCCGTATATATGTATATATGTGAGCATTATGATCAACCGCAGACTTCGACATCGAGCAAAGCCGAACAAAATTTGCATTACAAATTTGCACCCAGAAAGACGTAGACTACGAAAGAAACAAAAAAAAAAAGTCACCTTGCTTGGAATTTCGTTTTTTTTTATTTTTTGGTTTTTTGCACAACAAAAACTCGCACAAAAATAAAACTTTAAACATTTATTTTCCTTACTTATATACGGAATGATTGTCCATATAACCAAAGAAAGCTGAAATAGAGTAACAAAATCTTGACTAAATATCAGAATTGCTAATGTAATCGAAACGATTTTTCTACCGTTAGTTCAAACGAAATCAAAAATACAGAACTTTATATAAAACAAAAAAAACCATGACCATAACAAAATCACGCTATAAAAAAACAACACAAAACAGGAAGGCAGGAATATACATATGTATATATGTTTGTACATATATATTTTCTTATATAATTTTATTTTTGTGGTCATTTTGTAAGAATCTATTTGTAATTCTCCCTTTTATGAAGTAATTCCCTGCATTTGAATGAATATGAAATATGTACATACATACATATATGTCATAGGATAGTTTCATTAAATTCAAAATCAACATCTTTGTGAGCACTTAGCACCAAGTATTTTATTCAAGAGTTTTTTAATTTAACATTTTTTAAAAGCTTCAAGAAGTGTGCTTACTTTATTCAATCGGAACAATTTCCTAAAACTTGTTTCTTCTTTTAAGGCCAAAAACTCGAGTTCGAATCCCAAACTCAGAAAAATAATGTAATTTCCAGGATTATTTGTTTATATAAGGCGTTTTTCTCACTATAGTAATATTTCAATTTTTGGAGGCAAAGTATTATATTTTTTTCCATATTCCAACTTCAATTTGAATGTTTTAAATTCGATAAAAATATTAGATAATTTTACCATATTTTTATCGTCTATCCTTATGTTATCGAAAAGAGGTATCACTAGTGACTAGTGTTGCCAAATAGACTTTTTTAACTCCGGGAGTTCTTAAAGCTGCGAAATCCTTAAGTGCGAAAGAGATAAAATATGGCCACTTTTATGGAACAAAAAGCACAATCGGTCTGCAATGAATTTTTGGTTTTTGAGACCTTTTTGTTTTCACACACTTGGGCAGGATCTGTAAATAGAATAGACTACCCTCTGGAAATCCATTTTTCATTTGGTATTAAGCCGATCCTGATCAGAAATTCAGGTTCATCTACGTACGATCCATGCACATAACTAATAGACTATTTATTATTGATCATTCCTATTAATACAATGTTTCGAAAATCTAAATCTAGACGAAATTCTTTAGAAATTTAATGTTTGCCATTATTTTCAATGTTACTAATTTGTTGGTATTTATTTTTAGTTGTTGATTAACTGATGCTTAAGCTAAATTTGTTAAAATTTGTGTTATCTGTTTCTGTCTATTTATTTCTACTGCTTATTAGCTTATTGGCATTTTTCTATCGAAAAGCCAACAACAGTCGACAATCGGCCAACCAAATACATAAATTTCAAGAGTGCCAAAGCCGGCGTCCGAGCCAACTTAATTTTGGAGTCCCAAGTCAGAATTAACTGGCTCTGACGCACCTGGAATTCCCCATAAATCAGTCAAAAATAACTAGAAGCGCTTGTTTGTTTGCATTTTTTTTTTTTCTTTTTCATGTTTCGGTTTTTTGTCTTGTGATGTGCTGGAATTAAACAGTAGCCTTAGTCCCAAAGCAAAACACAAAGAAAGACAAAACAATATATAAATATGTAGTAAATAAAACAAAACAACAGTAAAATTAAAACAGAATAAGCAAAAACAAAAGCAACAGCAACAACTGAAATCTCATTAATAAAGTAGTTGTGGTCGATGGATGGAATTGTTGTTAATATGCCAAATATTCGTATATACATTCAGATTGTGTTTAAAAAGACAGTTATAATTAATGCCTCAACACTGCCAACAAAATAATTACCAATATTAACTATGGAAATTCTTTGAATACCATTAACAATTAAAAAACTAAATTGATATCCGCACGAATCTATAGACCTCATAAGTAAGATGGATAAAATTATTTAAATTTGATAAAATTAGACCCTGCGAGCACGCGTTACCAAGAGTAAAAACCAAATCAAAGTGACCAGGTTTAATAACAGGCATGTATTTTTCGTTATAACTAACTACAGCCACACTATTTTCATTTTTATTGCTCCATTCATCGAAGTAGGCTTTAATCCAAACTGGTATAAATAGAGCACTTTAAATCAATTTCCTTCATTCATTTACTTGCCACAGCAAAGGCAACATCTCTTTTTTTCCTTAGTTTTTCCCTCATCAACTCTTAAACAATAATTGGACTTTACTTCAAATTAGGCTCGCATTTACACTTGAGCAAATCCAAATGGCTTTAAACGCTTTATCCTCGATACCAATACAATGGTCGATACAAGATATAGTTTGACCATATTTCGAAGGTTTCAGCAGTATGACTTCATAATAGTTTTACAGTTGTTCGATTTATTTTCCTTATTTTTTCCGTAAAAGTCAACTAGGGTAAATGCACATACAGAATTTATATGAGTATATGAAGTGCAACTCGATCGCCTTTCGACCGTTCCTAAAATCTGCTTTCGACGCTCTGCTTCTTGGATTATTTCATCGAATTGAAAACTATCCTGACACAAGATGTCATTGGGGACAGTTGTATTTGTTCCTTGCCACTCTCGTTGAGTGGCTTTAAACGCTTTATCCTCGATACCAATACAATGGTCGATACAAGATATAGTTTGACCATATTTCGAAGGTTTCAGCAGTATGACTTCATAATAGTTTTACAGAACTATTTTTTTTTTTCCTTATTTTTTCCGTTAAAGTCTACTATGAGTATATGAAGTGCAACTCGATCGCCTTTCGACCGTTCCTAAAATCTGCTTACGACGCTCTGCGTCTTGGATTATTTCATCGAATTGAAAACTATCCTGACACAAGATGTCATTGGGGACAGTTGTATTTGTTCCTTGCCACTCTCGTTGAGTGGCTTTAAACGCTTTATCCTCGATACCAATACAATGGTCGATACAAGATATAGTTTGACCATATTTCGAAGGTTTCAGCAGTATGACTTCATAATAGTTTTACAGAACTATTTTTTTTTTCCTTATTTTTTCCGTTAAAGTCTACTATGAGTATATGAAGTGCAACTCGATCGCCTTTCGACCGTTCCTAAAATCTGCTTACGACGCTCTGCGTCTTGGATTATTTCATCGAATTGAAAACTATCCTGACACAAGATGTCATTGGGGACAGTTGTATTTGTTCCTTGCCACTCTCGTTGAGTGGCTTTAAACGCGTTATCCTCGATACCAAGAATACCTCGATAGAAGATGGCCGATACTAGTATATATATGACCATATTTCGAAGGTTTCAGCAGTATGACTTCATAATAGTTTTACAGAACTATTTTTTTTTTCCTTATTTTTTCCGTTAAAGTCTACTATGAGTATATGAAGTGCAACTCGATCGCCTTTCGACCGTTCCTAAAATCTGCTTACGACGCTCTGCGTCTTGGATTATTTCATCGAATTGAAAACTATCCTGACACAAGATGTCATTGGGGACAGTTGTATTTGTTCCTTGCCACTCTCGTTGAGTGGCTTTAAACGCTTTATCCTCGATACCAAGAATACCTCGATAGAAGATGGCCGATACTAGTATATATATGACCATATTTCGAAGGTTTCAGCAGTATGACTTCATAATAGTTTTACAGAACTATTTTTTTTTTCCTTATTTTTTCCGTAAAAGTCAACTAGGGTAAATGCGCATACAGAATTTATATGAGTACATGAAATGCAACTCGATCCCCTTTCGACTGTTCCTAAAAACTGCCTTTGTCGCTGCGCTTCCCATTTATTTACATATTTAAATTTAAAGTTGCCACAGCATTAATACCTTAATACGCTGCTGGTGATCCACTGCTGTAGTAGGACTCCAACTAACCACTACACAGTTGTCCTCGATGCTTTGGCGATACTGGGCCTAATTCTACTATGTATTGCCTATCTCTGAGAAATATCCAGTAGGCTATGAGGCATCTAAGGTATGCCGCTTAAGAAATACGCCTCTAATTGGTACATTTTGTTACTTTGTTTTTTTTGCACCTAATCCAAAATTTTTAGCCACTGGCGATAAGAAAACTTATTACTCATAATGTGAATTCCTGGCCAACTGATGCCTGCCACGAAATTTCTTAACATTTTCCAAAGTTTAGGGTTCTGACTCACGCCTTTGTCGTCCCATGACGATAATCAGATGTCGTGATTCGAGAATATAGATATTTATGTTGACTATTTTCGTTTCGGGATTAGTTGGTAACATGATGAAATTCGCTCTGTTAATTATGCAATATGAATTCTCCTTATAAAAAATGAAGTAAGTAAGTCGTCTCGCCGACTTGGATATACCATACACCAGTAAAACAAATATATTAAATTTATAATAACCAATGCATTTTCGTATTTTTAAAAAAATCTGTTTGCATGCTTTTTAGAAGCATATCTTAGTATTTCGCTCACTCAAGCATTCGAGCACCCTAGCGCCCCCACCAGCCAACGGCCACTTCCGGCCATATGGAAAAACGTTTATATGCATAACTTGGCTATTTTTATTTTTATCAAATTTGGTATTTTGCTTGATATTAGTATCAAATTTAAGTGTGCTAAATTTGATTGCACAAGGTTGAAAATTACGGGAGATAATCGAATTTTTTCAAATTACGGGGGCGGAAAGAGGCGTGGCAAAATCTTTACACATCAAAAATGTGCGCGTTTACTAAGCAAATATACATACCAAAATTTGGGTCTCTAGTTGCTACGGTGTTTAAGAAAATCGGTTTTATATCTTTTGCGGGGGCGGTAGGGGGCGTGGCAAACATTTGAAACAAACTCGATAAGCGTACATATGACACGAGTCTACATACCAAATTTGGTGGCTCTAGCTCTTATAGTCTCCGAGATCTAGGTGTTCATACAGACGGACGGACGGACATGGCTAGATCGTCTCGGCTGTTGATGCTGATCAAGAATATATATACTTTATGGAGTCGGAAAAGCTTCCTTCTGCCTGTTACATACATTTTGGCGACTTTAATATACCATTTCACCCTATGGGTGTATGGTATAAAAATGATAATCGTCTTTAAAATTGATAATTATACCATACACCCATAGGGTGAAATGGTATATTAAAGTCGCTAAAATGTATGTAACAGGCAGAAGGAAGCTTTTCCGACTCCATAAAGTATATATATTCTTGATCAGCATCAACAGCCGAGACGATCTAGCCATGTCCGTCCGTCCGTCCGTCCGTCCGTCCGTCCGTCTGTCCGTCCGTCCGTCCGTCCGTCCGTCTGTATGAACACCTAGATCTCGGAGACTATAAGAGCTAGAGCCACCAAATTTGGTATGTAGACTCGTGTCATATGTACAAATGTTTCAAATGTTTGCCACGCCCCCTACCGCCCCCGCAAATGATATAAAACCGATTTTCTCAAACACCATAGCAACTAGAGACACAAAATTTGGTATGTATATTTGCTTAGTAAACGCGCACATTTTGTATTTATAAAAATTTTGCCACGCCCCCTACCGCCCCCGCAAATTAATTCTAGCTAGAGACACAAAATTTGGTATAAATATTTGCTTAGTAATTGCGCACAGTTTTGATGTGTAAAGATTTTGCCACGCCCCCCTCCGCCCCCGTAATTTGAAAAAACTCGATTATCTCCCGTAATTTTCAACCTTGTGCAATCAAATTTAGCACACTTAAATTTGATACTAATATCCAGCAAAATACCAAATTTGATAAAAATAAAAATAGCCAAGTTATGCATATAAACGTTTTTCCATATGGCCGGAAGTGGCCGTTGGCTGGTGGGGGCGCTAGGGTGCTCGAATGCTTGAGTGAGCGAAATACTAAGATATGCTTCTAAAAAGCATGCAAACAGATTTTTTTAAAAATACGAAAATGCATTGGTTATTATAAATTTAAAATATTTGTTTTACTGGTGTATGGTATATCCAAGTCGGCGAGACGACTTACTTACTTCATTTAAGAATTGTTTTTCATGCAACACGTGCGAGGTATAGCAAGGTCTTTAAACGGTGGGGAATTAATGTCTGAAACAAACTCAATGATAAAATTGATTAGTCGCCATTTGTGCCATACACGAGGTAGGTGGAACAAAAAATGAAATAAAATCATTATTGGCCTTGAACGCGACGACCGATTCAAGTTCAGCGGCGTCATGCACAAAAACAAAGCTGAAAATCCGCTGCCTGCACGGCATGCCCCACCCACGACGCGACGCGTCGTTCCAGAAGCAGCTCCCAATCCCAGTCTCCATTAATAGTTAGCCCCATTTCCGTCAGCTACCCGCAGGTTTCAGCCCCTTCAATATTCTATCTCTCTCTCTGGGATGATGAAGTTCCGGCTGAGTGGCAGACGTGATACTCCACTGCCGATCCGCTTCCCCTAAGACCCTCCTTCCCCGCGCACTGCATTGTGATCATTATTGTGTTATTTTGTTGCATACGTTTATTTGTTCATTGAACGCGCCTTTCGGTGGGTTGGGCTTGTGCGACGACTTTATTGCGCATACGCCACGTGAGCCAAACCGACTCGAGCTAAGCCAACAAAACAACCACTGAAGCTTGCACACACCCCAAAAACACACACACACACACACACAAAGGAGAAACAACAAATTACACACCAATTCTACCATCGAATGGGTCATTGGACCGCACCAAGCGACAATAACAAAAACAACATGGAATTTGTGCGATTATAACGACCTTGGACGACCTTGAATCGTTCAACTTTAAGTGGTTAGCGTGCCAAAATAATGAATAAAATAATAATAATAATAATAATTGTTTACACTTTCTTTGCAAACAATTGATTTTATATTTTGTATTTCGTTTTGTTTTGCTTTTCTATTTCGATCGCTTCCAAGAATTTTAGATATTTAAATTTGATTTATTAGTTTCAACCATGTTATGATAATTTAATTTTGTTTTTTGTTTTTGGCAAAAAAAACCGATCAGGAAAAAAGAAGAAAAGTTCACAATTATACAGTAGTTTAAATTAGGGCTTCAATTAGTTATAAAAATTGCCATCGTTTAATAAAATTATTAGAATCGTGTTGGTTTTATATTTAGGAAGATAAACTCGTAAGTTAAAGTTTGTTTTTATTCCTTCCAATAGAAAAAATTATGAAAACTCTGAACGACTAATATTTAGAGTAAATAATTTAGTTACTAGCGTAATAATTGCCATAACTTTGGAAACAAAATAATGTGATAAATATTTGACAATTAAGAGCGTAGAAAAGTATTAAGATTTCTTTTGGTGTTCTCAATTCTTGATTAATCGATTCGAAAATCGTTGGGTCTTAGTCATCATCAACATCTTCATTTAAAATGAATCATCGTAAATTGGGAGATCTTTTTAATTACATCTAAATTTTAGGTAACAGTTCTTTAGTGGAACTCACGAAAATTTCTGCAGGACGCATTTATATTTTAAACAGATTTTTGCAAGTTTTCAGCATAAGCTTGTGTTTTCAGGAACGGTCGAAAGGGGATCGAGTTGCATTTCATGTACTCATATAAATTCTGTATGCGCATTTACCCTAGTTGACTTTTACGGAAAAAATAAGGAAAATAAATAGAACATCTGTAAAACTATTATGAAGTCATACTGCTGAAACCTTCGAAATATGGTCATATATATACTAGTATCGGCCATCTTCTATCGAGGTATTCTTGGTATCGAGGATAAAGCGTTTAAAGCCACTCAACGAGAGTGGCAAGGAACAAATACAACTGTTCCCAATGACATCTTGTGTCAGGATAGTTTTCAATTCGTTGAAATAATCCAAGACGCAGAGCGTCGTAAGCAGATTTTAGGAACGGTCGAAAGGCGATCGAGTTGCACTTCATATACTCATAGTAGACTTTAACGGAAAAAATAAGGAAAAAAAAATAGTTCTGTAAAACTATTATGAAGTCATACTGCTGAAACCTTCGAAATATGGTCATATATATACTAGTATCGGCCATCTTCTATCGAGGTATTCTTGGTATCGAGGATAAAGCGTTTAAAGCCACTCAACGAGAGTGGCAAGGAACAAATACAACTGTTCCCAATGACATCTTGTGTCAGGATAGTTTTCAATTCGATGAAATAATCCAAGACGCAGAGCGTCGTAAGCAGATTTTAGGAACGGTCGAAAGGCGATCGAGTTGCACTTCATATACTCATAGTAGACTTTAACGGAAAAATAATGAGGAAAAAAAAAAATAGTTCTGTAAAACTATTATGAAGTCACACTGCTGAAACCTTCGAAATATGGTCATATATATACTAGTATCGGCCATCTTCTATCGAGGTATTCTTGGTATCGAGGATAAAGCGTTTAAAGCCACTCAACGAGAGTGGCAAGGAACAAATACAACTGTCCCCAATGACATCTTGTGTCAGGATAGTTTTCAATTCGATGAAATAATCCAAGACGCAGAGCGTCGTAAGCAGATTTTAGGAACGGTCGAAAGGCGATCGAGTTGCACTTCATATACTCATAGTAGACTTTAACGGAAAAAATAAGGAAAAAAAAAAATAGTTCTGTAAAACTATTATGAAGTCATACTGCTGAAACCTTCGAAATATGGTCATATATATACTAGTATCGGCCATCTTCTATCGAGGTATTCTTGGTATCGAGGATAAAGCGTTTAAAGCCACTCAACGAGAGTGGCAAGGAACAAATACAACTGTCCCCAATGACATCTTGTGTCAGGATAGTTTTCAATTCGATGAAATAATCCAAGACGCAGAGCGTCGTAAGCAGATTTTAGGAACGGTCGAAAGGCGATCGAGTTGCACTTCATATACTCATAGTAGACTTTAACGGAAAAAATAAGGAAAAAAAAAATAGTTCTGTAAAACTATTATGAAGTCATACTGCTGAAACCTTCGAAATATGGTCATATATATACTAGTATCGGCCATCTTCCATCGAGGTATTCTTGGTATCGAGGATAAAGCGTTTAAAGCCATTTGCATGTGCTTAAGTGTAAATGCGAGCCTAATTTGAAATAAAGCCCAATTATTGTTTAAGAGTTGATGATCAGAGATGCCTCATAGCCTACTGGATATTTCTCAGAGATAGGCAATACATAGTAGAATTAGGCCCAGTATCGCCAAAGCATCGAGGACAACTGTGTAGTGGTTAGTTGGAGTCCTACTACAGCAGTGGATCACCAGCAGCGTATTAAGGTATTAATGCTGTGGCAACTTTAAATTTAAATATGTAAATAAATGGGAAGCGCAGCGACAAAAGCAGTTTTTAGGAACAGTCGAAAGGGGATCGAGTTGCATTTCATGTACTCATATAAATTCTGTATGCGCATTTACCCTAGTAGACTTTTACGGAAAAAATAAGGAAAAAAAAAATAGTTCTGTAAAACTATTATGAAGTCATACTGCTGAAACCTTCGAAATATGGTCAAACTATATCTTGTGTCGACCATTGTATTGGTATCGAGGATAAAGCGTTTAAAGCCACTCAACGAGAGTGGCAAGGAACAAATACAACTGTCCCCAATGACATCTTGTGTCAGGATAGTTTTCAATTCGATGAAATGATCCAAGACGCAGAGCGTCGTAAGCAGATTGTAGGAACGGTCGAAAGGCGATCGAGTTGCACTTCATATACTCATAGTAGACTTTAACGGAAAAAATAAGGAAAAAAAAAATAGTTCTGTAAAACTATTATGAAGTCATACTGCTGAAACCTTCGAAATATGGTCATATATATACTAGTATCGGCCATCTTCTATCGAGGTATTCTTGGTATCGAGGATAAAGCGTTTAAAGCCACTCAACGAGAGTGGCAAGGAACAAATACAACTGTCCCCAATGACATCTTGTGTCAGGATAGTTTTCAATTCGATGAAATGATCCAAGACGCAGAGCGTCGTAAGCAGATTGTAGGAACGGTCGAAAGGCGATCGAGTTGCACTTCATATACTCATAGTAGACTTTAACGGAAAAAATAAGGAAAAAAAAAATAGTTCTGTAAAACTATTATGAAGTCATACTGCTGAAACCTTCGAAATATGGTCATATATATACTAGTATCGGCCATCTTCTATCGAGGTATTCTTGGTATCGAGGATAAAGCGTTTAAAGCCACTCAACGAGAGTGGCAAGGAACAAATACAACTGTCCCCAATGACATCTTGTGTCAGGATAGTTTTCAATTCGATGAAATAATCCAAGACGCAGAGCGTCGTAAGCAGATTTTAGGAACGGTCGAAAGGCGATCGAGTTGCACTTCATATACTCATAGTAGACTTTAACGGAAAAAATAAGGAAAAAAAAAAAAATAGTTCTGTAAAACTATTATGAAGTCACACTGCTGAAACCTTCGAAATATGGTCATATATATACTAGTATCGGCCATCTTCTATCGAGGTATTCTTGGTATCGAGGATAAAGCGTTTAAAGCCACTCAACGAGAGTGGCAAGGAACAAATACAACTGTTCCCAATGACATCTTGTGTCAGGATAGTTTTCAATTCGATGAAATGATCCAAGACGCAGAGCGTCGTAAGCAGATTGTAGGAACGGTCGAAAGGCGATCGAGTTGCACTTCATATACTCATAGTAGACTTTAACGGAAAAAATAAGGAAAAAAAAAAATAGTTCTGTAAAACTATTATGAAGTCATACTGCTGAAACCTTCGAAATATGGTCATATATATACTAGTATCGGCCATCTTCTATCGAGGTATTCTTGGTATCGAGGATAAAGCGTTTAAAGCCACTCAACGAGAGTGGCAAGGAACAAATACAACTGTCCCCAATGACATCTTGTGTCAGGATAGTTTTCAATTCGATGAAATAATCCAAGACGCAGAGCGTCAAAGGCAGGTTTTAGGAACAGTCGAAAGGGGATCGAGTTGCATTTCATGTACTCATAAATTCTGTATGCGCATTTACCCTAGTAGACTTTTACGGAAAAAATAAGGAAAAAAAAAATAGTTCTGTAAAACTATTATGAAGTCATACTGCTGAAACCTTCGAAATATGGTCAAACTATATCTTGTATCGACCATTGTATTGGTATCGAGGATAAAGCGTTTAAAGCCACTCAACGAGAGTGTCAAGGAACAAATACAACTGTCCTCAATGACATCTT
This sequence comes from Drosophila insularis, assembly GCA_018903935.1. Classification (NCBI taxonomy): domain Eukaryota; kingdom Metazoa; phylum Arthropoda; class Insecta; order Diptera; family Drosophilidae; genus Drosophila; species Drosophila insularis. The sequence continues at coordinate 8,326,336 of JAEIFP010000150.1, forward strand.
GTGTCAGGATAGTTTTCAATTCGATGAAATAATCCAAGACGCAGAGCGTCAAAGGCAGGTTTTAGGAACAGTCGAAAGGGGATCGAGTTGCATTTCATGTACTCATAAATTCTGTATGCGCATTTACCCTAGTAGACTTTTACGGAAAAAATAAGGAAAAAAAAAATAGTTCTGTAAAACTATTATGAAGTCATACTGCTGAAACCTTCGAAATATGGTCAAACTATATCTTGTATCGACCATTGTATTGGTATCGAGGATAAAGCGTTTAAAGCCATTTGGATTTGCTCAAGTGTAAATGCGAGCCTAATTTGAAGTAAAGTCCAATTATTGTTTAAGAGTTGATGAGGGAAAAACTAAGGAAAAAAAGAGATGTTGCCTTTGCTGTGGCAAGTAAATGAATGAAGGAAATTGATTTAAAGTGCTCTATTTATACCAGTTTGGATTAAAGCCTACTTCGATGAATGGAGCAATAAAAATGAAAATAGTGTGGCTGTAGTTAGATTTAACGAAAAATACATGCCTGCGACTATTAATTATTAAACCTGGTCACTTTGAAATGCTGAGCTCTTTACCAGATGTGTTCACCTTGTTCTTACGACGAATATACCGCATTTAGCCACAAATTTTTCGGCTAAAACCTTTTAGCTTGTTTACAACTCCTCTGGATTTCCCGCTAGTCAGGTCTTTCATTGGCCTCCTCAACATCTGGCCACTCTAATTCTGGGCATTAATGTCGCCAAAATGTTTAAAGCAAAAGCGTTTCCTTCCCCAAAGAGTAGATATGAATATATTTTTGATCGGCATTAACACCGTTCGTAGCCTAGACAACTTATGCACATAAACACTAAAGTGCTCGTGTCCTTATAGGAGTGAGCGAAATAGCTTATGCATCATTTTGGTCTAATGAATGTAAAATATTTGTTTCGTATTCGTATAATTATTGTTTTTATTTATTGCACAAAAAAATCTCAATCTTTCATGGAGGTGGGCAATGAATTGGTTGCAATTTCGATAAGCAAAATTGACCTATATATGTACATATATTATAGCTCTCCCCTATCAAGCTATTTATGCGTATTATTATTATGATTCTGTTGATTCTATACTCGACTGCTTATCTTGCAATTGATTATAAAAAACATTTTATTGCCAATTCATTCGGAATTCAACCTATTATTGTAGTTGTGGCGAAGATTAAGTGGCCCTTAGGATAAGTACACGATATTGCCTAATCCCCCGAAACTAGGTAGAGAATATGAAAGATTTGGCGCCGAAAAGTGAACATTGCAAGAGAGTTACATACATGGAGTTAGACCTTAAGCCTAATCCCCATGGCAATCTGACGCAATCGACAACGCGTCAACAACAATAATAACCGCCGGCACGAGCAGACAAACAGACTTGGCAAAAACTGAGAAAAACCACACCATGGACAGTGAAGGTGATCAAGACAAGTGTGTAAGAGACGGCAGACGGCAGACTATCATCATCATTGTCAGTGCTAATTACCCTTAAGCCAAGCAGCTAGTAGACAGACAGACAGACAGAGAGAGAGAGTGAGGTTCACTGACGCATCTCAAGATGTATATGTATCTGTATTTGAAATTGCAAAAATTTGCATCATCATGTGGCTATGGCTGGCCATTATAATCGTGATCATCTCATACTCTATTAACCATCATCAACTCTAATCTGTTGTTGCCAGGCAAAGAAAGGCAGCTGGGCATTATCTTCTTTCTGACGAAAATCAAATCCTTCACACCATGTGCGGCTCATTAAGTAGGAATTTTAGCTTCTGTCGTTGTTCAATTTACTTTAGTTTTTTTTTTTTTTTTTTTTGGCTTTGGCTTTGGTTTTGGTTTTAGTTTTTTTCTTTTATTTCTTTGTTAGGCCTCGACGCGCCATCGTTTAAACGTGTTAATCGATTTATATTGCATTCATTATCATGCCTATAGAGCTCTAAAAATTTTCCACTCTCCAATCTCTTCTAGGCTCCGTCTCTCTCTCTCTGTCTCTCTCGACTCCCCAATATACATATGATACTGAGACATAGACGACGGACTTGGCAGCGGCGCGTGCGATGTCGTTTGATTTGAGATTGCATGAAAATTTATATATACAATGTTAAATTTCTATCACAAACAAGCGACGTCACCGAGAAGGCACTGAGAGTGATTGTTCTTTTTTTTTTTTTTCGTTATCCGCTAATTTGGATTTTTTTATTTTTTTGTATGGTGCTAATCAAGCATTTAGAGACATTGTTAGTTAGTATTGGATCGAGAGTAGGCGAGTGGGTCACTTCCGTTCCAAAAGCCCATGCCAATTCAATTTGAGAATGAAGAGGGGCTGGCCACCTAAATGGCATTAAAAAATATGTATGTATATAATATTTTTGTTGTAAAATTATTCGCATTTGGGATGCACATTAGAGCTGGCACAAGTGTACCCCAAAAAAAATAGGCACCAAAGGTTAATACTATTGGGGATTTCCCCAATTATTTGCCCCACAAGTGTGTTTACTTAAAGTTTAAAGTCCGAGTCTAATTAATCTTTTAAAAATAGCTTCACTTTGTTTACAGTCTGAAATATGTGTACTCCATATTACCCTTTGATGGGGAAGGGGATTATAACGACTTAATAAAAAAATGTCTCCCAAAAAATGTCTGTTTAATTCAAGTTCTTCTTGGCAAAATTAAAAGATATTCATTATATTATTAGGTCTTCTTTTACAGGGTATGCCAAAAGTCGCACTCTAAGAATGGATTTTTTTGCTTTATATTTTTTATTGGGTTTTTTCGCTTTTTTTGTATTTTGTATATATTTGTGGCAATGTCATCGGGTTGAATATGGAATTTGACAAGTTAGAGCAAAACATTTCAAAAAACAATAGAAAAAATAACAAACGAAATGAGGAGTATTTATAGTTTCTGCCTTAGCAGGTGGTGGGGGGGCTATGATCTTCATCAATGTCATGCAGAGACAACCAAGCACTTATCAAAAACACATGAAATTGAAATCAGACGATGAGTGGCAGGGCGAATAGAACTTAATCGAATGATTGTATTTTATGCCAGCTTAAATTAGTCACTGTTTGTTTGACTCAAAAGAGGACTATATATATACATATATAGTGCATATGTGGACTATATTGTGTTTTCCAACAAAGCGTATGAAACACTTGTTATCTATAGCCATTGTTGTGATGTGCATAACGGAAACGTGATTGTAAGAACTTTTAGCCATCGAGTTTCATTTATTGTAAATCAAATGTATCCACTATATATCCTGACAAGCAGCTAAAGCTAAAGTCATCCATAATAAATGAGATAACCAGGATTCAAATTGGTAAGAGGAAGCCTTTTCAAAATTTTACAGAATCTGAACTAAACTTTCTATTGCTCAAATTTCTATTTATGCAATTTATTCCATAAGTTCTGAGTAAGTTTTCATTGTGCGTCAATTTTTGTTATATGTCGTCATCTTAACAAATCATGGACGTCATCGATTGTCTTATCTTGAAATCCTTTGCCGTCAATTAGCTTGCAATAACAAGTTGACATACTTGATTTTATCATTGGAAAAATGTGTAGAACATTGATGGACTTTGACCACTTGTCATGGATTCATACATTCTTTGAATATACAACTTTAGGTATAAGGAAATTAAAAAAAAAAAAAACTCCTGTAAAAATCAAAATCCTCCATAAGAGAGGCAATATAAAAAACATATTTGTTTATTTTTTTGGCATGGAAAAGCTTTCTTGTCTCCATTTCAGGAACTTTTTTATAGTTTATTTTTTTTTAAACTAATAGATATAATAAAGGTTAATTTAAGGATTACAATTTTCGTATTAAAGCATTATACTTAAATTTGATGGGTTTATTGATTAAATCATCTTTAAACAATTTAAATAATATGTGATATATTTTCATATATTTGATACAGATTGTGAAATGTCCTTCAGATAACTGAGAAAAGGGATCTCTTTAGATAATAATTTGTTGTGCACCTTTAGATGTCCCCAACTGTTTTGTTGATGCCAATCAAAAGAGATTATCAATCTGAGATAGAAACCTTTAGAGTTTTTTATAATACATTTTTATTAATATTAACATAGTTGATTTTCCCGGCTACTGAACTCTCATTTTTCGTAAATAGCTCGCACTTAAACCAGCTGTATTTTAGGATCTTGTACTATATATAAGTACATGGTTGTCTCGTTCAGTTCATTAAAACTTACACTTGGTGCAAATGAACGTAGTCCACCCAGTTAACACTTTTTGGGCACTTTGGGTTCATTCAAAAGGCGGCGAACCCCATTTCCATTTGAACTTCATGTGATAGTGTGTGTGTGTGTGCCTTGCTTATTGGCCTCTCTGTCTCTCGCGCCTTCTATCTCTCTCGCTCTTTCTGTGTGAACACTAGTTAATCACTGAGCATTTGCCATAAAGCCTTAAAATGTTTTTTAAGCCTTAATTAAAAACTGAAAGACACAAAATATTCTATAGCCATTACTAAGTCCAACCAGAAAAAAATATATATATATACATACATACAATGTATATAAATTGTTGGCAGTTATTTTTGGCGGGCGGCGGACACTTTAAAGTGTCACTAGAAATAGCATTGCCGCATGGGATATCAAAAATTGTTATTGATTGCACAAATAAGCCACGTGCTCTCCCTCTCTCTCTCTCTCTCTCTAGTTCGCGGCAGCAATTAGGCTTTAATGGTTAGTGGGAAAGAGGGGTGACTGTGTGGGGGTGGGGAGGGGGGTATGCTTGGTGGGTTGGGGGCTCGAATGAAAAAAGACAAATGCAAAGGAATTTTATGCGAATGATAAACAAAACAAAAGAAAAAGAAAAAATATAAAAAATAAATCATAAAAAATCAAATATAAGCAATATTAAATGTTAAATAATTGCAATATTTAGTTTTACAAGTAGACATAGAAATACTCTGCATTCGAGAGATGGAATAATATAACTTTTCTATGACTTAATATTTAAAATTAATTAAAACCAATTGCTCTTAATTATTTACTCAAATTATTCTTGGACTTTATTTAAATTAAATACTCTAGACTATTAATTTTTAAACTATTTTCTTTTATGGAAAAATTACAGACAGATATTTTTGTATATTTAATAATATTGATTTGCAATTGCTGAATTTCATTTTAAGTGATTCGATATGTAAAAGTTACAAAGATATTTGCCATTTGATAAGATTAATGACTAACTTAAATGAGCTAAATATATATATAGCTATATATTATATTGAAAGAAGAACATAAAAGTACTTAAGAACGAATGGGATCCTAAAATAAAGTAACCTGAAGTTGGTAAGTCACGTTTAAGGCAACGCGAGTCGGTGTCACATGTCGGACTATATATGTATACCCACATACATGTGCATATATGTCCATTACTTGCACTGAATGTGACCACAGGCGATAATGATCATCATAATCATGATGATAAAGTTGTTGATGATGGTCCAGTTGGCGTCGCAACGTTTTCAATGTTTCGCACGCTCCAAATGGCAGCGTCAACAAACAATTCGAGGAATAATGTCGGCAGATATGTAGATAAAACTCACTTTAAATTGAAAACAGAAAACGCAAAGAAAACAGCAGAAGACAGACGAAAAGAGCGGGAGAAGATGATGGCGGAGAGGGGGAGGCAACTGGCGCCGCACACGGCCAGGCACGGGACAGGGACAGAGTCCGATTCAACGCTTGCTCAGCTCTGTTTAACTCACTTTGCTTGATTAGCAAGGCAATCGATCAATATGAACATACGACTGTCCTCCCAAAAACCTACCAATTCCCCACCCCCACATCCACCTGCGAGGAGGGGGGTCGGGGGTCGCTGAGGCACAAACAAAACTAACACAAAACTGTTGCTCCATTAACACTTTTTATTTAGATGTGCGCGCGCGCTTTTGCCCGCCCTCGTTTTGTCGTGCACTTGGCTTTTAATGTCGATATTTTTTTTGGGGCGGGGTTCGTTACGATGGTTGAATAGGTGAGTGAGTGAGTGAGTGAGTGGGTGGTTAGATCGTCAGACGGCATCACTAGTTAAGCAAACAATGGGAATGGAATATTCCCACAGTTGCGCTGCTGCTGCTGCTTCTGTTTGATTTCAATCAAAAAACGCCGCACAAATAAATCACAAACAAAAAAATGTGCCAAGTCAACAACAACAACACCAAGAAGAGACACCATCATCAGAGAGAAAAAAAACCTGGTAAACGCCGTGCCAAATTGCAAATATGTATGTGAATGCGAAGATTCAGTTGGTCACCCTTTCCATTTCACCGCCGTCGCACAGTGGCTCGTTTGCTGAGATTTCACAATAAAAATTACATTTAAGACCTTTGATTAATCTAAGGTATCCATTTATTCAGAAAAATGGTGTGAGGCAGAAAAAAAAGAGGCATCAAATAATTTGTATTCGAAATAATTTGCTATTTTGCTTTGAGAAGGAGACGTTTCCACTCCACCCCCCTTAAGTATATGAATAAATGTAGCAGTGCATTATTCTCCCCCAGTTAAAAAAAGGAAAATTGATATTTAACCTCTATATTTTGAAAGATCAAGGTTTTATAACATATAATGCCATATGAACAATCAGTCTCAGGTTAATAGACAAACGTATCACTGTGCATCGCAAAATGTCCAAAAAAAAGAAGAGAAAAAAAACCCGTAAAGTCAACTGATGAGTGCTAATTTACGGCACAGAGTATCACTTGGGAGTGGGGGGAGTGGGAGTGGGCGTGATAGTCTCTGGCTTTGCCTCTACACATTATCTTGGGAAGACAGTCCTAGCCCCAGCAGCGATGATGATGCTTCTGGTGATGATGACGACAACAATGGTGCTAATCAGCTATATAGATATTTACACATTTCATTGTCAGGGCTGAAAATATGTGTTGTGAGTGTGTGTGTGTGTGTGTGTTGTTTTTTTGTTCATTTTGTTAATGTAAATCATGAAAATTTTCCACTTCCATCTACAAATCGCAATGGCATTTTCCTCTGAAATCAAAAGTTTTAGGCTAAGATTTACAATAGTTAATAAAGAACCTTTCCAAGTCGGCGGCACATCAATGCCCGAGATAAGGTCTTGCACTATAAGTGAGAGATAGTGAAATCCAATGGCTTAAGCGACTTAGAACAGTGTTTTTTGAAGTATGTAATCTAATTTTAATACAAGTACTTACTTTTACCTACTTGGTTGTTTAGTCAGAAACAAGGGCTTTGTCAATCTTGAATAAATGGCATTAAGTGTTTATTAAGAAATTGAATAATAATTCTACAATATTTGAAATTCAATTGTTTGAGATATTTTAACTTGAATTTGTTAAATTCAGCAGCTAAAACCATTTGAGAATTTTTCTGCACAATTGTGTATAATTAGTGATGGCATTAAGCAATAATCGATTATTTTTCTCAAGCTTGCAATTTAATTGTATCGAAAAATGTCATCCGACTAAAAATCGAAATTTATTTTTAGACCCATGCTTTGATAAAGTACATTTCCCAGATCCTATATAAAATGAAATAACAAAAGGCTAAAACTTGCCTCACTTACTGGCAAAGTTGAGACACAAAAGCCGGAAAAGCCGCGATAATAATTTTGAAATTCAGGACGATTTAAATATCATTTAGTCTTACAAATAAATTTAGTGATTTTTTAAAGCAATTAAGGGAAATTCAAAAAATCGTTTGATTAGTCGATTATTTTTTTATTTTTCTTTGTCTAATTGTGATAAATAATCGCTCACCTTCAATACAATAATCGACTAAGGCTTTTTGGGTTTGGCTCTACCATGTATAACACATAACCCAGAATAAATTTGAAAAATTTCGTCAGAAATCTGAAATTGCGTGACGGAAAACGTGATACGAATTGGAATTTGCGTCTTTTTTTTTGTTTTGACTTTCTTTTTTTTTTTCCAATTTTTTTACAAATAAATTTGCTATATTTATATCACTTGTAAGTGGTTTGTTGGTTGGTTGGCTGAAATCAATAAGCAAACAACAAAATTCAAATTACAAAAACCGATAACGGAATCGCTGGAACCTAAAACAGAAATGGAAGATGCAAAAAACCAGAGCAAAGCTAAACTACCGTTCATTTCAAACGAATCCAAATTCTATATAGAGATTTATATATATATATACTCTATATATACAGTGGTGTAGAGTCCAACCATTAAATGGACGATGATGTGGTGCCTTTTTGGGCAACTGTTGGCTGGTCACGTGCCGCACAAGGTGATAAGAAGCGCGGTAGCGTAAGCTTTAAGCAAACAATGAAGTATGGAATGGTTAGGGATTGAGCTGGAGGAGGAGACAGAGACGGAGACGGAGGAGAAGCCTATCAGTTCCAACGATAGGCTGTGCAAATATATATTTAGTGGTTGGGCTACTTGTTGTTGTTCCAATTTATGGCGCAGTCTTCATAAAAGTATGAAATGAAAATGATTCTGCTTACCAACCAATTTCCAGCTAGCTATCAGCTACCAAAGTATGTAACTGATGTGTAAACTGGGTGAATAAAAATGACTTAGGTTAGTTAGCAATCAGCAGTAGCTGAACAGCTGTCTAACCTTGGGAGTGGCTCAAGTGGCACTTGAACTGCTGCCAGTAAGTTGAATGTCAAAGCCAAAAAAATAACTAAACTAAAAAAAAAAACCTGAGTCCGGCTTTAGCCTATGCCAAGCACGCACACGGTTCGGGTCTATGGATGATATTAAAACAACAAACCCAACAAACACAATGCAAACGACCTTGAGGGTGGCCAGTTAAACGACTCTCTATGTAACTTAACTGTGCTTAGGTCCACTTTCAGTAAACTTACATAGATACAACCACAACTACATATGTATATGTGTGTCAGTAAGTGTGTGTATATAGAATTCCTAACAGAATTTCAATTCATTTTTCAAGTTTGGGGTGGGGTAAACCTTGAACCAGGCCAAATAGTTCAACAGCATCTAACATTTCCGAGATCTGTACTCTCATTTCATATGCGAAAAACGCCTCTAATCAAAACGAGCAAAACGAGTTCAATGGCTTTCCTCCCAAAAAAAAAAAAAAAAAAAACACACACACACACACACTCAATATATATATATATTTGACTCAAAAATAAACAAAGCGCAGCGCATTGGGCGCGAGTTAGCTTCATTTTTTTCGTGCGGGTGTCAAGAGCAGTCGAACAGCAGTCAACAAATTGTTTTTGTCTTTGTTTTTGTTTTTGTATTTTGTTCGACATAAAGTCATTAAACTTGGCTCGTATTTGACATTGCCAATTGGAAGTGGAAATGGAAGTGGAAGTTGAATAGACAACTGCGAGACAAATGTCTTGTTAATACCCTAGATTCACAGTCCATACAATAGCTGAATGAAATATCAAAGATCAAAGCGAATCAGACTTTATATCATTATAGTTATTTTCCATATTTGAAGAGTATTTTTCAGATTTTTAGGGTCATCCAAATTCTTATCTTAACAAAGCGATCCAAAATCTTTGACTTTGGAAAAACTTTAGAAAATCCGAATGATTTCATGCTGGAAAGATTTAAATTATGCCTTTTTTTAATGTTGAAAATATTTTGAATATTAATTGCTTTTTGAATGTATCATAGTCAAGAAAAGTATGTTAAAAAGGGGCTTTGGATTAGAAACAATTAAAGATTAATTAATACTCTGAAGGTAGTATATACGAATAAAATACGGATTACATTGATTATTATAATCGTCATATCTATACAGATATATGGGTATATAAATAACTATTAAAAAACCAAAATATATTATATTTATTATCAATCCACAAGGAATTCTCGAATTAACGTCCCCAGAAGAATCTGCAAGAATTTTCTATGACATTTCCTAAGAAATTTTTGGAAAGCTGGGGGAATGTCCTCTCCATTTTTGAAAAGGAACCATCAAGGACTTTCTTACTGATTTTTTTGACATTTTTCCCTTGACATTAAACAAATAATTGATTTTGCATAACTAGATTTTCTCAAAGAATTTAGTAATGAAAACAATAACAAAAGCATCTCAGTAATACCTATTACAGGGTATTTCAAAGTGTAACCTATGCCTAATTAAATGTGCAAACTTTATTTAGCAATAGATTCGCATTCATTTCTTGTCCAATGCGGTTCGTTCAACTTGTTTATGCGTATTCTCTAAAATGCTTAAATGAATGTATGTACTTCCCATTGAAAACTCGAACGAGGAACCATCCGTCCGTCCGTACCTCGATTATCTGAGGGGGAGGGGTCTCATTTTGATGTTGTTATCGGATTTGATTTCGGCGAATTATTTTTGTGGCAGGTTTTTGAACGATTTCTGTGAATGAAATGCCGCATGCCACAGTTTCAGTTCCATGAATTGCCACACGAGTCGTCGTTTAATAAAAACCAAACAAAAAGAAAAACCCATTCACACACACACACACACACACACACAACTTGGAGTTATCAGCAACAAGCCACAAAACTGATACGCAGACCTTTTTGCCGTTTTGGGGTCATTTGCCAAAGCGAAACGTGACAACTGATGACTGGTAACTGTTGGCATTCCAACCAACTAAATTTTAGATCATACAAACGTCTATATAGCCTCCATGAAGGTTTTTGTTTTTGGTTTTGGTTTTTGGCCCTGAGTTATTTCCATGCTGCATTTATGATATTTCTCTCTAATTTCGATTTCATTTGGGCGCAACTGTAACAAATTTTTGGGGCGACACCAATTGGAGGATTACAAGCAGAACCATGCCAGACGAAGTTGCTGCCTTTGGTGGACTGACTGATCGTTTGCGGTATGCAGACACCACACACAAAGACCTACATACATACACACATACAAACATGGCATAAAAATTGCAATTTGCATGGAAGTTAACGTTGGGTTTATTTCTTTAGCAGTTTTCTCATTTCTGTACTGTTTGCTTTTTCAGAAGCATTCTTGCAATCATGTACAGTATATAAAAATAATAATTATTTAAAAATGTATGCAACACAATTTTCACGATTGAAAGACGTTGTTTTTCTTTTTTTTATCAGTAAAGGACTTGTATTGCTTTCTATCTCATTTTCTTCCACGTTAAAGCTTATGAATTTATGTGCCTATCTCTTTATACTGTCGCCAAAGAAGTTTTCACTGTAAAAAGTCAAAATTAATTAAATGGATAGATTGATTTGTTTAACATTTTACAAAATGTTAAAGTAAATTTTTCATGTGTTTTAGTATTTTCAGGAAAAAAAATGCCAACTGTTTTTCTATAAGTTTTTCTTCATTCAGCCATTCACTGAGAATGTTTCTATCTCATTTTGTTCGATAGTTTTTTTTACCGATAGTTAAAAAATGGACAACCAGTTTTCTTTTTACATTTCAGAGTTTTCAATAGAAAAGATGCCAAATGCCAACACATACTAACTACGTAGAGGGTCTTACTAAATCTATTTTAAATGGTAAATAACATCTTTCGCTTCTCAACTCATTCTAAACCGCCTATAGTTAATAATATTTGTTATTTAAATTTGTTTATTCGATTTTTATTGCCAAACAGATTAACTAAAGTATGTGAATAATTCGGAATGGCTTATCAATCAATCAATTTGCTAGTTAATCACCAAAAATTACAATCTTAAAGATAAACAAAAACAAAAAAACCAAACAACTACCATATATGGATTAGTTGGTTATGTAAAATATTAACATAAATAGCAAAAACCTGTTAATTGATATTAAATACCATTGAAAAAAAGAAGCCGAAGAAGAGAAGCATAAACCAACGATGAGTCATTCTCGGATTTTATGTCTGCCTTTTTCTTTAGAGTCAGTTTTGTAGGTACTTTTTATTTTCCTTTTGCATACACTTTGGACCTAGGCTAGAGTGGGCTGGGGGAGAGGGCGGATGAATGTTTAAATTAATGAATGAATCATCATCGTGCCTTTGGCGCACAAAATATGAAAAGGTGTCCGGTTTATAAAAACCCGCCACCCTTTCAATGACTAACGGATATCCGAGTGCAACATTTCTTCAGTTCAGAATATTCTAGAAGTTGTTTCTCCAATAATTTGCTATTACTATCACTTTTTATTCTCTGTCTTTGTCTCAGTCTCGATCTCTCTCCCTCCCTAAACGCAGCGCACGACTCGTTTATGATCATGTTTTTTTTTCTTTATTTTTTATACTTTTTATCGCAGACATGACGACGCTTCTGTCTTCTGTGTGTGTGTGTGTGTGTGTAGATCACTTACACTTACTCGAGTCATAGCCAAGTTAGCTGGAACAAGTTACAAGGCAATGCAATTACCTCTTAGATGTTACAAGTTTTCCGCCAACAACAAACTTTTCATTTATTTGCATTTGTTGCACTAAGTAGTTTGATTCATTCAAGGGAGAAAACAACAAATTTTCATTTCTATTTTATTATTATATGAGCATGAAGAAGTACTTTTTCTTTGTTGTTGTTGTTGTTGTTGTTGTTGTTGTTGTTGTTGTTATTGGCTTCTTGCCTGCTCTGCTGATGGCAGACTTCGCGGAAACTTTTGTCACGAGTAAATATGGCTAATTACCTGTGGGGGGATTTGCTTAGATTAGAGTTGGAAAAACAATCTACATAGTACATATTTGGTGGGCGTGACTCCATTTGACTCGTTTTGTATATCACAAACAAACAAATACATAATGGAATATTACAGTTTTCTGACGGCATTTCAGACTTCCATTTAACTGTCATGCATCATGAGTAAAACTAGTGCACTTGCATTTAATGGTTAATAAGTATATTCTGATTGCAACTTGAAGAAGTTTAAATATCTAGTTAAAGTCACTTGAAATAAAATGGAGAAAAAATGTTCTAGCAGCTTCCAAAACTGAATTTATTACACTAACAATAATATATATTCTTAATCTAGTCTTTGTAACTGACATTAGAGTCTTTATAGGTAAACAACTCTAACGATAGCTTTAAATTTCCACAAAATAGTCAGAGACAACATGTCGTATGAGTAATATTTTTCTATTGCAAACAATTTTATGGGGTTTTCTTTCAAATTTTATCCTTCACTAAAGTGTTTTCTGTTTATGCAAGGTCTTTATGAAACCCCGATTGGGAATTTATATTATATTTTTTCCGTATCTATACTTTGTTTGGGCGGGGGAAGGGGACCCCCAAAATGATAAGCTCTATTCAAATTGCAAAAGTGTTTTATATGATGAAATATAAAGTACATGCATCATCAATTTAATATTTTAGATGTTATGTGTTATGTGTTAGCTTAGTTTTGAAATTGATTTGAATCTAAAGAGGTTTTCTTTTGATTTAATTAAATATACCTTATTTTGCCTAATTTTGAGCCCTTTTTGCTTAACCAAATGTCAGAAAAACATATTCTTTATCTATTTTTGCAAGATCTAGAATATTTTCAAAGTGCTTAGCTCAGTTGAAAAACGAGCCGAAGAGCCTAGAGCCAAATTATGGAAGTTTTTCTTTCAAAATTTCATAATCTAATTACAAAACATTTCGAAATATGCACTGACGAGACGAGTATTAAGTGGAAGAACAAAGGAAATTAAACTCATACCAAACCATTTATGGTTATCAAAACATATATATATATGTATTTTTTGTATTTTGTTTTATTATTGTCGCTATGTAGTATGGAATAATAATAAGTATACATATATTGTTCTTATCTTGAGAACCCGTGCATTTTTGTCTGGAAAGGCAATTGCGGATGTGGGAATGGAAGTCATGTGAATGTCAACTTCCTTTTCGAAACGAAGCGAGCCTCCTTCAGTCAAATTGCAGAAATGTTTTTTTTTTTTATTGATCGAACAATAATTTCACAACGAATCGTATAAATTGCGGTTAAAGGGGCATTATTTATATAAGATTTTCGCACCTGATGATTTATGATTTTGCTAATTTTATGAATGTGTCGAGACAGAGGCAAGTCTCTTGCTAATTTCCCTTAGACACACACACAACAGCATGTGTGTGTGTGAGTTTGGCCCCACTTTATTTGTCTGCTTGCATTTAACCCCAATCCCAATCCCTTTCAAGGCTTTCTCCTCAAAAAGAAAGAAAGAAAGAAAAAACTCATTTTTGCGTATTTTTAGTAAAATTTTGAAATTTTATTCTTTTTTGTGTTTTTTTTTTTTGTTGTTTTCTTTTTTTTAGTATGTTGTTTGTTTGTTTTGTTGATTGTTTTGTTGCTTTTTTGATTCTTTTTTTTTTGTATTATTTTCTTGTTTTTGTTTATCAAATTCTTATAAATTTTTGTTTGCTTGTTCCTTAGACGCTCATTATGTTGACTATATCACGTGGCCTTATAACTAGTTGGTAATTGTTTATAAGTTTATGCTTCTTCTTGTTTGTTTATAAATAGATTTTTTGTGTTTTTTGCTTTTTTGCAGAATTTTGTGCGTGTTTTTTGTTTTGCTTCTTTTCACATTGACTTAAAAAAAAGCAAGAAAAACCCTAAGCGGCTTATTATTAAAATATTTATATGTATATATATATATATAGATAGATAAGTAAAAAAAAAAATTGTTTAAGAAAACCTAAATTTAAATGGAGATATTTATGTATCTATGCATGTATTGTGTTTGGGTTTTGTTTTTGATTTACTTTTTCAAAAAAAGTTTTCAGCGCTTAGTTTGTGGAAGACTTTTGCTGTTTTGCTGTTATATATATATATATATATATATATATATGTATGTATGTCTATATATACATGGATATACTATGGAGATTTCTCCCTCTTTTTTCTCTCTCTCATTCTGGTTAATACATGATACATGAGGCAATTCAACACCAAGTACTCTTGGATTGAGGTAGTTTGGCGATGTTTCAAAAAAAAAAAAAAAAAAAAAATACCTTTTCAAATGATTTACATAATAATAATAATAAATAAATTATAACAATTTGTTTTTGTGTGTGTGTGTGTGTGTGTGTGTTGGATTTTATATTTTCCTGTTGAATGAAAGTCTTTCACCTCACTAAGAGTTGGTTTTAAGGTAAACTCAGAGTGAAATGCTTTTAGACCATGAAGGATTTTCGCATGTTTCAAAGCACTTCAAAACAACATTTGCGTTATCCTGGCGAAATGATGTGAAATGTCTCTGCGCATGCTCCCAACGCCTGCGCATATAGAGGGATGAGAAATGAGTGTGTGTAGGTGTAGGTGTAGGTGTAGGTGTAGGTGTGTTTGTGTGTGCGTGTGTGTATGCAACGCCCATCAGTCTTAAAGCGGGAGATTCCATATTGAGCCTTCTGTATAACCATTGGATGTGGATGGACTCGATTTTCTTTTAGTTGTGTGTGTAAATGTGTGTGTGTGTTTGGGTGTGGGTGTGTTTACCAAGGCCGCCAGGGCTGCTCCTCCTCCTTGATTTGTTTCTTAATGACCAGCGACAATGGCTGCTGCTCCATGGGGACACGCTGGATGACCGATGGTTTAATATCCATTGGCTCATATGACGAATTGGCCGGACTGGGTGGTGCATAATGGTGCTGATGCTGCTGATGTAGATGATGATGATGATGGTGATGGCTGCTGTTGCTAATGATGCTGCTGCTGCTGCTGCTACTGGGCGCTGATTCGTAACCGGCCGATGAATGTGAACTGGCTGATCCTGTGCTGGCTGTTCGCTGTGGAATAGCCACCAACATGGGTGGTTGCTGTTGTTGTTGTTGAGCCACAACTGCTGCTGCTGCTGCTGCCGCTGCTGCTGCCAATTGCTGCTGCTGTTGTTGTTGCTGCTGCTGCTGCTGCTGTTGCTGTTGTTGTTGCTGCTGTTGTGGCAGACTTTGGGGCAATACCAGGGCAATACTGCCATTTGGCAATTTAGTAGGAATCACTTGCATGCCATTGGATAAAAAATAACCATTGGCATTTTGCTGAATCTGTCCAAAGAGATAGGGGGCCGCTGCTGCTGCTGTTTGTGGCTGCTGTTGGGCCAATTCCTGTTCAGGCGAGCTTGGTGGCGAGGGCAACATTTGGGCGTGTATCGACTGCTGGCTGGCTGCTTGCTGTTGACGCTGCTGGTGATGCAGTTCCGTTTTGACGCCATTGATGCAGCTGCTCAGATGTTGCAGCAGACGCCGACGCTGGGCAGGCTCAATGCCTGGGAAACGGCTGACCTCATTGACACAATCGGCAAATCCGGCTTTGAATTTATTGATAATCTTTGGATCGGCAGCCTGTTGCATGGCAGCTTGTTGGCGTTGCAATTCTTGCAAATGTTTAACTGTTTTCTCCAAAATGTCAGCCTTTTCCAATTTAGAATGACGAGCCGGCTATAAAAATATACAAAAAATAAATAAAAGAAATTATTAGTAAATTGTCAATTAATTGGAAACTTCTTTTTTCTGTTCAAATATTTATAAGGTGTTTTTTTTTTTTGTTCTTTTCTTGGTGTTGTTGTGGATACTTACGTCTTTTTTGGTGGCATCCAAAATCAGAGTCTTTAGCTCATTGAGGCAATTGTTAATACGAGCGCGTCGGCGTTTTTCCATAATTGGTTTGTTCGACTGTAAAGCAGAAGAAAAAAATTGAAGATTAGTCACAGTTTTTTTTTTTTTGCATAGCTAATTTGACCTCATGCAGCGACCCAAAAATAAAAGGAAGCTGCATGGGTCTTTAATTGGACACACACACAGAAAGATAGAGAGAGAGAGAGAGAGAGAAAAAGAGAGATGGAAAGGGAAAGATGATTGGGTGGGAAGGAGGAAGGAGAAGGCTATCTGACTGAATGGCTGGCTGGCTGGTGGCCAAATTTAGTTGAACGGCGCGTGCTCTATTTATAAATGTTCTCATGCATAGAGTGGGTTAAAAATAGTTTGGCGGTTGCTTATAAATTACAGCCGCAACGAGCCATTCAAGCTAAAAATAACAAAGAACGAAATAATAAAAAAAATAGATATAGAAATATATATATATATATATATACCCCACCAGGTACAACAACAAGGTCATTGCAAGAAAATTCGAAATTCAAATACGCAAATAGCAAATGTCTAATTTGTGTGTAATTTTATTTTGCGGTTTTTTTTTTTTTTGTTTCTATCTGTCTCTCTCTCATGTTCTGGCCAAATTTGGTGCATGCCGCTCGCGTTCAAGCTGCTGCTGCGGCTGCTGTCGCAAGTGCGTGGTATGATTTTGGTTGCCAAAAACGGTAAAATCAACACTAGCAACGCCGATGACCGACAATTGCAGCGATAGACCGACCACGCGACGCACGCGCCAAGTGGTGGTAGCTGTTTTTGGATGCCTTGTCAAGTTGGTGGGCAGAGTTAACCAAAAAAAAAAAAATAAATAAATAAAGAAACAAAATCCAAATTGGGTGGCTCTGGCGGCTCATGGCACTCTGAATGAATGACTGAATGAATGAATGAATGAAGCAATGTGCCACCAACGCCGGACGCAAATAAATTTGCTTTGTGTTGGCGAGCCGACGGGCTTTCTATATGGTCTCTGCCATGTGGGAGACGACCACGACGACGAGTGAGACACATGTACATATTTACTACATGTGGCCAAAAAGGAAATGCATTTGGGCAGCGGGATTGATTGGGCTCAACTGTGGGCGATTCCCATATAGATGTCTGTGTGTGTGTGGACAAGTGGGAGATGTAAAAAAAATGTTTCGAAAAAATTCTTGTAGGTGTTAAATATGTTGGTTTTATTTTTTTTTTTTTTTTTTTTGAAGTGAAAAGTTTTCTAGTTGTTTTAGAATATTGCCAAGGGAATAATTCTGTGTGTGTGTAGTCCATGTCTTTTTTTTTTTGGGTATATTTTTTTTTTTTAACACTTACCCGACGATCACTTTTGAGCGGTGTCTCCTTTAGCTGGGTGGGCACTACGGCCGTACCCAAGACATTTGTCATATTGGCTGCTGTTACGCCGGTAACCATTTCGGCTAAATATTCTTTGTTGAGTTTAAGACACAGTTTTAAGTTTTCTTCACTTGGCAGCAAATTTAAAAATTTGCCGCTAAACACTTCTCCAGAGAGTTTATATTCTGTTTCTTGTTTCTTTTTGCCTTTTTGCAATTGTTTGTTTAGTTGTTTCACTTGAATTGTTTTTTATTCACTTTCGCGTTTTGGTTTCGCAAAAACTACGTAAATAATGTTTTTGCTTGTAACCGAAAAAAAATAAATTAAAAAAAAAATGTTTTTCTGATAAATCAATTTTTTGTTTTCTGACTTTCTGTCTCTTATTCTTGCTTTCTGTAGTCCCGGAGAGTTCTTGTGGGTTCCGCACGCTACGAGTTATGGCTTGCGAATGAATGTCGGGTTCTGACTGCAGTGCGGTTAAAAGACCAAAAAATAAACCGAACCGAAACCGAAACGATGATGATGGCAGGCAGGCAGGCGATCGGATCGTGTATTCGTCGTTGGCTGAGTGAATACTTCACAGAGAGAGAGAGAGAGAGAGAGAGAGCGCTGTGTGCGTATACGTGTGTGTATAGCAGAAGAGTGACGATTGATCGACAGGTTCGTTGGCTAAATCGCCGCGACGAGACGCGAGCGCGAGCCACACGACCCAGTCAGTCGAAAGAGATACAGATACATTTTGCCATTGTAGTTGTACAGTGTCTGTGTGGGTTGTTGTCGTCGTCGTCGTCGTCGTCGCTGCTACCTGTATGTGCTGTACCTAAGCTACGACGGCCGCCGCGTTACTCATACGCCCCCTCTCCCCCCACTAGCAATCTCACCACCAGACTCTCTAACAACGACAAAAGTTCGGGGACATTTCTTCCTTTTTGGAAATATCAAAAAACCCCTAACAAGAATTTCTGATCTCTAGGTGGGATTCACAAGCGTACAGCAGCAGCAACGACAACAGCATTCAAAGTGAGTGAGAGAGGGGGGAGGGGGGGTTACGAGTGTGTTTAAGAGAGAGAGAGAGGTAGAGTGGCTCTGCGGATTGCTGATTCATGCGGCCAATGCGACGACAGCAACAATATCGGTCCCATAGAAGGTGAAAATAGCAGCCGCCGCAGTCGCGCTCTACACGATATGACGCCACCCTAGTGCGACAGGTTCGAATCGGTCTCTCCCTCTCTCTCTCTCGCTCTCTCTTTTTATGTATGTATGTATGTATGGATGAATGGTGGGGTCGCTAAACAGTAAACAAGATCACAAGGTTGCCTTGGGGCTGTGCGCACGCCAAGCGGAAGAGACGCAGTCACCACCCAAAAAAAAAAAAAAAAAAAACCAAAAAACCTAAATGATTAGGGCGCGGACACCTTGTACTGTCTATATGTATGTACCTATATATGTAAACTCATTACCCATGCAACTCGCCACAAATGAGTGAAGGTCGCTTGAACAATAATTTTGTGTTTTTTTTCTTTTTTGATCGATGAAAACGGAATGAAAATGAAATGAAAATGTCCAAGTATTGTTCGAGAGAGGGGGTGGCGATCGTGCAGGAGGGTAAATGGGTTATAGCTTGTCGCCTGGACAAGGCTGCCTGTTATACACGTGCGTCGATCAATGCTTAGATTCAAATTAATGGCGACTACGTGGGCAAGTAGACTTTCACGTTTTTTTAATTAGAGGCATTGATAAAAGGCCCAACAAAGAAAGTAACTCAAGATAAGTGGAATGAGTGCTCAAGGATATTTTGGTCAGAGGCTATAAAAATATTACAAGTTATGTGGCTTATTGCACCATGAGAGAAGGTTGCCCCATGTCTAGAATCGAGAAGAGCCCACAAAATCAGACGACGACGGACGTCGACAACACCTTCGCGTTCCAATTACAATTTGGCAGCCGATCAAAAGGCGGCCCGCCCGCGGTCAGCATATACATATTGCGGTGGCGGCAACGACAGTGGTGCTGCTGCCTGATGCTGCTGCTGCTGCTGGTGGTGGTGGTGGTGGTGGTGGTGGCGGCACTTGTGCATGCCAATTTAATTGCACAGCGACCGAGAGAGGAAAAAAAACGTTGGCGGCGTTTACATCATGCTGGTTGGCCAAAAACAGCCAAAGGTGTGGATGTATCTCACCACCACTACTAACAACAACAACTACAACAAACCGATACAGTTGTTTGTGTGCGGTGCGGTGCGGTGTGGTGTAGTGTGGTTGCCTCTTGCCTCAACGCCCAATTTGATGCCCAATTCTTGTTGTTGGCGCGCCTGATCACATGCAGCGTCGAAAATAAACTGTGGCAAAAATTTATAGTCAAAAAAACAAAAACAGCAAAAACAAAAAAAAATCAGAAGGAAAAAAAACATAAAGACAAAAATGTGCGCATTGCTAATTGCGTCTAAATTTAGCCAGATCCCCAGAGTAGAGCAGAGCAGAGCAGAGGCATGTTAAGCCCAGCCGCTGTTAATGTTTGTTGGGTGATCTAACAGTGGCAGCGACGCCCACGCGCCAAAAAGCAATGCTCCCAGCAGCAGCGGTAACCAGTGTCCATGTAACTAAAAATAACAGTGGAAACGGCGTCAGCCGACCAACAGAATAGGCACAGAGAGAGGGAGAGAGCAAAAGAGCACACCCTTGCATAAAAGGGTTACATTAGTTGCGATCAATAGTTTGAATCTCCCCCATTGGCTCTCAAGGAACTATGACTGGACTATAGATGAAAGGGTATTGCTAAATTCGTCAATACTCTTGAGACTAATGTATATATGTACATACATATCTGCGCGCGACTCTCGCGCATTAAAATGCCATAAAAATCGCCAACGCGCGTTTTGATTTTTTTTTTTCGTAATTTTCTTTTTCTTTCTGAAAATGCGCGCGCCATTTGGCTGCAAAAAGCAATGCGAATGCGATCAATTGATGTTCTTCCCGCTGCTGGTGCACTTAATGGCGCTGTACATTTTGGCAAACCAGTCACTGAACAGATCGATGGGTGGAGGGGAGAGAGGTTAGGTAACTACAGACACACATTTCTTCCCCCACATTTTTCTTGTTGTTGTTTTTGTTGTTGCTGTTATTATTGTTATTGTGCAAAGTATTTTATTACTCATTAACGTAACGACGCATTTTGGGCCAACGGGCCGAATTCTCTACCTCTCTCGGCCTCTGAGATTTTTACCTTGTCTGGTTTTACCTCGCCCATAAGATGAGAAAGCATCAGCACCGAGATAGCCAGGGGCGAAGAGGGAAGAGAAATGAAGGGTAGTGGGTTGGGCTGAGGGGGTCGCTTATTTTCAGCACAAGCGTCAGCAGCAAACCGACGACAGACATTCTAAATTTAGCAACAGGTAAAAAGTTGCAAAAAATAATATTGTTTTGTTCTTTTTAGAACTTTGTTTTTTTTTCTCTTCCCCCTTTATTTTTTTGGGTTTGGGTGTGTGCAGATATTGGGTGTTATTTATTTTTTGCTATACGGAAAACAAACTTTTTTGATAAGAGGTGAATGATGAACTTGTTTTTTTTTTTCAAGCCATTAATTTATGTACTAACTAACGGTTAAATTACAATACAATATTTTCTTTATACAAACATTTCTTTAGTTTCCCCATATGAATTAAATTTGTTACAAGGAAATAAGAAAGAATTTTATTTCCCTTTCCCACAAGTGAAACTGGTCCAATTTGCAAAATGCACGATCTTCCTTACCAAAATGATGACCTAGATTCGAAAATGGCTTAAAAACTAAGAAATTGTTTTTTGTTATGAAAAAAGAAGGAACTCTGGATATATATGATTAAAAAACAAATTTTAATAGTTTTCTCATTGACACTTTTTGAGAGCTTTAGTAGTTAATTATAAAGAAATGTCGAAGTGCCTTTAATTATTGGCAGAGCGACAATAACTACAAAAATAAATAATAGAGATCTTTTAACACAGTTACATTTAGTAATCACAGTAGATATGACCAAGATCTGTATTATCCCTTGTATCCCCCTTTTCAATGGACCATAATCAAGGGCTTAGCTCGAGGTTAAAATTTCTCAAAAATGCAAAAAGAACTTGACTTTTCGACTCTTCTATTGTGGATCGATTGGTTTTTGGGGTGGATAAAATCCTGCATGACAGTCACGACTTACAAAGTCAAAACAGCGGGCATATTTTGTGTAAATATTTAAAGGTTTTTCTGAGCAAAAACAGTAGCAATCTCTGTGTACCACCCCCAAATTCGAAATTCCAACCAATACAATCGAATCGAAAGGCCAATCCTTTCGCTGGAAGTCAAATACAACCCAAAACTTAACCATTTTTCGGTAGTCAGTTAGGGCCTTTAGCAGTAACAACGCCCCCGTTATGTTTACGGGGCAAAACGAAAGGATTTAGCCCGGGGCTTTTGGATGCGACCGCGTTAATTAAATCGCTTTAGACACGCACTGAGCGTGGCCGCAATCATAGGCGAAAGGGTACCGAAAGGATTAACTGAGAGACATATTCTCTGTGAGGAACAGTAGTTTCTGGTGGTGATGGTGGCCACAGGTATCGCGGGTTTCTATTAACAGGATGATCATGCACATCAAAGGGCTAAAACCACACACCCATAAAACTGAACGTGCAACAATACTAAACGCGTGTGTGCAACCAAAAACGGGCTTGAAGGATGCTCGCAGATAGCCCAAGCCGACCTTAGCCCGTTCATCAACTCTTCTGTTTATTGTATATACCCCGTTTGGGCCGTTTTTCGGTTTTATTATCTATACCCTTTGGCTGGCTGCTTTTTACCTAGGAGTCGGTCTCGCAGTCCGTGACGTGTTTGTTTATTTGCCATAAAAGGATTATGGGCGTGGGTTCAGGTAAAGGCTACCAGTAGGGTTACACCGCACGCCCCGGGCTTGAAAAGTTAACCCGTTCAACGTATCTAAACATCTCACTTTTCTCTGGCTCTATCTCACTTTAACTAGCTATCTATCTTTCTCTGATTATCATCTTTTATTTAGTATATACTTCCTGGTATTTATGCGTTTTTTCTGTTTTTTTTTTTTTTTGTTGCCAACAACTCATCAATTTTTCACTAAAAAAGTCAACTGCAAATCATAAAAAATAAAAAAAAGAAAAGGTTTTAACTTCTTCTATCTTCTCTTTCGGGTTGCATGGTATTGCGTAAAAAACTAACGCATTTCCCAGGAAAATTGCAAAAAAAAAAAAAAAAGAAAAAGTACGAAATTGCATAAAAAAGTGATTCTTTGCCAAACAAATATTTACGAGTTCGTCTAAAAAATAGAAGAGGGAAAAAAAGCAAAAATCGCGACTCCTTAGAGATTCAAGGTGAGGATGGATGGGTAGATGTTTCGATGGTTGGTTGGATGGATGGATGGATGGATGGATGGGTTCGCAGCATGCAGAAGGATTTTATGGTTTTATTTAGGGTTATTTACGGTACACACAAACACCTTTTCCATCTCTTTCTTCAATGTCAAATCAATTGGCGTGCAAACGTCAACTCGTCAGCGCGTCAATGTGAGGATTGAAGATACAGGTAAAGACATCACACAGTAGAGAAAGGGAAAGAGTGGAAAGAGTTCTTCCTTGCTTACCTAGTGCGAGTCTCGCGCCGAGACGAGACGAGAAAGAGGTTTTTGGGTAGAGTTTAGAGTTTCCACGGATTAGGCTGTGTGGCTGGCTGGGTTGGTTGAATTTTTATGATCCAAACGCTAATGTCTTGCATGTCCTTGATGAGCCATCGGTGATCGGCTGCCTGATTCGCAAAGAGTTTTACGACACGCACACGAAATACACTCAGAGAAAGAGAAAGAGAGAGAGAGAGAGAGAGAGGATGCATCGGTTGAATCCTTGCCAATTTCCGGGAATATTATTTGCGTGGCTAACTGTTTTGCGGCAAATGATGCCGCCAGCCAACGCCAGAGGGCGATTGATGCATAAATCCATCCTCAAAGCAGCCGCCTAATTCGCCTCTTTTTTGTTTTTGTTTTTTTTTTTTGTTGCCAAAAACCTATCGAGTTAATTTGGGACTGGACTAATTTGCTTCCCCCCTTTCCTTCTCACTCTCCCTCCCTCTATTTAACTGCTAATGATTGCCTGCTCACCGTTAGATGGTCTGACTAACTGCTAACCACATAACTATATAACTCACTAACTAACTAACAGCAGCTGCTGCTGCTGCTGGCTTCTTCTTCTTCTTCTTCTTCTTGGGTAATCTACATACATAAATATTTAACTAATGACAGGATGTGTTTACTCTGGCATAGTTCGATCGCTTCGATCGCTTTAAAATTAATAGCAACAACACAAAGGGAAAGAAAAAAGCCAACAAAAAATCAGTTCCCACCGTTTTCCTTTTAGCTGAGTGGGCGTTCTGTTTGGTAGCTGGAACAAAAATGCAAAAATGCCATTAAAAATCAAAAAGAAACAAGAAGAAAAAAACAATGCTGAACTGCAGTCATGTACGAGAAGTAGTATATAGATCGTTGAGGTGCTAAAAATGTTTTACGAGTCTCAACAAATCGTGACCAGACCCCAGGATCGATACCAGACCCAGGCAAATGTTGCAATGCTTCCTCAGATTGAACTGAAACAGCAAAGAGCCATCTGAGGACAGGACAGGACAGCAGGAGAAGGTGTTGAGCATATAAAAAACGCAGTGAAAACAACCAACAGCAACAACAACCGAGAATCGATCATGGAAATATTAATAAATTAATAAACGAATTTATAATGCCCTAAAAATTAAAAAAAAAATGATTAATTTATTTCCTTCTTAATATATTTGTTTTAGGATATGTAAAGTTTAAATTATCCTTCTATTAAGTAAATCCCCTGCATTTAATTTATTATTTTATTCTTTAAAAAAATATTTATTTAAGAAACTTCTTGATGTCGGTTTTTGGAGACTTTTTAAACCACTTTTCGTCACTTCTACATGAAAATTGCAGGGTTATCTAATGATTAAGTGCCATAGGCGGAATAAAGGGCCAGTCTCAGCAATTTTCATAAATTCTTAATCTGGAAAATTCATAAAAATATTTTATTTATTGTTGGAACCCAAAAAATGTATCTCATTAATGATAGATCATCTGATGAAGATCTGAATAAGATTAAACTACTTTTCGTCCTCTATCTAGAGTCTATCTAATAGAATCACACACTGAATTGTTACCAAATTTTACTATGCCTATATAGGATATAGTATACTCATCTGATGAAAAGAATTAGTAAAAATTAGATTTAGATTTATTTTAAAGATTACTTTAAGTTAAGAAATCAATTTGCTCATAGAACCTATTTTTATTCTGAATGCCTATATGGTATCCCCTGATATTGATAGAGTATAATCAACTGACTATAAGGGAATCTCGCGTGCAAAAAAAATAAAAAGGAAGCATCCCAAACGACAACAATCACAAAAGGCAACCTCAAAGAAGAAATCGACTCTGGCATCGATCATAAATGGGGAATGAAAGAATGGTAAGGGGAGAAAATTGTGGGGTCTCTTCTATAGATGCCTGTCTGTGTGTTTATGCGGGAAATGTTCGAGTGTGTGTGTGTGTGTGTGTGTGTGTGTGTGTGGATGTCTCTACAGAAACAAAGCAATCCCAGAGTCGTGGTCAGAGTCGGTTCGGTTCGGCTGGCTGAATGGCTGACTGGCTGACTGGCTGACTGGCATTGCATGCACTATTGAACTTTTTGAATGAAACCGACAGGCTCCAGCAACAGCAGCCCAAGTATCAAAGATTCAGCCAACGGGCAACTTGTAATTTACACTCCCCAGCACTAGGGTGGCGTTGCCTGAAGATGTTGAATGCAGTAGTAGCAGCAAAGGCAGCAGCCTCTAAATAAGTGGAAGAGGAAGGCAACAGTCCAAGCATCATCGTCACAGCGGGCAGCTTGTCACGGCGGCGTTGGAGTTGCCAAGATCATGCCCAGCGATTACCTAAACGCACACACACACACACACACACACACACACCGAGGAGACATGGTAGACAGGGGAGTAAGTTGCAGATCCTTGAGCTGCGGCTGCATAAATTATAATGTGAGGGGTCTCAAAGCTGCTGACCGGTTCCTTCCTCCATCTTCATCTTCATCTTCATCTCCATCGTCGTCGTCGTCTTCGTCTGGCACACTTATTGCGCAAAATGTGCGCTCCACGAAGCATGGCCACCACCAGATCTGAGGCTGAGCTGAGGCTAAGCTAAGCTGGAAGCTAAAAGACTTGAAACTTGCGACCGATCGTTTTGACTCGCCTCGCCTCACCTCACCTCATCTTGCCGCACCGTTGCATTGCATTGCATTGCATTGCATTGCGTCTCGTCGCGTCGCGTCGCGTCGCGCCGGCGCATTGTTTTCATTTTATGGAGATTAACATTCTGCGTCTGCTGCCACCGCCGCCACCGCCTCCAATGTTGATATCAGCATCTCTGACAAGCATCCGTTGCAATAAACTTTTCTTGCTACTTCTGCTTCTTCTTCTCCCTTACCGATTTTTACTTGTTTTTCATTTCGGCAAGTCACGACCCGCGTAATGAGCTGCTGCTTCTCCACCATGGTGGTGGTGGCTACTATCTGGTGGCTGGTGGCTGGTGGCTTGTGGCCAGAGTCAGGGTCTCTGTTCTTCTCTTTGTCTTCAGAGGAAGACTGTCTGACCGTCTGTCTGACCGTCTGCCTGACTGACTGGCACTATTGCCAGTTGATCCATAAAACAAATGTTCAAAACTCAGCACCAAGAGGAGATCAGAAAACCAAAAAAATGTTAATTTTTCTTATTGGGCAATGCGCCGATAATTAACCTCGTTTGCATCGCCATGGAAAATTGTATAATGTGGCTGAAAATTGAAATTTAATTTATGAACACAAACTGAAAGAAACCGCCGCTGTCGACTTGCACATTAAATTGATTGATTGATTGTTAGTCAAAGTCGAGTCCAGTTCAGTTCAGTTCAGTTCGGATCATTTCGGGCAAGAATTCGAAACTGAGAAACGGAGTTTTCATTTGAAATCAGATTTACTTTGTTTTTTTTTTATGATCGGCACACCTAAATCCCGTTTTTAACTTTTAGCCCACAAAAAAAAAAAACACCCCATGAAGCGTATCCCTTTTTGTTTCCCTCTTTTTTTTGCATTTGACTTTTTGGCTTTTCGACTTAAAAAAAAAACCTAAAAAACATTTCTAAATTACATAGATTCCACTGGGTGGAATCGAGCATCCAAGGTTAGGACCTTAGTCTTTTAAGCCTTTCTTCTTTCTAATCAACAGCACGAAAATTCTGCGAAATTCCATGAATTCTGCTTAACCCGTTGCTAAAAAATGCTCTTCTAAAAAATCGCGGCCAAAATTAGTTTCAATTTCGAAGAATTTCATAAAAAACAACAGAAAACAAAACAACAAAAAAAAAACAGCAATAAAAAAAAGAGAAAGGAACTCTTTTACAACTTCGAACCTCGACCTGAAACTTGGTTCAAAAAGAGTTGAGAGCAGAGCAAAAAGGCTTAAAAAACGAACCAGCAAGGATCATAAAATCGCAAAAAAAAAAAAGATAAAACAGACAGAGACTACCCAAAACAATGCAACACAATTACCACAAAAG
Organism: Drosophila insularis; assembly: GCA_018903935.1. Taxonomy (NCBI): domain Eukaryota; kingdom Metazoa; phylum Arthropoda; class Insecta; order Diptera; family Drosophilidae; genus Drosophila; species Drosophila insularis. Next base: position 8,353,857 of record JAEIFP010000150.1, read on the forward strand.
GATGCAATTGTCCGCACGGGGCAACCCTTAAAAAACAACAAGAAGACCGCAACAAAGAAGTTGGCAAAGGATATCAGCTCATCGGGGAAGAAAAAGGCTTGCAAGGATGTCGAGGGTTAAAAAACGAAAGTCAACCCGAAAAAAACAGAAATCGAGTGAGAGAGAGAGAGAGAGAGAAAACAAAAGTAAGGCGCGCGCATTGCACATTATTAGCCTGAAGAATGCAAAGGCAAAAAGGACAACGACGAAAGGATGCGAAATCCCTTTTGGCATGTGGCAAACTAACAATATTTGCAATCTTCTTCTTCTCATTCCGCGTTGACAATGTCATAAAATTGTCATCGAGTGTGGAATGGTATGGGAAATGGTTTACTCATTTCCAAGGTTGCGAAAGGATATACAATTTTAATCCCTTCTGCTTCGTCAGTATTTGCCAATATTTTGATTTCGAAACAAAACAATACGCCCACACACACACACAAACACACACACACACACACACACACACAGAGAGAGAGACTGGGCCAGGTCAGTTCAGTTTGAATTGAAATTGGTATCGAAAGGGCAACGGGAACGGGAACAAGAACGAAGAAGGGCTTACTGGAAGGATTAGTCGCGTTTAACCATGACGCGGATTTTTCACCCGAATTGCCATCACGGGGCGTTCTGTGTTGCTGCATTTAGCAAAGGATTACGGCCCATTTTAACCATAATTAGAGACAACAAGTTGTAAAGCCATTAAATGCCAATGCGACATGTCGACATGAATTTTTGGCTACCACCATGTAAAGATGGCAAATCAAAAGTTAAATGCAATCAACTCAAGGACACATTCTATGTAAATTCATGTTACAAAAACTTTCATTGCACCAATTTTTTGTTACAATTATTGAGAAAAAGTATGAAAAACAGAAAAAACAAAATACACACACACAAAAATGAGAGCAAAAAGGACCTCATAAAACCCAAAAACCCTTCCCAGTGGGTTCCGCTCTACTTTTTTACAATGCTTCTTTGTCCTTCTCCTTTTTTTTTGTGTCTCTCTGTGTCTGGTCGACCTAGTGATCTAGTTCGGGTGTTCATTTCGTTTTAACCCTCTCATTTCGGGCCTAAAAACCGCGTGCAGGACTTTCCTGGAATGAGTCCCAACTCCTTCCTTTTTATGATTTCTTGTTTCTTCTGTTTCTTTTGCCTTACTTTGCTTTGCTTTGAGGCAATCTTTTTGTACACAAAGAACTCTTCTCTGACCATTTCGCCTTAAAATGCCCAAACGCTGTTTCAGTTTTCTATGGTTTTTATGATATTTACTCCAGTTTAACATTTTAATTGTAGCAAAAACGAGAGGCAGCAAAAAAAAAAGGGTGCCGAATAACCTAAAAACTATTTTTATTGATGGCAGCGAAAGTGTTTTTGGGCTTGGAAGCATTTTGTCAAGGTTATTGGACCAAATGATGCGACCAACGACGATGGATGACAACGACTTGGACATTTTGTCATTAGTAAAGGTTAAATTTGCTCATTAAAGCGAAAGGTAAAAGGCAAATATAACACTAAAAACGAAAGTAAAACAGTAAAAGTAGAAATGCAGCGACAACCAGACAGACAGACAGACAGAGAGACAGAAAGTGAGTGAAAGGGTGAAACTACCAACATAACTTCAAACTTATGACCCTGTGTAAATATTAGAAAAATATTAAAAACACTCTCCAAATTAATGGTAAAAAATATTTGGAAAATTTTATTAAATTTCTTCTCTTTGCTGCAAAAAGTCAATTCGGCAGTTTGAGAAATTGTTTTTTAAACTTAATACAGAAAATCATTATATAGAAGAGTTTTTAATCCTTCCTCCTACTTCGAGGCTACGAATTTGAAACAAAGGACAACAAATTTTCTATTATTACGACTTTGTGTTAGCTAATTGCAAATTTTGACAAAGCACGCGACTCAGAGGGAAAAAAAGAAAAGAAAGACCACAAAAATTGCAACAATTATTAGCTAAAAATTGGGTCGCCGAGCCAAAACAAAAAACACCACAAAACAGCAGGAAAAACATACAAAATAGCAGAGGAAAAAAGAGAGAAGACAAAATCTATGTAATCCAGGTCAATAGAATGGCCAAATGCGGCTTGCCGCAAAGAAGTGCGACAATTTTTGCGCGTGGTCTGAACTCATAAAAAATAATTAGAACAAAAAATGCGAGCACATTGGTTTTTGGCAAAAATTTGTTGCCTCAGGACGATCAGGCTGCAGGACCTGCGAAATTCACAGTAAATAGAGAGCAGGTCATCTAATTTTTTTGCATTCTAGTTTTTCCTTCGCACTTATTTTGGGATCTGCCTATTTTTTGCATTGTTTCTTTTTGGTCACGTCACGTGCTGTGTGTGTGTGTGTGTGTGTGTGTGTGTGTGTAGTAAGGATCCTTGAAACGCGTTTTGTGTTAATAAATTATGCGAAATTATGTCATGCAGAGACACCCAGAAAGAGAGAGAGAGAGATAGATCGACACATTTCCACTAAAAATGAAATGAAACGAGATCAGAACATTGAGAGCGCGTTTTCAAAAATTTTCATTCTTATGCCGCAGCGTGGAGGAAAAGAAAACGGAAAGCAAAAAAACAAGAACCATTTTATGATACTCTCATATAATTTTTGCCCACTTACGTAAGAATTTTGTGACATTTTTCGATCTGTATCTGTCCTTTTTTGCAATTGTATGTGTGTGTGTGTGTGTGTGTGTGTGTGAGTGCGTGTCTCTTGCCTTGAGAATTTACGCAAAAATCTCTAAGAGATGGCAAATAGTTTTCGACTGGCTTTTTATTTTTGGACTCATTAGGAATTTTTCCTTTCGCATTATATATGGTCAATTTTTATTCCCTCTGCCCAAGGACACAAGAGGCTCCGCTTTGCTCTTGGTTGGTCATGGTGTAATTAAAAAAAAAAAAAGGAAAGAAAAGGAAAAAAATTTCGGTTTTTAATAATCACACAAGTTTTGAGTCTCATTAATTATCATCAGGTCTCTTCTTCTCATTCGGCCAAATCGTTTTGCACATAAACAACATTATCAAGAGTCTTGGGCAAAATGCGATTAAGTTGGCAACATTAACTGGCGACAGCAGCACCAACAACCACCAAGTAAGACAAAGATGAAGCTCCCGAAGAGGAGGGGGGAAGAGGAAGATATTGGGCATGATGCCCAGGTTCAGGTTCTCCTCACTCTACACTCAATGGTTGGCAATTAATCAAAGTTTTTTTTCAGTCAGAAGCTTAACTGAGATATACACTGCCACACACACACACACACACACACACACACAGATTTCACAGATGCAGATGATAAGACTTAAAGATATTCGTAATATAATCGTAATTGACTCAAGGGCCAAAAGGAATATGTAAATAAACATATCAAAGTAAAATCGTTTAGAGATAGATCTGATACAAAATCGGAATAAAATCTCTTCTAGATGAACAATATTTAACAAATTTCAATATTTTAGGCCTATTCATGCATTCCAAACTCATTTAACTGATGGAAATTAAAGAAAATTTATGGAAATTGATTATAAATTGGTCCAACAATTTTAAATTTAAAGTAAAAACAGAATAGTATTTGGAATAAATATTTGTGTCTAATCATTCGTGTTTAATTATATTCCCCAATGCAAATTAGTTTGAAATTAAATAATAAATTATTCTGGCCACGTATTTAGTTCAAGTACTAGACCAAGAATAAATCTCGGAACTTGTTATTAGGCGATTCAAATAAAGAGAAGATTCATAAATAAATATATTAAATCATATCAGACTCGAGAAGAAAATCATTATATAAAAATAAAGTTTTGATATAGAAATGTAGTTTAAATTCCTATTTAACATATTTTTAGAGCAATTTTTTTGAATTATTCTGTTTTGAGTATAACCAAAAGAATTAACCAACATAACTAAAAGAGGTAATAGGTCAGAGCTAAACAGAACTAAATTCAGTCAGTCAGTTTAGATTATCCTGGACTTTTCTTTTTTTGTTCTTTTGTTTTAAAATTTGAAGCACTTGGCTTTAAATTTAATTGAAGATTTTCTCTAACTTAAACTCTAACTTTTCTCTAACTAAAAGGACTTAGCAGACATTTAGTCATTGCAATACTTATGCTTAGTTGTAGGCATATTCAATGTACTCCATTTTCAAAGGATATAAACCAAGAATTGAACTCATCATATTTGCCTCCCCTAAGAGACTTTTACCCCATCATCACTCTATTTATTTTTTTACTTTATGTTTTGCCCTTTGGCAAGGGAGCTTCTTACACAAGTGATTCCTTGGCGCAAGAAAGGCATCCCTTTTAGACACTTTTACTTTTATATCCTGTTAACAACCCATAATTTGGACAATTTAACACTTGTAAACGCGCTTTCGCCGCTCTAATGAGGTACAAAACGCTTGCCTTTTTGGCCAGGCCAAAAGAAAAAGAAAAGGAAGAAAAAAACAAAAATTAACATATAAAACTGGACTAAAGCAAGGAACTCCTCTCTGACCCAAAAGCTAAATTGCATGTTTCTTCCCCCTCAATTGCAGCAAGCTTATAATCTGGCGCAGGAGTTTTTTTTTTTTCTCTCGTTATTGTTGTTGTTTTTGTTGAAGCCAGCTTAGGACATATTAAAATGTGGAAAAAAGGTTCAAGTTTCAGTTGCTAGTCTTTCAGTCTTTCAGTCTTGAATCTTGCAATTACACAAATCTGCTGGAAGATTCCGAAGACTGAAACTTGGTACCGACTTGGCTCTCTGATGCCGTCTGGTGTTAATTTATGCGTTTGGGGTCCATAAGAAATCGCCACCAATTACCCAAGAAATGCTTCAATTATGGCCTGCAAACAGCTGCTGTTGCTTTTTCTTGGTCTTGGTCTTGGTCTTGGTTGTTGGCGGTGAAACCCTTTTTAGCACTTGCTTTAAATCGCTAAACCATTCACCAATTCTTTCCATTGAATTCTAACTAATTTAGCAAGCAAATTCTTTCAACTTTAACTTAATATATACCTGCATACATAGCTTTAACTTTGATTCTACGTGCCTAAAATGGTTTTTTCCTATTGTATAACTTCAACATACGATAAGAACAAAAGTTTAACTGGGGCGTCATAGTATACACGATGGCATCGGGTTTCGACAAAATTCAAGTAGAAAAAAAAAAACAGCTTACTCAACCTGACATTGACCATAAGCGTGTCAAAGTAATCGACAAAAGGCCCCACTTCTCCTCCACCTGCTCCCCCCGTCCGTCCTACCAGTGTGCACTTCGCCTTACCGGCGATTCGCTGACTTGTCGCTTGTCATTAGCTCCTTGTGTGTCATGCCATTAAAAACAATAATAAATGAATCAACAACTGGCAGCACATTCATTGGAAACCTTGAAATCGAAGATGCATCCAGCCATATCGTTATATCGTTATCGCTTGACAAAAACCAAAAACAAAAAATGAAGAAACAAATTTACATACATATACTCGGGCGTACTCCGATTCCATGTTTAGAGTTTTGGACCTGGATCCCATCCAGTTCTGCCCGGCCCTGCCCTGCCCTGCCCTGCCCTGCCCTGCCCTGCCCTGCCCGCCTGGCCGTAATCAATTGAAGCTACCCGTTTCACGCAAAACTACCAGCACTTCGATTTGTCCAACTGATTAATGTGTGGGGGCCCCTCTTTCAATTGAGGACATGGGAGGACCACAACCGACAACAGCAACAACAACAACAACAACAATTGGTTAATAAGGGGTACATGAAGATTCCCAATCGTGTGAGACTCGAGATGGAATTGGCATTGCTGAATGAAATAAAAGCAAAACATCAATGTTAATTGGCGACAATTGTTGGTTTGTTCGAGTAGAAAGTTTCATTGCCAACTGCCAGCACCTGCAACAGCAACAAAAACTGTGATAATTAGCCCCAACAACGGGAGAATGGCAAACACACAAGCTCATTTGGCAAAAATCAAAATTAACCAAAAGAAAAAAAAAAAAAAACAAAAATAGGGGAAAAAAACTTGCTGACATTTTTACGGCTAGGGCGGAATTCCTGAATTCAACTTTAAGTAATAAAAAAAAGGGGAATAATTATGTTGTGCCCTACACACTGAATGCTTTTAATTTTTTTTTGGTTTACAAATCGTTTTAATAATTTTTATAGTTGCTACAGTTTTACATTAGGAAAATCAGAGATCATTTTTTATGACAAGAAAAAATCATTTTAAACTAGATAAGGCACATACATACACACATATATAATCTGTAAGGCCGAATCAGTTGTTTTAGAGACCAAAACTTTAAAAATCAAAACTCTGTCATTTCTGGAATCGAACCTCTTCAATTCTATATTCTGGTATCAAGCTATAGAATATTGATATCAAGTAATAAAGCGCTTAAGGCCACTCAACGAGAGTGGCAAGGAACAAATACAACTGTCCTCAATGACATCTTGTGTCAGGATAGTTTTCAATTCGATGAAATAATCCAAGAAGCAGAGCGTCGAAAGCAGATTTTAGGAACGGTCGAAAGGCGATCGAGTTGCACTTCATATACTCATAGTAGACTTTAACGGAAAAAATAAGGAAAAAAAAAATAGTTCTGTAAAACTATTATGAAGTCATACTGCTGAAACCTTCGAAATATGGTCATATATATACTAGTATCGGCCATCTTCTATCGAGGTATTCTTGGTATCGAGGATAAAGCGTTTAAAGCCACTCAACGAGAGTGGCAAGGAACAAATACAACTGTCCCCAATGACATCTTGTGTCAGGATAGTTTTCAATTCGATGAAATAAACCAAGACGCAGAGCGTCGTAAGCAGATTTTAGGAACGGTCGAAAGGCGATCGAGTTGCACTTCATATACTCATAGTAGACTTTAACGGAAAAAATAAGGAAAAAAAAAATAGTTCTGTAAAACTATTATGAAGTCATACTGCTGAAACCTTCGAAATATGGTCAAACTATATCTTGTATCGACCATTGTATTGGTATCGAGGATAAAGCGTTTAAAGCCACTCAACGAGAGTGGCAAGGAACAAATACAACTGTCCCCAATGACATCTTGTGTCAGGATAGTTTTCAATTCGATGAAATGATCCAAGACGCAGAGCGTCGTAAGCAGATTTTAGGAACGGTCGAAAGGCGATCGAGTTGCACTTCATATACTCATATAAATTCTGTATGTGCATTTACCCTAGTTGACTTTTACGGAAAAAATAAGGAAAATAAATCGAACAACTGTAAAACTATTATGAAGTCATACTGCTGAAACCTTCGAAATATGGTCAAACTATATCTTGTATCGACCATTGTATTGGTATCGAGGATAAAGCGTTTAAAGCCACTCAACGAGAGTGGCAAGGAACAAATACAACTGTCCCCAATGACATCTTGTGTCAGGATAGTTTTCAATTCGATGAAATGATCCAAGACGCAGAGCGTCGTAAGCAGATTGTAGGAACGGTCGAAAGGCGATCGAGTTGCACTTCATATACTCATAGTAGACTTTAACGGAAAAAATAAGGAAAAAAAAAATAGTTCTGTAAAACTATTATGAAGTCATACTGCTGAAACCTTCGAAATATGGTCAAACTATATCTTGTATCGACCATTGTATTGGTATCGAGGATAAAGCGTTTAAAGCCACTCAACGAGAGTGGCAAGGAACAAATACAACTGTCCCCAATGACATCTTGTGTCAGGATAGTTTTCAATTCGATGAAATGATCCAAGACGCAGAGCGTCGTAAGCAGATTGTAGGAACGGTCGAAAGGCGATCGAGTTGCACTTCATATACTCATAGTAGACTTTAACGGAAAAAATAAGGAAAAAAAAATAGTTCTGTAAAACTATTATGAAGTCATACTGCTGAAACCTTCGAAATATGGTCAAACTATATCTTGTATCGACCATTGTATTGGTATCGAGGATAAAGCGTTTAAAGCCACTCAACGAGAGTGGCAAGGAACAAATACAACTGTCCCCAATGACATCTTGTGTCAGGATAGTTTTCAATTCGATGAAATGATCCAAGACGCAGAGCGTCGTAAGCAGATTTTAGGAACGGTCGAAAGGCGATCGAGTTGCACTTCATATACTCATATAAATTCTGTATGTGCATTTACCCTAGTTGACTTTTACGGAAAAAATAAGGAAAATAAATCGAACAACTGTAAAACTATTATGAAGTCATACTGCTGAAACCTTCGAAATATGGTCAAACTATATCTTGTATCGACCATTGTATTGGTATCGAGGATAAAGCGTTTAAAGCCACTCAACGAGAGTGGCAAGGAACAAATACAACTGTCCCCAATGACATCTTGTGTCAGGATAGTTTTCAATTCGATGAAATGATCCAAGACGCAGAGCGTCGTAAGCAGATTGTAGGAACGGTCGAAAGGCGATCGAGTTGCACTTCATATACTCATAGTAGACTTTAACGGAAAAAATAAGGAAAAAAAAATAGTTCTGTAAAACTATTATGAAGTCATACTGCTGAAACCTTCGAAATATGGTCAAACTATATCTTGTATCGACCATTGTATTGGTATCGAGGATAAAGCGTTTAAAGCCACTCAACGAGAGTGGCAAGGAACAAATACAACTGTCCCCAATGACATCTTGTGTCAGGATAGTTTTCAATTCGATGAAATGATCCAAGACGCAGAGCGTCGTAAGCAGATTGTAGGAACGGTCGAAAGGCGATCGAGTTGCACTTCATATACTCATAGTAGACTTTAACGGAAAAAATAAGGAAAAAAAAATAGTTCTGTAAAACTATTATGAAGTCATACTGCTGAAACCTTCGAAATATGGTCATATATATACTAGTATCGGCCATCTTCTATCGAGGTATTCTTGGTATCGAGGATAAAGCGTTTAAAGCCACTCAACGAGAGTGGCAAGGAACAAATACAACTGTCCCCAATGACATCTTGTGTCAGGATAGTTTTCAATTCGATGAAATGATCCAAGACGCAGAGCGTCGTAAGCAGATTGTAGGAACGGTCGAAAGGCGATCGAGTTGCACTTCATATACTCATAGTAGACTTTAACGGAAAAAATAAGGAAAAAAAAATAGTTCTGTAAAACTATTATGAAGTCATACTGCTGAAACCTTCGAAATATGGTCATATATATACTAGTATCGGCCATCTTCTATCGAGGTATTCTTGGTATCGAGGATAAAGCGTTTAAAGCCACTCAACGAGAGTGGCAAGGAACAAATACAACTGTCCCCAATGACATCTTGTGTCAGGATAGTTTTCAATTCGATGAAATGATCCAAGACGCAGAGCGTCGTAAGCAGATTGTAGGAACGGTCGAAAGGCGATCGAGTTGCACTTCATATACTCATAGTAGACTTTAACGGAAAAAATAAGGAAAAAAAAATAGTTCTGTAAAACTATTATGAAGTCATACTGCTGAAACCTTCGAAATATGGTCAAACTATATCTTGTATCGACCATTGTATTGGTATCGAGGATAAAGCGTTTAAAGCCACTCAACGAGAGTGGCAAGGAACAAATACAACTGTCCCCAATGACATCTTGTGTCAGGATAGTTTTCAATTCGATGAAATGATCCAAGACGCAGAGCGTCGTAAGCAGATTGTAGGAACGGTCGAAAGGCGATCGAGTTGCACTTCATATACTCATAGTAGACTTTAACGGAAAAAATAAGGAAAAAAAAATAGTTCTGTAAAACTATTATGAAGTCATACTGCTGAAACCTTCGAAATATGGTCAAACTATATCTTGTATCGACCATTGTATTGGTATCGAGGATAAAGCGTTTAAAGCCACTCAACGAGAGTGGCAAGGAACAAATACAACTGTCCCCAATGACATCTTGTGTCAGGATAGTTTTCAATTCGATGAAATGATCCAAGACGCAGAGCGTCGTAAGCAGATTGTAGGAACGGTCGAAAGGCGATCGAGTTGCACTTCATATACTCATAGTAGACTTTAACGGAAAAAATAAGGAAAAAAAAAATAGTTCTGTAAAACTATTATGAAGTCATACTGCTGAAACCTTCGAAATATGGTCAAACTATATCTTGTATCGACCATTGTATTGGTATCGAGGATAAAGCGTTTAAAGCCACTCAACGAGAGTGGCAAGGAACAAATACAACTGTCCCCAATGACATCTTGTGTCAGGATAGTTTTCAATTCGATGAAATGATCCAAGACGCAGAGCGTCGTAAGCAGATTGTAGGAACGGTCGAAAGGCGATCGAGTTGCACTTCATATACTCATAGTAGACTTTAACGGAAAAAATAAGGAAAAAAAAATAGTTCTGTAAAACTATTATGAAGTCATACTGCTGAAACCTTCGAAATATGGTCAAACTATATCTTGTATCGACCATTGTATTGGTATCGAGGATAAAGCGTTTAAAGCCACTCAACGAGAGTGGCAAGGAACAAATACAACTGTCCCCAATGACATCTTGTGTCAGGATAGTTTTCAATTCGATGAAATGATCCAAGACGCAGAGCGTCGTAAGCAGATTGTAGGAACGGTCGAAAGGCGATCGAGTTGCACTTCATATACTCATAGTAGACTTTAACGGAAAAAATAAGGAAAAAAAAATAGTTCTGTAAAACTATTATGAAGTCATACTGCTGAAACCTTCGAAATATGGTCAAACTATATCTTGTATCGACCATTGTATTGGTATCGAGGATAAAGCGTTTAAAGCCACTCAACGAGAGTGGCAAGGAACAAATACAACTGTCCCCAATGACATCTTGTGTCAGGATAGTTTTCAATTCGATGAAATGATCCAAGACGCAGAGCGTCGTAAGCAGATTGTAGGAACGGTCGAAAGGCGATCGAGTTGCACTTCATATACTCATATAAATTCTGTATGTGCATTTACCCTAGTTGACTTTTACGGAAAAAATAAGGAAAATAAATCGAACAACTGTAAAACTATTATGAAGTCATACTGCTGAAACCTTCGAAATATGGTCAAACTATATCTTGTATCGACCATTGTATTGGTACCGAGGATAAAGCGTTTAAAGCCATTTGGATTTGCTCAAGTGTAAATGCGAGCCTAATTTGAAGTAAAGTCCAATTATTGTTTAAGAGTTGATGAGGGAAAAACTAAGGAAAAAAAGAGATGTTGCCTTTGCTGTGGCAAGTAAATGAATGAAGGAAATTGATTTAAAGTGCTCTATTTATACCAGTTTGGATTAAAGCCTACTTCGATGAATGGAGCAATAAAAATGAAAATAGTGTGGCTGTAGTTAGTTATAACGAAAAATACATGCCTGAGCTTTTCCAATATCCAAACTGGTCACTTTTAATTGGCTAAAAGTCTCTGGTAAATACAGTCAAGTTCTTTAGCTATTATTATTCGAATTTACATTTTGTAATTGATTATTACATAACTGTTAGATGGCTTCTAAGGATAAAAATTATAGCAGAAGCAATTAAAATTAATTACATTTTATATTTTAACATCAATTTAATTTGAAATTTTATCAATTACTTGATTCTTGACTTGATTTCTAAGTATTATACTTGAAACGAACCGCAAAGTACAAATGACTACTTGATTTTTCACTAAAAACCTTCTGTTCTTCAATTTCAATTGCGATGGAAAGTTGAGCCACTCCCACACTTTTCGTTTTTCTTTAGTTTTCCTCATTTTTCTTTGTGTGTGTGTGTGTGTGTTTTGATCGGACTTCTGTGTAAATCTGGTAAATGGCAGGCCACACAAGAACGAGTCAGCCACTTGTTCGTTTGCCTCCTGGTAGCTAATGGATCTACACCTCTGTGTGTCTCTCTAGATCTCCTATGCTACTTACTTACAAACATACATTATTCTCGGGGCTACTTAGCAAATACAGCAGCAGCAGGAGAAGCAGGAGAAGTCAGCAGCCAGGGGACTTAAAAACTCGCTCCCCAGACAATTGCCACATCATGCTTGTTTGCGTGCACATTAACGCCGACGACGATGAAGATGAAGATGAAGATGATGACGACGACAACAAATCCTTTTGGCTGCTTAGGATTTGGATAAAGAGAGTTTGAGACAGAGACAGAGAGAGTCATCTCTGGCTGGCATCGTCTTATATAAACATTTGCACAAGGCACGGCATTAGGACAAAGAGGCAACCAAGCGCGTGATCGTGATCGCACAAACAGACAGAATATATGTAAGTAACGAAACGTAAATGGAAATATCTATTTCCCTCTCGCTCTATCTGGCTCTTCTCATTGTCCATTTGGGTGGGCTGGAACGTGTACAAAACTATTTTGATAGCCACCGTTTGCTTCTCTTTTTGTTTTGACCAGACATATTCATTGGCGTCAGACGCGCGCGCTGTTTGCTTGAGAAAATGTTTTCGAAAGAAAAGTGATTAATGTCATGCACGGGGCAGCATCCCGATTCCCAAATCCCGAATCCCTTCTTTGGTTTGGAGTTGAGAGACAACAACATAATCAAGCATCAACATTCTCACATCCGCTCTCTCTGTCTCTATCTCTGTTTCTCTTGCTGTTATGCTAATGGAGCGACGAGTTCGTCACCAAAGTCAACACAGATTCCTGGAAAAGTAGTCATTGAATGGGGGGGGACCCTTTTGGGAGCTTCTATTGTTTCAGGTACGGACTTTGTAGTTGAAAAGAGTTGATCAGTTGAGATTAGATCCGCTCCTGACTCGGACCATAGCCAGGCTTGGTAGATAAAGTCACGCATGGTAGGAAAAACATATTCACATCAGCGGAAGTTGAGACCGTGGGCACGCGCTTTTTTATCTTCCCTCTCTCTCTCTCTCTCTCTCTCCCACTCACTCTCTGTTTCTGCATTTGCATTACATTTGCCTTGAATTGTTGTTGTTTGAAATCATTGGGATCTGGGATCCGGGGTCTTGGGTCTGGGTCGTCATATATCTAACAGAGAAATTTATTCAGACGCAACTTTGTCAACTGTGCTTAAGAGAGAGAGAGAGAGAGAGAGAGAGATAGAGTGATCGAGAGAGGGAGAAAGGGGGGGAGGAATCGGACCAGACGGCGTCCCATAATTTGCAATTCGATGCTCTCTTTGCCAGGCGTTTTCTGCGTGTTGGCATTTCATTTGGTTGCTGGTTGATGGTGACCAGCAGCAAATGGTCAGATTTGCATATGAATGAGCCAATGTCCATCCATTGCCCATGCCCAGTTGAAGCATTGGCATGGCATGGCGTGGGTTAGGTCTCGGTCTCGGTCTTGGTCTCGATCCTCAGTCTCTTGGTCTCCAATGGTGAGCATACGTGTTTGTTGTCGCCTCGTCGTCGATTTGCAAACGAAATTGTGATGAACTGTCTTCTTTTTTTTTTTTTGCTTGGGCTCTTCTCTCCCACTTTCTGAGGGGGGTTCTTCTCCTTTTTTTTTTGAGTTGAGTTGGGTCTTTTGACCGTCGCCGTCGCAATTAGCATTTGAAGTTGCATTTGCATTTTGTGCATAAATCAGTTGTCAGTTGTTTGGTTTTGGTTTGGTTTGCTTTCGTTTTGGTGTTTGCTTTCTGTAAACAAAAAAGCCTTGAGAAAAGATATAAATCCTCCCCAGAAAGAGAGCACCAATTGAATCTTCATCTTCGTATGGGGCACCTGCTACTAGACTTAACCCAAAATGTTCTAAGGTAGCCCTTTAACTAATTACTTTTTAGTTAGCTAAAAGAAGAAGGCTTTTTAAGTAGACAATTTTAGTAACAATTTTATATATTTTGTTTTAATAATCATCCTTTATTTGCCTTAAAAAATTATAAAGTTACACAGATTAAACAAATTGCCTTAAAAATCATTGATATTTTTCATTTATATTTATACATTTTTTGTTTTCAGAAGAATTATTCATTTTTAGTAAAGTCTTAATGAAAATGTTGATTGATTGTTGATTGTTGTTTTAAGCTATGCTCTTGCTTTTTTCTCTTTTTTTAGTTATAATTCCCAACTTGTTTTGGCATTGTCGTTAGAGTTGTGACTTAAATGGGTAACGAAATCTGCTAATGCTCCAAGTGCTTTTAATCCCATAAATTAAATTAAAACTTTGATCTTGTAAAAAGACTTAAAAGAAAAATGAAACGTCCCCATAACCTGATTTAAATTCCTTATTTTTTAGGCTTGGCATATTAAGCATTTTTTTTATACTTTCAAAAGTGTTGTAAGAAAGGTTAGTGAGTATTTTCAAATATTATATTATTATTCAAAAATGGCCTAAATACTCAAATGAATTAATTTTTTTGTTACTAGAATTCTACCCAGAACTTGATATACGGCAAGTGCCCTGGAAAATGTCAAATAAACTCACCGTTTTCCGCCATTTTCACAGGCAAATGCTACTTTCCGCCCTCTCTTTATTTCCGGTACTGATTTACCTGATTCTAAATCGAATAAAAACCATTTTCTACATCATTTAATGTTCTCTAATTAAGTTGCCACAGGATATGTTTAAGTTTATCAATATCCAATTCCTTTGTTTATATTAACATTTGTTTAAATCATTTCTAGAGTTTCAAAGTTTCTAATAGCCAAATAATTGTAAATAAACTGCAATATTAATTGCTTCAACTTCGATAGAAATTCCGAATGGCAACTGCAATTAAATGGGGAAAAATAAAGATTTCAAAGATCGTTTGTATTTAGTGCAAAAATCACACATTGCCCCATATTTGGTCACGTTTCCCACCAGAAAAGAAGAGCAAAAGAGAGAGAGAGAGATAGAGATAGAGAGCAAGAATAAGCAACAAATAGATGCTGGGCTCTATGGCCAGTTGGTTGGATAGTGCCTTGGCCATAAACCCGCTTGGGGATGGCGATGATGATGATGATGATGCTGACGTCAAACATTTAAACGTAGACCGTTTCGCTAATTTGGCTGTCAGAGCCGCGCCGCGTTGCGGCCCATTGATTAACAGAAAGAAAGAAATTGCGTGTGTGTGAAACAAAATTTTTGCTCAATGAGCTCTCTGGCATACAATAGGGTAGATAGATAGATAGATATCCAGACGTAAGAGTTTTCCTACGTTTTTTGTTGTTTTCTTTCTTTTTTTTTTTTTTTGCAGTCACATGAGTCGAAGGCGGCGGCAGCATTGGCCAACAACTCATTAGGGGCGAACGTGGAACAACTAAACGGAAACGTGCGTCAGCCGATTACGAGTAAAAATATATATACATGTACATATGTATATAACTTGGTAGACGCGTGGCCCAGAGCTTTGACAGTATTTTACATACATATATATTTTAAACACAATCAGTTGGCATACCTGCATAAATGTTAATGCTTAAATTGTTGGCGCATCGCTTAAAATATATTACACTAATTGCACTTACGCACGGAATGTTTAACCTTCGTGCAGGATTATCAGCGAGTGGTGCAGGTTTAGTCCCAACTCTCCCCGGGCCCTGCCCCCCTCGCACACCGAATCTCCATTACCAATTCGCATCTTAACAGTAGTTAAGCGATCGTTTAAAAGCCTCAGTCCTCAACTTTAGTTTCAGTGTTTTTTGCCTCTTTTTATTCTGTTGTTGGCCCAACAATTGGCAATTTTTCAATGCGAACAGCGCTTAAAAGGCGATCAGTGCAAGCAGATAATGTCGGTCGCGATATGGCACCTGTATGGTCAGTCCCATGGCCCAGGCCCGGGCCCAGAGAAAGAGAACGAACGCATGGATCGAAAGGCCGCTGCAGCGCGTAAAGGAGCTAAAGGTTGCCAGTGGATAGGCGGGGGGAGCGGGAAATCAGATTGGTATGGGGGATTGGGATTGCTGTGCGTCAAGGTTGGTTGGCATTGGACAGACCAACAAGTCGTTGGCTTTATGCGTTGGACACAACACGCGACAATGAATTTCGCATATGTCACAAGGCACAACGCACAGAGAGGACTGAGGCCAAGACCGATACCCGGACCGAGACCGAGACCGAGACCGAATCATGAGAGCATGTTGTAGGAAGGCTGTGACAACAACACAGCAGCATCCCGTGTAAACAGACAACAACAACAACAACAACAGCAGCAGCAGCTGAAAGGCTGATGCTTTTTGAATGGAAACAATCACTTTTATTTGGGGGATTGTCACGCTACTGAGAAGAAATTGGGGCATATGAATAAGTTTAATAAGAAATGTCCACAAATTAGCCACAACTAAACTAAATAATTATTTGAATGATAAATAATTATTTTCTAGACATAGGAAAGAAAAGTTAAAAAACTATAGAATGAATTTTAAAAATATTAGAGCCAGTCAGTGGTAGATCTTTTGATGGGGAAACGGGAAAAATATTTGCCCAACCAAAAAGTGGTTAATTTCTACACCAAAATGCTCGAATTCCCTTACCAAAATGATGAGCTAGTAGATGGGGGAAATTCATTTATGGCTAATAAAATTTCAGGAGTATAATATAGTATAATTTTTATTCTGCAATGATTGGAGCTAAATTTAGTTACTGGTTTTAAAACGGTTGGCAAATTCCTTGTGATATTTTACCTCATCAACTCATTTTCATTTCGATATAAAATATAATGTTGGTGGTGGAAACAAAATTTGTATACAAAAACTCAAAGATTTATTTCAAAGTTATAGTCATAAAGATGTACTATGTCTACTTAAACTTTATTTATTTTATAAATTAGATTTAGTACATCTACAAAATGATGTCCTACCTAGATCTTTATCAGTTTCATATTAGTCTTATTATTCTAGTTTCTGAAGATGCCATTAGCTAATCAATTTCTCAACTTTCTCAACAAGATGGTTTATAATTATTCTTAAAACTTGGGGCTTGATGGCCAGGGTTTTGTGGTTTACCTGATGAGTAATTTTTGGGTTTTATCTTAATTTGCACCGCATTCGATGTGTCCCTTTGGCCGAATGATGAAATCACCTTTTTTGGCAGGAAAATAAGAAACCTTGGCACCCTCAGATATCGTCAGAGTCTCTCGGCAATAAGCGGCGATCACAATAAATGCCAAGCATCGATGGTATTTTTGTAGTTGTTGTATTTTGTTTTGTTTTGTTTTACAACAACAACAAAAAACGTAGAGAACGACTACGACGAATATCGGATAATTTTTTTTTTTTTTTTTTTTTTTTTTGGCATGTCTGTGCAATTACCTTTATGTTTATGCGATTTCGTAAACCAAAGACGAGAAAGAAGAAAAAAAAATAAAAGGTTGTATAAAGCTTATATATATATATAAGACACTTATATGACTAAAGCTGGAGGACAACAATGGAGGCAACAGGTGTCCAGGTTTGAAAATCAACGCTCACTTAGCCAACAGCCGCCAAAAGTTAAAAAGCAAATCTTTTTTTTATAACTATATTCGCAAAAAAAGGAAAGATAAGAATTGTATTTTCATCATCATCATCATCATCATCACCTGGCGGCATTTTGGGTTGAAATTGGATGAATGCTGATTGCAGACGATTTTCAGTGGATTCGGTAAGATATTTTGGGAGATTTTGGATTTTGTTTTTTGGCCTAATGATGGTTAATTTAATGCCAAGCAATGAACGGAAATGACACTAAAGAGGCTCAAGAGGATCTGTCTCTGTCTCTGTCGCTGTCTCTTTGGCTTATAAGGATCTTCAGGTTCTTGGCAGCTTGTTTTGCGGCAAAAGGATAAAGGGAGTCACGTGCGGCTACGCATGCAATTTACTAATTTGGTAATCACCCTGACTAACTAACCGGAAATTGCAAATGTATTACCAATTACCATCAGATAAACTCGTAGTGTATATATTAACCTGCCAAAAACAGATTTTAAAAACCCCGCCAGGTCTATTTGGCATACCATTAAATCAAAGTTTATGAAGTCGCCACCCACAGATATTTCTTTTTGGTTTGTTGTTCCTGCTGGAAATATCTCTGTGTGTGTGTGTGTGTGTGTGTGTGTGTGTGTGTGTGTGTGTGTGGGAGGGGGGCCTACGGTGGCTAGAAGGGGGACAAACGTGTGCGCCCTGCCAAAGTAACAATAACAATAACATTAACGAAATGTAAATGCCGCACTACCCACTGTTTTGCCTCCCCACCCCCCACCACCAAGTCCCAGCCAGCACCTTCCTCTTCTCCACCTCCAAGAATCTCTTTTACGCTTGTTTGCCTGATGTTGTTTTTGTTATTTTTGGCGATCGCGAAAAACAAATCAAAGGCAAGTTCACGCGTCATCGCCAGCAGCCACTGAGGCGAAAAGGCAACCCATCCGCACACCTCCCCTCCCCCCACACACACACACACACACACACAAATACCAAAGCACAACAACACGCCCACGTCTGGACTTAACAGACGCGAGGAAAAAACTTTTTCTCTAGTCCCTGGTTTTTTTTTTTTTTTTCTTTGCTTTGTGTTTTTTTCTTATTCTCAAAATTTTGACAGCCGCCGTCTCGCATTGACGTCATTGACGTGGTGCCAAAGAATTTGTTTTTCATGAAAAATATTTTTGCAAGTTTACAGTATTTGTTATATACACTTGGCAAAAAATGGGCATATCGAAAATTCAAGAACCCCTTTTTGAGATAGAGAGATCTTTGTTTAAAATTGATTTTAGAATATCTCTATTGCTGGGATGAAGGATACTTCGTCCTCGTTTCCTTTTTGAACATACGAGTATTTCATTTTCCAATCCTTATACAAGTAGAAATACTATATTGAAATGTTTTTGATTAATATCGATTCCATTAATGTTATGCAAATGAAATTAAAGTACCAAATTATTAAATTTAACTTTAAATTTTCAAAATAAAGTTAGTCAGCAATAAAATTTCTTCTTATTAAATTGTCAAATTTAGTTAATGAGTTAGATAAGTTAATTTCCACTTGATTATCGACTAAATTGCTACTTACTTTTCTAGGAGGATAAACAGGAATTTCCCAAGGATCACAGAATGAATGAAAAGCAAGCAAAAGTAATTACTACTTTAAAATTAGTTATATATAATTAAATTTAACGTTATTAATATATTTTAACTAATTGTACACAATTATGGATTTGCTTAACGATTAAAATAATATTACTCCAAACCTCAAGCCGGGTAAAACAAAATTTTGTTTAATTTCAAAACAATTTTAAACCCCAGACAAAAATTCAATATACATAAAATTACTCAAATTTACATAAAATTATTTAAATTTCAACCAAAGCCAAGTGACTAAACTTAGAGTTTATGTTTAAAAACAATATTGTACAATATATTAAATTTATTAAGAAACTTGTTGACAATAATTTAAAAAAATTAAACAGTTGAACAAATATTTTTAATGAAACTCTTGTTTCCCTTTGTTTTTCTAAATTTCTAATTACATTCTAAGTAAATGTACTAAATGTTAGCGTATTTTAGCCATGAAACTGAAATGCAATTGACAAAGAGGAGGAAAATGCAAATTGTTTCATTTGTTTAACAACTAAATTTAAATTGTCAATGTCTAATGGGGGTTTCACATTCCTAACATTTTCCACTTATAGTGAAACAAAAGAAAAGGTGAATAATAGTTT
Organism: Drosophila insularis; assembly: GCA_018903935.1. Taxonomy (NCBI): domain Eukaryota; kingdom Metazoa; phylum Arthropoda; class Insecta; order Diptera; family Drosophilidae; genus Drosophila; species Drosophila insularis. The sequence continues at coordinate 8,373,373 of JAEIFP010000150.1, forward strand.
CCCCCTTACATTATGAATGTTTAAAGAGAGTATTATAGATTCGTTTTTCTAATGATTCAAAATTGATTTTTGTTTTGTATTATTTCATCCGCATAATGAAAAACTCATTTCGAAGATTGTTTTTTAGGCCCACTGACGGCTGATGGCTATTTTCATTTAATTTTAGTTCAGTTCCTAGGGGCCCCCCATATCATTGGCCCGGCTATTGCTTTTTGCCAATTTTAGCTTAACCCGGTGATGATGATGTTGATGGTTTTGTACCGATGATGATCGTCATCACCTGGTTCTGGAGCGCCCATTTTCCTTTCTTGTGTGTGTGTGTGTGTTTTGGCCTCTGTTTAGAATCAGAATCTGGGAGCAAAACGCGTCATTGGCGCACGTCAGTGGCCATCGTCAGCAGCATCATTGAGTTCCGATTGAGGGGCTTCTGCAGCTTTTGGGTTACACACAGTCGATGTGCCTGTGTGTGTGTGTGTGTGTGTGTGTGGGCGACTATTGCCACTATTTTTAGTCATGAGACGAGCCGCTAAAGTATTTTGGTCATGAGTTTTAATACAACAACAACCAGATCTAGCTATTGAAATGGCATTTTCAAAAACGGACAGTTTTATATATGTACATATATGTATGTATATACATTCCTATAGATAGAAATATTCTGTTTTGCCATTGTATATTCTCCAAAAACAAATTATTTATAAGCAACAAAGAATTTTTGCACGGAATTTTATTTATAAATCAACTGCGAGACGACCTTGTGTAAGCGTCCTTCACCCTCAAAAAAGCCAATGGCATAAATTATTGATACACTTGAAAAAGGAAACGAAATGTTTATGAAATCAGGATTACAAACTATTTTCGAGTTCAACCCAGTCCAAATGATGAGCAGTTCCTACTTATTATTGTTTACTTCTCTAGTTCAATGCAATACTTTGTAAAAGGAATGTAATTGTTTACTCGTAATGGAAAATCTTTGCTTAGTTTCAGCAAGAAACGAACAATTCAATTCAATTCAATAATATGACTCAAATTGATTACTTTTTCAATCCATATAAGTCAATTAAAGTATATAGTAATTTCTTGATCAGCTTTAAACTTGTGGATCATTATTTTCAGCTCAGTTAGTATAGGATCTATGGGAATGAAACTTGGTAGTTAAGACTTTTGTACTCAACTATGTCATAGAAAAAATCAGTTGACAAGTTTTGTTCTTTAATCCCAATATTGCTTAAATTTCAAAGTTTAAAGTCTTCAAGTTTTTGTTGAGATCCAAATCCTATATCATATAGCTATATTAAGGAAGTTCAATAGAGAATATAGCTAACATAGGAAAAATCAATTGAAAAGTCTTGTTTTTTAACACAAATGCGTATAACTAGATTTTCAACCTTTTCGCCAAGAAATTTTTAGATAAAACTACTTAATAATTTTTTAGAGTTTTGACAGTTTTTAAATTGAAAGTTATGAATCTAAAAGTAAAATCAAATTTGAAGCCCATGAACTAGCTAAAAATAAAGATTCCAAAAAGATTTGAAATGACAGAACTTTTATACGTATCGAAATCGTAGTCTTTTCTTAATTAGTTAACTCTTTGGCTTAACCATTTGAAAAAGTTTCAGAATATTTTTAGTTGTAAAAGAAATGCAATATGCAAGCATTAAGTTGGCTTTGTTAGCCTTTTAGTAAGGTAATTTTATTAATTATTTAAAAACATATCTATCCGCTGAAAGACTAAAGAAATTGTTTGCGAGGCAGAAAATTGGTTTAACTTTTATTTTTAAAAAATCTAGAATTACTTTATTAAAATGACAAAGACTAAATACATCAATTACTCATTGATAAAACTATTTCAAACTGTGTCATAAATGGAGGATAATATTTAATATAAATTTAGACATCTCAGTTCAAAAACCAAAAAGAAATGAGAGAGATATGAAATGAAATCACTCATCACCTTTAATGCAAAGAGGCAAATAATAAACAAGATTCTTACAGTTAATAATATTGATATTTTAGGGAAAGAATGTTCTCGTTTTGTTAATAAAATTGTTTGCTATATCCGAGCATTAGACGAAAAGGAAAAATAGAAGGAAGAGAAAAAGAAACAAGTTCTCATTTAGATTTAGCTCATTATAGTTATTGTAAATTTTTGCCACGCGCCTCTTCCAACCAACCAAAAGTGTGGCCCGAACTGCGCTAATTTTTGTCTGTAATCTGGGCCAACTTTTTTTTTTTTTTTTTTTTTTTTTGTGTTTTGGTCAACCTCAGAGACACACGCAGTCGGAGATACGAACAAACAAACCCAAGACAATGCAAAAAATGGGAATGAATGAAAGAAATAAAAAGGAAAAGAACCACGCGAAGCAACCTCAAAAACCAAAAATATTTGCCAAAAATAATACAAATATATATTTTGCATACACAACAAGGAAAGAAAAAAAAACAATTGTAACAAAAAATTAGAGCAGACCAAAAAATTATGAGATATTTGGGCATTGGGCAGAACCTATATGATCCTCATACTGATCCTTATTTGGAATTTTCTGAACCCAAAAAAAGAGAGCGAAATAAAAATCCCGTTTCGTGGAAGAACAACAGCGGGACATTTGGCCTTGTTTTTTGCTCGGAATTGCGTAAATTGCATTTAGTTCAGGTCGCGTTCAGTTTCGCTCTCAATGTCCTGAATTTTTTAACAACATGTCATAAACAAATGTTCGCTGAATATTTTTTCATTACCAATTTGTGCCCAAAATACAGGCAAACCGACAGCCAGACAGGATAAAGATGCCCATTTACTATGTTAGTAGTTCAGTGGCCATTTTTATGGGCAATCTAAGGTATATAGATCTAGGTCTAGAGAGCGACTTTTATGGCAGCAGCAGCGGCAGCGGCAGCGGCAGCAGCAGCAGCAGCTATTGCATAACATTGCGTTCGGGTCTTTGGTTGCCTCTAGGGCATGAGGTCATCGTTGACCTTACGCAAAACTAGGCAGCAAAACATTACTCTCATTATGTCATCGGGAAACCAAGAACAATAGGAGCAGGCACATACAAACCCAAACACACACACACACACACACACACACACACACAGACAGATCATAAAAATCACAGAGCAGCCTTAAGACAAAGACAGACAGACAGACAGATAGATAGATAGAGAGATCAAGGAAATGTAGGGGGAATCAGTCAGTATCAAAGAGGAATTCATTATTATTTTGTGATTGTCTTCAGAATGGTGCATAAATTCACACTCCTTGATCGTTCCTTATTCTAACGGTAGCCACACAAACACACATCCGTTTGCCAGCCATAACGATTTGTGATTATTCATTAGCATCCTGTGCACACAGGTAGCCCACATATCCTAGACCCCGCCGGGAGCTGTTTATCCCTTGACAATTATTTCCGGTATACACTCAACTGGAAATCCCTTTTTATCAAGATTGCCCTTTTTTGCGTTACGCCCACTCCAACTAGACAAGAAGAAGAAGAAGAAGTGGCGAAAATCTAAAGGAAAAATTGTTATTTTGCGGTGATGTTCTCTGATGATGTACACAGCAAGTCACACTCTCTGGGGGGGCGACGTCGCCACTGCCAAAACCCAGTGCCGTGCCGCCCTCCCTACACGTGTTAGTTAACCAAAAATCAAAAACCCAAGAACTCCATCTATCTCTCTCTCTCTCTCTCTCTCTCTCTGTCTGTCTGTGTCGGCATAAAAGTGACGATTAAAGCCAAGAGGATCTAAAAAGAACAAAACGTTGAGAAAAAGAACAAAAATTAATACCAAGACAGTCGTAAAAACTCAATGCGCTGAGCTGTTTCAGTTCAGTTTTAGTTTATTCGTCCAAGAGTATCCTTTATGGTCGCCTTTTTTTTTTTTTCTTTTGCCGCAGATTGAGCAGCAAGATTTGAAAGAGGGGCGCGTGATCGCCATCAAAATGCTCGTGGAGGCAATTTAAATTGCTGAACTGAACGCTGCGGCGCGTGCAACTGTTCCAGCAGGTCGGGAGCACAAAAAGAAAAAAAGAGGAGGAAAAAGACTGAGAGCACCAGGTAGACATCGTAGCGAGAACCTGCTGGCTGACGCTGTGGCCCCCAAAAAGCAACCCAGTGCTGTGGAGGTAGCAAAGGGAGAGAGATTACCTCCTCGCGTGCTGCCTGCATGGGTGTTGAAATATTATTTTTTTCATTTTTTTTTTCTTTTTTTTTACTTGTGTTTTGGTATTTTAGCCTTTTGTCTGTTTATTTATAACAAGCCGCGAGCCTTGACACTGACGAGAAGACAAGATCTCTTGGGCTGCCATCCTTCGTGTTGGCAAGAGGGGCGGTAAAGGATGGGGGGGGACCAAATACAAAGAAACAGCAAGAAGTCAAGGTTATGTGTCTAGGCAACTGCCAAAGCAACTTAGTATGTGTCCAATTTCTGCTTGCTGTGTTGCATTGCAACATTGTTTGTGGCTAATTTATCGTTTGCCTGGATTTTTCGTTCATTCGCACTAAATTGCTGCGGGTAATTTTAGTGGCTTTAACTCCCCAGTAAGTGAGTGCAATTTTTAAGCCATTTGTTTGATGATCAGTTCTCCCAACCCCTTAATCACTCCTTCAATGGGGGGCTACAATGTAACAAACTGACTAATGTCCTAATAGGGCCAAAAGAAAAAGTGTAATCAAATTTAATTTCATGAACATTTCGTTAGGTTAGTTGTAGACTGTATTCAAAATGACCGCCAAATGTTATCGATTAATGATAACAGCTAAATAAAATAAAGTTTTATCAGCGCCATCTGTGTGTGCAGTTAGGAAACTTTCATTTACATATTGTATTTTAAAATTTTTAAAACAGAATTGCAATGCAAATTATCATTAGGTACTTAAAAGTAGTTAATTGGGAGTTGAAGTTGAGGCTTTTGGTTTTAACCCTGTTTTCTTTTCCAAATGTTATTTATTCGTCAGTCTGGCAACTTTTTTATTACATTGCCTTTATGAAGCAGCACAGTGGCGCCATCTATGTATGAAGTGGGATTGTAATAGGGAGTTGGTATTTAAAATTCAATTTGAGAATTAAACCAATCAGAACAATTGTTAGCCAATTAAAAAGAATTAAAGGCTAATCAGATAAGAACTAATATTTTTATACTTCTAATGTACCGAAACCAATTAGAATCGACTAAAGCCAATTAGAATGAAATATATTAATTAGAAATATGTTATTAGAAATTTAACAGAGAGATAGTAAATAAAAAACTTATTTCAAAGAAGTAGATAAATCTTTTTGGTAAAATTTAAATATATATTAAATTTTAGTACAAGAATTTTTAGTTTTCTTTATATTGTAGATTATTAAAGCGAAAAGCAGAATTAAGGATTAATCTATTAGTTTATAAAGAGTTTGGCAATTCATTTTTAAATTTAGAGCGCAGACTATATTAAAATACAACGAATGTAAAAATAAATTTATATAGCTAAGTTACTAATATTTAAATAAGTGCATTTTATTAAGACTGTAATTATTTATTAAATTAATCTTCATCAAGACCTGTTGAAATTTATTGTACTTACTTCTTGATTCATTTCATTAAATTGTGTTGAATATTATTTTTTTTTGTACTTAATTTTTGAATGATTCCAAAAGGGAAGAAAGCCCCATTTAAGTCTGCCTTTTTCATTTGAATTACAATATATTTAACACATTTAAATTTCAATCCTGAAATTTTGTTGCCTTTCTTGTTTAAACTGATTTGTGTCTTGTACGCAAAATTATAGATTTAAAACAACTTTGGTTGAGCTGATCTTCACGCTTTCTTGGTATGAAATTTTCGATTTTTATTAACACAAACAAGCATTAATATCAATTTCAGTTTCACTTGACTTGGGGAAACATAATTACAGGTTGTTCCTGCTTATTCGCACGAATAACAAGGGAACGAGGGTCACTAGCAGCTGCTGTTGCCTGGTAGTTGGTTATACTTACTTGATCCTCCTCTTTCAAAGCTTGACTGATGCTTGGCTGTCTAAAGAAATCAACGCCAATTGGCATCAAAACAAATATTTGCCCGAAGTGGCAGCTAAAGCTTAGTGGCCATGGCTAATGTCCAGGATCAACAAGGCTCGTCATCCGACTCGACTGTGTTCTCTTGCTGGCGGCTGTCTTTTCACACCCTGATCCCAATCCCTGATGCAGAAGGTGCGAGTTGGCACACCTTTTGGAGTCAGCTTGTCAATTCTGAGAAACTCTGATTTGTTGCACCAAATTAACGCTTTATTGCATGTTTGTTTGGTCAGTGAGAGAAAGAGAAAGAGAGTGAGAGTGAGAGAGGGGGAGAGAAGCAAAGGGCTACCTACCCTCAGGGTCTTTCCTTTTCATTGATGGCCAGTGCCGTTAACTTTTGAACAAGTTCAAAAGGTGCAAATTATAGTCAAGGGACAGTAAAAAAAAAAAAATAATAACAAAATTAAAAAAGATTGTTCAAATTCTCAGTTAGTAAGTTGACTTTTATCTTTACACTTTAAAATCAATGCCTAACACCTAAAATTGTTTACAGTAGATGGGAAAAAAAAGACCCAATATCTTATAATTCTTGGGGAATTTCGTATGAAATTTTGATGAAACCTTTCCCACAATTTTATACCCTTGCAGAGAGTATTATAAAATTGGTCAAATGTTTGTAAACCAGAGAAGGAGGCGCTTTCGACCCCATATTCTTGATCAGCATGAGAAGCCGAGTCGATATAGCAATGTCCGTCCGTCAGCATTGGGATGAAACTTAATATTTAAGCAAAATTGTCAAGATCGGACCACTATATCATTAAGTGCTATACGAAAACTTGGTAAGATAGTGGGAGTATCTTAACCAAATATACTAAAGAGATAGTTTTGCATGTAAATTATCATATCCCAAAATTTAAATAAGATCGGATAAGTAGAACACAAGTTATTGTCATTATAGATCGGCTCTGCTCAAACGCTGCCGACAGCGCTGCCAGCAGCCCATTACCTCATTGCATTAGGAATGGGGGAAGAAGAAGAAAAATTGTTGGTATAGCGCAATAAAAAGGGACAGAGTGATAATTGAAAGGTTTTGTCTGTGCATTGATGAATTGAGTTACAGGAAAAGAGTTTGGAAAATGCAAAAATATTATGGCCAAGGACTGTAAGGGTATTTATTGATCCTGTGAAGAACGAAAACAGGTAATATTATCAAATATTTGGACCAAACATTCTACATGAAATTAATTTAATTAAATTAATTATTTAATTCCCTTTTTTTGTTAGGAGTAACTAAATATTTGGTATTTCTTTCTGCGGCCCAACCAACATTGTTTTCATTTAATTATTATAATTAAACCGCCCCTGTGTTTTAAGTTGCGATCCGCTTAACTAAAAAACGTGTATGTAAATTTAATTTTAGGCAAACTTGTGAGTTTTTCTTTTTTCTTTGTTTTCTTTCTCATTTTATACAATTTGCATTTATCACAACTATTTACACTTTACCTCCTCCTCCTCCTCCTCGTCGTCGTCTTCTTCTTCGTCGTAGGCATCTTCGTTGAGAATTCTCCTTAGAGGCATATATAGCTCAGCTATATAGCTAGTCGTCCCAAGGGGCTTAGGCTATTGGCCTGGCTATTTTGACGCCATTGCGCCTTATCACATTTCAATAGTATTTTTCGGAGTACCAGTTCCAGAGTTTAGCTTTTCAGTTTTTTGCTTTGTTTTCCATTGTATTTTTCATCCAGTTTGTATTTTTGACTAGGCCTTTAAGTCGCCTAGTCGTTCTAGGCCATTGCTGGGTCCTTTAGAGATTGTGGTGTATAGACATTGACTACCGAATCCCAACCACAATCGGCCAATTGGTGGTTACGATGTGGATTCCAATCGAGACCGCAAACAAATTCCGTATGTTGCTCATTTATCTCTTGTGGAGCTTCGCCGCAATCCAAATCCCAAATGCTAAACATATAGAGAACAATTAGAACCGATCCATTTGAAGGTCAAACTAACTAACTAACTAACCGTGTGGTAAAATCATAATTAGCCGATGCCAATACCGATGCCGAGTGCGGGGAACAGGCCAAACGTCTGACTGCAAATTCTCCGGAATACAGCTCAAAGATATGTGTCCGCATCTTACGCAAGTCCCAGCCACGTATTAGACCATCCGAACCGCCAGTCACCAATATATTCCTGTCGAAATGACTCCAATCACAGGCCAAAACTTCGCTTGGATGCGCCTCGATGCTCATAAGGGGTTTACCTGCAAAATCAAGAGAATTCCATAAGTTCAATTGTCCATCGGTACTTACGCTAGCAAATAGATTCGCAATTAAAGGCGAAAATTTTGCACAATATATCAAATCAGTGTGTCCCACAAATGTCGTTAACGAATTCTGTCTATTGCAGTCCCACAATTTGAGTGTACAATCCCAACTGGCCGAGAGTAGGGTATGGTAGTTCCATTTCTCCCCCCAATCCAAGCTGTATATCTCGTTCTTGTGTTCCTGCAGACAGATCAATGGCTGTTTCGGTGTCTGTTGCCCCATAGCCGCCTCGGCATCCAACCCGGACCATATTTGCAATGATCCGTCCCCCGATGCAGTGGCTGCAATATCAGCGGCATATGGACACCAGGCCACATCAAACAGGCCATCCGACCACTCCAAACGGCATAGCTCAGTTAAATTCTGGCCATCGTCTGTACTGGGAGTTTGGGCAAGCAAAAATAAAGAACCACCGCCAGCAAGACCGTACAATTGGCTAAAAGGTACACAGATGGAAAAGAAAGTTTATGTAGAAAGAAAGTTATATAGAAATTGGAATCTTTCGGCATCTTTACCTTGTAGCCAGCAGCAAATAATTTGCCTCGAAAGGTGAAAAACGCAGGCTATAGCCATGTCGATCGATTGTTGTGTGGGTGTGAGTCTGTGTTTGCATGATGACTTCTCTGGGGAAAAGTTTGCTAAAAAGAAGGAAAATTTCAATTTCAATTAATGTCTGTTTCATGTTTTGCCAAGTCAGCAGCACTTAAATCAATATATTGATGTTTTATTTTATAACACGTTGACAAAGTGCTCCAGAAATTTCTAAGGCTTCTCCAGGAACAACAACAAACCAACCAAAGAAAACTAAACATGGACCAGACACAAGTGACAAAAAACGAAGAAAAAAATACAAGTTCTTAGCTCTTGGAAAATTATGGTTAAACGAATAAGTTAATCTCCATGTTCTGTTCTTTATAGCGGCTGGAAACTTATTCAACACATGTGACATGACCTCGCACGAGGTCGCACACCATGTCTGACACACACATACATACACACATCTAATACGGTCAAGTGAAAACTGCGCAGAAAGACAGACCCACCCACTCGGTAGAAACGAACTGCATAACGCGCAAATCCACTTAGTGGACATTGGGCCACCAATTGCTGGTGGTGGACAGGGCCAAGCCAAAGGTATATAAGCAAGTTGTAGGGCCCATGGGTTTTGCATTTTCCTCCGCTAACGAGAAATTGTGCACGTTACGAACGAGAAGCGTCGGTCGCGAAAATCTCAATTGCTATTTCTTTTCCAAACTCTATTTGTTTTCTCGATCGATCTGTCTAACTAACTAACTAACTAATTAAGCGACATGGTTGTTTCCGTCAAGGTGTTTAAGAAGGCCACGCCAAACGGCAAGGTAACCTTCTATTTGGGACGTCGTGATTTCATTGATCACTTGGATTATTGTGATCCTGTTGATGGTGTTATCGTTGTGGAGCCGGAATATTTGAAGAATCGTAAAGTATTTGGCCAATTGGCCACCACCTATCGCTATGGGCGGGAGGAGGACGAGGTTATGGGTGTCAAGTTCTCCAAGGAATTGATACTATCTCGAGAGCAAATCGTACCCATGACCAATCCGAATATGGAGATGACTCCAATGCAAGAGAAGCTTGTACGCAAACTGGGTAGCCATGCCCATCCATTCACCTTCCATTTCCCACCCAATTCCCCCAGCTCGGTGACATTGCAGCAGGAGGGCGATGATATGGGTAAGCCCTTGGGTGTGGAGTACACCATTCGTGCCTTTGTGGCCGATTCGGAGGATGATCGTCAGCATAAGAGGAGCATGGTCAGTTTGGTGATCAAGAAGCTGCAATATGCTCCCTTGAATCGTGGACAGCGTTTGCCCAGCTCGCTGGTCAGCAAAGGATTCACCTTCTCCAATGGCAAAATCAGCCTGGAGGTAACATTGGATCGGGAGATTTACTATCATGGCGAGAAAGTGGCCGCCACAGTGCAAGTGTCGAATAATTCAAAGAAATCGGTAAAGAGCATCAAATGCTTCATTGTCCAGCATACCGAGATCACAATGGTGAATGCTCAATTCAGCAAGCATGTGGCTCAACTGGAGACCAAGGAGGGTTGCCCCATCACACCAGGAGCAAATCTTACAAAGACCTTCTATCTGATCCCTCTGGCAGCCAACAACAAGGATCGTCATGGTAAGAGAGAGAGAGAGAGAGAATAGTCTATTCTACCCATTACTAATGCGTACTGATCTCTATTAGGCATTGCTCTCGATGGCCATTTGAAGGATGAGGATGTCAATTTGGCTTCCTCCACCATGGTCCAAGAGGGCAAATCGACTGGCGATGCTTGCGGTATTGTCATTTCGTATTCGGTGCGTATTAAATTGAATTGCGGCACTCTGGGCGGTGAAATGCAAACGGATGTGCCATTCAAGCTATTGCAGCCGGCACCTGGTAAGTAAAACATTGCATACTTTTAGGAACTTTTAAACTCTTTCTCTCTCTCTGTCTTTAGGCACCATTGAGAAGAAACGTTCGAATGCCATGAAGAAAATGAAGTCAATTGAACAGCATCGCAATGTCAAGGGCTATTATCAAGATGATGATGACAATATTGTATTCGAGGACTTTGCCAAGATGCGCATGAACAATGTCAATATGGATGACTAGAATCAAAAACAAAAACAAAAACAATATATATATATATACCAAACGAAAATGAAATGGCTCGGAATGATATAAACGGGATGAATTGTTGTGAAAAAAAAAAAAACAAACAAAAAACGCATCGAAAGCACTGAAAACTTTGTTGCAGCAGTCTCTCTTTCTTACACACACACTTTGGAGGCCAACATCTTTGTATTATATGCTTAAATATATAATATATATACTATATATATCGTATATCGTAATCGTAATAATGCTCTCTCTACAAACAAAAAATAACTCAAACTTTAGTGGATCTGGAGTTTTATCTATATGTCTTACCTGTATGTTGAAAAAATGTTGAAAACACAGATCTCGTGTCTGAAAACTTCTATATTATAAATGTGTTATGACTATCTGAAACTTACCTTTTTTGACTTTTTGTTTGTATTGCTTTAAATAATCCAAAGATTGCTCTGTGAAATATATTTTTTTTTTTTTTTTTTTGTTGGGTGCTCGGTTAGCTGTTAAGGCTTTCAACTTCAGAAGTCGAATGATCTTAGAAACTTTTCAATGCCACGACGAAGGGTTTTTGTTTCTCAACTCATCCAAGGGTTGCTGACAGGGGGTTGCAAGGCCTTACTGGCCATAGGTTCGCGTCACACACACACACACACACACACAGAGGGAAAATTTAACCCCTAAAATAGGCAAAAATGAAGCAACAGGCTGTCATCGACAACCAATCAGAGAAAAGGCCAACTGGACATGGCTACAAATCTAACGGAAACAGAAAGTACCTACTTTTATTATTATTATTATTTGCACTATTTGAACTTGACTGACCTTGACGAAAGCTGGCAAAGCTGCCGGCCAGCTGGCACATTTAGCAATTCAAATTCAGTTCTTGTTCTCAACTCTTTGTCATCTAACGTATACATTTTTTTGTTGCTTTTTTGTTTGTGCCTTAGTTACTTATATAACCAAACCAACAACCGCAGAAAAAATAGAAAAAAACCAGAGCAGAGTAGACCAGAGTAGACTCCAATCCTCGGACCGTTGGACCATTGCACAATATGGAGAAAGGTGTAACTGGGGGGAGAGAGACAGCAGGAGAATGTAGAGGGAAGAGGGGGGACCAGAAAACTGCACCAGCTGCAGCAGCGTTCGATCGATTTCACACACCGCTGACTCCTCTGCTGACTTCCGGCATTGACCAAGCCCCAAAAAAACAGTTAAGGAAAAAAAGCCAACCAAATACTGTAAACAACATCAAACAATGTATAAATGCCAATGTTGTTGTCAAAATGCTGCCACAAATTTGACGAGAGTGCAACGTGATGGAGCTATTACCACTTAAATCACTTGTTTTACATCTATGGCTTGTGGCTGGCTTCCTTCTGCCTTCAGCCCGACTGCAATTGATTTATCCAAGGCATGTGTATTATGAGGCTCCACGCTTACGTCGCCTCGAGTATGCCGCCAATCATCAGCCATCGGGTGGTTATATGGCTGCTGCCTCTTATGGCCCCATAGCACCATCACCTGGAAACTATCAATTGATCAACTATCGACCCAACTATCAGCCACTGGCTTTGGATTACCAACAATCGCAGCAACAATTGCCGGCACCACCTGCGTTTCCCATCTATCCACAGCCGAGTGTTCAATATCAACAGCGTGCAATTGCCCCCCATGCTGAATTGGCCAAATATCGTTATGAGGGCAACTATATACCTATTCAGAGAATTCCCATCTTGACCCAGCAGCAGCAGCAACAGCAGCCCCAACGTCGAGTCGAAGAGCATCTCTATAATGTCCCACCGGCTTTATTTACCAGCGATGTGTTGCATGTGGTGCCACCACGACAAGTGGCAGCAGCACCACCACCTCCACCACTGGCATCATCAACAACTGCTGTGGAGCGGCCAAGACGGTATGCTCCAGATCAGAGTCCCAAAGATGCCGAAACCGCAGAGACTAAAACCAAAGAGACCAAATATTATCAGTAAGTTTTGCCCAAAGACAAACGATCAAATTAGTTAAAGTTCGAAAGTTAGCCATTATAAAGTGAGTTTATTTAGAGATGTTCTTCTATTTAGATTAGTTTAGGAGTCTTCTGACTGCTCTCTCCAACTAAATCGAAGGACTATTTAACATATCTTCCAAAGAAACAAGTGAAAATAGAATTTGAAAGCAATATTTTAGGCATTTATCAAGCTTTTGTTATTAAATTACTTTCGCACAAAATTATAACAAAATCGGTTGACTAATATATTGGAAAACTTCTTTAACCCTTTTTAGGAAATGTTTTTTTTGTGGACACTTTGTATAGAACTATTTTAATTTTAATCTGAAAGGGTTGGGAATTTCAGTTGTTTCTTTTTTAACTGTTTACTTTATAAATTGAATGTCTTTGTGATCTATTATATTAATCGCCCCTTGAAAAAAGTTGCAATTCCTTTTAAAAGTCTTTATAGGCACAAGCACAGGCTTAAAAATTAAATCATTCTAGATTTTAAAATCAGTTTAGCCGCAGAGCCAATCTATTTTCATTTAATAGGATCAGCAATCAATCAATCTGTTTCTATAAATTGTTCATATTATAACTCTGGATTCTATATGTTTAAAAATATTAATATTCAATTTACTGATGCTTCAGTTACTATATCTTAATAGAAGAAAAATATAGGAACAACAATCCTTTGCAATCCTTTTTTTATATCTCAGTTTAGCATAGAATCTATGTGTGATATTCTATATCTATACCATAGATATATCTAAATAGTGATTGCCTTGATTTCATACTTCATTAGAAGTATCAAATGACTATATATTATATACAACATTCAATGGGTTTAAGCAAAAATTATTTTCATTAGCGAAATCCTTTTAAATTCTTAAGCCATAAAAAATTCATAAAAATATTTCTAGCAAAATTTGATCAAAATGGAAAAGCAATATCGTAATTTGTCGTAGATTTGTCTATTTTTAATAGGTATATAGTGGATATTCCCTTATTTTTGAGAAAATGGATTCATCCCATTTCTTGCCTGTCTCAACTTAAAAGTTTAGGGTAACAATTAACTAACAAATATAACTCAAAATTCAGCATCTATAAGGAAGGGACCCCATCAGATCTATAAAGGACCTCCCCACTTCACCTAACTCTACCGATTTTTTTGTTGATTAAAAGTTCTTTAAAAGTTAATCCTATGGCAATTATAGTGACATTTTTATGCGATTTAATGGACCTACCTCACGTAGTCATGGACATGTATTGAATCATCCAAAGGCCCAGGAAAGACGTTTTGAAACGCAACGGGGCACAAACCGTTACAAGGGCGAGGTGAATTGAATTTTTTTTGCAATGATCAGTTTGATTCTCCTTTTCTCTGACCTTGTAATCTTTTCATTTCTCATCTAGGTGATTTGGACAGATCGTCAGGGCAGTCATGGCGAGCATCGTTGGGATTTGGCCCAAGGAAAACTCTGAACTGAACTGAAATGAACTTAACCCATCAAATTTGCATATACATTTTCTTAATGTTTTTGTTTTTTTTTTTATCACCCTCCCTCTCCTTTCGCTCCCATTTATATATATAAGTACGTATATAAAATCGTGACTTTTCATAATTTTGGCGTATTATTTATTTAAAGACAATGATTTGGCGTGAAATTTGAATGGAGAGACGTACAAAAGATTTGCATAAGAAAGTACTTTGGCTTCTCTCTCTCCCCCTGTCTCCCTCTCTCCATCTCTTTCTCTCCTTGGATGATATCCTTTCGAATGTGTATGTGGTCTTAGGTCAGGGAATTTTCTCACGCCGCCCAAAAGTGTCCGGAAAGTGGACAGTCCGGTTACACGACTTTTTTTTTTGCTTCTTGTTTATAAGCAAAAAGGTCAATTTCTCTGTGGCTATTCTTGGTCTTGTCTTGCAATGAGTAAAAAAAAAAAAAACTGGTTTTAGGCAATGTCCTGCAGCAGGATAGTTACAAGACACATACAGAGTCCTGCAAATGCGGGTCATATGCAAATGCCTAAACGAAAGGGGTTGCAGTGGATTCTTATCCTTATCTTGTCTTGTAAGTCGGTGACCTCTTCCAAAGGGGTTGACTGGGCTGGGCCAGCCTCATTTGCATACATGAAGATGATGATGATGGAATGACACACACACACACAGTTACATACATATATAGGTAAATTGAGAAACTGCCCTCGGGCAGGAGTGTCCAGTTGTGTGTAGTTTGTGCCCTACTGACCAAGTCAGTGTAAAGGATAAAGGTTCAATACTGAGATATCTTGGCATATGTAAATTTTCATGTGTCCTTTCTACCTCTATATAGGTGTGTATGCTTGTGTTGTGTGTGTGTGTGTGTGTGTGTGTGTGTATGCGGGTCATTAGCGCCGCTGCTGGCAGCTTCTCAAAAAAACTATCTTCTCTGTCTGTCAGTCACTGTCCAGAACCGGTTACTTGTTTCTTCTTCTCCCATTTGGACGATAAGGTCATCATGAAGAATGATCGGAGCTCGAGCTGCATGCATTACCCTTTGGCTCGCTCGGTTCTCACACTGTTTCCACTAATTTATGCAAGGACATTGCAAAAGGACACTTCTCGATCTATCTCCATCGCTCTCCCTCTATGTCTATTTGTCTCTGTGTCTATGTCTGTTTGCATTGCTGTGGCGTGAGTTCCTTCGTTCATTCAATGTTTTCCCAAAGATCAACCGGTTTGACCGGTCCGGTCGAAGCTTTGCCTGGCCTTCTCTTCTCTTGGGTGACCACGAATCATCATCAGTCTGGTCTCCTTCTGGTGAGAACTTCCACATTTAATGACGAGGATGGCCTTTGCCTGGCCCAAGCAACTGGACGAACGGGTTACCTTTCCTCGAATGTAATTTCTGCCCGTCCGTCGTCTTGGTCTTAAGGGTTAACACATTGATTTATGCGGATATAAAATTTGTTTACTTGTATCTTCACAATGACAGGGAATAAGAAATAATAATGAACATTTCAACCATAGAATTGCAAATTGCTGAATCGAAAAAGTTTTCATATGGACAGAAAACTATTTACAATTTTTTTACAGGTAGATAGAAAATTTCTTAGCAAAATATTTAGGTTTATTCTCGTTTCTTTACAATTTAAAAGCTTACAAATTTATTTCAAAAAGAAAACAAAAAGCATTTTCAATTTCGATACCGACCAAATTCATTTGAACTCGAGACTAAACCGGACAATATTAGTTTGTATTTTAGTATCATTCAAAACTTTTAACTATTTATGTAAATTTCTGTTATGACTTATTCAGTCCCTTTTCTTCACTTTTTGTCAACAATAATTATAATTATTTTTATAACTTTTTTCGGAGTTTAAAAATTAAGCAAGTAAAACGCGAAACTTAAGTTTTTGGTATGGAATTATGATCTCTTATTTTTCAAATTAAACTGAACCCCTTTGAAAAGAGTCCGAAAGACTGAAACTTAATAATTAATTCAAAAACAAAATGCGAAAAGAAAACCAGCTAAATTCAAACAACTTTCAATTTGCTCGATGATCATGGTAAAAAATACAAATTATTATCAGAAGAAACTTCAAAATTTTAAAATATATAACTTAATTTTACACACCTCTCTATGTTTTTAATCAAAAGATCTTTGACAATTTTAAAAACCTCACTTATAACAATGATTTATTACTTTTAAAAACGTACTTGCTTTTAGATCCGTTTTAAATTAATATTACTCAAAAAATTCACCAGAGATTGATATTCTAAAAGATAAATCAAATTACTAATAAAAGAAAACAAACAATTTTTGTAATTTTTTATATATATTAAAAAAAACACAATTTAATTCAATATTCTAAAAAAGAATGTGGTACAATTTGTTCATCGAATGTCTCTCTGCGAGGGGAGTCATTTCTTTTCTTTTTCGAGGGGGAATATGTAAATTCGCTTTTAGGCTATAAACTAAATGATGTAGATGCAGATGCAGATGATATATGTATCTGTTATATAAGATATATAATAATAATATTATAATTTCTCTGCCCCTTCGTAATTGGCATATTTACAAACTACATGGACTTTGCGGAACTTTCAAGAAAAGTAATCAGAGTAAATCTCCATAGATCTGATCTGAGAGCAGTTTATTTTGTCTCTCACTGGTATTGATGATATTGCGGTTGCTGCTGCGGCTGCTGTTGATACTGCTGTTTGCCGGAACTATATTCCGACTGGACCTTGTGTCCGCCGGCACGTAACAATTGCGTTGGTGGTGGTGGAGTGGGAATTTTGACAACGATATCGGTTGGCTCGCGAATAACCTCCGCCTTGAAACCCTCCTTGGGATCGGCCGTATACTTCACGGTGCGTATAAAGCCGTCGGAATCAACCACCGAATAGCTGCCCTTAATGACCGAACCATCGCGGACTTCCTTGCGATTCTGATAGTTGGTGAACTCATCGTCTTTCACATCAAAGCCAAACTGGTATGAGGAGTTTGCCTACAAGCAAAAAAAACGGATATTCAAATGTTATATAAAGAGTAATTTTGGGTTACTTGGAACTGGAGGTGGAACTGGACTATTTGATTTATCATTTCAAATGCGTAAGGCGTTTGTCTGACCCACTTTGCGTGTGTGTGTCTGACTGGCCAGAGATACATTTCGATTACATCATGTGGAGCATGCTCCATGCGTGGGTCTGCCTACCAAACCAAACCAAACCAAACCAAGCCAAAGACTACCGTCCTACAGAGACGGACAAATCACGCACAAGTGAAAGTAATTTGAAGTTGCTTGCATATTTTTAATGGCCCACAAACTCACGAAATCAAAGCGCAATTGCAACTCCAGTTCACTATATCGATGGTGTGTGATGGACTTGGTTACGCCGCCAACTTATGCAATCCAACAAAAATATCCAACAAAAAAATAATAAAAACGGGGTGCAGGCAATAGAGGTCTAAGCACTTTAAAAGACCCCCAACTCGATTCGTATTCAACCGTAACCAATATTGGCCCCCGGGCGAGGTTGAAATTGAAGCATAATTTATGCACAAGGTTGAGATTACTGCAGCAGATCGGTGGCAGTTTTCTTGAGGATGCCACACACAAAGCAACGAAAACCAAGCGGAGACCTTCACCAAAAGCATTCTAGGCAAAGACAATCGCAAAACAAAAAACTTTAACTGGGTTAAGGTAACTCAGAGAAACGTGGCCTAAAGGAGTGGCCAGTTCTCTGCGATTCTGTGCGTCGTGCGCCCAAAAAGAAGTAAAAACAGGCAGAAAAACAAGACATAAAAAAGAATTGGAAAGGCAAAATCCAGTTTGTTTGTTTTTTTTTTTTTTTTTTTTGCGTGCGAATGCATTTTTCTCACAATTGCAGAGAGTGAGAGAGAGATGGGAAGAGAGGCGGGTTGGGGGAAGGATAAATTGTAGGCTTTTTTTGTGTCTATATAGGTCGCATTTTAAAAGTGATTGTACAAGAATTTGTAGCTGCCCACCAACTTTTGCAATTTAATGGACCCAAAAAAAAGAGAGAGAAAGAACATTCTATCAATATTTTGGAATATTTCGTTCAAAAGATTAAGCACAATTAAAACTTTATAGAAAACTGATTAGAATTTGTCTAAAGGAAAAGAAAAAATTAAATAATTAAGATTTGCTAAATCAATTTATCTCAAGAGATATTTTCTACAGCTTTTTTTAAGTAAGGGGAAAAAGTCAATTTAACAAACTATTGGAAAATCAAATATAATGATTCAAAAATATATAACTAGTTTTGCCCTGTGCTTAAAAATTAAACAAAACTAATTTAAAATCATGAAATTCATCAAATACTTTATAATTCTTGGTCCTGGAAATCGTATATTTGGGAGAAAGGGAAATCGTTCTTGGGTATCAAAAATTTAGTCTCCATTTTGAGAATCTTCTACTATTTTTACAAAATGATTTAATTTTTCTTTCCTAGAAAGTCCTTTAAAAGGGTCTGCAATTGTTTCCTTTGGTGATTAATTTAAAAGCCAGATTTTTTAATTTTTAAGGTAAAGTTTTTACTACTAAACACCTCTAATTGGACTCACTAGGACAAGTTCTATTATACTAAAGATTTAACTCTTGGCTCTTGAAGAATCGCTTGACCATTATTAAAATGTAATTTTTAAATGGTTTTTGGTTTAAAGAGAAAGCATTATTCTTCACAGGGCGGGTGACGGGGGGGGGGGGGGGACCCACCATAAACCATAAACTGGTCTATCATAAGGATGGATTAACATTAATTTGGTAACAGAGATCTTCAAAGCTTCCGCATGAAAACAGAGACAATGTATACACGTTTTTGGTTAACTCGACTAAATGGCCAAGATACATACAATGTACAAACATATATGGCCATTCAATGAATTGAGATGGTGGAGGCTGAGTCTGAAAACTGAAGCTGAAACTGAAACTGAGACTGAACAAATGTGAATGAACTCTGCAAACCTCTTGGTCTCCCACTGTTGCTGTTTGTTGCATGCCTCAATTGTAATTATTAGCAAAGCGAAAAGGAAAGTGCGCGAAAGTCGAACTCGAACTTGTTATGGCTTTAAATGTAAACTTACATCATCGTATTGCTCCTCCTCCTCCTGTTGCTGCTGCTGCTGATGATGAAGCGATTGCAATTTGTGTTGTCCTTTGCCCAACAGAGATGAGGACGATGACTGATATTGAGGCTGGACTCGTCTTGGTGGTGGGGCAGGAGCAGCCTGTACAGGCTGACGGTAGACACTTTGCTGTGGCTGTGATTGATACTACAAGGATACAGTCAAATTAGGATACAGTCTTTTCTACGGAAGGGGAGGGGCGGGGGGGTCGATTGGGAAGGGGGTTAACCCACCTGTGGCTGCTGTAGATAATCTCTAACTGCGGGAGCCACATAGCCCTGTTGTTGTTGCTGCTGTTGTTGGGCCCGTATCTGTTCTTGCACTGTATCCTTCAGACGAATCTGTTGTCCTGCATTCACATATTGTTGTGTCTGCTCCGAATTCTGCTCATAGATGGGTGTGCCATCTTCTGGCCGGGCTTGTTGCTGTTGCAGTTGTTGATAATATTGACGCAAATAGGCGGGATCGACGCCCTGTTGCGCATGAGCGAAGCCGCAAATCGCGACCGTGGCCACCACGATAAATAATAGCTGCATTGTTTATATATATGTGTATACGGATTGGTTGTTGTTCACTTTAATATCGTTGTTTTGGGGCGTCGTAGCATGCGGAGCACTCAACCCACTTCAAAGCCAAAAATGTATCTGAGTTGCTGGATACCAAATTGCACTTTTATATCGACAACGGGGCAATGTAACATTGACTTGTTCATAGATACAACAACAATTGGCTCTCTCTCTCGCTCTCTCTCTCTCTCTGTCTGGCTGTCTGGTGTTGGCACTCTCGTTGTGGCAAGTTTATTTCTCTTTGATGCTCTCGATGGGTTTTTTTTAGTTTTAGTTTGTTTTTTTTTTTTTTTTTGGTAATTGTTGTAAGTAGTTGTAGTAGTAGTAGCCTCTTTTCTGATTTACAACAGCTGTTTGGCTTAAACAGATATCATTTCCGTCTAGTTTTTTCTTTTGGGGCCAATGTACAAGGGGTGTATGATAAATAAATGGCCTTGATTGACAAATGTAGTTCCCATTTTAAGCTTAATCCTTATACTAATAACATAGTAATTTATATTATTTAAAAATATGGGTTTAGATTTACTTTAACAATTTTTGCATTTTTGCTCTTTCAGTTCTTTAATCTCAACTTACTAGAGAGACTCAATTTTTTTAGGATTTTTCTTTTTCTAATCATTAAACCCAATGGAATTTGTTAGAGCCTGAAAATTTGCAAAAAAAACTTTTATAAAATTATATTGTACTGATATTCATAAAACTTGCAAGGAAATTCAAACTCAGTCACATCATAGTTCAGTTCTCAAGCATTTAGTATAACATTTTTCCTAATTTTTTATCTTACACCGGGATTTCCCCTCAGGCCATGAATTCCTTTAGGCAAAGAGAAACGTTTAGACTTTTTCTTTTCACAATTTCTACTTTTACATACTCGTTTAAAGTAAATAGGTACTATTCCAATTTGAATTTAGTATATTGCATTAACAGAAATCATCATGATGACTCTCCTTTGAGCCCTCTTGTGGATTAACAAATGATCATTGACTCAAAAATTACTCTTTCGAACGTTGACAATTTAATTTAAATTAAGTATATATATATCGCCGCATAGGGAAAATATATAACTCAAAAATATAAATATATTTAAAATATATAACTTAAAGAAGTCAAAAAATAATCATCGAAAGAAGACGTGGTTAGGATATCATTTGGTGGCAGCTAGAAATTTGAGACATAATTTTTTTGACTTTAAATTCTGACTTTATTCGATTTCTATACAATTTTAACGAAAAGTTTTGATGTGTTATATCGTAGAGTTGGTCATTATGGTCATTATTATCATGGCGTATCTCTAGGGTTTTTTTTTTTAAATTAATTTTGATAAAAAGACCCAAAATTTAGACCTAGCAAAAAAAAAAAAATACAATTTAACATTTTTTTAAAATTGAAGGTACACCTTGGTACCCTAAGAAAAACTCAGATAAGCTGCATATCACAAATTTTCAATTTGGTCCCAGGGTCCAATTTTAAGCCAATAGAAAAACTCAATTTTGTACGTATTTTTATGGTCTTCCTGCTTGGCATCATTTTAAGCAACTAATTCATTCTAAAGTATAACTACACTTGAACTATGAAAGATAGTGAATTAAATTTCCTGTCGAATGATTTATTGTTTATCAAAATCGGATAAGTCATTGATGATCAGCAGATGAGGTCATTTATGAGAAGAAAGATACAGAAAAAGAGACGTATATGATGAAAAATTATATATAAAATTGTTTAGGATGTTTCTATTCAATATTAGTAGCCAAAAATTTTTTAGCAGCTTTGAGAGATGATATGACATCGATTAGAATATGATTTTTGTGAGAATTTTGAAAGTTTTTACAGTCTTCCATAATATTTGTGATAATTCAAAAATCTATTAAGCCAATATCTCTAGTGCCTCTTTACCATCATTATCTTACGTTTCTAGTACTCTAAATTGGAATATCTTAATGAACAGCCCTCGTTAATAATAATCCTCGACCCAAACCCAAACCCAAACCCAAATTGTCATTGTTTTTTGTTTGTTTGGTTTATATTTTTGTTTGTTTTGTTTGCTTTGCCGTTAAACCTTTTTGATCATTTGCATGGGGGCCTGAATGATATGTGTATTACGTGAATTTTTTACTCTCTTTGTTGTTGTTGTTAGTGTCCAGTAACAGCGAGGGGAGACTGATTGTCTTTTAGCCTTAATGTTAGCTAACATTCAAGTGAGTGAAGTTGGACAACTGATTGATATTTGGGGCGTTAAAAAACTTTCACGAATTTGTCATTTAACATTAAAAATCGTTGACATGTCTATATACAACATGGATAAAAGATTTATATACATACATATAAACAAACAAACAAGCAAAGTGCATGTACATACAACGAGTAAAGTAAAGTAAAGTAAAGTATATCGATATGTGTATATGGCAAATGTTGCAATAAATTTTCCAAGCTATGCAATCTCATAAATAAAAATGTAAATTACGACTATCTGTGGTTAGTTCGTCTTTCTCCATCTCTTTTTCTCTCTCACTCTGTCTCCTTTGCCATGCAATCAACTTAACTGAAGATGTAAGCGTATATATGTCTATTTTTATATATATATTTTTTGATGCAATTATTACAGTTTATCTTCAGTTTTGTGGGTAATGCAAAACTCAAATTCATCTTAAGTAATCATTCAACTCAACTCTTATGGGGTTCACATTCTTGAGGTCAATGTATTTAACTAGAAACAAACAAAAAAAGTCTATAGATAGGAGACAATATGGCCAACTATTGTCTTAAACGCATTTGACCCAAATCGTTAAACAGTAAAGACTGAAAGACTGAAAGACAAAAAAACGTTATATCTGTTACGACCACGTTGCGGTTGAATAGTTCCAACGATCTTTGATGTCGTCGATTGCCAAATCTTTTGCATTTCAAGCCCTTTTACACCAGATGCGAATGCCGTTGCCATGTGATCGATCGCACGTACAGAGAGAGGCAGACAGATAGACATATAGACAGACATAATGCCATTAAACACCGCCCAATATAATTTGATATTTGTAGTCGTTGATGCGATTACAATTACCTACTTAAAGTCTTAGAGTTACGCCCCAAATTTCCATGGTAGTTGCTTCGTTTTTTCTTTCTTCTTTTTCCTGGGCTTTTGCCCCCTCTCATTTGACGATGGAGATGTCGGCAAGGTCATCCTCTCTGACTGTTGACCATTTAATGGGGGCGCACTGTGTCTTACTTATTGTTAGCCATGAAGTGAAAGTACACTACAGTGTGTAACACACACAGTCAAAACAATTGTTATGCACACTACAAGACATGGTTAAATTCACAATACACAGAGCCGGTTTATTATGGGGTGGTTTAACCAGGCTTTAACGTGAATATAGTACCATTTCCATTATCATATTATCCTTTATTATTTTGAAACAGTTTTCTCTTTGAGAGATTGAAACAAATCTATTGAAATGGAATCAACTGATACTATATTGTAAGAAAAAAAACTCTATTTGGTTTTTTAAAACTATAAGGCAAAATGTTGGCATTACTTTATGTTTGGTCTACTAAAAAGGAAAAAAAATAATGCTAAAAGGACTTCTTAGGATTATATGAGCAAAGTTCAAATATATTTTGAAATCTTCAAAAATAAACTTGAATTCTTTATTTTTTTTAAGAAGCATAAAAAACTTCATTGAAGCTTCTTAACACATCATTATGAGTGGAAAATTTGTTAATTTCTGTAAAATTTATTGGTAATAAAAATTTTTTTTTAATTTTTGGCTGACTATAAAAATACAATTATCTATAAAAAAAAAAAAAAAATCTTCCGAATACCCATTAAATACTTAGCCTAACATTTGTTTTTTAGAATCTAATTCGCTTTTGGTAACTGTAATTTATTCTCTTAAGTTCTTTATTAAAACTTTGATTTATGAATTCAATTAATTTTCACCAAATTTCTTTAGTTTACCTCTATAGTATGGCAATCCGCTCCTGCATAGAAATTACTCACACGTGCAATGTACTTAAGTGACTTATTTCCATTCAAATTAAAGTCCAATTTATGTGCATGCTCATGTTACACATACATATACACACATATGAGAGTCTATATATAATTTCAATATAAATATGTTTAATTGCTTCAATGATTAATGATCGATTATGTGTTATGTTTGCATATGTCTGAAACTCCAATAATAAATTTGCTTTGTCATGTTATGCAAAAGATATTCGGAGCATATTTTCTATCTCTCTCGCTTAATACCCTTGCTCAAAGGATATCCATTTCCAAATCAGAAGGGTAACTTCAAGTTACCTGAACGTGGCAGAAGAGTTCAATTAAGTGCAAACAAAATTTGTTGTTTCCTTATAAAATTCTTAATCAGAGTCTAAATGGAATTCTCGGAGGAGAAAACTCCAAAGGTGATAAAATTACAGATTTCCCAAAATCTCCACCTAGATCTAAGATCTCAATTTCTGTCTCTAAAAGTTCCTCTTAATCAGTCAATTGAAATTTATATATTTATGTATATATATGTATGTATTTATTATATTTTATTACATTCAAAGACTAGAACCACTCGCAATTGACATTGAGTCAATTATAGAATAACATAAAATCGAAAATAATATTAAATTAAATTAGTTTACTTTCATTTTTGGTGTTTTTCTTTATTGCTATTGCAGAGATAAGTTTTATTTTCAGTATGGTAGGTTCGTAGATAGGTTTTAGGTAAGAGATTCCAATTCAGTTTACATCACAAAAAAAAAAAAAAAAATAGAACCGTAGTTTTATCCAATTTATCATTAAGCTGGTTAGTTGTTGTCGTTTCATTTTTTTGTTTTTTTTTTTTTTTTTTGTTTGTTTGTATAATTTATTTAATAAGTTAAACAGAATTTCATAAAAATCCGCTAAATATTGTTATGAGTTTAAACTGCCCCCACTGATGTTGTTGTTGTTGTTGATGTTGGTTGTTGTTGTTGTTGCTGTTGCAGTTGCAATTTTTGACTTAGTAGTCAGTGGCACCAACGACGCTGTACATCAGACGATTGAAAGAGCCGCTCTGGCGGATATTCTCATCGTGAGTGTTTACCACCTGCAAAAAAAGAAATTCAATTATTATTGATTTAACTACTACTTGAGAATAATTGAGTTAAGTACTTACATTGTACGGCGGCCGGGATACTGGCGCTGATACTGGTTTCTAAAAAATGTACAAAATAAAAGAGAGAATAAAAAAATGTTTTTGATTTTGCTATGAAAAATCTCTATGGAAAATCACTGTGAAAAATCCTACATATATCTGTATGTATGGATGTATGCCATGGCAAAAAGAAAATGTTAATGAGCGTTTTCAGATGTTAAAATGGCAGCGAGAAAAAATATATACATATATATATTGGCCAATTCATGTTGCAGGTGATTTGAGGAAAATATACATAGAGAGAGAGAGAGTGAAATGTTCAATTAATAATGAATGATGGACATACGACTTGCAGTTAGTAATTAACATTCTGCTTAGAGACATGAAACAAACAGATAGATTAGATAGAGATAGATGTATAGTGATAGAGAGAGAGAGACAGATATGCAATAGAACTGTACATGAGATAGATTTAGCGAAATATTTACAATAAGAAAAATTATATCAAGCAAGCTTGATATAAAAGGAAAAAAAGATAGGTAGATAGATAGATTGAGAAAGAGAGATAGAGACGCAGAGACATGAAACAAACAGAGATAGCACAACTAACATTTAATTGACTGTACATGAAATTGTATGAAATAGATATATACATATATAGAGACAGAGACAGAGATAGTTAATGTAGAATAGTTGTTTTTTGGTTTATACACATATTTTATGAGCGATCTAACGAGTATATAATATATATCCCAACATATAGATTTGTTTTATTGATTCAACACTTTTGTTTGTTTGATTGAGAGAGTTTTGAGATAGAAAGAGAGAGCGAGAGAGAGGTAGAGAGAGAGAGAGAGAGTGTTGCGCACGATCTTACCTTTCCTGGAACCAATCTATTGGGCTGATAGACCCTAGTCTGAACAGGAATGGTCACTTCCTGTGGCGAAGCTTGGCCATGGCCATGACCATAGTTGCTGTAGTTGCCCTCTTCTTGAATGGCTCTGTAGGTTTCGCTGTTCCTTGGATCGTATACGACAGTTTTCTTATAACTGTGTTTTTTGAGAGAGTGTTTTGTGTTTTTTTTTCCCATTTTTTATGTTAATTGGTTTACATTTTTCATTTCATTTCATTTGAGATCGTTGAAAGCGCCATTTTTTGATTTATTTTTTGTTTTGTTTTTTTTTAACATTATTTTATATAAATATTTTTTTGGTTTGGGTTTTTTTGGGGGGGAGGGTTATGAAATATTTTTTAATTTGTAAATGTTATTTTTGTTGGTTTAATTCAAATGAAAATATATATTTTTTTGTTGAGATATTGTTGTTGTTGGTTTGTTTTTTTTTTTACATCAGTTGAGTAGCGTGTGAGAGAGAGAGAGAGTTGTGAGAGAGAGAGAGAATAGAAAGAGAAAACAGGATGTGCACAAAATACGTTAGAATTATTTTGTTTTTTTTTTGTCGTTTTTTTATAAATTTTTTTTTTTTCATTGTTGTTGTAGTTGTCTTTAAACTTGACACTTTCGCAAACAATTTCAAAAAAAAGTAGGTAATAATTAAAGAATTAAGAAATTAAGATCAATAACAAAAAAAAATTGCTTATAAACTAAGTAAAAAGTAATTCAAACGAAACTGCATAACAAAATTAATTAAAATTAGAAGTTTGTAAGGTCTTCTTGTTCTTTTTTTTTTTTTTTTGTTATTAGATTTAGCATGAGAATGGATTAATATTAGTGTGTGGATTTTGGCGTGGTGGGATGGGGGGTTGGGAAAGTAGGAGGGGTGGAATGGGAGGGTGTCATGAATGTTGGTTTTTCTTTTTGTTTATTTAGGAACTTTTCGTTAAGAATAATATAATTCAGCAAGACGTCTTTTTTTGTCGTTCATGAAGTGAAGTAAAATTTCTTGTTTGGATATTTTTGTGATTAGTCTTAGAATTAGTTGAGGAAGGAACTTTCAATATAGACAGTGAAACTTCGATATAATGAACTTTGTTATAACGAGAAACTATTATTGTTTGGTAAATATTGCGAATTTTGTGGGTTCCCTCTGATTCATTTTATTAAAGTTTCACTGTAGTTTGAATATATGCCGCCTGTAAGTCTGTATAAAGATTAGGCAACTATAGGAATTTTAGGCAGGGCAGGGCTTGGGGTCTGGCTGTTCGGGACAAGGGAATCGAAATAGGTTGGAAGGCGGGGCGGGGGGAAGAAAATATCTAGTAATTTAGCTACTAAATAGTTCTTGATTATAATTTCTTATTTTTTTGATAGATTTAGACTTTGTTTTGTTGTTTTGTTTTGGGCTTTTTTTTTTTGTTTGATTTTGCTTTATTTTTGTTGATAGAGTTGCTGCAGTTGTTGTTGGCGTTGTTGTCGTTGTTGTTCAGCAAGTTGTTCTTTTTGCTTTTGTTGCTCCAGAATTTTACGTTTTTGTTCCAGGAAAGATAGATCGATGAAAATTCTAATATTAATCGTGCAGCTATATTCTATAGTTGATATGTAATACTATTTATTTTGTAGGTACATATATATATATTCTTTAATTTGTTTTGGTTTTGATTGGTTTTTTCTGTTTTTTTTTTTTTTGTTGGTTGGTTAGGCAAAGAGTAGTTAACATTTGTTGTTGGTTTTTATGATGATTATTTTTGATTATTTTGTATGTACAGCATCAGTCCCTAATAATGATAATCAAACTTTTTGGTTCTCCCCCCTTTCCCACCACATTTTTTGCGCCACCTTTGCCATTCTAAAATTGACCTCAATCATTTTCAAAGGGATTGGAAAAGTCTTTTCCGTTTATATTAAAACTATAATAGGAAGGAAGTGGTTGTGTATTGCGAGAGAGAGAGAGAGAGACAGAGTGACAGAGACAGATACAAAGAGGAGTGACATTAAGAGAGAGACAGAGGTAAATTATACAAACATATAGACAGCAGATCTCATGCAATATATAATATACATATAAAAACGTGTATCATGTTTTTGTTTTTGTTTGCTGTTGTTTTTGTTGTTCTGTAGTAAGACTTTTAAATATAAAATTGGATATTTGTATAGGATATCAATAAGGTTTTTTTTTAAATACATATATGTATGTATGTATAATGGAGTTTACATAAGGATTGCTTGCACTTGTTGCGGTTCTTCAGGGATACAACAATACATTAACGGTTAATATATATACATATATGTTTATATTTTACAGACAGGCAAGAGGATTTATGTATGGGTATAAAAACATAATCAAACATTCCGATATGTATGGATATTCAATATGCCTTCGAAAGTCAAAGTTCAAGTTTTGTTTTCAATTCAAAATACAATCAAAAAAAATATCAATCATTATATATAGGAATCAGCATATGCTCAATAGATAGTTTTTTTTTTAAATATGATTTGGTTTTACTTTTACCCGTCAAGTTTTGTTGGCAAAGGACGATGCAAAGGACTTTCCTTCAAGCGATTGCTATCGCTTGTGGCAAAGCTACAACAATATACATAGAATATATATATATATATAAAGATATATATAGGACATACAACATCTAAGGGGGCTATTTTTTTAAAATGGGTTTTGTATAGGTATGTTTATGTATGTATATGTGTGTGTGCTGTATGCGTGTTTTGGTATTAGTAAATTTGATTTTTTTTTGTTTTGGTTGGAGCCTAAGATTAGTCGATTTAACCAATAGATTTGATATATATAAAGACTACTTAAGATCATGTCTCGCTTTATTAGTTTTAAGCTAATTGAGGCGCATTTTGTTTTTAAAATTTGACAAAAGATATCTACGCAAAATTTTGATTTTTATTATAAAATTTCTCAAATCAAAAAAAGAAAAAGGTTAAATAAGAAAGGAAAGTAAGAAAAAAGTTTGTTTAAAATTGTTTCAATTGGTTTTTAACAAGCGTAAAATTCAAAAAAAAAAAAATAGAAGATTCAATAATTAGTGTTTAATATTCGTTTTGTTTTTTTTTTAATATAGCATGAAATAGTTCTTGGTTTTATTATTATTATTCTTTTGCTTGATTATTTAGTTGCCGTGTGTTAAACAATTTTCTTAGATGACAACTTACGGAACTGTTGTTCTGATGGTGTCCTCAATGTTGCTGTTCGAGTAGAGGCCGATGGGCGAGTTGAATTGCTTGTGGAAGACCTAGAAGTTAAATTGAGAGGTGAGACGTCGATTTGGATTTGGAATTAAAATTGGGTTCACTTACTCTGCCAGTATCGGCATCCTGACCAACAACCTTGTGCAACATTGTATCGGCAACGCGTTGCTTCATGATACTGTCATGGTAGTCGTGTCCTGGATGGGCGCGCACAGCCGGATTTGGATAGTGTCTCAGATAGGACTCTGTGGTGGGCGCATCCTTCTTCACTTTGGCACCGGGCAAGACCAGTGGAGTTGTTCGGTATGGCTGGAAAATAATTTAAAAATAAGAAAACAGATCAGTAACAGATTAACGACTTTGTTTATCCAAAAAAAAATCAAACATATGTACATACGAAATACATACATATATCTAGCTATGTACACAAACATATCAAAATAAATCAAAGTGCGATTATGGTTTAGTCGGGTAATTTTCTAGAATTTTCTCTCATGTCTTATTATATAGATTTTTCATATGTGTGTGTGTGTGCGAGAATTTTGTATAAAGTTTATTTACCAAAATTCCATTTTATGTGGGGCCCCGCTTATATACTTTAAAAATATACCAACGCGCCAAGGCAAATATTTATAGGCGCTTACGTAAGCGTTATTCTTTGCCAGCAGCAGGCAACAGGCACCAGACGTACACACAACATCCAGCGAATTTGTATTTTTCTACAATATTTTTGGCAGTTTTTATTTTTACCATTCTCTACAGTTGAACGAATATGTAAGTAATTTAATCTACTACGGGAATTAATTCAATTGTCGCTTACAGCTGTTCTAAGCCTGGCCAGTGGCAACGCTGTTAAAGAAGTTCGATTAACACCAGCTCGTGGCAACGCCATTAAACGATAATAATTAAAACAATTTAACAATGTTTTTATTGAAAATCTGAAAGTCTTAGACAGAATTAGACAATCATTTTATTCAATGCAAGGGAATGTGCATTTTGCCGCTAACAATTTGAATTTTTTATGGCCACACTAAAATTTACACAGGTGTTGATCGAGGCGAGTTTCTGGCAACGCTGGCGCGCCTTTTTATTTTCCCTCCAAATGTATTTAATACAAATACACATTTTACCACAAGTCATTAAACTAAATTAATTAACGTGCTTTCCAAAGTGTAACAGTATTAACAATAGCAAAAATAAAAAACTAAACTCGACCTAACATTATGGCTGCTGTGCGTCGCTCCACTCGCTTGAGCGGCATAAACAAATCGACGTCGACTCTGACCGCGCTGCCGGCGTCACCGCTGCCACGACGCTCGGAAATTTGGCGTAGACGACAGGCCCGTCCAGATCCAGATAGCGAGGAGGAGGAGGAGAATGAACGAGATCGACATCCACATCGAAAAGATGATGATGATGATGATGTTATTAGTGTAATTTCAGAAAATAACGAAAACAGCAATTTGTTGAATAAAATGGACAAGGCGGTCGCTAGACGACGATCCAAATTGGTTGGCAAACCGGAGGCGGCGGAACCAAAGACGCCACGCAGCAGCAGCAACAGGAAGGCATTAGCCGCAGCCAGCCATGAAGAGACAATTGGGGATGTCTCGCCACCAAAACAACGTAAGAAGCAACCATTGCCACAGCATTTGATAAGTCCCACACGTCTCATGAATCGGCTGAGTATAGACGAGCGCCCACCCTCAACCGTAGAGGATACCAAGACTGAGCATTCGAAGGAAGAGCAGCAAGAGGAAGAGGAGCAGGTGGTTGAGGTTGAGGTGGTGGAGGAGGAGGAGGTAAAACGTAATAAATATCAAAATGCACGGCGTGTCCTCAACAGCGCCGAGACACAAAATCTACCTGGTCGTGAGCAACAATTGCAGGAATTGCGTGATTTCTTCACTAGCCATTTGGAGAAGCAAACCTCGGGCAGTTTATATGTATCTGGACAGCCGGGTACCGGCAAAACAGCTTGCCTATCCCTTCTCCTACGTGATCCGGAACTCTCGAAGCGTTTGCAGCGTGTCTACATCAATTGCACCAGCATTGCCAGCGTTGGAGCTGTCTACAAGAAGCTATGCACCGAGCTGCATCTAAAACCCTTAGGGAGGACTGAACGTGATCATCTAGAGGCCATACAACGACACTTGCGGACAGCCAAGCGAATGCTCTTACTTGTTCTCGACGAGATCGATCAGTTGAGCACGGCCAGGCAAGCTGTCCTCTATACGATATTCGAGTGGCCAGCTCTGCCAGGAGCCCGTATACTTTTGGTTGGCATTGCCAACAGTTTGGATCTCACAGATCGGACGCTGACACGTCTGAATGCTCGTTGCGAGCTAAAGCCAAGACTGATGCACTTTCCCCCATATACCAAGCAACAGATTGTCGACATATTCAAGTCACGCCTGGCCGAGGCTGATCTCCTCGATGTCTTTCCTCCCGTCACCTTGCAATTGCTGGCTGCCAAAGTTAGTGCCATTAGTGGAGATGTGCGTCGTGCTCTGGACATTGGCAGACGTGTGGTGGAAATAGCCGAACAACAGAAACGTGATGGCGAAAAGGAATTCAATATGAAAGCCTTGAATTTGGATGGGGAACAGCAACAGACTGAAGGTGAGTCCATGAAATTCCCAATATAAATTACCCAACTAAACAGCATTCACTTTCCAATAGATATTCTCAAACCTGTACAGGTTACCCAAGTGGCAGCTGTTCTAAACAAAGTCTATGGAGCATCGCAGAATCTAGAGGAAGACATTGAGGCAGCATTTCCACTGCAACAGAAGCTAATGCTTTGCTCCTTGGTTCTTATGTTGCGCAATGAACGCAACAAGGACATCAGCATGGGCCGACTGCATGAGGTCTATCGACGTGTGTGCAGTAAACGAAATATCCTCGCACTCGATCAGGCAGAATTTGCTGGCACTGTGGATTTGGTGGAGACACGCGGCATAATCCGTATCATGCGCAAAAAGGAGCCACGACTCAATAAAGTCCTACTGCAATGGGATGAGGAGGAGGTCCATGCAGCACTCAGTGACAAGCAGCTAATTGCCTCCATATTGAATGACACGGCCTGTCTAGGCAAATGATTACAACTCTGACTCCCCCCACCCAATCCTCCAGCCACACATTCACCTTGGACAGCAAATAGCAAAGAAAACATACATACATACAATAATAGATATATATATATATAGACAGAGAAGAAGTATAAATAATTTTAGTCTCTTTTTTTTTTGTCTTTCTAAATTTAAAATTCATGGCTGGCGCACAAGCATCAAAAATATTTTGAAATATCATTTGAGGGTCATTTTCAATATTTTGCTGCTTTATTTTTACTTAAATCTCATTTTTTTTTGTGGTTTTTAATTGAATCTTAATCTTAACGTATTTTAATGTTCTCTCGTCTCTCCCCTCCAAAACACTGCCTCATTTAATATTTAGCTAAAATGTTGACATAAAACTCACAAAAAAAATATTGTAGAACAAATTCATTTATATATACATATATTCATTTGATGTTTTGGTCTTTAGCAATCTAAGAATAAATTTAGTGAAAACAAATTAATTACATTTGCTGTGTACAAGAAAGTTGGGCATATTTTTAAAAAATTCATTTCATTACTTAGGTGGAATTCAAATTTGTAAAATTTCATCTACCAATTTGTAAATTTCTAAACTAATATTCTTGCACAATATTCGTTTCGATTAGTCCTCATTTTGGGTTAGATTTAATTCATTAATAGAAACTACTTTTTAAAGTTAAACTACTTAAGTCGATGACTTTTTTGTCTAGTTTGAATACAAATTTATATTAATTTAATATCCAAATCGAAAAATTGGTCAAGTGAGAAAGATTCAATTTTTTGCTTTGGATCCAAGGCATTAATAGAAAAAGTATGAGATATCCAAGAAACATTGTATAAAGACGCGATGTTTAAAATTATATATTTGGTAGACATAATATATTTATAAATTGTCAGGCTAATTCATATAATTTTAAACACCCTCAAAGTCCGCTCCTGAATTTAAAAAAATTTTGTGGGCAAATTAACGCCAATGCTTTTTGTCTTGGATTTTGAAATTAATTTCATTTATAATCATATTGTTTATTTATTTTGTTCGTAACATGTTGTTGTTCTTAGTTCCGTTCAGTCTATCCCGCTCTCTCTCTCTCTCTTTGTCTCACTCTTTCTTTTTAGCTTTCTCTCGGAAAGCCTAAAAATATCCCGACGGAATGGGATGGTATGAATTACAATTGAGCGCAAAAACCGAGCAAAGCAATGAAAAATGAAAAGAACAAAAACAAATTATATGTTTTCATTTTTCAACAAAATGTATACGGAAAATTTGACTTTCGGACGCATATTGACGAAAGGCCAACAAATGTTTAATAAGCTATACATAAACATATAGCCATAGATATATCAAGAGAGAGGGCGAGAGAGATCAAAAGAGATTTATATATGTACATATGTATATAGGAGTAGTATATAAGAAGCAAATACCACAAGAGAAAGAAACAAGAGTATGCCAAATAATCATACAGGTATATATATAGTCTATATGTAAATTCACTTTTTTAATGATATTTTTAACAAAAAAACAAAAATTTAAAACGATATATGAGGAATAGGTATATGTGTATACATATATTCATATAACCATGAATATATATTATTTTCATTTCACTTGTATTTGAACTTGAATTCAATGTGCAAAATGTTTGAAGGCAGAAGGTGAGGAATTTTTCATCTTATGAAGAGAATTTTCGCTTGAAAACGAATTGTTTATGCAGGTTTCAGGTTTTTCTCAGTTTAGCAAATCGATTACCTTCGTATATAAATCTAGTATATAGAGATTTTATGACACCGTAAAAGACGTTCCCCCTTCGCGATTTGAAAAGTTTTTTGGCTTAGGCAATTGATTTAACACTTTGATTTTTGATTCATATTCACTTGATTGAGCTTACTTGATATTGAATGCATTCATTAAGGTCTGGCTGCTCCTTGTAGTAGACGGGGGATCCGTTTTTGAATTGAACGTACTCCATTTTATAAATATTCTTTTTTTATTTTGTGTTTGAATTTAAACTCCTTTTGAAATTAAAAAAATTTTAAACAAAACGAAACAAAAAAAAAATTACATACATATAGAAAAAAATATTATACCATTAAAAAAAAAACGATTATATAATTAAAAAAAAAAAAATTCAAAAAATATATTCGCGTTTTTTTTTTAAGTCTTTCTTTTTTCTGTCTATAGTTTCATATTTTTGGCAATTTATTTGTTTTTTCTTTCAATTTTTTTTTTTTTTTTGTTTAATTTATTGATTTTGTTAACTTGCTTTTACGGCACGTTTAAATCGGCGCTGATTTGAGATATATATCTGCTACTTCGACTTCGACTACGACTTGACCACTTTCGGAGAGATCGTTTCACTAGGACTAGTTTTATTTTAAGGATCTTTTTGCAAAAAAATTTATCTTAAACTTGCTCTCGACCTCTTATTGTTGTTTATTTTTCAATATTCCGAACGCAACTGATTTCAAAATTTTCAAATGCTGGCGAATTATTGCTATTTCGACTGCTCCGAATTCCAATTTGTCTATATAGAGATGGCTACGATATACATATATATAAATATATACATAGATATAGAAAAATACAAAACTGAAGATGTGTCAGTGCCATATACTGATTCTCTATACATCCATATATATTGAGAACGTACCATCACCATCCTCATCATTATATTCATCATCATGATGATCATCATCATCATCAGAGTGCCTAGTGCTGACGGTCAGAGGCCGTACGACCCACGCACTAATACCAATACATTATTTCTACATTTGTGTAAAAAGAGAGGGGATTTGTTCAAATATATACATTTATCTATACATATTTGAAAAAAAAAAAAAAAAAAATGTTTTTGTGCAAATAGATTATTCACTGAGCGTAACAAGAACAACAACAAGACCAAAACGTATAAACTTGGACTTGGGTGTTGTTGGGAGCGCATTTCATTTACGCCCACGCGCCATTCATAGATCACCTACCACCCCACACCACCCCACCCCCTACCACATCACCATAGCTGTAGTCATAGCCATCTCCATCCACCATCACCTTCATATCTATCATATATCTATCTATATACATATTTAATTTTGTTTGTCCTGCCTGAGAAAATACAAAAAATTCTTATATTATATATGTTTGCATAGGTATACATAATCATTAGCGTATTTTGATTAATTCAACAAGCAGGAGGATATTAAAAGAGAGTGGCAAAAGTCTGAGCTAGGTCCTAATTTTGAGATATTTGCAAGTAAACATTCTGACAACATTTTCTTAGACTTTCTTTTTTGCTATCAACGATTCGAAAAATTAATCTTTCTATATAGATTTATCTATCTATCTATATTTCTGTTTAGACTAAGACCTTTTTTAAATCCAGAAGGGTATAAATAAAAACACTGTTTGCCAATATTTTTTACTCTATTGAGTTGTAATTCCCAACTGGTTTTAGCGTTAAAAATTACGATATCTTCTGCTGAGGCTAAAACTTTATGGTTCTCGACAACTTGCTCACCTTTGAAATAAACTACTTTAAAAAATTCATCACGTCTTTTTCCGACAGATATTTCGATAATTTGCGTACCCCTAGAGTTATGCCATTGTTTTTGGTTTAGATTATAATAGAACTAAGATACATTTTTACATATTAAGGTTAAGGAAATATAATCTTGGATTTCAAAATAATTTTTAAGAAGAGATTTGCACATAGAAAAGCTGTTTGATGGACTTCTTAAATTTCATTATATATCTGACTATGTGTTCACTGCTATAAAACCCCTTATAAGCCACGCCACTGCCTACATATGTATATCGTTTAATTGCCGCTTTTGTGGAGCAATTTTAAATTTAATATTTCGAAAATTAGGCACAACTCGACAGACTCGAGGTTATTATTGTTTCGCCCGATTGCAAAAACATAAATTGTGTGAGAGAAAAAAAAAAAATAAATATGGAAACGAATTTGCAAAACACACATAGAAAATTAAAATATTTTACACACCAACAAAATAATATTGAGCACAAGAACATTATTGATGGATATTCAGTTTGTTGGTCTTTCTATGCTTCTAATAGTCTCTGCTCTCCTCTGGCACAGGGAAATGGCAGAAAAGTTGTCAACTATTATACCATTACATATATCTGGCATTGGGTCTGCCTGTCCAAGCCAATTGCCTCTGGACTGGACATATTATTTGATGTTTTGACATGTCTCATAACCAAGAAATATGAACAAAAACCAAAGCAAAAACAAATGCAAACAGGTGTAATTAACCTTGAGAGAGAGAAAAAAAAAACAAATTGGGCGTCAAAGAACTTTCAAGTTCGTCTAGGTAGAGAGATGGGAAAGGGGAAAAGATGCCAACAAAAAATCCAAGGAACTCATAATTTACACATGGTTATGCTTTGTTTTTTTTTTCCCTCCTCCCCCTCCCCAGTACAAAAGTGAAGGTTGCAGTCTTCCATCTGCGGATATATAGAGAATCTATTTCTATATACAAATGAATATGAGGGCTAGAATATTTACATTTATTGGGTGTTTATCAAAAAATGTTTCCATCTGTAACATTTGATATGTTTTTTTCAAGGTGTATGTCGTTAAATATATTTATATACATATATTCTTATTAGCAGCCTGTGAGAACTTTTAGATGGGGAATATTAAAAAATTTATTTGAAATGTTTATCAATTTGTGTAAAAAGTATTTTAAAAATAAATCTTTATATTCCTCACCTAATTTTTGATGTAAATTTTTATCTATAAGCTTTTTGTACCTTTGTAGAGGGTAATATACATAAATTAGCCAGATGTTTGGACAAAAAATGAGGGAAGGAGACTTTTCCGACCCCTTAGAGTCTATATGTTTTTGATCAGCATGAGAAGTCAAGTCGATATATGTAGCTAAAAGCTACTGAATTAAAACTTTGTATTCAAGATTTTTATGGCCCAATTGAAATCGATTTTGGACAATTCGGATCAAATCACTATAACATAGATGTTGTTGCCATCGAAAATGACATTTTGTTAAAAAAATACCTTAGTAGAAAGTTAGAAAAATCTTATTATAGTATTTTAGAAAAAAAATCAAAAATATTTGAGAAAGTTAACTTATTTAAGAAAATTTATTGAAAAAAGTAAACATTGTAAAATGAAACTTTAACGCAGCCTAAATTAGCTTTTTGATTTTTTAATTTTTTTTAAACAGCAATCAATTAATTTGATCGATTAAGTGTTTTGTTTTTTTAACTTTTTAAACCTTAATATGTTAGGTATGAATTGTAATAATTAATATGATTATAAAATTAATAAAATCGGGAATTCACATTAATGAATTTCCTTTGCAAACACACAATAAATACATAAATGTTTAATAGAATATGAGATTTCAGAAAAAATGTTTACGTTTCATGTAAAAATCAGATGAAGGTATCAATTTTCATAGTATTCCTGTGATTCATTTTCATATTTTTTTTTACTTGACTTTAAGTGATCCTCAAGATAAGATTTTTTCGGACAACGTTGTTCTTTTTCGAAAATACTTTCATGTAAAAAATTTCTGATACATGATGATCTAAACTAAAACAAATAATTAAAAAAAAGTAACTGCTCCTCTGCCTTTAAGGAGTAGAAAACCTTATTCTGTTTATTCTTTTGGCTTTGTTATAATTAAATTTATTATTTGAAACGTTTTTTATATTATATGTAGTTATATTCTCTGTTCTATGCTTTACGTTTTAATTTTTTTATTGATTAAGTTTCGAAAGATTTAAAAGGAAACTATTCATCACTTTTTCTTTAATGATATCATCAAATGCAACGCCAAAAGCTTTTAATGCTCTTTCGAAATATTTCAAATTAGGAATTTCAATTGGGAAACATTGCTAAACTGACAACTAACTTTAATTGGTTTTCATTCTATTTGTGTGAAAGTGGCATGATTTATTTATGGCTACTTTAAGAAACTTTGTAATCTATGAAAGGTAGATATGTACAAATATAGAATTTGGGTTGACAAGTTTCTGTCATTAGGAATATAATTGATATCCCATTAAAGATTTCTGTAATTGCCATTACTAGCCTTGGGCCCATGTAGAACGAAACTAAAAGGAATGCGAAAAATTCACATACGAAAGTATTCGGAAACGGAAACATACCTGATGATTCTTTTTTGTTTTTAGCCCATCTAATAGGGGAATATGTAGGGTATAAATATAAATGAACTACCTTGATATTATTTTTAAAGCTGCACATTGACAAACACAAAATGTGTGGATGACCTTGGCAAGTGGCAATTTTGTTTATCTTGATTCATTAGCAACGTCATCACGATCATCATCATTATGGACAGAGTGAGAGAGAGAGAGAGAGAGGGAGAGAGAGGAGGGAAAGGTGTGAGGAGGACTTTCATTGGCATTGCCAAAAGATCACAAGTTAGCCCTGATGGCTGTTGGCTGTTGGCTGTTGCCTCTTGGCTCTTGGCTCATGCCTCATGTCTCACCTGCCTGCAGTCAAAGTGGCCAAAAAAATATTTCAAATAATTGTTGTTTATTTTTATGTTCTCTTTTTCTATTTGCGTCGTATGTATTTGAGTATCTCCCTCTCTCGCTCTCTTTCGCTCTGTGTGAGGAGGGCATCTCTAATTCTATATAGTTGGGATTCTAATGGATTATCATTTATTTCCACCTGCCTGCCTGTTTGGCTGCCTGTGTACTGCGTCACTGGGGCCTCTTCCTGTTGAGTTGAGAACGACGCCCACAAAAATTGAAATTCACAGCTAATATTTGTATCAATATTAGTCGATTGTTCTATACTTAGAATGTGTAAACAACAAAACCTTGACCATTAAAAATTTCAATCTTCTGATGTCAGCATGATCAAAAATATTACCAAATAGATACTAAATTGAATTGGCTGTAATATTCTGTTTGACACTGTTAAATAGAAATTATTTGCATACTTTTAGGCTTTTAGTTAACTGCATTAAACATTAAATTGAAAGCGTTTCAACGTTTTAATCATTTATCAAATAAGAGTCTTAAGAGTGAAAGAAGCATCCTGAAATTGTAAAGGATTTCTAATGAACTTTATCAGAATTTAAGGATTACAAGGATTTGATTACGAATTGAGTCATTGTTTCAAAAGACTTGTAGATCTCATTATGTCCTTAAAATCTACCTAATTAAATCCCAATATCCTGTTAAGTAGTTAAAGAGTTTCTTTTGTCTTTAAGATACAATGCATGCAAAAAACTGTAAATATACTTATTGAAAGCGATGAATACTTTATCTGCCCATTACATACTTTAAGGAGCACAGAGATATCAGTATATGAATATTTTACATTAATAAGAAACCATCAAATGATAACAATTTAATTTAGGCATTTCCATTAAAATTTTAGAAGCATTTTATGAACTGTATAGTTTCTAATGCTAAGCAATAAACCATTTGGTTTAATCACGATTAAAATTGGGCATGTTTTTGCTTTAATTTATTGAGTTTGAATCATATTCCACATATGAGATTGGACTGTTAACGCACCTGATTAACAATGGCTGCCTGTTCCTCTTGCACATCCTGCTGATGATCACGCGTTGGCTTTGGCGTGAAGACCTCCGGAGGTGCCACATAGCCACCAGATGCGTTTAGTTGTGGAAACACAGTCTGTGGCAATGTGTCCACCGGCAATTGTAGGGCACGCTCAAAATGACTTGGTCCTGGCAAAAATGGTGATGGGCCACGATGTGGCAATAGATCCGGACTAACTGGTGCTAAAGTTGAATTACTACGCGAAACGCCGCCGGCGGCTCCAGTTTCCTGATTCACGCCCTGCGTATAAGCGATTGTGTTGTCCCTAAAAGAGGAAAACCACATCTTGATTGATTTGAAGGAAATATCCCATTTAAAATGATTCTCACCTGTGCACCACGAGCCCAATCTCATTGCCGGCACCACGAAACAGCTGCTGGGCATCGGCGTGACTCAAATCGCGTGCATCATATTCGCCAATTTTGGCAATTATATCGCCCCGCAGCAGTTCGCCATATGAAGGGCTGCCAACTTGCACCTGACAATTGAATGAAAGACGAAGAAGAATGCATTTAACTTAATTACAAAACATTTGACAGTACACTGACTAAGAGATACCCTAAAGATGCATATAATGGCAAGAAGAGAAATCAATTTATCGTTTCTTTTTGGCACAAATTAGACCGTCTTAATTTTGTAGATTTTTCTAAAGTTTTTTATTTGTCTTTTGAAGCCTTTTAAGTAACGACTGGACAGTTTACACTAAACTCTGCAGGATGCTAGATTTTCTATAGCTTGAAACTATGAAAAAATTAAAAAGAAATCAATATTTCGAGTATTTGAGTAAGGATTGTATTCTTTAAAAATTTTTCTGTATTTTAATTACCACAAAAACTGACCTGTTTCCGACTTCAAATCGTTTGGAAAAGGTTTGAAACTAAAAATATGAGTTGGAAATATTTTTGTTTAATTAACAAAAAAGCTAACGATTTGAAAGAGCCAAGAACCTCTTAGAAATTGAATTTTGATTTCGGAATTTCCCAAAAAATGTATAGTATAAATGTATATATTGGCTTATTTGTCACACAGTGTGAAAGAACAGGAGAAGTTTTTGACTAATTTTGGCTTAAACTCCAATCGAAATGTAAAGGTTTTGCAAGCATATTAGTAAGATACAATTTCTTACCTAAAATTTGGCTTAAATTATGAAATATAAAGATAATGGCCAATATTAGGCAATAAATATTAATGACAGACTTTAAAGCCCAGTCTAGAGCAAACGTTCTCATAATTTCTTTATGTGGCAAGATAACTGAAATTGCTTTTTAACTTCACAATTTCTTAACACTTTTTCTAACTCTCACTTTATCTATTGTAACTTTATCAGCTTTAAAGATAGAATTTTCCGATCGAAATTAATACAACCTTTCAAAGAGTTTAGAAAGGCCGTCATTAGAATGACATTAGTCATTGTTTTTTCACTTTTCTACATAGTGGAAGGCTAAATTTTTTTAACAAAAAATATGACAAGTTTTTTGTAAATTGTTTTTAGGGCTTACAGCAACCAGGGGGCAACCTTGACATAGATGCATATATATCTATGTCATATATACCTATCTATGTCTGTTTATGTAGGAGACGGCAGACATATAATTATGCTCATGCCACACATATTCTGTTTACAAAATGCAAATTCTATTTGCTTGCTGCGCCTCAATTAGTTTTACTGGCGTCGTATTGTTTTGTTTTTGTTATTGTTGTTTTTTTTTTTTTTTTGGCAGCCAACGTTGCAACAAATTTGCTTTATTTTATTTGGTTTTTTTTTTGGTTTTTCCTAGTTTCCTCTAGAGATCTCTCAATGTTTGTCGGCAGGCAATTTTGTGTGCCAGTTTTCAATTTGCTATTTTGATTTGTTGTTGTTTATATAGCCATTAAATGGTGCAAAAGGCAGGCAAAGGCCAAAAAGAGTTTGGCAAGCGGGTTTTTGATGAATGGGCTGCTGCCGCATTAAGAGAGGCGGTGACATTAGCCACAAAACTACAAAAGCCAAAAACCAAAAACCCAAAAAACTGGCCAGAGGCAAAACTTGACTATACGACAATTACATAATTATTATATTTCCTCCTTTCGTGTTGTGTGTGTCTATTATTTACCCTAGTTATAATCAACGGAGTATCCAAATCATTGCCACCAACCAATCGTATGCCCCATGGTGTGGCCTGACCATCACGTTGCAAGACCACAGCAAATTCATGCAACTTTGGGCTCATTTCTTCTGCTTTCTGTCTCTTGGTCTTTATAAATGTTTTTTGTTCAACTTTAATTCTGTTTATCACTGGATTTTCTTGCAATGGGTCATAAGGCTTTCTTTTCTTGGTGTTATTTTTTTGTATTTATTATTTCCCCTTTTTGTTTAATTTATTGTATGTATATATATTAGCCCGATTGCTTATCTTTTCGTTCCGAGGCGCAAGTGGCGCGTATTGCAGCCCGTACAGCGTTTTGTTCGATCGCAAAGCTGCTCAAGTACTAATTTTAAAATACAATTCGTATTCCTTTTTGCAACGGCAACGGCAACGGCAACGGGCCAGATCGTGGTATACTACGAGAATACATTGAGATATAAGCATATACTACTCGTATATGTATACAACCAACTGAGACTACATGCTGAGAAACATGAAATCAATTTGCGAATCTCAAATAATTCATTATCTCTCTTTAGCCCCACTGGGTATAGAAGACATGTCAATTGCTTTGTTTTGCTTTTCTTTTCAATTGTAGTTAGCCATCTTAGATCTTTCCTTGATCCTTCCCTCCCTCCCTTGCTGTCAAAGCAAACTAAGTCGAATTTAGGCTATTAGTTACCAAAATTGCAATATTTATAGGAAATTTTCCTTTCTAAGTCTAAGTTGGTATTAATTCTTAAAACAATTCTTGATTAATTTTTTGTTTCCTGGGGAATACCTGTGGATTGAGTGGGAAATCCTTTATGGATTTTGTTTTAGAATATCCAGTGCATAAAGAAAAAGGAAACTGTTTAGAAATTGGTCAGCAGAATTTGGGAAATATGTGAAAACTAAGAATAATGACGAATTCATCCCTTCTTAGGGAAAATTTCCAGCCACTAAACTGCATATCCTCTTTAGAAATTTAGTTTAAAGGTCACATAAACTTTAGTTTTGATTTCTTGCTAAAGAATAGAAAACGTCGACAGCAATTTATTTTGATTCAAGATAAACGTAATGGAAATCATGTTTTTAGGAAACTTATTAGAATTCTCTCGAATTTGATTCAATTTTACGAATTTTCAACAAACTTGACTGTATAAAAGTTCAACAAAAATGCGACAAATTATTTCTATTGGCTCTGTATAACCTATAGGTAAATTTATTATATGTATAGCTTATCAATAATTGCATCAAATTGCTTAGTATTTTCAAAACTCAATGAAATCTACACAAGAAAGTTTATAATAATATTTACTTGTTTAATAAAAACAGTAAAAGGCAAAGATAACTTTATGATTAA
Source organism: Drosophila insularis (assembly GCA_018903935.1). NCBI lineage: Eukaryota > Metazoa > Arthropoda > Insecta > Diptera > Drosophilidae > Drosophila > Drosophila insularis. The sequence continues at coordinate 8,416,916 of JAEIFP010000150.1, forward strand.
AGGTCAACTAAGCGAGGTTCTTGTGTTTTCAGCTAAAGAAAATTATTCGATAATCCACAGTACTATGCCTTATACCCGATGGAGCTACTGAATCTCTTGCCATTAAGCCTTTTATCCTATATTTTTCGCATTAAACGATTTTATGGTTATAACAAATTTTAAACTTTTAGCCAAGCAAGAGTGCGATAGAGACAAAACTGGCAACAGGCGTTATAAAATGGCAACAATTTTACCACTTTTCTTTAAAATAACTCTAAAACTTCATCATTTGAGTTAAATAAATGTATAAAAACTTTAGTGTTGCATACTTCTAGGCAAAAACTTCTGGGCAAAGAACATTAAACCAATTTTTCAAGCAAGGAATACTTTATTAAATAATTTACTTAAAAATGGATTTCCCCCAACTTCAATTTTCTTGTATCCTTATCATAATGGAAATATCTATATAATTGTTTTTAAATGGTTTGCAGAGTATACAAATGTCCAATGAAATGGCATAGAGAAAACTTTTGCACTTTCGACGTCACTTTCGCTTGTTGAAAATATTGTACGATAAACATTTCCATTTAATTGCAAAAAACAGTTGAAACAATTTATCTTTAGCAACATTTTCAAAGGGCTACACAATGTATAACTTGATCCAGCTGCAAAGCGACCCTGAATATGATTGCCATATGTCATCATCTTCATCATGAAGAACGTTCTGTATACCTTATGAAAATATATATATACATACATATATTCTTTATGATGAACATTGATCAACATTTTGGCTGCTAAGCACTGGGCATGGCCATCTGTTCAACGGTTTTATTAGTTTTTTTTGTTGCTTCTTTCATGAACAAAGGAAAGTGTAATTAAATTTATTTACTGCCACCAATCAAGAAGCCCAACAAGAAGTACAGACATAAATAATTTAGAGACTATATGAAAATGTTTGATGCATTAGTCAATGGAAATAGTCACGATCTCAACAGTTAGGTAAGTTTTGTTTTACAAAAAATTTAATATTATATCTGTAATAGATGTGGGGGAGAAAAAAATGTTTCCTTTGTTTTTGCCAAGATTTTTACAAACGGAAAAATCGCTTTTCCTGCTTGTCTGCACTTGTTTGTTTTTCTGAGTGTGATTGGGGTGGGGGTGGGGGTGGGGGTGGAATGATAAATTTACATATAGAATATACATATTTACAATATATGTATATATATTCGGTTTGGCATTTTAGTTTTGCATTTTATTTATTTTTGGTTTGTTTTTTTTTTATTCTGAAAATGAAATGAATTTCATTTCATTCGCTTACTATTTGATATGGAATTTATGTTTCCGATTTTGTAATCCGCCAATTCCGCCCCCTGCCTCCACCCTGCTGGCGTTCAATTTTTTTTTTGAATTTGAAATTGTTTTTGTCAGTTTTTTCTTTTTTTTTATTTTCAGGGTTCATTTAAGGCAAAAAATATTTGATCGATGCAATTAAAGGCATTCAAAAATTATATGGAATATTGCAAAGGCATTTGGCAAAGATCATCAAGCACAACTTATGACATTTACGTCAATTTTATATATGTATGTACTTATTTTTTTTAAATAATTTTCGACAAAGATAATTTATGAAATGTGGAAATTTTGAGAGAAAACTGCAGCAGCAGTGGCCAATTAATTAAATTTTTGCTTGACAAATTTACGAGCCGACAGGCGTAAAATGTTATTGAACTGATTTCTGAAACGAATTGGGGCCACACATACAGACTGACCCCCTTAAGCCCCCCGCCCAGTGACAGCTACGACGATTGACAAGCCATATGAGGAGCATGGTGGTTTTTTTTGCTGTTGTTGCGCTTTCTTTCTATATATTTTCTTAAAACTTACCCCCACAACATTTTGCTGGTGTTGTTGTTGTTGTTGCTGGTGCTCATCAGCGAAATGGACACGCTTCTTGAGACCGCTGCCGCTGTTGCTGCTCCGACGTCGTGATGTTAGACGACAAGGTGGCGGTTGGTATTGATGATGATGATGGTAGTGGTGGGCAAACGGTTTTCCCACCTGCCCTGCGAATGCTGATGATGATGAAGATGGCGATGATGTTGCTGGTAGTGCTACGTCATGTATGAACTCGTAACCGGGTAATTTCCAAAATGCCGGTCGCTTATATGATGTTCTGCTGGTCGTCATTGCTGGCCAACGACTAGAGTAAACAAATTGAAATGCTCCGCACTAGTCATATGCATAAACAATTGAAAAGAGAAAAATTGAAAACTGAATAAAACAGAAGAACAAGTGTGTGCAAAGCGCTCGCAATTCGCTCGATGCGTCTGCTCACCGTTACGTGTGTGTGTGGAATATATGTACACATTCAAAACAATCAAAAATGAAAATGAAAAAGAAAAAATGCAAAACACAACCGTAAAGGAAAAATATTTTGAATGGGTGAGCCAAAAAATAAAAGAGCGCAAAATGCAAAAATTATTAATCATGCCAAAAGGCAGCTAACGTGTGTGTGTGCTTGAGGCTAAACAGCTGCTCGAAATCGAAACATTCCTTTTCAATGTATATACATTTAGTATATCGAATCAAATAATTTTGAATTTAATGTGTTTCTTACATTCAAATAGTCGTTACGAAATGCAAATGCCGATAATTTGTCAGATTTATCGATAAATATCTATCGATAACGGCGTGGCGCTGCCATAAAAGTGCAAGTGGGTGCATCTGGCAACGCTCTATTGAAATTTGATCACGCAGCATTTTCTTTCGTATTTTCTTCATATCGTGACACGGTCACATTTTTCGTACAAAACGAAAACAGCTGTTTTTTGACGCAAAACAATTGTAAACCAAAAATGTCTTAATTATTGGAAATATTAATTAAAAATAACTACAAAATTTATGCGACGCCTATTTACAACGGCACAGGGACCAATCATGTCAAAAGCAAAGGGAAAAACGAAGGCAAGCAGCAAAACAACAACAACACCGGCCGAGAAAACGGAGTCGCCGCCAATTCCCATTAACTTGGATAAAAGTGGTAATATTGCTATCAAAATCTTGGCTAAGCCAGGGGCCAAACAGAATGGCATCACAGACATTGGCCTAGAAGGAGTGGGCGTACAAATTGCGGCTCCACCCAGCGAGGGCGAAGCCAATGCCGAATTAGTCAAATATTTGTCCAAAGTTTTGGGTCTACGCAAAAGTGACGTATCCCTAGACAAAGGCTCCAGATCTCGTAATAAAATCATCTTAGTCAGTAAAGGTGTATCAACGGTAGATGCGTGCCTGGAAATGATACGCAAGGAATGCGATTCCTGAAAGCGAATCATCTGTGAAATCATTTGCAAATAAAACTCTTTTTTTTTAAACACTTTCTACTTAAATTTATTTCTAATTAAAAGTGGACACAGGTCTGGCTTGTGAAGAATCCAATCCACGCATAGGAAGTTGCTTCGATGTACCCATTTCCGTGTTTTTAAGTGCTACTCACGTCCTGCGGTAAAGAGCTATTGGATTTCGAACTCGTTTTCTAAGCATTTAATTGTCATGGGCCCGCCTCGGACCACAATTCCTATAGCTGTCATAGGAACGAAAGTTCGAACTCCAACTCCCACATAGGATTGTTTAAATCCTATAGCACATTGTTATTTATTTAATTTTTGAAAGGCTGAATTGGTTAATATTAGGAAAAACAGTTTACGAGATCGAATATAGTTCTTAAGGAATAAAATTTCGATACCCCGCCCTAGAACCACTGTATATAATCAGTCTTTCATGAATATGTAAAACCTTTTTAGTCCCTTCGATTAAAAGAAAAGTTTCATTTGATTTTATTTTATTTTGACTTTTGCTGTTTCTTTTATTATATAGTTTCGTATTTTATATATATATTTATATCATCGATCCAATTAATTCTTAAGTCAAAACACTCCATTATTTTGGTATTATATGGCTATATCAACTAGATGTAAGTCTTAGTGAGTAAGTTAACATATAAAATATATTATATATGATGGTTTAAATGAAGAAAATTTCTTAGACGACGGCAACTGCTTAGTGTGATTTGTATGATTTAAATGAGGGATGGGGGCGATTACTTAAGCGTATAAAATATATCTGTATATTATGTCCGTATCTGAAGTATGAGTGAATGATTTGGAACTGCCGCATATGACGCGGCAGCAAAAGAAAATGAAAAAAGAGCCAGCAAAAAAAAAAAAAAAAAAATGGCCTAAAAATTTCAATAGTTTTAGTTCTTGCGAGGAGATTAGTGTAAATGTGTATGTGTAAATGTGCTGAAGAACATTAATGTAGTAACTATTTGGTAGCTTAATCAACCTCCTCCATGTGAGAAGCATCTTCAGTGTCATCAACGAGATTGGCAGCATCGCCCGCACTCTGGTTATCTTCGGTGGTCATGGGCTCATCCTCATCAATGCCCAGGCCCAGTTTGATCATACGATAAATGCGGCTGGCATGGACTGTGGGACTGTCCAGGGAGAAACCAGAGGATAGCAGCGAGGTCTCATACAGCAAGATGACCAGATCCTTGACAGCTTTGTCATTCTTATCGGCATCGGCCTTCTGGCGCAGAGTCTCAACGATGGGATGATCGGGATTGATTTCCAAATGCTTCTTGCCGGCCATGTAGCCCATGGTGGAGGTATCACGCAGAGCCTGAGCCTTCATGATGCGCTCCATGTTGGCGGACCAGCCGAATTGGGAGGTAACAATACAGCATGGAGAATCCACAAGACGATTGGATACCACGACCTTCTCAACTTTGTTGTCCAGGATGGATTTCATGAGCTTGCACAAACTCTCGAACTTGGCCTTATCCTCCTCACGCTTCTTCTTCTCGGCCTCATCTTCGGGCAATTCCAGACCCTCCTTGGTCACGGAGACCAGCTGCTTGCCCTTGTATTCCTTCAAGTGCTGGATCACATACTCATCGATGGGTTCGGTCATGTAGACCACCTCGAAACCACGAGCCTTGACACGCTCAACAAATGCAGAGTTGCTAACCTGATCCTTGGACTCTCCAGTGATGAAGTAGATATGCTTTTGGGTCTCCTTCATGCGGGACACGTAATCGGTTAGGGAGCAGAAGTCATCACCCGATGCCGAGGTGTGGAAACGCAGGAAATCGGCCAATTTGGCACGATTGTTGCTATCCTCGTGGACACCCAATTTCAGATTCTTGCTGAACTGATCATAGAACTTCTTGTAGTTCTCCTTATCTTCGGACAATTCCTCAATGAGCTCCATGGTCTTCTTGACGAGATTCTTGCGGATGACCTTCAGGACTTTGTTCTGCTGCAACATTTCACGGGAAATGTTCAAAGGCAAATCCTCAGAGTCGACTACACCCTTGATGAAGTTCAAATACTCGGGTATCAGATCCTCACAGTTGTCCATGATGAAGACACGACGCACATAGAGCTTGATGTTGTTGCGTTTCTTTTGATTCTCGAAGAGATCAAATGGAGTGCGACGAGGAATGAAGAGCAGGGCACGGAACTCCAATTGACCCTCAACGGAGAAATGTTTCACCGCCAGATGATCCTCCCAATCGTTGGTCAGAGATTTGTAGAACTCTCCGTATTCCTCCTGGCTAATATCATCGGGATTGCGAGTCCAAATGGGTTTCGTCTTATTCAACTCCTCATCTTCGGTGTATTTCTCTTTGATGGTCTTCTTCTTCTTGGCATCGCCCTCCTTTTCGGCATCTCCATCTTCGCCAACATCTTCAATTTTTGGCTCATCGGTATCCATTTCCTTCTTCTCCTTCTCCTTGTCATCTCCCTCCTTGGTCTCATCATCGGCCTCATCATCGCTGACTTCCTTCTCGCGTTCCTTCTCCACCAGCAATTTGATGGGATAGCCAATGAACTGGGAATGCTTGTTAACAATCTCCTTGATCTTGCTCTCCTCCAGATAATCGGTCTGGTCCTCCTTAATGTACAGCACAATCTTGGTACCACGTCCCAGAGGCTCCGAGTTATCAGCCTTCACAGTGAAGGAGCCGCCAGCCGACGATTCCCAAATGTATTGCTCATCATCGTTATTCTTGGAGGTCACCGTAACCTTATCGGCCACCAAATATGCCGAATAGAAACCCACACCAAACTGACCAATCATGGAAATATCAGCGCCAGCCTGCAGCGCTTCCATAAAGGCTTTGGTACCAGATTTGGCAATTGTACCCAAGTTGTTAACCAAATCCGATTTGGTCATGCCAATGCCCGTATCAATGATAGTCAATGTGCCGGCTGTCTTGTTGGGAATCAACTTAATGTACAATTCCTTGCCGGACTCCAGTTTGGTGGAATCTGTCAACGATTCATAACGAATCTTATCGAGGGCATCCGATGCATTCGAAATCAATTCACGCAAAAAGATCTCCTTGTTCGAATAGAATGTGTTGATGATCAACGACATAAGCTGAGCAATCTCAGCCTGGAAAGCAAAGGTTTCTGTTTCTTCTGGCATCTGCAAATTCGAGAAGGAAAACCAATTTATTAAATGAAAAAAAATTATCAAAAAAAAAAAAAAAAAATCTTGGCGTTTCTAGCAGAAAGGGCAAACCTTTTTTCTTATATTATATACACAGATTTTTCTGGAAAATTTATTGTTGATTGACTTTTAAACAGTTTTCCCCCAAAAGCTTCATGTGTGTAGGCCTCACTATTTTCATTCTATTAACAAGGAGATGGAACAAAGAAAATAAAGTAGGAAGGGGGAAGGAAATCGAAAAATCTAGAACAGCAAAAGAAAAACGCATTTTGCTGGCCTTAAAATTGACTTTAACCAATTACATTCTAGAACATTGACAAATGATGCAAAAATTTAAATTACTTGCAGATGGTTTTTTTTTTCGCAAATTGGCAACCGGCTTAATAAATGAAAAAGTATTGAAAGAGAAGAATGAAAAATTACTGAAAATTCAATTCAATAAAAGGAACCTTAATTTTCTTCACAGGACAAAGACTTTTCTAGAAAATTCGGTGCAACAAAAAACCAAGGGGGCTTGGCAAATTCATTAACAAAAAAAAAAAGGGAGGAAAACTATTTTTTTTCTAGAACTTTGCCAATCAATAATTTTGCATTTGGGTCAAGGAGCTCCTTTTGTTCTTTATTTTCCAGACACACACAGACAGGCATATGGAGTTTTTTCACTTAATAAAAAAATGCAGCACAAACTTACCTTGTTCAGTTTTTATTGTGTCCAAATTGTTGCAAAAAAAATTTGTGTTCTAGTTTAACGATGTATTTTTGTTTGTTTGGTTCTCTCTCACACACACAAAACAAGAGCGAAAAATGCTCAACGATGTTCAACGTACGAAATTTGTTTAAAGACTCAAGCCGGCAAATGTCCGACGGCCTGCTTTTATAGCAAATCGGGCCCAAGCGTAGAAGTTTCAAGAATGTTCTGGAGCATTCGAGAATTCAGGGCTGCAGTCAATTCCTGTTAGTGTTGGTAAATTGTCAACTTTTCAGGGCTTATGTTAATAACAGCATTGGTTCGACTCATTGGTTCGGCTCAGCCCTTAGGACTTTTTAATCGGACCTTAGGACTTCTTTCTAAGACCTTAGGACTTCTTTCTAAGACCTTAGCACTGGTTAATAAAGGAAAATTTAAAAGATGTAAATCTATAAAAAAAACTGACGATGAAAATTTAAGTGGAAAAAAAGACGCAAATTGTGGAAAATTAAAAAATTAATATTTTAATCAAAAGTACAAATTTGTTTTTGTTAATTACGGATTTTTATATTCTTTAATTAAATATTACAAGTGGTTTAAATTTATTTTTGCGTTTAGGTACAAGGAAAAGCGAGTTAGAAAAACCCATGGTGGAGCAGGAATCTGGGGAAGCTTATGGGTTCACTAGTCAGATTGTAAGAAACGCTTAATATACTAATTATTTTAGTTATTTTTTTATCAATTTGTTATTTTTTATCGTTAATGGAATTAGAACTTTATAAGACAATATTTTGGTAATTATTAAGTTATGTCTTAAATTTGCGGAGTTAAACAGCTTTAAAAATGATTATTATACCAAGTAGTTGAATAAGTTTTGCTTCCTTATCTTGAGGTCCTTTTGCTTGCGTTTATTTAGATTGTACAATCGATTGCAAAATCCTTGCAATAAAATTGTCTTTATATATATTTGGTGTTGTGTGAAAATGTTGGGAATGGAATCCTGATTTCGTTATGGTTCGCAGCTGTTCTTCCCTTTTAGTCTTTGATATTCAAAACATATTAAGTTTAAGTTTACTTTTTGGATGCCTCTGCATCGGGTTTTGGATATTTGGTATTATAGATGGGTATCCAATCGGTGATTACCTTCCATTCGGTGTAGTAGACAATCGTAAGTAGACCGGCCAATCCGAAATAGGCCATGGATGGGGCACTGCAATTGAAGGATAATTATATGGGGGAGGATTCCAAAAGGTGGTCACTTACAAAGCCTTGACCAACTGCTTCTGGCCCTTAGATGGTCTATATTGGCAGTATAGATACAAGAACATATCTTTGATGCCCATTTTTGAGATGATTTGATCAAACGGAGTATCGATAAGTAGTCAAAGTAATGGCAAGTATATGCTACGCCTACCCCGATCAGAAACGAATGAAAGTAACCAATTAAAATGTAATCAGTTGATGAACTGATTACTAAACCATTGTTTGGCCCAATGAAAATGAAAATGAAAGGGGGACCTAAGGGTGTAGTGTTTCATGTTTTCATTGACGATTAATCAAACGTGGAGCGGAGGTTTTTTGGTGAGAGGAGGAGGGTATCTCTATGCGGGTTCTGTTTTACGATGAGCTAAATTGAAACATTACGAATTTAATGATGGTCCTGTCCATACACCGACCTAGTGTATGGATGATGTTGATTTCGACGATGATGACGAAGGCCACGTGGAAAACTGCAGCAATTTGTCAGAAATGAAAATCATTAGCCTAATTTAAGTTCGGGTTCTATGTAAATGCGTGTGTAGAAACATTTCCTTTATATATTTTCACTCGATTTTCGTTGCCCCTCCCAGATTGTGTCTTGAATTCACAACTTCTTGGCTTCCTTGGGTTTTGCCAGACACCATCAGAAGCAATTTAAATGCCACACCTTTTGTGTCTGTCGGTGTTCATCCACACACATATGACATTCCTTCCCCCCTGCTTACCCTTTCGGGCTGTCCATTAAGGACCTGGCGACAGTTCAAGGATATGCCAAAGGCTGGGCCTTCAACCATCTATCCAAATTAAAGTTAAGAAATTTCCTTGTATCAACATTGATAAGCAGTATCGAGTACCAGACTGTGATCCCAAGAGATCTCAAAAAGTGAGAGCCATCAAGAAGTCGAAGCGACTGGAGAAGGTGAGCCCACTTGGAAGATTTGTTAGCCATATAGCAATGGCAAACAATAATGCTATTATAAACAACAAAAACAAGTTATTTGTATTTTTTACAGCTATTTTTCGATTCATTTTATAATCAAAGAATTTAGATAATGATGAAAAGAAATAAAGCCTAAAAGTATGCACTTAATGTCAGCTTTTCAGCTCATTCGGAGGCCTTACTGTTTATAATAAAAACTAATTAACTCTAATTTAATTAATTACATTAAAGTTAAGTTTGAAATCTTTATCTTTATGCGAGATGGAGAAAATTTGACTTCTTAAAGAATTTATTCAGCTAAAAAATTGACTACAATCAATGTCTGCATCGGTGATCATCTTATAAATCACAGAACAATTCACAAGTGCTTTATTTCTTGTTATTAGACTGCCTTTGCATACTTTAGGGGGCCAATTTCACAAGCTTAGATCCGCCATGGGCTATTAACATATTTTTATTTACAACACAAAACTAATAACTGTCAATTAAAAACACATAGACAGATATAAGACAGATTGTTGACATTACTTAGGAGCCTTATCTTATCCCAAGATAGACGTCATAGCTGACGTACAGGTTAAGTTCTTCACTAAAATATATAACAAATTGTTATTAAATTATTGCGAAAAGAAAACACTCGAATGAAGTCGATTGAAATATGATAAAGATGAAGCACTTTCAATGTCCAATATTTATCTAATCTCTCTGGTCAGTCAAGAATCACAAAACATTTATAGGTTGAATAGGTTGAAATGTGTCATTTGCTCTCAAAATTAGATTACGATTTCTGACTTTGGAAGATTTTGCTAAAAAGTTGTTGTTGATTACAAGTTCATCGTGAACCCAAATCAAGGCCACTTTTTGCTGATATTTGTCATTTGAATCAAAACTCATTTGTTATTACCATCATCTTCCAATTGTAATGAACTTAGAGCAAACTTGAACGTCTGTCATATAAGTAAGTAAGTAAGTAAGTGAACAAGTATTAAAAGAGGCCCCTGCATTGCAACTAGCTCATTGTTTGTCTTATCATTATAGTTAATGACTTTAGTTTATATATATAACTATATGCATCTGTATAAACTTATGACATTTGCATGCCTATGTTAAACTGAACAACAAGACAATGATAGACTATTGTGTGTTGTGGGTTAATATTCAAAGCCAAAGAATATTGGATTGACTAACTCGTCGAGGAGTGAGATCTAACAAAATTACATTCAATCCTGATTGAGTTAATCAAAAAACTAACTTCGATCTGTAGAGATACGATTCTAAATCTGTTTACAATTATATTCTTAAGAGATTATTTATTAAAATAATTTTTCAAATGAGTTGGGGAAAACATCAAAAATATAAATAGAATTAATAAGAATAAACGTCATGAATTAACTAATTTAGTTGTAAAGATTATCCTAAATATGAATTTTTATGCTTAGTGGAAAATGTTAATTCTTTTTTTCTGTTAATCCATCTTTTTTCTGAGAATCTACATCAAATAAATTATATGAATCTCTGGCCTAAGTTCTAGGAATTTAAAATCACCCCCTAAATTATGCAATAATCTGTCCGAGAATTCGCTTTTTGGGATGTCCTGTGGCTTAAATAATAATCCTCGAATCAAGCATTGTTTATCGGACAATCTTTTCCTAACTATTGCATATTTTAGGGGACAGAGTTGAAGGAAGGATCAAGAGTTTCAATTTGTCCATGCTGCGCAGTGTCAATACGCATCTTCATGAATCTTGTTGATTAGTGTACAATTTGATTTAATTCCAGTGATTGTCATTGCATTATGTTTCAAGTGGGTCTCTGTTAATATACATATAGTTCAGTTTGATATAGTTTAAGGGCGTGTCTTTTGCCCTCAACGATTCCTAAGTATGCAGATGACCTGAACTGCGGTCAGTTTTAGTTTTTTACCACCTGCCCCCGAAGCTAGTTCCCACGCAATTTGTTAGACAACTCGGCACGCTACACACACACACAATCTGTTATCTCTGTGTTCATCTCTAGTGACAACACACACAAAGAAAGAGAGAGAGAGGGAGAGGGAGAGAGAGAGAGAGGGAGAGAGAGACAAGCCAGAGAGACACATTTATAAGTGGCAGAGGGAAGTAGCAGCTAGCCAAAGAGCGGGTAAGACGCTAAATTTTACTGTTCGGCTAGCTGTCAATTTCAGTTTCATTTCAAACGTCAGAGCCAGCGGTTCGGTTGGCCAACAGAATCGTTTCAAAACCGTTTCACAATACACAAAGCAAAACCGAAACGGTTGACAAAATTCAAAACAAAAAAAAATAATTTTATAAAATTCCAAAACGTTTATTTGAATTTTTTTTTTTTGGTTTGTTTATAAATTAAAAAGCAATAAAAGGTGTGTGTGTTTGTGTTTTTAAGTGACATTTATTTAAAGTTTGCTCTACAAAATTTAATTTCGATATCAATTTTTTATTTCAACATACATATACATACATATATAGATATATATATATATGTATATCATTAATTGCCAAGTCTCTTAAATTTGTTGTTGCCTAGAAATAGACAATTTGTATTTGTTTATTTATAAACTATTGCTGTCATGCCAAACAAAAAGAAAGAAAGACAAAAACAAAACAACAAAAACAGGTTTTCCTCTTGACTTTAATAATCAAATCTAATAATTGTTATATAACAAGAAACGGGATGGGAAATAAATAATTATAATATACAAAAACCTCCACTTGGATCAAATTGAGAAACACCTGAAAATCGCTTTTGATGAGCTCAACACAAAATGTTGATTCTAATATCTTTTCTTTCTTTTAACCATTTCTTTTTGGTGGGCTCATTTTGCATATGAATGAAACCGAACAACAAACACGAAAACCAAAACACAAAACAAAGCAATATAAAATTGCTGAAATTTAAGTTACAAGTTACATTAATCAAGTGGGGGAATATTTTTCCATGTTTTTGTTCTCTTATTTCGTGGGATTATTTCTTTTACCTGCTACGAATATCTTTTCTCTGTGAGAGACAAATTTTTGATTCAAGTTCAAAGCACGAAATTAGTTTCTTTATACCATGCAGACAATAAGGTGAAATGTTATATTAAAAACGGCAAAATTTCAGAATAAAGCTTACTAAATATATAAATATATTCTCGATCAGCATCAACAACTTAGTCTTGTCTGTATAAATATCTAGATCTCGTGAATTATAATAGTCAGAGCCATCAAATTTGTTATATAGACTTGTATAGTTCACACGCTGATCAAGTTTAGTTCCACGCTCCCCTCGGCCCCCACGATTTGAACAGAAACGATATTAAATTTAAGATGTAGGTTTAATTAGTATGTGCTTAGAATTTACCACGCCCACTTTCCACCTTGTAATTTAAAGGAAATTGATTGCCAATCAAATTTAAGTCACTAATTGCTGGAACTATTAACTATCGGCATAGTAAAAATTTCATTAATTTCAAACGAAAAACAGCCAAATTATAGGAATAAACATTTGGCCGTTGACCAGTGGCGGCGCTAGTGTGCTTAGTGTTTTGTTTCTTGCATGGTATACCAAAGTCGGCGTAATGACTTACTTTCATCGCGTTTTTGTTAAATTGTTTAACTAAAAAAAAAGTTGGTAAACAAAAACCAACAAGTGCCAATTGCTCTTCTTCTTCACAGCATGGACGTAGTGTTTAAAGGGCGATAGATAGGCTCAACCACTTCTTCATAACTAGAATTCATGCTAAAAATGATTGTTAGATTTCATGCTTTCGGTCTTTGGACTTTCCCACCTACCATCAGGTAGTCCCCCAACTGTTACCTGCTCACCTCTCGGCCACCTTTCCGGCCTTTCTGCACAACTTCCATTGCCTGACGCCTATCACACACCATTTGCAATCAGTTAAATGAGTTCTTTTCTCTTGCTTGCGTTTAGTGGCAACCGACAATTAAAATAATTAAGCCAAAGACAAATTATTCTAATGTTTGGGGCAATTAAAAAATGCTTTTAAATGGTTCCTGCTCTGCTTTTTTGGTTTTTGTTTTTAAGACACCCAAGATAAGGTAAATTACGTAAACAAATGCCTCAGACTCCTTCTCCTCGGGACAATTCCTTAACAGATTTTCAGATTTATTACTTTTGACCCGGGCACGCGACTCAAAACGGCAGGGCAGTTAACTTTAGCTTAATTAAACACACGCATAATGTCATAAAAAAAAAAAAAAACAAACAAAAAAAACGAAATATTAAATAGCCAAGTGTGTATATATGTATTATGTATGTGGTAGTAAGTAAGTAGGTCCTGACCACTCAAAAGGAAACATGTCAACGCCTACAACTTGCATTCCACTTCCAACTTTTCTATACCCTGGGTCCTGTGTCAGTGTCCTTTTGGTTGTCCTACGAATAGGAGTCACTTTCAATTGAAATTTAGTTAAGCAAGAATATTAAAAATTAATTTTAATCAAGTGAGTTCTTGAGATCTATTTGACTTTTAATATCTATTTAGAGTATAGAAATGTCGTTTTGAGTTTATTATTTGTTCATTTTGTTGACACTTGAGTATTTGTTGTTTGCTGTTGTTGTTGTTGTTTCTTGTGGCTTGTTGTTAGCTCAACTACCATTCAGCTTATAGCCAACAACAACAACAACGACTATGTGGGCCAACTCAGAGGTTTACTTTACCTGAAAATGAAAATAAACCGGTTTCTTTTTTTCGGTTTTCCTTTTTTTAAAGTATTTTGTGGTAGTTGTTATTTGTGTGTTTTCCCTTCCCCCTCCGTTTTTTTCATTTGGTGCGATCATTTTCATTTTTGGTATGGAAAAATTTCATTAGAGAATTTTTAAAGCATTTTCCTTAAATAATTTGCGCAGACGTTTCAAATAAATTTTCATTCTGTGTGTTCCGTTGTTGTTGTTGCAAATTTGTCAAACTGTTTTTAAATAGTTTTTGATGTGATGCCAAAATACTTTTTGGCCATTTTCATCTTCCCGTTTTGTACACACACTTAACCTTAACTTTCTCACTCGTCTTCTGACACTTTTTGCCACTGTCAAAGTCAAAAAAAGAATGAAAGAAATTTCAGTTTCCTTTTCTTCCAACAATAACTAGAATTCCTTTAGCACCCAATAAATTGAGAAAGGGGAAGGGAGGGAAGTGGAAAAATACATATCTCTATCTCTTCAGTATCTCTGAATTTGGTTATGGTTTTTTGTTCTGTTTTGTCTTGTCTTTTACCCTTGGGGTCAAGCATAGGCGGCATAATTTTAAATATTTTATACATTCTTAACACACAACAGACCCAACACCAACACCAACACCAACACACACATCACACACCAACACCAACACACACATCAGACACCATAGAAATATTTTGTAATGTTTAAGGTCGCCTTGGGGGCCTATCTATCTCTTCTTCTTGTGGTCTACCCAAGTGATAAATTAGACATTTAATGCTCAGACAGACTCTGATCATGGTTTTTTGTTTTATTTTGGCATACCCTATATATATTCCTCGGGGTGTATTCAAATAAAGAGCACAGTAAGTGTCGGTAATTGTAGAAGGATTTCCCTAATGACATGAAGAGTTTTCTTTTGCTTCAAGTGATTATCTTTGTCTTGTTTGATTGTATACTACAGGGTATTCTTATGGTCGACAACCTATTCCTATTTGGTGGGTGGGGTGAAAGACGGGGTGAAAGATCGTAAAAGTGTTTTGGTATTCTTCTAATTAAACATTCCCAAAAGCAACTCTGTTAGTGCTTAAAGGGTTTTCGGGACTGAAGGTCTGGCATATTAACTACTCTTATGTCTAGACATAACTTTAATTTATCTACATAATATACAAATGAATCGAAATACATACAAGAATATGTAGATGTACATATGTATGTTCCGGTAGTTATATTTTTTATATGGCAGTGTTTTCTTTTTTTTTTTTTTTTTGTTTTTGCTGACGTGTTTGGCATTCAAGTGAATTGCGCTTGAGAGGCATCGAGCATGGGGCACGATGAGGGCATCATCATTATGATAATTGGGCAATCTTTTGGGTGCTTTTGGCTGGGTTTAGTCTCTCTGCTCTGTGTAATATCTCTCTGTTTGCTATTCGTTTTCTCATTTTCCTTTCAATTTGCATAGATCCGCTAATTAATATGCATTGCCATAAAGTAATTTTCAATAAACATTAAACAGGCTTTAGTTTTTATACTACACAATTTCACAGGCAGCTGTCAAAAAGAGACCTAAATCGATATAGTGCTAAGAAAACACATTAAATTAACACTGAAATCCAACTTCAAATGGGTGAAAAATGACTCTAAGCAATGTAGAGAAGAATGCGAAAAGATAAAATACAAATTGGTTAAGATTACTTTTATTCAACATTTTAAAATTCGTTACCAGGCCAAAAAAATTAAAAAAAAAAAAACACTATCTTAAAAGTTGCCACAGTTGATAATTAACTTCAATACAAACATTTGTATGAAACAATTATAACTTAAAAAACTAAGTAGTTTGATACATATAAACTCTAATAGGAGGAAGGGTTATAATTCAAATACTAATTCGCAAAGTTTTAAGTATGGAAATGGAGATTCTCATCCCAAAGAATCTTCTTCAATAATTCCTATAAATCAGCAGAATCGAGTACCGATAGCACCAATACCTCGATTAAAAGAAAATTGAATGAAAACTGTTTTCAATTTGTTTTACAATAATAAAAAATAAGACTACCGTCGTATAAGAACAAAAATATGACTTCTTAAGGAGTCAAAAAGGATCATCAGAGAGAAGTCGTGAGTAGGATACAATTTTCTTCCTATTTATGATCACAAAATGAGTTTGTTTATGACTATTTTAATCAGGGAGAGTATCTGAAAAAGAATCGCATACAAAAGGCCAAACTGGGAGGAGACGCTTTCAAATAGTTTTCCAAACAAACACATTTGAAAAGTGTCAAAAATGCTTTTAAAAATGCTTTTTGATCTGCTTGCCAATAGAATATATATAGAGATTAATGACAGCGATTTCAAAACAATTTGTTATACGCTACCTTTTAATGGCAGCAACAATAACTAAATGGAAAATGCTTTAAAAACCTTGCATGCTATTTTAATTATCATTTATTAGCAATTACTTTCAACATACATATAAATATATATATGTTTATATGTATCACTTAAACATTTCTCCAGCATTGCATAATATGGGAATAGCTCAATAAGTTTAAGAGTTCACTGATCTTTGATCTAAAATATGATCAAACAATGGCAATCTGGTTTTCACTCTGCGGGTTTTCCATTTCCCTGGCTACAAGGGGCGCCATATAGAAAATTAACTTTTTGGATAGATGCGATTTTTATCTACCAATGACTTTTAGTTGCTAGTTCCAAGCAAAAGTGCCAACAAAAAACGGCAACAATAAATCAAGAAAATTTATTTGCCATGTGTCAGAGTTTTGATACTCTTGGTTTATATAATTCTAGACTTTTACTCTAGAAATTTCCACAAACGATAAGTAAAATCTTTTGACTAAATTTGAATTCTAAATGGGTCAAAGGTATCAAAATCTTGGCAAAGTGCATGGCGAACATGGCTGAGTAAAGTTAATATACCCTTTCGAATAGGGTGATTGCAAAATCTGTCTATAATTTATGGCCATGCTCTGAAAAACGTCAGAAATTCTTTGAAACAAGATGAGTAGAAAAAAAAAATATTGAGAAACTTTAACTAGCACGAGGCGAAATGAAAATTTTTGTGGGGGGCGGAAAGAGGTACGGAAAATCTGCACTGAATTAACCAAATGTCACGTACGTAAATCTAAACATAAATATGAAACTTAAATATAAATCCAAAAATCTTAATAAATTAATTCTGGGATGAGCTCATAAAATATGAATGAGAGAATCGGATCGGATTGGATTGAATGGAATCGAAATTGGAATTTTAATTTCGCATTTTGAGAAAACAAAGCGGCGAATAAAAAAATGAGAATGAGCAATGAAAATGGAAAAACAAAGGCATAGCATTCAATTGATGATTAGGTGGGGCTATAAGCCAGCGAGTGGTGGAGCCAGGCAGTGGGGGGACAATGTGCGGGGGCGTTAAGTGGGGGTTAGATGTGAATTTACATTGCCAATTACAAAGTCATAGAATGACGACTCGGCCAATTATTTGCACTTGAAAAAAAATATAGAAAATTAAGAATACAGAGACAGACAGACAGACAGAAAGAGAGAGAGAGAGAGGGGGAGAAAAAAAAAGCAAAAACGATTTCTTAATGGAAGTGGACGAAAGAATGAAATTGAGGCAAGCTAAAAGATGCGTAAGATACGGTTTGCTTTATATGAATTTCATTTTGGCCTTGGTTGAAAATGAACACAAAAAAATGGGTATAAAAATAAATTCAAAACAAAATTTCTCAAGCCTAATTGCAGCTGTTGAAGAGGGGCGGGAGATGACGTCACTGAGGCAGCGTATCTTCTTGTGGTTCTATAATCTGCAACAGGTTGCCCAATTGCAATTGCCGCAGTTGTCCAGTGGCGGATCAGCGAGGCATTAAGGTTGCACACTCGAAAACTCGAAAACTC
The DNA here is from genome assembly GCA_018903935.1 of Drosophila insularis. NCBI lineage: Eukaryota > Metazoa > Arthropoda > Insecta > Diptera > Drosophilidae > Drosophila > Drosophila insularis. The sequence goes on from JAEIFP010000150.1 coordinate 8,434,885, forward strand.
GAAAACAAACTTCTATCGCGTGATATTTTGAGGCCCAAGTAGACTAAAGTACTCACTAATCTTGCTGTATCTAATCACTGCATTTAGTTAGAACCTTCATATATATAGATCTATATAATCATTCGTTCTAACATTGCAATTATAATGTCAAATTTCTAGTTATTCCGGTACGGACCTGAATCCAATGCGAAAAAAAAATGTTGTAAACAGTTTTTCTTCTGTTCTGTTTCTTTTCGTTTATTTTTAAAGGGGGTTGAGGGAAGTGAGGGCAGTGAGGAAGAAGGTCTAAGTTTCTAAATTCTATTTTTGGTGTGTTTTTCTTTTTTGGTTATGTTTGTTGTTTTACGTTTTCTTGGGTCTGTTTTGACTGGCAGGCGGCATTTATTTACTTTGGCCAACATGTTTCACCAAAATGCATTTACAACAAAGAACTGGAAACACCAAAAAAAAAAAAGAAAAAACAATCAATAAATAACCAAAAGCAACAATTTGTTTAAGTATTTTTATGGTTTTCTGTGTATTGAGAAAATTGGAAATGCCATTGTGGTTTTTCGATATGTTCTTTTCCTGAAATTCAACTTCATTTCCAGAATCTTTGATTCTCCAACAGATGTCACCATATTGAGGAGTTTGAGTTTACTTTTTGGAAGCCTCTGCATCGGGTTTTGGATATTTGGTATTATAGATGGGTATCCAATCGGTGATTACCTTCCATTCGGTGTAGTAGACAATCGTAAGTAGACCGGCCAATCCGAAATAGGCCATGGATGGGGCACTGCAATTGAAGGATAATTATATGGGGGAGGATTCCAAAAGGTGGTCACTTACAAAGCCTTGACCAACTGCTTCTGGCCCTTAGATGGTCTATATTGGCAGTATAGATACAAGAACATATCTTTGATGCCCATTTTTGAGATGATTTGATCAAACGGAGTATCGATAAGTAGTCAAAGTAATGGCAAGTATATGCTACGCCTACCCCGATCAGAAACGAATGAAAGTAACCAATTAAAATGTAATCAGTTGATGAACTGATTACTAAACCATTGTTTGGCCCAATGAAAATGAAAATGAAAGGGGGACCTAAGGGTGTAGTGTTTCATGTTTTCATTGACGATTAATCAAACGTGGAGCGGAGGTTTTTTGGTGAGAGGAGGAGGGTATCTCTATGCGGGTTCTGTTTTACGATGAGCTAAATTGAAACATTACGAATTTAATGATGGTCCTGTCCATACACCGACCTAGTGTATGGATGATGTTGATTTCGACGATGATGACGAAGGCCACGTGGAAAACTGCAGCAATTTGTCAGAAATGAAAATCATTAGCCTAATTTAAGTTCGGGTTCTATGTAAATGCGTGTGTAGAAACATTTCCTTTATATATTTTCACTCGATTTTCGTTGCCCCTCCCAGATTGTGTCTTGAATTCACAACTTCTTGGCTTCCTTGGGTTTTGCCAGACACCATCAGAAGCAATTTAAATGCCACACCTTTTGTGTCTGTCGGTGTTCATCCACACACATATGACATTCCTTCCCCCCTGCTTACCCTTTCGGGCTGTCCATTAAGGACCTGGCGACAGTTCAAGGATATGCCAAAGGCTGGGCCTTCAACCATCTATCCAAATTAAAGTTGAGAAATTTTCTTGTTCTTGCAGTTTCTCCAAAAATGCGTTTGCTGGTCCTATTGATCCCATTGCTGGCCGTTTTGGCCATGGTCTCTGGCCAGGATGACTATTGTTTTGGCAAGGACTCAGATCGCACACAGACCCGTCAATTCTCTTCCAAAACGGCGTATCAGATTGTCAAGGGCACCAACATTGATAAGCAGTATCAAGTGCCGGGCTGCGAGCCAAAGAAAATGTGGATTTTCCACAGACATGGCACACGATTGTCCAAAGCGTCTGACATCAAGAAATCCACCCGACTGGAGGAGGTAAGTCCAACATTTCTTCACTGATTTTTTGCAGCCTTTCTTAGAATTCTTTTTGTATTAATCTTCCCTTCAGCTCCGGGATGCAATTGTGAAAAACTATCGCGTCCTGCGCCAAAAACCAGATGAAAATCCTTTGTGTTTGGAGGATTTGATAGCCATACAAATGTGGAAATGGAATAGCAGCATCACCCCCGATATAGAAGAGCATTTGACTAGTCAGGGCTATGATGATTTGCGTGGCACAGCGAAGTTGTATCAACGTTATTATCCTTCTGTGCTGCCCAAGCCATTCAATGACACATATTATCAGGTAAGAAAGGATATTGTATTAAAATTTTCATCACTAAACGTTTCGTTTCGTTTTGATTTCAGTTCCGTCACACGGATACCCAACGCACAACGGAGAGCTTCAAGGCCTTTGCCGAAGGACTCTTTGGTGAAAACAATGGAGCTCATCCTGTGGATATACCCGAAAGGGATTTGCTCCTGCGTCCCTATGACTATTGTACGGCATACAAGGAGATTAACTACAAGGGCGAAGGTTCCGAATATTATAAATATAAACAATCCGCCTTGTGGAACAATACCATGGCTGATATCTCCAGACGTTTGGGGTAGGTTAAGGGCAAAAATTATCTTGAGTTTGAGTGCCCTAATTGAGTGTTCTCTCTCTTCTAATTAGTTTCCTCTATACCCTCGAAGACGACGATATCAAACTGATGTTCGATATGTGTCGCTATGAGCAGGCCTGGCAAGTGGATCGCACCAGTGTCTGGTGTGGAGCTTTCCTGCCCGAAGAGGTGACCGTTTTCGAGTATGCCGAGGATCTAAAGTATTACTATGGCTCGGGCTACGGATCTGAGGATTGTTCGCGTCTCAATTGCCGTGTCGTGCAGGATTTGCTGACCCATTTGAATAGCCCCGTATCGCCCCACGTAGTGGCCTATTTTGGGCATTCGAACGGTCTGCAGACACTTCTCACTGCCCTGGGCATCAATAAGGATGACATTGCTCTGCGGGCCGATAATTATAATAGCCTTACAAATCGTCGTTGGAAGTCCAGCATTATGGATCCGTTTGCTGCCAATTTTGTGGCTGTCAAATATGATTGTCCGGCGGCTATTGAAAAAGAGAAAGTTGTATTCTTCCTTAATCAGGATGCTGTGCAATTGGATTGGTGCAGTGTTGGTCTCTGCAATTGGGCAGATGTCCAGGAGAAATATAAACATATATCCGATGCCAATTGTGATGAATATTATTGCCGTTCGGGCAGTCAAACGATGATTGTTCAGTCTTTAACTCTTGTGCTAGCTGCCATTGTCTACTTAATGCATTAGCCAGTCTAAGAATGGCTTAGTTTAGTTTTCGGTCTTAGTCATTTTTTTTTTTTTTTGTCTTTTCTAATGTACAAAGTTCGTACCAAAATGAATGGCTAATGAACAAAGGCGGCTTCCTGCATGTCGGAGCAGAAGTATTTTTCGATATACAAACAAACAAACATTTTGTTAATTTTAATAATGACCAGCACCTACCTTTTCTCACTTTTTAACAACAACAACCACATAAAAAATTCAACATTTTTTCTTAACTTAAATGCCAGCAAAGAAACGGTTAAACAGTCAGCAACAAAAAAAGTATAGCTTTATTGAAACTAAATCTAAATCAAAAACATATTTAATAAATAATTTAAAAAAAATACGTTTTATTGTTTCACTTGGCAGATGAAAAATTTATCTATTTAATTTAATTTATACAATAATAAAATTAGATTAAAGTGGTTTTTATTTATATTTTATGCTTTTTTCTTCTCCCTATATGTATCTAGGTTTATTCAAATTCTGGTCAGACTGTTAAATTTTCGAAGTTTTAACTGACCAAAGATCGAAAACCTGATGCTCCACAGGTCAGTTACTTGAATCTACTGGAAAACTTACATACATATATTTTCTTAGGTTGAAATGACCACCAATATAAGGACTTAAAAACCTAAGATCGACAATTAATAAAGATTCGCCAAAGAATATGCGGGAAAGGAGACTCCCACAGTCCATTCTATATAGCGGCAACATATTATCTGATATTTATTTTTTACACTCTTTGTGTCTTTAATGTATTCTCTTTCTAATTTAGAAATTGGCATGCGTTGGTTTTTTTTATTAGGAATGTTAAATTTTGAGAAAAATTTGTGTGAATCAAATAAAAACTAAAGTCAAATACTTATACTAAAAATAAAGTAAAAGGTAAGCCAACTAAAATCAAACTATTTCTCTAATCTAATAACAACAATGTTCCGTTTTTCAGAAAACATTTGTAACAACAAACCAAATTCTAACATTCGGTCTAATCATATGGGTAAGCTAATAAAAGCTACTCCAATTTATTGAGAACTAGTTTGCTGTTAAAAATTGTATTGTATTTTTAAATTTAAATTTAAGTTTCTTTCTGTTTAACAGTCCCTTAAAAAAAAGCGCGCCCTTTCAAGTGAACGAAAAAGCTTTCTAAAGCTATTCTTTCTTTCCATTTCTAACGTAAAGCTTTCCATTTGAAAATATTTGAATTTTCGTTATGTTTAACGTTCGCTGACACTGTTTCAATTTTGGTTTCAATTTCAGCTATTAGAAAGTTAATATCAAGGTTTTCAATTTCTCCTTTAACTACTACTGCTACTCAAGTGCTGAAGTAGTCAATTTGTGTTCGTTCAACTAATTAGATTAGATTTCCAATTTATAAGTGCAATTAGGATGAAGTCATTGAAAACTATGTAATTAATCTACAGTTTTGAGTTTAGAATGGCATTCTAGTCTTTTTAATTAGCAATTTTTGTATAGTTTGAAGATAAAAACTATGTACAATAGTCCATCTTTGTTAGTTGTTCATTTGATAGTCTGAATGTAATTTAGTTCTATGGAAATTTCATATGAATTATGTATTTCGCTTTAGGAGAAGGTAAGGTAAGGATTAGGACATATGCTAGTCGAAACAATTTCCATATCTAAGCCTACTAACCTACCCTCTCCCACCCACGTCTAGGCACAGAATAATTTCAAATTAATTACTAGCACATGAAGAGGGGGCCTCAGGGCTCTGTTCTTAACACTTTGCATATAGAGGAGTCGGATTGTACTTCGAATACATTTTTCCATTCCTTTTTTACGTCTGGTTAGCACTTTAAAATCCTCTCTTTTGACAAATCCTTTGCGGCGTGAAATTTTTGCCAGAGGCAAATACTGTTTTTTTTTTTGCCATCCTCTATGACCCATTTTTTTGTTTTGCTGTTGTTGTTGGGCAAGCTTTTTGCAGGAATCCAGAATATAGGACCAGGAGGTACAACCAAAAAAAGTGCGAGACGGAGAGAGAAGTGTAGTAGGAGTCGACTGGAAGATATGCTATGCAGTGTCACGTGTTTCCTGTTAAATGCTCTAATGATGGGTATTAGGCCAGACTAAGTGCCACTCATAAGTGCCGCCGCACACGCACCTGACTCTCATCTTTGACTCCAATGAGTACTCTGGGCTCCTGTGACGGCTGTAACGCCTGTGACTTTTGCCTTTGCCATCACCTTTGACATCGAAATTTACGCAATATGCGTTTTTTATTTCCACTCCACTTCACTCTACCACCCCTCCCCACCCACCACTAACCACCTCCTTCATCCAGTCAGTTCTTCTTCTTAAAGAGCGTTGTCAAGGTAGACACTAACAAAGGTTGTGTCTGGTCCATGGGACAAAAATTTTCCTGCTTTTTAGTTACTTTGCTATGTGCCAGGGCGAAGTTGTGTACGTGGCCCAAAAGCAAAAAAAAAATATCAAAGAAGCTAACTTCGGCTATGCCGAAGTTTATATACCCTTGCAGTATACTTGGCAATAATATTTTTCCTTTTTGAAATTTCTTTCCCTGCAACTCAATTCATCAATACACAAACAAAATATTATTTCTCTTTTTACCACAAGTTTTTCTTCTTCCATCATTTTCTAAGCAAAGCACGGCACGCATACACATACAGTTCATGTAGCGTTGCGTCTGTGTGTGTATGCGTGTGCTCTGTTGATTTGATGATGGCAGTAGTAGGCAGCAAGCAGCGCTGCCGGCAGCGTTTGAACCGATTTATATTGACGGTAACTTGTGTTCTATTTATCGGATCAGATTCAAATTTTGGGATCTGAGATTTTATATCTATTACTATCATATTGGTAAATTTCATGGGGATACTCCAATTTTTGCAAAAATGTTTCTTCTAGAGCTATATGATATAGTGGTCCGATCCCAAAGATTTTCATACTTTATCTCACCCGGGTAAAAAAAAACTCCCAAAAAAAATTTCATCCCGATAGCTCTTAAGATGGCTGAGTAAAACGCGTACGCACCGACGGACAGACGGACAGACGGCCAGACGGACAGACGGACATGGCTATATCGACTTAGCTTCTCATGCTGATCAAGAATATATATACTTTATGGGGTCGGAAACGTCTCCTTCTGTGCGTTACAAACATCTGACCAATTTTATAATACCCTCTGCAAGGGTATAAAAAAAGAAGAAAAATCTCTCCTACTACCAATTTTCTTCATAGTTTTCATTAGCAAATATGACAAAACAAAAGTTGTATATATGTACGTGCTGTGTGTGTGTGTGTGTGTGTGCCTGTGAGTGTGTGGGGAGGGGGAACCCATGTTATGCCTTAAAACGTTATCCTAGATAAGTGGTGTCTACTTTTGTGGAATAAATTTAAAATAATTGTTGGCGAAATTTTTAAGTAGCTAAAGTTATAGCAATTTTTGAGCTCAATTTTATACACTTGAAGAAATGATAAGCTGTTAGTTCTGTTTCCTTGTCGTAAAGGAAATGCGTTGGCCATTGTAATAAGTATGTTTTTGATTTGTGCGAGTGTATGTATATGAGATTCATATAGCAACTTTTTGGTTTCCCTCTAAGGAGGGGTTTAGTTTAACGTTAAAGTTAATGGTCGCTCATTTGTGCGGGTTTGGAGCTATGAATAAGCAATTCCTTGACCCTTTATGCCAACTGCAAATGAAAGTTTTACGTTTGCCTCTAAATATGGCCTCGGGATGGTTGGTTGGTTGGTTTGGTTTCGTTTCGTTTTAGTTGCTTTTCGCCTGGTCAAATGGCAAAGGCAACAGGCAGCAGGCAGCAGGCAACACAGGCTCTGTGTGAACTTGTTTTTCCTCCAATCCTCTTCTAGTCCCGACTTTCTTCTAGCCAGCACGTGCTGTTAGGTAAACTGAGCCTTTTTTTTTGTGCTGCTTCTATCTGCGTGTGTGTGTGTGTGTAACCTAACTCTCCTGAAGCTTTTGAAGTGCGGCCAGGTAATTGGTTAATTATTAGGCTGCCAAACACTAGAGTCTCTTGTTGGTTCGAAACTTCTTTGCTTGCGGCTATGAATTTTCAACAAAAATTTTGTGTTTCTTGTTTTTTTCTACGGGACCTTCTGACATTATGAGAACTCAGATTACATAAATGGTCAACGTCAACTAGTTATGTAGCAGCTTCTGACACTAATTGGAGATATATGCACTTTGGATTTTTACAGGTAAAATAATTTCCAAGAATACTCGTATGTAACAATATTTTGATGTGTGTTATTAAGTTACATATATATTTCACTGGCGTAGTTCACAAGGGGTCAGTTTTCCATAGGATGATATAAAGATTTGTTTTAAATATTTATTAGTTTTCATGTGGTAACGTAGTGGTAGGTCTTAAAAGTGAATTCGATTTCCGATTCTAAACGTCCCGCTAAAAACTTTAAAATTTGCCTACTTTTAGGCTGTTTTGAATCCTAATGTCTAATTACAGATAAACATTAGCATTCATTTCATATTTGTTGTCTCCCATAGTTGGCTGTAAATAATAAACTTTCGAATTAAAATAGCCCCCCAAAAGTACACTATGAATTTGATTAACAAAACTTGTTCTGTATCTGTCTTCTTGTGGTGTTTCTTTCTCGAAAATAGACTACTCTATTCTTTTTAGATAGACTGTGATTAACTTTTAAGTGGTGCCATGGAAAATAATATTATTAACTCGATGGTTGCCAAAAGACTTTAATTGGAAAACAGGAGCAAGTAGAATGAAATGAAAACGAGTGTGAAACAATAATGAATATTGCTTAAATGTGCATAGAGCTGCCTTTGCTACTCACAGTACTTGCCATAAGCGACTGTACCAGAAGACCTCTGCAAGTGCACAGATCGCTTAGACTATATACTTATGGTGACTAGTGTACATGTAAATGTGAAACTTGAATATAGTTGCTTTGGCAATATTTTTCCACTTTTAACAATAGAAAGTTAGAAAATGTGTATGCAGAGTGAATGAATTGGATACCATCTGGCAGAGAAAATTTCCTCACCTCACTTCACCACTACCCTTCCCCAACAAATCCCTACTCTCTTTCTCTGGGATATCTGCGCTCCTGTTTTTGCAGTTTTATGCATTGTAATACCTTCTTTTACAAAGTTTTTCCCATTTTTCACACACACACACACACACACACACATATTGGCATTGGAATTGTCCCCTGCTGTCCTCATGCTGATGTGTTTTAACTGGCAAAATTAATAGACTGACCACACAAAATGTTGTAATTTGAGTTTTCTTGGATTTATTAGGCCTATGGAAATTGTGAGTAAAATTGCCAACACTTCTTTTACCTCTTCTCTTTCTCTCTCTCTGTCTCTCTTCTTTCTCTCTTATGTTAGCCTGAATTTTGCTTAGATAGATATGTATGTATGTCTACCCTGCATTCATAGTTTGGGAGGTAAAGGATATATTGCTCCACACATGGCCCAAAAGATGATTCCACGAATAAGAGCCATACATATGTGATGATGGTCTTCTACTTTTTACGGGGATTCGTGTATATATAAATAAACTGACCCCAGAGGCTAGTAAGGATTTCATCTCTCACATTCGATTGGAATTTCTTTTGCCCTTCATCACAATCATTGGTAAGGACGTGACTAAATGTGCCCTAAAATCAAATCAAAATCGATTCTAAGGTATCCCTAAAGTCCGCCTATTGGCAAGTCAAGTACGCATATTTTTCTTGGTGTCGTTGTTGCTGTTTTTTTTTCCTTCTCTTATTTTAATTAAGTTAAAATGTTTGCATTTCACTGCAAAAATAAACAAAAGTAAAAATGTGTCAAAGTTGTTGTTGTTGGTACTTTAGCCCCTGAATTTGTTTTACACACATTTTGCATTCGTGATTGTTTCTGGCATTTTTTGTTGTTGTTGTTGTTATTCTCTTTTGTTAGTGAAAGCCTTTCGTTTTTAAACAGATTGAAAAGGAGAGAGAGAGAGAGAGAGAGAGCATTATATATCCATATATAATCTGCTGCATTAACTGGCTGACTTATTATTATATAATAATGATTACACAGAATCAAAAATGCATATATATTCATACATTCATATAATATTTTATTCAAAGTAAATCCAAAAAAAAAAGAAAGAAATTTTATATTTGCGGTAAATTGTTGTCAAATTACGAGAAAGTATTTTTGTTACGTGTCACCTTTGGAGTGGACAAGGGGAATGAACAATTTTCCAATCCACTCCACAATAATGCACAAATGATTGGAATTTTCATTTCATTTCGTGACACATAAAGTGTTTAAACAGATTCATTTAATTATTTTAAAGTGTCATGCAAAAAACAACGAGAAACAAATAGCATAATTGTGGTTAAAATGTTTATGTATATAAAGTTAAAGTATACTTAACAAATTATAAATTTTCCTTTAGTTTAATACTAATATATACATCTATATGCAGAACTACTGTAAAGGTATTGTAATAAATCCTTTGATTTTTCATTATTCATGGCATTAAACCGAAAACATAACATAGTTTTATGTGCAGTTCCTTTCGATTATTGCCATTGGCCAAAAAATGTTCAATTTTTGTTTTACATTCTCTTGAAGTCCTAACGCAATTTTATGACAAAGTTATTTTTCGTCCAGTTGACTGTACAGGCATGAAATGGAATCGATTGACTGCAAATTTTCCTATTAAAACAACCTAAAAGGCCATAAGGCAAGAAATAGAAAAAAACAAGCTGATATTGCAATTTCTGCTTTTTTTCCGAGACAATTTCCGGTGCAGAAGAGTGCCCAGCAGTGGCGGGTCGAGTGAAAGGGGGATGAGTAAATTTGCCCCTTAAAGTATGCAAGCTTTTGGTTCTGTTTGCCATAGAAGATCACTGCTGACCTAAATGAGTGATTCGTTCTCGTTCTTGATGAATAATTGACTATAGAAGACATAAACTCAGTCTAACATAACGATTACAATACCTTTATGGCTCTGTGCTCCCAAAATTCCAAAGGGAACCGAACCCCCATCCAAAAATGGAAGGAACAATAAAAAATTGTATCTCTCTTGTTTCGGGGGAGGGGGAATTTTGAGCTCTGGTTTGGCATTAAATTATGAATTCATTTTAATTTTCGTACTGTCTAATGTCATTTTTAGCGCTCAATTAGGTAGGAACCCCAAGCAACAGGACGCATATAAACCCCTCGACACGCCCCCTCTCCCCTGCAGCGGGCATTAAACTCCTCGACACTTGACACAGACGGCGGGAAAGTATTTTGCGTTTATTTTACGTACTTAATTTTTTGCCTTCGTTGTTTTTGGTATTTTGTTTTTGTCTTTTTTGGTTAAATTTTTATCGCTTGAAACACAAAGCTTGTATGAAGAACACAAAAACTCAAGTGCCAGGACATCAAAAAATACAAAAAAAAAAGAAAGAAAATCGCAGCAAAAAACCAAACAGAAATGGGGATAAAGAAGGAGAGGATAAATATTACGCATACGCCACATGTAGTGGAATTTCCAGCGATTTACGAGCTTCCCTTTTGTTTCTTCTCTCTGTTATGTTACATATAAGGCCCTGCAGTCATTTTTGTTTTTTTTTTTTGTTTTTGCTCTTATTAAACGCTTGCAATGTATCGCATAGCATGTATAAATCTGAGTGTGTGTGCGTACTTACATACATATAATGTCTCTGTCAAATTGCGGGTCTGTCTGTGTGTGTGTAATGCAGAAATTAAATTTATAAATATGCATAATTTTAAAATAACATGCCAGAGACAGGCTGTCAAGCTAAAGCACATCTCATTGAAAGAGATGGAAGTAAGGAGCAAAGGACACACACACACAGAGAGAGAGAGAGAGAGATGGAGAGAGAGAGAGAGAGAGAGAGAGAGAGAGAGAGCGAGAGTAAGAGGGAAATCAAAAATCCCTTACTTTACAATTTCAATAAGTTTTTAATGTGAACTTGACAAGGGTAACCATGAAAGATTGTCGAAACGAAGCACCAAAAGTTATTTTTCAAAAGTATCCCATTAATATTTCATGCGGGTAATAACATTTAAACTTACTAGTTTGCTAGTAAATTGTACAAGTTTGAGTTTAGTGAGTAAATTGTCAAGCACAATATAAGTAAAGCCTAACAATTCTATTAACTTCATGGCACAATTTCCACCTGATGCATTTCTTTAGTGTTTACATTCCCTCGTTCTTGTTGTTGTTTAACCAACACTGATTGATTGAAAACACTTTGATTAGAAAACGTTTGAGTTTACCCTCGTATATCAACATCATGGTCTTGACTCGTATGTTTTTTTTTTTCTTTTGGTGACTGTGAAACAGTTTTCAAAGTTGATATTGACAAATTTTGTTCAATTTATTTTGGCAGTCAAAACCTTATACACAAAGATAGACACATACATGTACACATATGTTATAGTGTCCTTTTTTTTTGTTGTTGTTCCTGTTGCTGCTGTTACTTCTTGTTCATGTTGTTGTTTGTAATGTCCTTCCTGGGGCTACTCCCATCATCATTGGATGATGATGATGATTGTTGTTGTTGCTTGCTGGCCTTATTGTTTTGATTTTGAGCTCAACTTTGACAACTTAATATGCAATCAAGCGGGCTGTCATCATCAGGATATACATATGTATGTATATATGGAATATCCTTTAACTTTTCCCCCTTTCAATTGGACTCAAGTAACGCTTTGAGATTCATTTTTAATTGCTTAAGTTTTTGATTCAACTATTAAAAAGTACTCTTCGCACAATTGATTTCCACATATATGTATATGAGTATCCGTGTTTAAAAACCGGAAAAAGCCGAGGAAAACGGACAACTCTCTGGTCCATTATCTTGGTGGGCAGCCAAACCAAAGTAATTTAACTTGATTGAGCGAGCACTTAATGTTGTTCTCTTGAGTTGAATTAACACGCGCAAGTGCATTAATTAAGCCCTAAAGGCGCCTATAGCCATGGCAACGACTGTGAAAAGGATAAGGCATAAGGCACAAAACATAGCGTTAAGGGATAAGATGAAGCAAAGGAGGGGAAAGCAGCCCAAGTCATATAATAAAAACCTCTTCATGATTTTCATATCGACCAAAAAAAAAAAAAAGAAAAAGGCTTGAGAGCAAGCAGGAAGCAAGGGCACCGAACATAAACCCTGCACTAATTGTTGGCCTTCCAAAGGACCATATAAAGTTACATTTTTATCAAGCGTAATTTAAGCTTTAACCATAAACAGAGCCACAAACGGACCAAGGTCCACCCCCCCAAAAAGCAACCTTCGAATAAACTATCTCTTGGCAAAAAAAAAGTAGCCATAAAAACCTGCAACCTATGTACATAAGATATTCACGAGTTTTATCTTTCGTTTTTGTATTGATTTAACCAAAAAATTGGAATTCATGGCTGACCTTTTGGTTGAACATTTTTTTTTTTTTTTTTTTTATTGATATGCAATATTTTTTCCGTCGTTTATGTGAATATTTGGTATAGGTCAACGATTTGCACGTTTTCGATATGATTGATGAATGATTGCCATGGCTACAGAGTGAATTTAAAGTGAATTTGCAATTCGTATTGGGAAAGTCTCGTTTTCACTTCAATTATTAACAAATGGAATATTTTTTAAATGGCTTAACTTGAGAAAACTCATAAAAAGTGAAAAATTGTTAATATAATAAAGATGGAAAGATTTAATTTAATATGAAAGTTTGTGAAATAAATTTCCAATATACAATTGTTGGTAAATTGTTGGTATAGGCCTTTAATCTAACCCATCTCATTTAATCGTATACATATAACAAATCAACTTCTTTATGATGTTCATTTATTGGCCACCTTGGGCTTATCAAAATATTTTGCTTGATTTTTGCTTTCTTCTTGCCAATTGGTATTATCTGTCAGCTCATTTGACTCGCAGCCCCAAAAGAGGTGCTAGCACTTGCTACACACACACAAGCTCATCAATTTTTCAATAGCTCTGACAGCCTAAAGAGCAACTTGAGGTCAGGTAATCCAACCAAAACTGGCATCATCATTATTAAGAACGATGATGTGGCGGTGGCTTAATTACCAGCCGGCAGCTATTTTGTGATTAACAACAACTGTTTTCTGGCTAAACGCCAGATGACTAAAGCTAAGTTCAAGTTAAGAAGCTTTATATTTAAGCCAAATCCACATCCTATTTGCCGGCTGTCAGTCAGATAGTCAGTCAGACAGTCGGACGAGGCCCCTCGCGTGAATTTATAGTCCAATTAATTATAGCAACGACAACATTTGAAATGCAGAATGCTATATATTGAATGAGCGATGCTAAATGCATGTTGTGTCCTTGCAAATTTGTTTCACACACAGAAAACGAAAAAGGATTATCGTGTCGAGATTTCCCTCCTCATTCGCTTGCTCCCCCACTCCCTTCCTCTCTTGTGTCTTTCCTTCTCCCTTACTGTGAGCGAAAGTAATTTCAGTTCCGTAAATAGCTTGTGTAAATCGATATCCCCTCTTGCAACCTTTTTAATACCCTCGCAAATGGATACATTCAGCTTGGCTGCCACTTTGGGTAAGGAATTCAACTGTATTTAGATATAGACTTGTCTAAATTAAGCTGAGTTCCCGTCAGAAGCCTTGAGGCAATGTGAACTTTTTAGAGTATAGAAACTTCGTTTGGTTTTGTTTATTGCTTCATCTCGGGGTCTGTCATTTTTTCCTATTTAAAATACATATTATGTATGTATATATACATAAATATTTTAACTTAATAAATGCAGTTGTTTGGCGACCCCCAAGTCTCTGTTTTTGCCTTCTATTCGCCTTAGACCCAATATTTGCATAAACTAAACTGAGTAAGAATGCTTTACTAACTAGACAGATTGACGAATTGTTGATACCCTAAGAGGGCTACCAAATGCAAACTTTAAAATGGATGTAATTCGCATGGAAGCTTCATTTGTTGTTAATTGGAAAGTTGTTAAGTTGTGTATACCCCGATAGTGTTACGAACTAGAGGGTATCACAAAATGGGAGTAACGAACTCAGTTTGGAATCTTTCTTGCTCTTTCTGGCCGTGTGCCCTTTATTTTCGCTCCTGTTTTTCTTTTTCTTTTTTTTTTTTTGTTTCCTTGCCCTTGCCAACCAAGTTGGCAACGTTAAGCAAACACGAGAATTTTCAACATTCTCTAAAAGACCCGCGGGCGCAGTTCTTGAAAAAGGAAAAGAGTTGAGCTTAGTTTCATTTTTGTTGTTGTTGTTCTTGTTGTACTCAGGTGAACTTTTGTCGGCTTTAAAGGCTAATGGCTGCTAAGCTAGGGTCGATAAAGGGCTTTAAGCTTTATTGATAATCAAAACCAAAAACAAAAAATGGATAGAAAGAATAACGAAAATATTCTCAAAGCGTTGTAAACTAGTAAAACTTGTAAATAAAATGGCAAATGAAATCACAAGTCAAAGTCAATGAGGCTCGTACAAATTTATAGCTTAACATATTCAAGATGTGTGTGTACTATAAATTACAATCCCCTGGACTGTAAACCACATCCCTCCCTCCATCCACACACACACACACACACGTAGACGCATAAAATATTACACATGAGTGGCTTTTAGGCAAACAAATAGAAAAAAACCCAACATGAGAATCATTTCATTCCATCTGCCACTTTAAAAACGTCAAGAAGATAAAAAAAAAAAGAATATTCAGCAACAAGTCGCAAGTCAAAAAAAAAAAAAGCAACAAAAAAAATGACTACTTTCTTTTTAGCACAAGTGTATGTGTATGTGTGTGTGTGTTTGTGTGTGTGTGTGGGTGTGTGTACACCTATTTCATGCCAGAGACTTTTCAGGCAACAAATTTTGAAGATGACACAAAAAGCGGAAATTGTTGCCGCCTTTTAGGCACGCGGCAGGCAAAATGCAAAAGACATCGTCCATGATTTATTTGTATTTGTATTTCAGCCTTCTTCGTGTTTATTAGATTAGGCAAGAAGAATTTTTTTTGGTCCACACTCTGTATATAAAGAATTTAATCATAAATGTACATATATATACATTAAAACCTATTAAACCCATAAACTTGTTTAATTTTAAACGTAAACTCTTAGAGGGTGAAATTTTAAAGACCAACGATAAATTGCAAAAGCGAAATGTAACTAAATCTTTACATGTCGTTTAAATAACACATTCGTGTGTTATTTACATTTCACATGGCGATGACGATGATGAAATTTCTCAATTGTAATGCCAGAATTTAACATAATTATTATTGCAAAACGTTAACAAAAATCTGTTATTCATTATGCCAGCGTTTATATTTGTTTAATTCACTTTGAATTTCTGTTTGAGGTTTACAAATTCCGTTTAAGCTCCCCCCCTTTAGTTTACCTCTAATTGGAGGCGGCTTAGCGAGTGATTTGTTTCATGTTTATGAATAAATCCCTTCCTGTTTTGTTGTCGGCAATTTTGTGTTTTATGAACTATGCATTAAATTGTTGCCAGCCATCAAAAATCTAACTAAATTCACATGATAAATTATATGTTGATGATTAAATAATGTATTTTTGCATGTTAAATAAATGTCAATAAAACAATTTTTTCTCTTTCATACATTTTACATTATAAACTGGTCAGAATTGGTCAGAAAAAGAGAATACATAAAAAATGGGGGGAAAAAAAGGATAGTGAAAAAAGGAGAGAAGAGGGGAAACAAAACTTGAATATGAACTTTAGAGTTCAATTGAAGAGACTCTTCAATTCAATTTTGGCCTATGGGCAATTTGTACTTCCTCATCACTTGAAACTGACGGTTAAATTAACACCTTAAAAAATATATCTATATATATATCTAAAGTTGTAGTAAGAAAGGTCAACAATTTTAGAGAGCGGGGGCTTCCACTTGACATTGCCCATGAATTCGAAATTGAAGCAAAGCAAATTGTGGAAGACTTCAACTAAAGTGTCCACTTCAAAAAATAAGAAGCCGAGGTTTGGTTTTTTAGCTTTAATTTCAACAAACTTTAAATACTCTTGGTTTTGGTTTTATTTTAAAACTTAAATTGCATTAAAATTTTTATATTTTTTAGCTTGAAATATTTAACAAAGTTTTTCAAAATTTGTTGTCTGTCTGAACAGAGACATATATTATATTCAACTTGTTTTGAAAACGAATGTACTCTCGTTTGTAGAGTATACGAGACATATTTCCAAATTTTACTATAAAATCTGTTGTTTCATATGGTTTAATCATCAAACAACTTCAGTAACTCGAAGCAAAACCAACCAAAAAAATCAAATATCTTGCAAAAATGGTAAGGACCAAAGGGAAAAAAAAGGATTAAAAAAATGAGCGAATCATATAAGTTTTTTCTCTCTTTTGCGTAGAAAATCTTCTCTCTTGGCAGTGTTTTAACTCTCTCAGCAGTGGCCAGCTTGGCAGCAGCTAATCCTCGTTTTGCTCGTGATGTCTCCGAATTGGCAGACATTTCTGCTCCAGTTGACTATTTGCCACCTGTAACGGAATATTTGGCACCCGGTGAGTTGGCCGATGCCACGGAGACTTCTCCCTTGGGTGATGAAGGCTACGAATATCGTACTGTGCGTCGCCTCAAGCTACGTTACCGACGTGATGTCTCCCATTTGGCTGGACCAGCACGGCAATATTTGCCACCCAGTAATCTCTATTTGCCGCCATTGCCGACTGTAGCTACAACTGTGGCTCCAGCACCGGCTCCGGTCGATGATACCGAAGAAGTTATCTCGGCTGCTGAACCCAAGGTGAATCGTGAATATTTGCCGCCATCCACCGAAGCGCCAGTGGAAGTGGAAACGGAGGCTGCTCCAGATGCCCCCACCGAGGTGCCTGAGGTTCATTCGGCTCAATTGCTTGACGATGGCTATCACTACAAGCAGCCAAATGAACAGCCCACCGAGTTGCGTGAGGCAGTACCTCGCGAGTATTTGCCACCTGTGGCAGCTGAAGATGATGTCCCCCCTGTAGAGGAGGAGGAGGTGGTCGTTGTGGAGGGTCCTTCGAATGGCGAATCGGCCGTCCTCACCAAGGATGGCTATCAATATCGTCGCGTTGTTAGACGTTTCAGATTTTAAATTTCTGATTTGATTTTCTTCGATTTTTCTTTCGTTTCCTTTTCTTTATATTTTCTTTTTGTCAATTTGTTATATATATACATATATTATATATTTTTTTTTTTGCTTGAAATAAAGTTGTCTGCTCAAAATGTATTAAATTATAGTTTGTCTTTTCCCAAAAAAAAAAGAAATCATTATAATTTGTTACCATAAATATTTATAAAGTGAAAAAGTAACGACGCAAAAATCTAACAAAAATCGATAGCAATGCTAACATTTTTATTAGGACCCAGCACCCAGTTCCAGGTCCACATTTTTGCCTACAGTCTGTGTCATATTTATGAAGCCACTTGATTTTTCTCTTTCAAGGTTTGGCTCTTTCTTACCTTTCTTAGAGGCACGTCATTTTCGCCATTCTAAAGCCTTTACAAATATGTCTTGCATTGTTATATAAATCTTCTCGTTTCTCTTGTTTGGCCACTTCATCCCTGGCCCCTGCTTCTCGTCAAGGTGTCTATGGGAGGCCTTTTGAATTTTTAAAATTCAATTTAAATTTATGTGGCACAGAAATTGCGTGTTAACCAAAAAGAAAAAAAAAACAAACATACATACATTTAAGGGCCGAATCAACTGAACTAAATCGAAGTTGAACAATTAATGAGACACCACAAACGAAAAAGAAAGAGAAACTGCAAAGAGAAAACTAAAATCTAAAAATACTCTTGGGGTGGGCAGAGAGGGAGGGTGGGGGGCTTACCATAATAAACAGGAGGAAACATTTGCCTGAGTTAACCGAAAAATATATAAATTGGTTTAAGTCCTAACTCCAATTAGCTGGGCACTCAACCGTGATAATTAACTGGGCTCAAAAACACAAAAAACCGAAAAACCGAAAAACCGAACGAAAAAAGGGATGAAAATTTGAGAAATTTCTACAATTTGTTAAGCATTGTTCAACGTGGCGTATGCGTAATGTTCAACCGGAAAAAAGCGAAATTTCAAAGTGACTTGACGTTGACGTTGATGTTGATGTTGATAAACCAAAAGTCATATTTCATTAAAGAAGAGTAAAAACCAAAATGAAAAGTGGAAAGGGATGGGGCGAATAGGTACCTGCGGCTTTCTTAATTTCCCCAGACAATTTTTCGCAACCAGAAAAAACAGAAACCGAACAAAATGTAACCCATGATTCAGGCTAATTTCGTTTTAGCCAAAGTTTATATACCCTTTAAGGAAATTGATGTTTGTTGTGAGTTTTCTATAAATAGATTGTCAACTAAATTATATAGTAGGACACTGAATAATTACCTGGAATCTGAAGATTCTGTTATAAATAGAGAGGGGACATCAAAATTAATCATTTTGATAATACATACTCTCTTTTCCTGAAGGGCATTTAAAATTGATGCAGAAATGGGAAAAAGAAAATTATAAATGTATTTTTTATTTTCACAACTTGCAACTTGAAAGTGGAAGAAACTGCTTTATGTTCTGTCCTCTGTCCCTCTTGCAAATGAATGAAAACAAATAAGAAGGAAATGAGAACATGGCACAGCAGATAACAGAGTAAAAGAGAAAGTGAGTGCGAGAGAGTGAGCGAGCGATTGAGGTCAACAAACAGCAGGAAAAACAAGAAGAACAATTTGATTTTGTTTGCTATACGTTTTGGTCCTTGGTTTGTTTGTCGATTTGTTGCCCAGCAAAAAAAAAAAAACAAATAAGAAAAAAAAAGTTTTAAAAGCGGGCTTAAGTTGAAGATACTGTATAGGCGTAATATGTATAAACCTTCAGGTTCCATCTGCTGACTCGCACAACGCACAACTCCCTTTTGTCCAATTTAATGCAAATGCAGCAAAAAAAAAAATAAAACAAATGAAAGAAATGAAAACGCAAGTTCATTGAACACAACAGACAGGATAATGACTCCACCCGAAAGGTAAAGTTAACGATTTATGTTTTTTAATTACATACCTCTCGCTCCTTCTCTCAACCCACACCAAAAATAAACACAAGGGGCAATTTTAAAAGTGTCTATGGGTGGGAGGAGTAGGGAGACAACATCTTGAATTTCATTCAATTTACTTTTAATTATTCGCCATTTGTTTTCATTTTCAGTTTCAGTTTCAGTTTCATTTTCACAATTTTCACTCACCGCCTTGTGCAAACTTTTCCATCTGCAACTGTTAACTTTTTTAATATTAAATAATTGTGCCAACAACTACAATAAACAGCAATTGACGTGTCGCTTAAATGACTTGACTCGTTGATCCAATTTGAGTGGCAACAGTCAACAAAGACAGGCCATACACAGAGTAAGAGAGAGAGAGAGAGAGCGATTCCGATATAGATAGAGATAGATGGAGTATCGTTGCCATCGAGAACAAAGTGTACGATTCTATTTGTTTCATTGTTTGCTTTAACTGTTAAAACACAGGCAAATGTCTTTCAATTAAAATTGTAGCCTAGCATCAGAAGGTTGTCGATTTAATTAGTTGACAGTTGTTTAAACTGGTGGGCGAACATATCGAGAGCATACAGAATCACAGAATCCATGGACCATGGCTTAATGTAATGCAAAAACGTAAAACGTTTTGGTTTAAATTCATTCTTAGTTTTAAACGTTTCTCTTGATCGAATTTATATAATATTCTATGCTTACTTAGTTTGGTTTTTGTCTAATGCGGCGTATACGCAATGTACTTGGTTTGTAATTAAAAAACAACACACGCATACACACACACACATAGAGAGAGAGAGAGAGACACAGCTGACATTTTCATAATTTCACACTTAGTTGGCCATAATTCCCCCCTCTCTGAAAAAAAAAAAACCTGCCGTGTTATAATCACAAAAATTTTCGAGAAAAAACATAGCTAGATGTAAATTTTTGGCCCACTTTCGTCTCTCTATATCAAGCTCAGCCTTTTAAAGGGGAGAAAAGTGCGGGGGAGGGGGCGGAGCGTGTGAAGAACACAAATTGTATTGCGCAAATATAGGAAATTGTACAAATATTGAACGGAAATATCC
This sequence comes from Drosophila insularis, assembly GCA_018903935.1. Lineage (NCBI taxonomy): Eukaryota > Metazoa > Arthropoda > Insecta > Diptera > Drosophilidae > Drosophila > Drosophila insularis. The sequence continues at coordinate 8,455,264 of JAEIFP010000150.1, forward strand.
TGCGGCTTTGGTCCCTGTGTAGATATTGACATATGTATTTTGAAATACGTTTCGCTGTGAGTGGAGGATAACTTAACAAACAGTTGAAAAAAAACTTTAATGCATACAGCTTCAGTTGAGATGAGTCTGTGTGTGTGTGTGTGTGTGTGTGTGTGTGCTCTTCGTGTGTGTGTGTTTATGTGGCTGGGGCTTGATGGTTGTGTGCGTGGTGCCAGCCTTGGCCACAGGATTTTCACTACTTTAAGCCCACAAAAGGACAACATGGCAGGTTGCAACTTTTGGTGGTTGACGTTGATAATTTTACACCGAAACTAATTATATTAACTTTGTATGTGTTTGCGTGTGTTTGTGTGTGTGTGTGTGTGTGTGTGTGTGTGTGTGCGCGTTCCTGTGGTAAATGCCGCGAAACGCGCTGGAGATGCAACACAATTGGAATCTGTTTATGTAATGCATATGTAAGTGCTCTTTGTATGTAACTTTGTCTTGTAATTTCCAATTAAGCTCAATTGAGGGCAACAAAGGAGCTATTTAAGTGGAGCTTAATTGCTACAAGAATCGCCACTCTAGGAGCTGAAGTGTTATACCAAATAAGCAAAGGTGGAAAAGGCTTGCACATAATTACTTTGACAATGTGTGTGTGTGGTATGTAAGTAGTAAGAATATTTTCAATAATTCTCCCAGTTAAAAGTAGAAAAAGTTAGTCTTTAAGCCTTAGTGATAAGCCAATTAGAAGATTAGCTCACTTTAGACAATTGAAGAACATCCACGAAAATAATTTAAACATCAATTCAATTATTTCTTATATGTATCCTTTGCCATCCTTGGTACTTTTGTACTCTTTAGAGTGAAACATTTAAATTCTCAATACTCAAAACTTTTGAGTATATTACCATTTTATCCAGCAAGTCCCGTTCGGCCTCAAGGCTCTCTTTCTCTTTCTCTCACTCTCACTCTCTGTCTTAAGCGACATCCTTCTATTGTCCTATGTCCCCTTTTTTGGGTTCGTTAATGAACGCACAAAAAGTGCATTCAACTGTGCGTGAAAATGGTGGCGACAATCTACTAAAACCAAATTCACCACCACAACAACAGCAACAAGAAGAAGGAAAAACAAGAACAATACCTTAAGGGGGAATGTCACAAAAAGGGTTGGATGAAACTTTTTGAAGTTGCCCCGCAACCGTCACCAACCACCCAATCCAACCCGTACTACCCCTACTTTCCAATCCCCGATGGTCTGTGGCCATCAAGGAAGCCATTCCTTGACACCGATGGAAGAAAATTGCGTTAACTTTTTAGTAAGTCACTTGATTATTTTTGGGGTAGGTGCAAAATTGCTTCAATGAAGTTGACTTGTTTCTACCGTTTAACTTTGACCTTGGCTTGATTTGGGTTTGGGCGACAAATGGGCGACATTTAGCGCATAATTGAGACAATTAAATTCACTTTGACAAAAAAAGGGTGAAAAGAGAAGCTCGACAAATCAACACCAAAATGAAATGTAATAAATAAATGTCCATCCCAAACCAACACAAAAATTTCCCAAAAAAAGAAACAGAAGACAATTAAAAATTTGCAAAAATGTCTTAAGAAATTATTGTAGAGCTCTAAGCATAACACAAAAAGGACTTTAGTTTAGCATTAAACTTAAAAATTAAGTTTGATTGTGGTAAAATATTTAAGCGAAACTAGGAATATCAAAAAAAAAGGTTCTCACATTGATTGCTTTCGGTTCTGTATTCATTCAATTAAACTGAATATTGAATGAATGATAGGATTCGATCACTATGTGAATATTTTAATACCCTTGCATAAAGGGCATATTCATTTTGGTGTGCAACGCATAAAAGTCTACACACATGGCGTATGCGTTATATTTTTTGATTGTGACAAAGTTGGTGTCCTTTTGCATATACTTTTTTAGCAGGCACATTGAAAATGGGTTTAACCTTTAAATTGTAATTAAATTTGGTATATGTGAAAGGTTTTTCCGCTTTTCCCCCTTTTTTGATCCTGATGCTGGTTCTTGCATTTTTAGCTTTTACCTAAGCTGTTGGGGTTTTGTTTTAGATGCAGTCCGTCCGCCTGTTGCATAGCTGATATCCGTACACAATTTCTCCGCCTCCGCCACATAGTTGCTCTTTTTCTCTTATTCTAGTTAGTATGCATTGCATTTTCCATGTTGGCAACGAGAGGGAACGCACATAGGATGAAGGCTTAAGCAATAGCCTCTCTGACTCTTTGGAATGATTTTATTATGCAGAAAGTGATATTCCATCTACTACATTCAACCACCCTTTTCGCCAAATCCAGTGGGGAGTAGGATGAAGAGTTCTCCACACACGGCTTGCTTCTTCTTCTTTCTTTCGTTTTTTTTTTTTTTTTTTTTGTTTTTGCCCTGACTTGGTAATTGGAGCGTAATGTGTTAAAGTGACAGGCACGTGAATTGCTTCTAATTTGTTGACTTCGTTTTCACTGCTCTCTCTCTGTCTTTCTTTCCCGCTATAACTGTTGCATATTTCATGGCGTGATTACATTCTGTATAATTTTTTATCTCCTCCAATGTCTTTGCTTCTCGTGCTTTTTCTTTCTCTCTCTCTCTCTCTCTCTCTCTGTCTCTATTTGTGTGTGTGTGTTAAAGTTTTCCCTATAGTTGGCAAGTTTTGCATGCAAATGACACCCAAGACCAAAAAGCAAACATCAATCAAAGTTCAGGCAAGGCGATGAGAAAGGGAAAGATACATATAGGCAGACGCACAACGGGAGAGAGAGAGAGAGAGGGGGGAAAAGCAAAACAGATAGTAACCTAAGTAAGCCAATCGACTTGACTTGGCTAAGAGTATGTGTTGTATGTGTATTTAGTTTTTGCATACTAATGAAACGATTTTCACAAAATAAAGTTAGTGTAAAATGCTTAAAACTAAATAAATTTTATCCATCTTTTGATAGAATATAAGAATTTCCTAGTGATCTTAAAATTTGTTATTCTCTAATGACTAAAGACTACAAATATATCATTTGAGATTTTTGACTATATATTCGTTACTGAGAATAGAATTTGAAGACCTCGTTTTAAATGGATTCTTTGAAATTCTTTCAACTAACTAGAAATGTTTCTTTATTCTTTCATTGAGTTGTTTAATTTCTGTTTATTAGATAAGATCTTCAAGTTGAATAAGACGAAAGTCTTCTCTGCTTAGCATCAAGATTTAGTTTCATAATGTCATTTAAGGGAATGTTATTGATATCCTGTGATGAGTCAACATCATTTGGAAAAATATTTGGTAATCGGGGCGAGTAGTTTAGGTCTTTGAGGCAATCCTTTAATGAAGTATAATACGTTTCATTAGAATGACAAAATTGCAGTTGAACTTTTTGCTTATGGGCAAAAGGTCACAACTTTTAGCTACTGGCTACCTTCTCTGCGTTTTAGACAATCTGGGTGAAAGGCTTTCACTTTATTGAGCAATTTTCGTTACTTTTAGGTACAGGAATGCGCGCATGGCCATCAAATAGCCGTGTTGTGTTAGTTCATTAGCAAACAAAAAAAAAAATGTGTTCCAGTTTGTTTGCTTAGTTTAGTTCAATCGTTTTTTGGGTTTTTGTTTTGCGTTTCTTTTCCTTCGTTTTTGTGTTGCCATTGAAATATCCCCAAAGTGGTCACATGAACGTACAAACATGCGTTTCCGCTGGTTATCCTTCAAAATCCAAAGCCTTTTACTTCCCAGCCCAATTCATTCCCCTTCCCACTCCCCACACCCTCTCCTCCTTATACCGCACAATCCTGTATATACGAGTGCCGTGTACTAGCGTTGAAATATTTCTGGTCTACAGTTGCAATTGGGCAACAAATTGTTCAGGGTTTCGGTTTTTTGTTGTGTCTTTCTTTATTCTTTTACCTTTTCGTATTTTTTGTTTTTTTGTTTTTTTGCTGGGCCAGGTTTCATTGTAACATTCCATTCGATTTGCTTTTTTACTTTCGGTCTAACCCACAGGCACTGGGCTCTGGCACCATCACGGGGTAGAGGCTAAACAAAAGGGAGAAAATTCTTAACTAAATATTTTGATTTTCTATTAAGCAAGAACAGAGAACAATGTTTTTCCAATTTCTACTAATCCTTGAAAAAAAAAAATTACATTTTGAATTGAATTGTTTTGTGTGTCGACGTAGGCGGTGGGGGGTAACACCACCGAAGAGTGAGGGTGTTGGCAGAGGTGGTGCTGGCGGTGTCGTTTGAGCGGAGTGAACAAAAATAATAATTTTTTTTTTGGTTTTTGCTTGTTTGTCTGTTTGCTTTTCCCGCACGTTCAAAAAAAAAAAAATAATCGTCAAATATTTTTTTTCACTTGTTTGCTGCAAAACGAAAAAAAGTAAAAAAGAGAATAGACGAAAAAAAGTAACCGGAAATCATGCAAAGATAACGGAGACCATAGACACACCTACTCATCTGAATAAGTATATAGACAGACAGTCGGACAATCAGGGACGGATCCAAAAGGAGCTTGAAGAAATAAAAACGAATAGAATCATTCTAAATAAATTGAATCAAGTATTATTCATATAAGACTAAGGACTAGCTATGATTGGGCGAAAGAAGCAGAGATTAGATGGCATTGTTACTCTTAAAAATAATATCATAAAGTCATACTGGCAAAAAATCAGCTATTTCTATATAATTTGGAGTGGCAAAATGGTAGACTAATATTTTTATTGATAAAATGGATTTGTGACAGCTTAACTTGGTTTATGGCATTTGCATTTGATTGAATATATTCTTAACGGGTGACGGTGTGGAGGGGGTGGACGGTGTGAAAGTCTTGGTTAGACAATGATATATTGTATATGTGGTTCTATGTGTTTGTGTGTGTGTCATTTCATTTTTTTCACAGCTTTTCATTCATTTCACTAAGCGGCTTAAGAGAGGAGTTTGGTGCCATCTTATTCTCTTTGTATGTGTGTGTGTGTGTGTGTGTGTGATAAGCCGCAACTTGAAAATTTTTAACTCTTAATTGCTTCACCATGATGCAGCAGCTATGTACATATGTATATATGTTTGTAGGTATCAAATCAAATACCTAACAATTCGTCGTGACTTTTGTGCCACATTTATTTGGTTCTGACACACAAAAAAAAAAAAGACGAAGAGAAAAACTGCTTCATCATCTGTAATTGAAGACACTTGACATTGTAACAGATTTACATTACATTTGACCTTGAAGTGCATTCTTCATGGCCGTCAAAACGAATGGAATTGAACTCTTTCAGTCTTTGTCGATGCTGTTCGATGTTGGTTTCCCCTTATTTATAGAATGTGAAATAAATATTTGACACATCAACTGAAAACAATGAAAACAATAAGTCTTAAAGATTCTGCAGCAACAACAAAAATATACAATAAAATAAATATAAATAGAGCAAATAGATAAACAATTGATGATGATTTAAGACCCCAACAACAACAACAACACACACATGACTTTAGCGATCAATGACCAAATACCAAATACTCCACCAAAAAAACGAAAAAGAAACACCAAATTAACCATGAAAATGAAACGTTACCTGAAGACCAACGATGGGGAGATGGGGACGGTTTGGACGGCTTGGACGGCTTGGAGCTCAGTTACCACTACAAAACGGGTTTAAAGAAGTTTACTTTTTTGAGTTGGTGTTAATGTTGCGGAAACCCAAGCGCTAAGTGCGCCATGTCTTCGATTGCTTCTTCTTCTTCTTCATCATTATCATTATCAACATCATCATCATCATCGTGTTTATCGTCTACTTCTTCCTCTTGCGGTTGGTCGCTAATTTATCGTATAAATAGTAAAACAATTTCATAAACTTTAACCATACGCAACTATCTAACACATTGAGCAGGTCTGACACAAGCTCTTCCATAATAGCCAACATGGTAAGTTCAAGTTCGTTTCGGTGGCCAAGCGAACTCAAGGATTAAAAGGACACAGAAATCATAAAGATTTCTCTTTGGCATCTTTTTTGTTTTGTCTTTTTTTTCTTGTGCCTATTCAAAAAGTGATAAACGTGATTTTGATTTATGAAACAAGTTAAAAGTGAAAGATATTGGTCAAATGTAAACTCACTATGGCAACCTTTTAACTAGGAGGCTTGCAAGGATACGATTGTTCATCTTCTTTTTGTTTGCAGCAACAGTTTTCTGGTTTTCTTCTTGCCATTTCCCTGGCCATGTGTGCCATCAACTTGGCCAATTGCCGAACCTTGAGCCGTCGCGACGTCTCCCATCTGCCCTTGGAGTACCTGCCCCCAGTGGTTTTGCCGCCCTTGCCTAGTCGTGACTATTTGCCACCTGTGGAACAACATGCATCCTCATTGGCACATGTCTTGCAGCCACCACGTGATTATTTGCCACCCGTAAATAATGAATATTTGCCACCAGTTGAGGAAAATCAAGAAATAGAACTTCCTACCACAAACACTGAACCGGAAATCGAAGAAACCACCGAAGAAGTGGTTCCCACGACCACAGTGGCTGCAGTTACAGAGCCCCAAACCGAATCCCAACCAGAGGAAGAACCGGAAGTTGAAGTGAAAACCCACGATGATGTCGTCGAGGATGAGCAACCCAAAGCGGAAGTAGAATCCGCTGTCCTACAGGCTGATGGCTATCATTATCGTACACCCGAGGTGGTGCCCGATCTTTTGCCCACCAAGGAATACTTGCCGCCCTTGGATCACAATAATGTCGTGGCCGAAGAGGTGCCCGATAGCAAGGAGGCTTCGGCTGCTCTACAAGATGATGGCTATCATTATCGATCCATCAAGAGATTGCGTTACTAGTTCAACCTGAAGTGGTCGTAGAAGTTGCTAACGAATTTCCTGTTGATTGCAAAACAAAAAAATTGTTGTTTATTTTTATATAACTAATGCAAAAAACAAAAACCCCACATACCTAACTAAATATATTTGTAAATGGTGTAATAAAGTGTAAAAAATCAAGGTAAATGAAAAAAGTCTTGGTTTTAAAATTTAAATGTTTAATTAAGATTTGCCTTGTGGTCAAACATCCCATCAATTTCTCATCTCTTTAACAAATCATCCTTTTCTAACCATCCTTTTCTACTTGGCTAATTTGTAGATACTTTGTATTTCTCCTTAAACATGTTCGTTAATAATCCCTGTATTATAATTATTCCATTGCATAATTGGTTAATTTGTAGGTATGTATTAATGAAAAAATAATTATTGGTTTTTATAGCAAAACACTTTAACTCTTTTAATGTCCTTAACAATGTGGCGTGTGTCCTTAACTGTAACCCTTATCAATATATGTATGTACATAGGGTATCGCATACAAAATGACCGCAATTTGAAAAGTAAATGTAACTTGAATTGTGGTCGATATCGTTGCCATAATCTCTTTTACACCGTTTTGGACTTGGCCAACAAGAAATAATAATGAAAGGCTTACAAATTAATCCGTTTTTTTGTTTTTATTTTGTTTTCTCTTGAACTATAAATAAATTGTTTTGTCTGTATGGGTTTGTGTGTGTGTACGAGTGTGCTTTGTACAAGTCAATTAGATGGTTGCCACGCCCACTTATAGGCAAAGCCTCCACTACGCCGTTGCTTTGAAAAACATTTCATTTATATTGATGACAGGAAATTAGAAAAATGTTTTCTATCAGCCCACACAAACAACTTACAGAGGGCAACACGCACACACACACACTCACACACACACGCGGACTTATAGAACACACATGCACACACACATTCTTGTCGTCAAATGTCGTCCTGCTTGTATCCATGTATCCTCGTGAGGCTTCACAATTGATTTGTGCTGCTGCTGCTTCTGGTTTACTTTTTCAATCCTTGGCAACTTGTTGTTTTTTCTTCCCTCCCCCCCCAGCTCTTCTTTTAATAAAGGGTATATAAACCTTTTACCTAAAAGTTTGTCTGCCTTTTAGTTTAGATTAGGCTTTGATTACCCTCGATTGATTAATATACGATATTAATCAATTCATTATATAGTTAAACAGATCTGACTTTAACTTTATCAATGTTGATTGAAATCGAAACTACACTCTATATCTTTTGCTGAAATACAACAAAGAGTATTGGGAATACGGTCCGTGCCAAGAAAAAGCCTCTTTGGTTGTTGTTTCATTATCGAAATGAAAGTTTCAACTGAAACTCAACACAACTCGATTCGACTTAACTTTCAATTGGTGGCATAAATATTTAAAAAACTTTGAGAAAAAGGAGCACCTCTAATATAAATGGGCTTTTTATGTTGCGGTTGTTTTAGCTAAATTATTTATAAACAAACAAAGCCCGCCAGTCCGACCGCCTGTCGGTTGAAATCAAATTGAAAGCAACAAGTGGCTCAAGTCAACCAAACGATTCAACTGAAAAGGGAACATACAAAAGGCAATGGAGGATTTTGTTCTTTAAGTTTTCCAAATCGAATGCATTTTAATCAAAAAAGAAAAAATATATTTTTGCGTCTTAGTCGTTGTTTTTATTTCGGTTCATTTCATTATGTCTTTTTGTTAGTTTTGGCCGAAAACAAGAGTTGGTGCCAAAACAAACACCTGTAAGATGACCGCCACAATTTGTGGGCGAAATTGAAAATCAACTTTCGTTCAGAATGTTCAGTTCAGTGCGAAAAGCTTGTTCGAAGGAAAAAGCTTTTCCTTCAACATTCGACGAAACTTTCGTGTCGAGGAAAATTCATATAAAAAGCCAATCCAAAGGAAAACACAATTCAGTTGCGGGTTAAATATTGCCGAAATAAGGAAAAACGGGCCAAGCTCCAAAACAAAAAAAAAAAAGAAAAGGAAAACATAAAAATCAAACAAATCATATCGTAGAAAATCATATTTTTTTGTGTTTTTTTTTCCCGTTTTGGCTATTCTTTCGCAAACACAAAACCAAAATAAAGAACAATGAACGTTAGGCGCCAAACCGTCCATCATCGTGGATGGAAAAGTGACCGAAATGTTGGTGAAAATCAAGTGATCGTTAAATGAGATCGTCAAAAAGGAAAAACCAAAATCAAAGTGATCAAATTTTTGACAAAAGTTGCATACAAATTGAAATCCAACAAACAAATAATTATAACGAAATGAAAGAGATTCCAAAAATGATGATCAGCTTTTTGTAAATTTGCCAAGGCAAACCAAAGAGCAAACAGAAAAAACATTATTATTACGCAAAGTAAATTAAAATCACATTATGAATATTTAATAATTTTATATGGCAGTAACTGTGAATTAATTGTCATAGATTATTCAAAACCCTTTTTGTTCACAATGTTTGTTATTGCAACATTTAACAATTAAAATTCAATTAATTTACAAAAATCAAATCTAACTTTGTTCGGGCTACCCTTCCCTCTGGCCTTTTTCCTGTTTGTTTGTTTGTTTATTTATTTGTTTGTCATTTGTTGTAATGCCATTTTTATGAAGAGTGAAAGACCAACAACAAGTTGTTTTTGCAAATTGAATGAAATTGCATTTTAGCTTTGTTAAATGACTTTTTTGTGGGCTACCACATTGATTCTAAGCAACCAGCCACCGCTCTCTGCATACACACACATTCCCCTCCCCGCCAACGCCCCCGTCACTGCCTCTGCCTTCTCTTACTTGTAATAAATGTACCTACGACAAAATGAAATAAAAAGGTTTATTAATAAAACGTTTGTCAGTACACACACACACACACACACACACACTCACAGAGAAGAGTGAAAAAAAGATAAAATAAAACGCGTATACGCAGTGCTGGCAGGCAAAATAAACGTTGGTCGACAAAAGGGTTGGGCAAGATGGTTTGTTAGATGTAATAGTTAGTTGCTGTACATTGGAAATTGTTTTCATATTTGCGCATAAATAAAACTATATAAAGATATATGATTCTCTGGAAATTTGTGAACGATGCAGGTGCAAAAGAGAAAGTGACTAGACTTTTACCTGGGCTATCCTTTAAATGAAGTTGACTGTTATTCGAATAGTTACTTTTAGGAAAATGGCAAAAGATTTGAATTTTGGATTACAATTTCAAGTGGGTGGTTTTTTTTTTATTACATTAAATTTGAAATTGTTGTAATATATAAATTTAAAACATTTAAATCTGTTATTATTTGGGAATTATTTTCTATCGCAAATCGGCTTAAATTTTTAATAGATTTATTGATGAAAATATAAATTAAAATGCTTATAAAACACTGCCCAAATATTTGATTATTTTTATAAAGCATCTTAAGTGGATACTGTGATGAAGATAGAAATTTTCGAAAAAAAAGAGATCTGAAAATTAAAAATGCAAACTAAAGAAATTAAATATGGTTACACAACAATCAAAACTTTCTCAACCAAAAACCCAAAAAATAACTTTTTCCAATTTCCAAGTAAAAGTTTTTGATCTAGTTTTTATCATTTTAAAGATACAGAAAAAATAGATCTTCTTATTAAACATTGTATTTTTGGGGAAAAAATGTGTTTCCAAACTAGATGATTAACTTTAACTTTAATTTTACCGTTTACCAGAACGATTTTCAAATGTGTTAAATAAAAAAGAAAAATTGAAATTCCAAGTTCTTTTGTCTGTAGTTTCGTCAGTTTTTGGTATGGGAACAAAAGAGATACATTGTTCGATAGGGTGATTATTATTTCTATCTCTAAAATAATCAAAATTTAATGCTCTCGTTTTAAGATATTTACAGGAATCTCTTCTATTCTGTTTTTAAAGGATCTTTAATTTGCCCTGTTGGAATGCATAAAGTTGAATATATTCGAGTTTAACTTTTTTTTGTTGATATACACATTGTTTACGATATCATAAATTTGGCCATGTCTCAGAAATTGTTGTTCAAATCAGTGTTAACAATTTACTTAATGTGATGAAAGGGTTTCTAGTTTCAGTTCATTGTTTGACAATTGAAATAGCGAAATTTTTCGGCCCATTATGTCAAGTGTAATGCGCTAAATAGATATTAATACGTATCTAGGTTTTTTTTTTCTTTTTGTTCCCTTTTGGTTTTGTCAATCGACAATTGTTTATTTCGCATTACATTGGGTTAGTTGTGACAATTTATATGATAGCTCTGGGGCTGTCTGTAGCTGATGGTTTTGTTTCACACATTTGTATCATTCTGCCTGATTTGTTGTTGCAATTGTGTCTGTGTCAGTGTGTGTGTGTGTGTGCGTGTGCGTGTGCCTGTGTGTTGAAGCGCGAGAGCGCGCGTGTGTGTATGTCGCGCTGCTTTTGTATTTATTAATAACAAAGTAATCAGACATTGTAATCTCCTCACAAAGCGTATTACATGCTGTAATAACAATGGCAACCCAAAACACCTACTACACCATGCCAAATCAGGAAACATTCTCCTCCCTTTCATTTCTGTACTCTCTCTCTCTCTCTCTCTCTCTCTTTCTGTTTCGGTCCGTCTCTGTCTGTCATACTGTTTGCCACATTCATAGCCGATTTCAATGGCAGATTTATCTCTCCCGCCGACGCCGATATAGCCGCCTGCTGTTGGCTGCATCCTTGCTGAATCCTTCAGCATTGTTGTTAAGCGCTTCCGGCTCAAGTACCACCAGCACCAACAACAACAACAACAACAACAACAAAGCTACAGAAAATTGCTTCTGTTTTCTGTTTCATTTGCTGTTCTCGAAAATATTTTTCTCTTTTGTTTTTATTTTGCTTTCCTCTTTTCTCTTTTTTTTTTTGTGTTTCTGCATTATTTTCTAATTTTTCGCTTCATTTGCTTAGGCGAGAAATTTGAGCCGAATCATTTCTGTATTTCTGTATTTTTGCATTTTTAATTTGGCTTTTGATTTGCGCTGATTTGGTACTGACTGCCGCCTGGCTGATTGCCTAATCAGTGTTGGACGGGTGAAGGGGGTGAAGTGAAGTGCCCAATTGCGGCACATTGCGGCGCGAAGGCGTGTCCTCTTGATGTCCCGTTGGCGTGTGTTTATGACTGTTGTTTGCCATCAAATTTGCCTCGTATGTTTTTCCAATTTCCTATGCAAATTGCCAGCAATTCCACGTTTTTTTCCCCCTTCTTTTTGGTGTCAGTTCTTATACTTTTGTTTGCCCAATCATTGTTTTTCCGGGTCAAAGTAATAAGCAACAAATTAAATTTTCACCATCTAACTGGGCGTATACGTAACAAACGAAATACATTCCCATGGTCGTTATGACACCAAACCCCAAACAAGTAAATAATTGCCATTGGATTTTTTTGCAACATTATTCATTATAATTCATCGAAATTTGCATTCGATTAAACAAATGTTGTAGCTGAATTAAAAGCAATTGAAATATTAATAGATATTTAGCTGAAGCGATTTGGATTTTGTATATAAAAGCTATCAGATTGGCACAGCAATTGTTGCTGATGGAAATCAACATACGATTTAGTTTTTATTCTTATTTATGTACCAAAACAAATAATTTAAATGGAAATATTAAATTTCTCTCACTTCTCTAAGCCTTTTGCTTTTAACCTCTGTAATTTCCTTTTTTCTTTTTTTGGTTTTAACCAACCTTTTGGCTACCAAATGAAAAAACACGCAAAAGCAAGCTGTCAACCAACAACAAAAGTAACCCGCCAAGTAACAACAAAAACACCAACAACAAAAACACCAACAACAAGTAACCACAACAAATCAGTTTAATTTAAAAAATTTTTCTTTACGCTCGCGCTTTGTATGTGTGAAAAAAAAGGTAAAGGTTTTTGTTTTTCTTCCTTTTTTTTTTTTGCCCAAAACCCAACAGCAACAGAAACGCCAGCATGATAGAGAACAGACCCAATTGAACGAGGGAGAGTCGTAAAGTTTAGAAAATACAATTTGTAAGCAAATATAGCAATGCTAGAAATGACTCAAAATCGTTTGAAATATACTCGTAATATAGAATTAAGTATTTAATTTTAGTAAACATTCATTTTTGCATTAAAAGGTTAACCAAAGTATACAAAATTAAATTTAAATGAAGTAAGTAAGTCGTCTCGCCGACTTGGATATACCATACACCAGTAAAACAAATATTTTAAATTTATAATAACCAATACATTTTCGTATTTAAAAAAAACTGTTCACATGCTTTTCACAAGCATATCTTAGTATTTCGCTCACTCAAGCATTCGAGCACCCTAGCGCCCCCACCAGCCAACGGCCACTTCCGGCCATATGGAAAAACGTTTATATGCATAACTTGACTATTTTTATTCCGATTTTGATCAAATTTGGTATTTTGCTTGATATTAGTATCAAATTTAAGTGTGCTAAATTTGATTGCACAAGGTTGAAAATTACGGGAGATAATCGAGTTTTTTCAAATTACGGGGGCGGAAAGAGGCGTGGCAAAATCTTTACACATCAAAAATGTGCGCAATTACTAAGCAAATATTCATACCAAATTTTGTGTCTCTAGCTAGAATAGTTTTTGAGAAAATCGGTTTTATTTAATTTGCGGGGGCGGTAGGGGGCGTGGCAAAATTTTTACAAATACAAAACGTGCGCATTTACTTAGCAAATATACATACCAAATTTTGTGTCTCTAGTTGCTATAGTGTTTGAGAAAATCGGTTTTATTTAATTTGCGGGGGCGGTAGGGGGCGTGGCAAAAATTTTACAAATACAAAATGTGCGCGTTTACTAAGCGAATATACATACCAAATTTTGTGTCTCTAGTTGCTATGGTGTTTGAGAAAATCGGTTTTATATCATTTGCGGGGGCGGTAGGGGGCGTGGCAAACATTTGAAACAAACTCGATAAGCGTACATATGACACGAGTCTACATACCAAATTTGGTGGCTCTAGCTCTTATAGTCTCCGAGATCTAGGCGTTCATACAGACGGACGGACGGACGGACGGACGGACGGACGGACAGACGGACATGGCTAGATCGTCTCGGCTGTTGATGCTGATCAAGAATATATATACTTTATGGGGTCGGAAAAGCTTCCTTCTGCCTGTTACATACATTTTAGCGACTTTAATATACCATTTTCACCCTATGGGTGTATGGTATAAAAAGCAACATAACATTATTTCCGCTCAATTCTTCAATAAATACTTGTTCTAAATATAAAACAAAATCATATTTAATTAACTTTCAAGCAATTGACATTCAGTTTAGCTAAGATTAAGTAATAAACTATGATCTTAGATCATTAAATCAAAATGGTGATTTATCAGTAAAAGAGAGTTGATGTTATTTAAATGTGCAATCATCAACTTCATTCAGAGAGTACAAAATCAAAGTCAATTTAAATAAATGAACTTACAAATAGTTGGTAAAATGGCGAACTTGAAGATTTTACTAAGCAGCTTATAACTCTGGCCACTCAAAAAGCATTGAAAATACTTAGTTGCTTTTAATATATAGCAAAATGTATAATAAAACCCAAGAAATGTTCTTAAATTGTCACCATATTCTGATGAAAAGGTTTCAGGTTCGAGTGACGCAAAAAAAATGTGTTGCATACCGAATGGCGCAAAAATTTAAAGTCAATGAAGGATAAATAAATCACTTTGGGAGTCAATAATTGAAATCGGTTTCAAAAAGAACTATGAGAAGTTATTATGAAAAAGAATGCTATACAAAATTGTAAAGTTAACCCACGTGAAATTTATAATAATTATTTGAGATATATTTCTTCTTCGTTGCCTTAAACAAGCATTTCATTTTGCCAGCAACAATGTGAATGCTTTTTAAAGTTAATGTTATTCTTTAATGCATACGAAATGTTAAAATAAATAATCATCACAAAGACTAACACGACGATACAGAAAGCACAAGAAAATAAGAAAAGCGAGTAGAGTAGCGAAAAACCAAAAAAAAGAAGTTGGAAATAAGAAAGAAGAAGCGACCTAACTCACGCCTCGCATTTTCGTGTAAGGTATGTAAAAATAATACAAGACATAAATTCTAATTTTGTGTTGCCGAAGTTAACATAAAGCAAAAGCAACCTTCTTTGTCCCTTGGTCCTTGCTGCTTCTTTTAGTCCTTGTGTCTCTCTTTCTTCTTCATTTTGGTTGTGTTTGTTTTTTTTTTTTTTTTTTGCTTTGTTTTGTATTTTGGTAACTTTCTTTTTTTGGACTGCTTTTGCTTTTAATTTCAGTTTATTCATAAGGCAGGCGACTACAAAAACAGCAGCAACAACTAAGCACTTAATTATTTAATTATGTTGCACGACACACACACACACACACACACACGCATACATTGCCCCCCGCCAACTCATGCTTCATTTGGTCCATCGACTAATTCTCCCTCTTTCCCTTCTTTCCCTCTTAACCACGAAAGCTGCGTTTTTTGTGTTCTGTAGCCGGAACTCAACTTTTGGGCTTCTGTTTGTGTGTGTGTGTGTGTGTGTGTGTGTGTATTTGTTAGGTTTTTTTTGTTGGTTTGATGTGTGAGGGAGGCGTATCTACTACACCCTGTGGTTCTCACTTGATGTTGCTAGTGTTGGCTTGTTGCCTAATGTCAGCTTGTGGTGCACAGTGCACTTGGTTTTTGGTTTAGTTTCATTTCCGTTTTGCCAGCGTTGCGTATGCGTAATATGAAAATGTTGCTTGAATTATTAAGTATACGTAATGAGCTAGTAAATTTAGTTGCCACCACATACACAAATACCACACACTCACACACACTCACACACGCACACACACACAGCATACACCTGACATGTTAAGAGATAAAAATGCTGTTTGAATGTTTGGAGCAGGGACCAAGACTGGCAAGGTGGCCAAGGGCAGGGGGAAAGGTTATATAGTTGGAGTAGATTTTGTGGTCTGAAGCGTTTAGCAATTAGTTAAACATAAAGTTTATGTTATGCTGGCATTGCATGTTATCTTTCTCGTTCCTAATCCCCCGCATATTTGTCTTTTCCCACTTCTCTCTCTCTCTCTCTCTCCGCTCTGAGTCTTTTGGCATTTGGCTAACTTTTTGGAGTATATACGCACTTACATATATTCTCTGGTATCTAGGAATTATTGTGGATTTATGTCGGCTCAGCAGTGAGCAAGTTTTTCAGTTCATAAGTTGAGCAACTAAATGACTAAATATCTGGTGTCAGGATAGGAAGGGGATTTCATTCCAAATGTTTACTTATTCTTAGGCTTCGGGCTATAACTTTGTAATTAACTTAATGTCTTCTACTTAACCAAGTGGAAGCTTATGAAAACATAAAATACATACACACTTGCATGCTAGTTTAACACAACTATTTTAAATCGAATTTAACTGAGTTATTTCTCAATCTACCTTTTCAGATTGATTTTTTGGCAATTTGTTATGAAATTAAATTATATACTTATTGAAAGTAAAGTGTGACTAACTTTAGACAGAAGGAATAGTGAAAAGGCCCTGAGTTTGTGTCAATGCTTTAATTGAATTTCGAAAACTTCTTTTTGTCCTCTTTAAGCTGTTCTATTTGATTTGCCGTGTCTCAAACCATATTTTGGCTTGAATTTCATTCTTTTGGCAAAGCGTTAAGAAAAAGGTTTCACTCTGTTTTTGAGAAAGACCTAAAATCTTTTAATGGTCGATTGAAATGGTATTGTATATCAATAGCAATCGTAATGTATTGACACTTGATCAGATACAAATGTATGTGTGTATGTATGTATCTTGGCTAATTCGTTAGAACACGTAACTAATTAGTTACCGTAGACAGTTGGCATGTGATTAGCATTGCTGGTTGGGCAGACAGATTCTCCTTTTGTTCTCGATATGCCCAATTTATGTGCTGTGATATCGTCGACCAATTAGTAATTGAATATACATTTCTGCCTGTATGCGTGTGGGTGTGTGGGTGTGTGCCTGTGTGTCTGTGTTTTTGTGTGTGAGTGTGTTTAGAGGGCAAAGAAAAGGGGCCAAACGATACAATATCTTTTAAAAGCCAAATCCAATCAGCTGTTGAGTGCGTTAATTTATTCATGAGTTTTTGCTAGATAAAGTTGACTGTACACCCTCAAGGTCATCTCTGAATTAGTGCCGAAGCCGAAGTTTCGTTTGCAGTCCACGCACGCATTGGATGGAGGACTCTGTTACAAGCTGCCCTTGCCAGAAGGATAATGGTGGCAAGCATCCAACCAAGAAGTCGGTGAGAGGTTTTCCTTTTTCCTTGTTGAAATCAAAAGATGTGTGGTCCAATTTGGTTTAATTCCGTCGGGCATTAGAAGATGGAGATGTTGCCTTTGGTCAGCAGATGGTCTTGGGGTCATGTCCTTGAACTTGTCACTTGAATCACTTGCCACAAATTCCAATACTGTCTCTGTCTCTATTTCTATTACCAACTCTGTCTATCTTAGTTTCTAACCGGGACTCAATAAAATTTCACAAATATTGCTCATTGCGGCTGCCGTTTTTCCTGTTAGCTCGAAAAATTGTTAAACAATGAATTGAAAAATGTTTTTGTTTTACATTTTGTTTACTCTCTCGTGTTGCCCATGAAAATGTAGAACAACAACCGTTCAACCTCCCTTCCCCTGACCCTATATTCTTTGCCCGTATAATAAAAATAGTGAAATGTATAAACAATAATAAATTGTTGGGTTTATTGTGCAGTCGCCGTGCCGTATCGAGGGTCCGTCGCAAAATGCACTCGAAGCGAAATTTGAATCGAATCGAATTTTCACCAATCGGCTAAAGTTGCAAAGTTAGCACAATTGATAAACTATTCGGATCTGTATGTGGTCGACGTTGAGAGAGAGAGAGAGAGATAGAGAGAGAGAGAGAGAGAGAGAGAGAGAGAGAGAGTGTGCTTGTGTGTGTTTCTATTTGTAAAAATCCCACAGAAATTTTTAAACCAATAAGGCCAAACAATAGCCAGAATTCACAAAAAAGAAAAAGGGAAAAATGAATCAGGCGAAATCTGTTTTGCCAGCGAAATAAGTAATTAAATAATTCACTTTGAGCATTACATTAATGAAAATCGATTAAATGAAAAGTAATTTAAAAACAAAGCCAAAGAAATTGTGGTTAATAATAACTATTTGACGATCTTTTTGTACTTATCAAAGAAGACAGAGTCACAGTGTTGTCTTCGTTTTTGACTTGATGATCCTCTTGACCTCTCACCTTATAGACCTAGAGTCCAAGTCATCTGCAGCTGCCTTCATCTTGTGATGTCTCGCAGCCAAGACATTGAAAGGCGAAGGTTTCCTGTCGGCTAGCTGGCTGGCTGGCTGGCTGGCTGTCTGCCAAATCGCCACTTGACATTGGTTCTTGGTGTCGTTGTGGCCGACTCAGAGT
This sequence comes from Drosophila insularis, assembly GCA_018903935.1. Taxonomy (NCBI): domain Eukaryota; kingdom Metazoa; phylum Arthropoda; class Insecta; order Diptera; family Drosophilidae; genus Drosophila; species Drosophila insularis. The sequence continues at coordinate 8,473,522 of JAEIFP010000150.1, forward strand.
CGGTCTGTCTTTCTGTTCGTCTGTCTGTCTTTACTGTGCTGGGGCAATCCCCTGCATCTGCTTCTCGTCCTTTGCATAATTTTAATGAAATTGCATGAATGCAAGATGAAAGAAAGGAAAGGGAGGGAAGGGGGAAGGGTGAAAGGTGATGGGGAGGGGGATCTAGAAGGTTGGGGCACGTTGTGCTGGTCTTCCAACCGCAAACTAAATATGCAAAAGGACATGAGAATAACTAAAGGCTCATTGAGTCTCAAAGCCATATATGCAGGGCATGTCCCGGCTGGCAGGAGCAGAGCAAAAGAAAAACGCATAAAGGATAATGGATTTAAAAGGCAAGAATAAACACAAAACAAAACAACAACAAAAAATAGGAAAACAAACAATAGAGACTAGTGACTACCAACTGAGTCTATGGGGGCGTACTAGAGTGTAGAAATATGGCCTGTTTGTTGTGTCTGTGTCTGAGTGTATGTGTGTATGTGTGTATGTGTGTGTGTGTGTGCGTCTGATTCGGGCTTTTCTTTAGCTGCCTTACAATGCATTTTCCTGCCTTTCCCTCAGAAACAATGAAAGAACGAATAAGGGTAAAACCATCTCCGTATAGACTAGAATAGACTGGGTTAAGCTCCACCCCGAAGAAAAATGCAAACGACGTTGCAGATGGAGATGCGGATGATGCTGCTTTGCTGCTACTGCCGCCTTTTGTGTACAATATCTGTTTGCCTCCCTTCGCCCCAAGGCAATTTGTCTCTTTTGGCTCGAGTTAACTTGATCATGTCACAAATTAGTAAGTCATCTTGGCCATTTTCCTGGCATCCTTAGATAAACCTCTTCACCTATTTTTTTTTTTTTTTTTGCTTTTTCATCCTTATTGAAATCTTTTGCTGAACTAAAACTACTGGCATTTATTGCCTTTTACTTAGTACTTCCTTCTCAACAGTTCTGTTTACTTTTCATATTCAATATACACAGAGGCGGAGGGCCTAGGCAGTAGGGGTAAGAGCATTACATTGAATGCAATCCCAAGTACATTACTTTCAATTAGCCAGAAACCTTCCATTACTGCATTAATCCTTTAAGCTATCTTCTTTGGCTTTGAAGGAGTGTGTAAATTCCATTTACACCCCTTTTTATGGGAAACTATAGCTACACCTTTGCATTTTACACTTTTATTGCCCAAGTTTATGTTTGGTTTTTCTGTGTTTTTAATCAAATTTATAAGATAAACAAAATGTATATGGAATTTTGTGCATAGTTTTTCATTTGCTAAGTTTGCCATTTGCCGTTTGATTTCCTTGCCACAAGCACAATAAGTAACAGGAAGAGGCTAAGCGATTGATAAAAAGAGAGAGAGAGAGCGAGAGAGCGAGAGAGAGAGAGAGAAAGAAGAGAGTTCTCCCAATCCCAAGGGTATAATTTTTCATGCTCACCTAATGAATTAATTTCCATTGCAAATTCCTTTTTTCCCACCTATTCGCATCAAATGAAATGCAAACAAATAGCAAAAGATGATGATGCGTAAACAAAAATGGTTAGAGAGAGTGAGAGAGACAGAGAGAGAGAGAGAGAGGGGTGTCGAAAAATGGAAGAATAAAAATTAAACAGTTTGCCATGGGGCTTAATAGTGGGTGGGAAGTGAGGATGGGGATTGCTGCAGACGAAAATGTGTGCCATAAAAGAAAGAAAAAACAAGGCAAAACACATGGCAACATAAACAATTTTGTCTGCGGCTAAAAATATATGGAAATTTAGTAGTGGAAGTGAGTAACTATATTTAGATGGGGGTTCAAAAGGGTTGCCGGCGCGGGAGAAGCACAAGTTCTCACTGGATAGATATATACATAAGTATGTACATATATGTGGCATGGGAAGTGAAGGGGTTTGAGTGCTGATGTTAGTCGATGGCAGCAAAATGCCAGCAGCTGTTTTTGCCCAGTTAATGAATGAATATGCATGAGCAAGAAGAAGGCAACAGTAGCAGCGGCAGCAGCAGGAGGAAAGTGTGTGAAAGTAGCTAAAATTTCTCACCAATTTCCCCTTGCCATCCTCTTTGCCGCTTTGCTTCTTTGTTTTTTCCACTTACACATGTCGCCTTTTTGTTGTTCCATTAATTTGCTGCGCTTATCAAATATTGTTTCTTTTTTTTTTTTTTTTTTTTTTTTTTTTTGTTTGGCTGTTTCTTTATTATTAATTTTTGGCACATGGTAGAAAAGTTTTTGCTGTTTTAGGTTACGCTTAAACTTTTTTTTGTTTCTTTGTTTTTTTGTGGTTTTGTTTTTGTTTAGGTTGTTGTTGTTGTAGCCACAATATTTGCCAGACCATTAGCGCCATTAACATAATGAATTGCCATTGAACTGTATGACAGTTTATAGAGCTAAACGAGACATTGGAATAGATATAGATATGGCTATAGATACCAATACATATATATATATATCTATGTACTTGTTTGTTGAGTGTGCGAATGTTTGTTTGTTTGGCTTTTACCTGGCGAAGCCGCTGACATGACAGTGATTAACAAGCTTTTTTTAAGGGATTTCTCAAGCTATATATATTCTACATTTTCGAAGAACTGACAAACAATGAAATGCTCTTTCTAGGCTCAAGAAAGTTAAGTTTAAAACAGATTTTAAATAGACTTGACTATAAAAAAAAAAGTATTAATTATGAAGCCTGAAATTAGAGCAAAGAAAAAATAAACAAATCGATTTAATCATATTTGCATATCGTTTGTGACAAGTTAAGTGTCTAAATCGACATCATTGAATGTATGTTAAGTGATGACTCGAAATGTCCTTTGACTTTTGTATGTCACATTCTCATCTATTCATCCATCTCATGCCATAGCAAGATTCTTACACTTACTGCTGGGGTAAACACCAAACAAGGATGAGTGAGAGGAAGAGAGAGAGAGAGAGAGAGAGAACATGTTATGGCTAATTAAATCAGCTGCTTGATTTCGTGATTGTTTGCCAGTTGTTTGTCAACTTGAGTTGCGGCTTAAAGAGCCATGAATATTCTGTATGTGACATTTAAAAGTCCTCCTACTCCTCGGGAAAAACACCACCAACTTGTTATCCACTCCCATTTTCATAATATTTGCCATAAATATTTAATACCAGATACTAAGCCTATTTGATGCTGACATTTATGAGTGAGAAATTTCCTCGTTTGCCGCGATTCAACAAGAGCCAACAGCCAACAGCCAACACAGCCAAAATGCCAGCCTCAATGTCTTCCTGCCTTCTCCCACCTTCCTGTCTGTCTGTGTGTCAGTCAGTCTGTTTGCTTTTTTGCTGTCTTCTTGTCATAGAAACTAAGAACTATTTGGCATATGTGGGCGGGTTGGGAGGATTGACTATCTTGTTATAGCCGACTTCCTTTTTGCTTTATACCAACTACTACTACCGCATGCAAGGAAACTTTCTTTCCCAGACAAGACTTTTAGTGGCTTTTCTCACAAAAGAATTTCCGATTTTATAACATGGCCCAAGAGAAGAAAGTATGTAAGTAAAAAATAGGAAAGAACAAGAAACAACAAAAAAACAGAATAAGGTAAAATATTGTGAGAAATGGCGTTCAGTTATTTTGATGTTAAAAATCATGTGAAAATTGATATATTATATACATACATCTATATATGCAAAAGCCTTGTGGTTAAAATGATAAACAAATTGAAATTATAAAGTGTTTTATTATTGAATTTTAACCTTCGTCTATAAAATTCAATTAAAAATACTTGAAATACTTTATGAAATATATGTTTATATGTATGTATGTACATTCATATTTGACTATAGTTTATATTACGATCTGTCTGTCTATATGCCTGTCTATCTGTCTGCCTGCTTGTTCTCTCTGCGTGTGGTACAAAATTTCCATTTAAATGGGCACAAAGCAAAAATGAACATTTTTTCAAATGATTTCTCACTGAATGGGGGAAACTTGAACTGATTCATGAAAAATTTGCCTTTTCTACGAAAAATTAATTTCCAAATAGTTGATTTTAGTGCTCTCAATTGTTGGCGGATACTTTTTTTTTTGTTTTTTTGGCTTGCTAGATGCTCTTTTAGCCAAATGCCAGAAGGGCATATCAGGCCAACATTGAGAAGGAAATTGCATTTTTTTCCTGTAAACTAATTGAATAATTTTTTTTTTTGGAAAATAGTTTGAAGTTTACTGCATTTATTTGAAATATTTTATTCTATTTGAGTTTAAAGGGTAATGCAACTTCGGTGTAATTGTTTAGACCATGGTGTCAGTTTTTGTTTGTGTTGTTATTTCCCTCTTTTTCACAATTATCTGCTGACAGTTGTAATTCAATAGGCACCTGGTTTTCTCTCTCTCTCTGTCCCTTTTGCCCTATCTTACTCACTCACTCTCTCACAATTCATTGTACTCATTTCCATTCCATTTTCCTTTTTTGTTCAATTTTTCAATTTTCATTCGTTCGTTTTTTCTCGATTTTGTGTGTGTGTTTTTTTATTTTTTGGCAACAAAACAATTTGTTTATAGCACGGCGCATTGTGTTTTTGACATATTTATGCCGGTGGCCGGGCACTTGTGTATCCTCAGTACACCCAACACCACCACTCATCACCCGCCCTATCGCCACCCACAACCCACAACCCACAACCCACCACCCACAAGCACCTCATCCTGCCACCTGCCTGCCGCTCGCTTGCTTTTCCCTTGAATTTGCTACGCCTCTTGCTTATTTTTTTTTTTGTTTAGCTTCCTTCTTCATTTTTTTTTCTTCCTTTTCGGCTGCACTGCCTTTGGGCCAAAAACAAAAGCCGACAAAAAGGCAGAAGCAGCAGCAGCAGGAACATCTACAGCGGCAACCGGCAAGGCAAGGACCTGGCCCCGGCTTTAAGACTTTGCTCCAGTCCCGAAAAAAAAAAACAACGAAGCAAAAGTAGAGGAAAGTTGTTTCCTTTGCAAGCTTCTTGCCGGTTGCGTCTTATTGTTGTGGGTTCTTGTTGTCTGTGGCACAGTTTTTTTTTTTTTTTTTATTGTAAAGCTAATAGAGGGGCAAAAAATAGGAGGCACACATATTTTTAGGAGCACTAGGACTCTTGTAGTTCGATTCTCATTATGTCAAGATATCGATGTGTAATAAAATTGTTCAGTTCTTTAAGAACTTTGTTTTAAAAATAGCTTATTCAATTGGAGCTCCTAGCAATGGTTTCCAGAAGAGAGATGCTTAATATTTATATTGCCATTATCAGGAAAAACTATAGAAACTTTAATATATAAATTATAATTTATAGTATTCTCTTACAAGGATTAGGCATTCTCTAGCTTGTCTCCATTCTTACATCTGTTTGTTTAAGTCATTTTAACTATTGTAATCCTTTCTATATTGCACAACACATTTCATTATTATTAATGACTTTTCTTTGGATGGATTTTCTCTTTTGAGTGGGATACACATAAGAAAGTGTATATAGATTTCGCTCAATTGGATAAAAAGCCATTTTGCAGCCTTAGCTCCTGGCTAAAACAAAAAAAAAAAAATTAAAAAGAAAAGAAAAAAAACCTGAACGAAGGAAAAAAAAAAAGAAATCCTCTCTTGCCGGTTTGTTGGTTCTTTTTCTTGTTGTTCTTGTTGTTGTTGTTGTTGGGGTCTTGCGTGTCTGAAAAGCATTTCGTGCAAGTTAAGTGGGCCGGGCCTTAGAGAAAAGTAGATACGATACGATGCGATACGATATATTTATTGGCATTGTCAGTTTTTGTTTTTGGCTTGAAAGTAAAATCGAATTTATTGTTTTAATGCCATTTTGGCTGTCGCTGTTTTGCTCGCTGCTGCGGCTGTCGAGCGCAAAAATTGGCAATTTGTTTAGAAATTAGCGCGCTCTCCTTTTCAACATGTAAAATGAAAATCAATTTTCTTTACAGAAATGAGCTCGACAACTGGAGCTGGAGCTGGCGGCGGCGGAGGCGTAGGAGGAGCTACCACCGGAGGCGGTAGTGGTGGTGGTGGCACAGCCACTCATATCTTTCGTTCGTTGTCATCGGAAAGCCAGAAACGAGAATGGTCGAAGCGACTTTCCCTCAGGGGAATGCGACATGGTGGTGGTGGTGGTGGTGGTGGTGCGGTTGCCGGAGGAGCTGGTTTATCAGCCAACAAAGAGGTGAGCTAATTGACCTGCAAATACAAATCATTTCTTAACACTTGCCACTCTCTTCTGTCCCCTGGCTTCCCCACTACCCCTTAAATGTACCCATCGATTCCGTTTGCCATTTAGGAAAACAAGCACAGAAAATTCTTTAGCCGTTCGGCATCATTGAAACAGGCTGGAAGCAGCAGCACGCAAACCTCCATGGAATTGCATGTACCTGGTCAGCCATCAGGCGGAGGCGGAGTCGGAGTCGGAGTCGGAGGTGGAGGTGGAGCTGGAGCAGGAGCTGGTTCACCATCATCGACAACCAACCAACAGCAAGCGCTAACACAGCCATCAACACCCAAGAAATCCAATTGGGAGGTGATCGAACATTTCAATACGAATGCCAAGGGAGGCAAGGCCATGGTTAGCAGCAGTTTGATTGCGGTAAGTCCCCGTCCCCCCAACAAGAGAATTGAGAAGTAGAAGGAGCCTGAGTTTCGGGATGGAATCGCATACAGTGGACTGGGCTGTGGATGGTGGTTTGGCTGTGGATTGCGGTTGGGATTAGGATTGTGGCATCAATTAATTTACGCACCTAATGGACAGAATGTCGCTGGCAGACTTTGCCATTGATTGAGGGGGGATTTAAATATTTAATTTAATTTGGTTTGGTATAACAGCAACAGCAACAGAAGAAGAAATGAATAGGGCACAACAGCATCAATAGAAGCAACCGCACCAGGTGGCATCTAAATTTAAAATACAATTTACTATCAACTCAAATAGGGCTTACAATGTTAACAATGAAATCTACATACATATAAAGTAAGTTAGCAATTGGTTCTCAAACGAAAATTCTTTAGATTGCTATGTCAAACTATAAATTTGGACCAATTAGAACACAAGTATTCTCATTATGGGAGAACATAAATTTTAAAAAATTAAAATTGGTAACATAATTGATTTACAAAATTTCAACAGTGTTTCTCTGGAAAAGTAAAGGAGCTAGTTGGTCCCTGTGGATTGGTTTGCATAGAGAGCCCAAAACACCTGCAAGTGTGCCCAGCAAAACATTCAATGTCCTGCCCAAATATGTATGCTATATATATATATATGTAGATAGGAACATTTGTGAAAGTAAAATGCCAACTTGCACAAGGGGACACTTTACAACCATGTGAATGTGTGTGTGTGTGTGTGTGTGTGTGTGTGTGTGTGTGTGGCAGTGTGGGTGTAGGTACATGAGTTTGTATTTGCTCTTCGTTGTCAAGAGTCAATTGAAAAAGTTTAGCAGAAGGAAAAACGCAGCTCTGGCATACAAACGCTTGGCAATTTGTTTAAAAATGCCGCGGGGATGCACAAATACGCATAGAAAGAGTGAGACAGACAGACCGAGAGAGAGAGAGAGAAAGAGAGAGGTAGACAGAGTGAGAAAAAGTTCAGGGCAATTGTGTATACATATCGTTGTGGGTGTGTGTGTGTGTGTTAGTGTGAGCGTGAAAAGAACGTTTAGTGTCAATTGTATTTAAGAATAAAAAACCATTGCATACTTATGAGGGCAACTGAAAATAATAATTCACTTTTACACACTTGATGGCAAGTCCATTCCTTTATGTGTTCAGGTTAATAAAAGATAATAACACCTTTTATGTGATAACATCAAATAAATAACTTTTAAAGTTTACAATGTGCCTTTTCCTTTTCTCTGCTTTTACAGGCTGGCATCACGCGGTGTAATATAGATGAATCCATGGATTCAACAAACTCCAGTTCCACCTGCCACAGTCCCATGATCTATCAACGTGATGAGGCCCAGCTGCTGCAACAAAGTAAGTGGAAAGAGACAGAGAAGCGAGTAAACATTTTTGCGATTAGCTGGTAATGGACTCCAACATCTTCCATTCAGCTCGTTAGATGGACACGTTAGCTAGGACTAAGGGGCAATAAAAATGCCAACACGCATGTCACTCATCCCCTTTTGCAGTCCTCCGCGCCCCCTTTACAATGCCTCAAATGTCACAAGTTGATTGTCATTGTCATATTGAATTTGACGAGGCTATTTCTTTCCTCTCAAGCTTAGAGCCTCTTGGTCTCCTTCTAGTCTTCCCGCCCAGTCTTCCAATCTCTGTCGCCCAGTCGCCCAATCTCATACTCAGATTGGCATTTCTCTCACATTTCACACACACACACACACATTCGCATCACATAAGACACACGCACACATCTTTTCCGTTTTGGTTTTCTTTCCTTCTATCCCCTTTCTTAGCCCCTAAATCGTGATGTGTTAGGTTGCCTCGGTATGCCTTCTCTAGTTTTTCGTTTTGCCCTTTTTTTTCCCCCCATCATTTTTCTTTTCTTTCTTTTTTTCCGATTTACTTTTCCTATGAAAGCAATGGGGTTTGCCTTTGATATACGCAAATTTCTATAGAAAATTTACATAATCACGTTTGGCATTTATTTATTGATGCATATAAAAACATATTTTCAGATGTGCGTATGTTGTGTTACTGCCTCCCGCTGGCCTCTCCGCCCTTTAACCAAGAACCTATCCCTTCTCTCTCTCTCTCTATCTCTTTCTCTCTACCATTTATTCAGTCGATTGTTGTTTGCGGTTCGCATTGTGGTCACTTTTACAACAAGAGCAACAAATAAAAGCCTGGCAGCAGACGAGATGTGGAGATGAATGGAATGGATAGATGGATGGTTGGATGGATGGATGCGGGGTCAAAGTGACGGGGACAGTTGAATGATTTTAATATGCCGATTTGGCTGACATTCTCCATTTTACAATACAACATTTTATGGCATTGTGTGTTGCATTTTGAATCAAGGTTGCTTGTTGCTTTCTTTCTCTCTCTCTCTTTTTCTCTTCCTTCCTTCAATTTTCCTCGATTCCTGTTTCCCCCCGATCACCTCTTTCGTATTTTTTCTCGTTTTCTTCATAAAATGTCAGACGCAGTCAATGGCAGAAAACATTGTTGAAGATGTCGACAATGATGACGTTAGAAAAGTCGAACAAATATATACCCACATACAAATATACACAAAAAATATATATATATAGTAGGTATATATATATATATACACCTAAATATTATGTATTTGTGTATTTGTATAAGACGTTAAGTGAATTTCAATGCGAATTGGGAAAGAGAAGTGAAAGAGATTTTCGGCCATTGTATTGAATGCTTTCATAGTGAAGTTAAGTTCACTTATCAACATCAGTTGAAATAAGTTGAAACTTGGTTATTTTGAAAGCAATTTCATCTTTACAACTTTGTTGATAGTTTGTTCATTGCACTTACCAACACTGTTTGCCAGTTGACCCTTCTTCTTGTGATGACATGTTAAGACCACAAACAATTAAATGCACATTAAATGCACATACTTAACCAACTGTAAATGGGCTCGCATTAAGAATTGTTAATTGAAATTTGCAAGTCGAATTGCATTTGCAAAATATACACAGATTCCCCCTTGCTGCCTTTTGCTAGTTCAAATATCGATGGATAACATAGGAAGCCACATTGTAAATCTGTTCGGTTCAGCTCGCTCGGCTTGAGCCTGGCCACAGTGTAATTAATTTCTGGTCTTGGGCCTCAGCCTTTGGCTCATTCATAAAGCTAATGCATATTTATAAGGACTTTGGCTCACATTACCACAAAATTCAATTTTGTCTTCTTGTGCTTTCCACATTTTCCACAGGTGAGTCTAATGCCAATGTTGAGGCGAATCATTCAACTAATTCGACTGGCGGAGGAGGCGGCGTTGGTGGAGGAGGTGCTGGCGGAGCTGGAGGTGGCGGAGCACTTAGTCCTAGCATATCCTTTTGGTTTCGCTTGAACCGCATCATTTTACGTCTCTGTTCGACGCACCAGTTTAAGAATCTTCAGGTAAGTAGCTTAAGCAAAAAGAAAGCTTAACAGGAAATCCTTTTTCAAGAAAAGTTTCCACAAAGTTTTATCTTTTTTTTTTGTTTTTGTGGTTGCGTGATTGTTCTCTTTCCGCATACCCTGCCAAAAGAAAAGAAAAGAGTACTTTACTATTAAGACTCAATGGAAACATATGTTGGTCAAACAAAATCGTTTCCCAGAGGCAGCGAAAGAGAGAGTGACATTGTCCCTAATATATGCATTGGTTCCATCATGCAATCCATGATTTCCGTTTGAAACATTGTGTGCTTGCCAATTGATTTTTGATTTGATGTTCCACGTTTTAATATGCAAATTCTTTCACTTTATTGGTTAACATTGTAGGTGGAAATGCTATATCAGCGATATTTTTTGCGCATGAATCAAAGTAACACAACGCATATTTTGGCCCTTCTATTGGCTCTGATTTTGGCCCTGTCGTGCACTCACATAGTTTTTACCACATTGCAATTGCGTCGGACGTTTGCAACAAACTTTGCCCCATCCTCATCCTCATCCGCATCCGCATCGTTGTCGTTGTCGTCGCCGTTGTCGTCAACGACAGCGTCGTCATATGCAATAAAAATGGAAAGCCTTTATCTGGACATGAATGGCACTGCCGGTGCCAATTCCACATTTATCCCACTCAACACCATGCCTTCCATGGTCAGTGGCAACTTAACGACAACCGCAACGACGCCAACAAACGTTCAACAAATTGCCAATGGCAGGAGTTTCAAGTCCAACCGCGACCTTGTTGATTTTGATGTTGATGTGGATGTAGATGCGGATGCGGATGCGGATGACAATGTTCGCGACGACGTCGGCAGGACCAGAAGGCAGAAACGGAAACATTATCGGCGACGCCTCCACAAGCATCGCTACAAGCAACATCCACCATATCGGACCAGGTGAGCATCCGTCCATCCATCGAACACGACAAGCAACCTGCTACAGGCCTAGCCATGGGATTGATGATTTAGTGCTTAGGGTTTGGTCGGTTTTGGGGTTTCAGGGTTTGGGGTTTTATGTTGCGTTTCGGTTTCGGTTTTTGCGTTTGCGTTTGCGTTTGGCATTTTGACAGCCGCCGCTTTGAATGGCCTGGAAGTCAGCCCATCAGCAACCCATCGTTGTCGGTCCATTCGAGCCGACCAACAATCGACCGAACGACCAGGAAGGCGAACTTAAATTTTATGATTTCTGATAGACATTTTGAGGTTTGCAAATCAAAAAATAAAGCAAACCAAGGCGAAAACTTCTACAGCTTAAAGTGAAAACTTTCTGCCAGCCAAAATTGAAAGCAAAGCGAAAAATGAAAGAGCAGAAGCCATCCGGAAAAAAAAAAAAAAACAAATTCATTGAAATAACCATGGTCGTAGCCAAAGGGGAGACTACAGTTTGATTTTCCCTAGTCATGAATTTATTTTCATCTACATGAAACAGAAGATAACATATTATGAGCAATTACCTTTGATACACAGGTAGATTTACCTCTTTATAGATTATAATTTCTACAGGAAAACTAGTAAGAGATTCACTTTTCCTTTAACAAAACAAAGGAATATTGGCTACGCTTGTGTTAGGGTTATTTGATGAATTTGCTGGAATTTATGTGGTGAATTGTTTGAGTAAAATGTTTTCTAATTATTTTTTTTTTTTTTTTTTTTTGCAACTTTTGGCACTGTTTTGTTTAGAGTTATATTGTAATCTTTTTGCTCTTGGCCTTGCTTCCAAAATGGAAAATGAAGAAAATGTATAAATATCTCTTAGACAGTCGCTTGTCATTGCCAAAGTGACAAATTGAAGTATCAAAATGAAAAAAGAAGCTATCAATTGATGAAATTTTTCATTTACATTTAGATTTATTTTCATATAAATATTTGTCATAAAAACAAGATGGATAGTCATATTAAGGTGTCTGTGTGTGTGTGTGTGTGTGTTTGCCCTCTACCTCAAACTGAATTTCAGATACAGAATGCGAGCAAAACGTAGTCAAAATGGGGATGTGAATGAATATGAAGCTTTGCTCTTGGAACAGGAAGAGAATGACCAAGACCAGGACCAGGACCAGAGCCAAGACCAGGACCAAATGGCCATAGAGTTGGAGAGGAAGGCCCAACTGATTGTTGACATTGCCCGACTGAATGCTGATGCTGACAACAAAAACGATGTTTACATTGCTGATGGCATTAAACGCATTACGTATACGCCGCTTGTCCACCAATCGAATACCAACAAAAGCAGTTACAGCAACGGCAACGGCAACGGCAGTAACATCGAACGTGATGAAGTGTTCAGGAATACATCCTCCACAAATGTTGATGATAATTTAGACACTTCATTGACTTACTACGCGCACATTCTGTCATCGGTGATTACGCAAATTGATGAGTCTGTGTTGATTTTTCTTATTGTGATGCTAATCTGTGGCATTGTCTATGCATGTGAGTAGCAAAATTTCATCAACAATTGTTTCCATTATAGTTTCTAATTATATGAAATTTCCTACAAACACCAACACCAATGCCAACCAACTTAACCCCATATTCTAAAATATTCTCTTAGTTCTCCTTTGCATACTCTCAAAGCCAGCAATGAATGAAATATTCCTTGTGCTTGTCTCCTATGTCATTTTGGGCACATTCCTGTCCATTGAAATTGCCGTTAGCTATGCTATGCAACCCAGGTTAGTATACCACATACACACACACACACACACACACATACATATTTACATAGACTGAGAGAGGGAAAGAGAGATATGTATGTCTTTGCAGCTGTTGCCTGGCAGCCAGAAAATTAATCATTTACGGCTCGCTAATTGCTTACCCAACAATCCTAACCGGGGAGGCAAAAAAAAGCACAAAAAAAAAAAAAACAAAAAGAAAAAGCAATACCAGGGCAACGGACTGAGATACAATTGCTAGAAACCAGAAACAGCTGCCTTATCAAGGACCACAACTCCTTTAACCATTAGACATTGTATGTATGAATGTGTAGGTGCATCTGAATGAGAGAAATCTTACACATAAAAGAAGGCAATTAAATGTTACAAATAAAGTCATCAATTGCCTATTATGTTCCCAAGCAAATAATGCCTTAGTATATCAACAGAAAGTAATGTTACTCGCAATGACAAAAACAAATGCTTAACTTAGTCAATATTTAGTGAATTCGAATCTAAAATGAATTTAGGATAATGTTGGGATTTAAAATGAAATATTCCATGTTTTCTCTTCATGCATAGCAAATCCTTCAACGGCAGCTCATGCTGCATTGTTCTCATCTATATGACGTACACGATGTTGCCGCTGCGTTTGCGAGAGGCTCTTATCGGTGGCATCCTGTTGAGTGCTGCACATATCTATACCTGTTTGAGATACACAACCGACGCCAGCGAACTGGAGGACGACGATTTCCAGTTGATAGAGCCCGATACAAGTGTACATTGGCAAGAGGTGAGACAGAAGTAAACAATAAAAAAGAAGCGATGATTGCAAATTTCCCTCCCCGTGGGAAACAAAAAAAACCAACTCTGTGGAGAGCTGCGTTTTTTTTTATTGTCTATCAACAGGTTCTGGGTGCCACAGAAACCAAATTAATTTTTTCGCCAAACAAAGGCAGTTAGCTTTAATTGAGCGAGATGCCTGTAAGAGAGTGGGTGGGCAGGCAGAGAGAGAGGCGTCCGGAGGTGAGAATGGTGGACACAGTTGTTGGCAGGCGGCACGTGTCTGCTCAGTGCCTAGCGAGAGGAAAACATAAATAAATGAAATTAAATTGCCGCAAAATTGAATGAAATCGAGCTGCTGCTGCCACCACCGCCCAAGAGGCCATTTGTGTCCTTCTGAGTCCTCCTTTCTCCCTTTACCGCGGACTCATCTCTTGTCCTGTTGTGTTGTATCCTGTCCTGTTCCATGTCCTCTTCTGAATCATAACTGCCATTTTATTGTATTTATATCTTAATGTCATTAATGCTTTCCATTATATCATTTCTTTTTTTTTTTTTTTTTTTGGTTTGTTTTTGCTGCTCTCAGCTGCTGTGCACATCGGTGGCTCTGGTGTTGGCCAATTTGACCGGCATATACACCCATTGGCCCAAGGAGAAGGCCCAACGCAAAGCCTTCATAGAGACGCGTCAATGTATTGAGGCTCGTTTGAGAACTCAGCGAGAGAATCAGCAGCAGGTAATACAAAAATTTCACACTATATGTTGTTTGCCCTTTTGTCTCATCATCATCAACATCATCATCAACATCAACATCAACATCAACATCAAACACAAAATGTGCATCAAAGAAATGAAAGTCAGCGGGGCAAATGATAAAGATTTGCCTTTTGATGCTGCTGATGCTGCTGCTGCTGTGGCTGATGATGTTGGTGAGACGACAAACATAACAAAGGACCCGTCAACCCACGCATCAACGTGCTGGGCGTGGAGAATAATTTAGGAAAAGTCTCCATTTTTCCTTGGCAGTCAGTCAGTCTGTGACTATGTCAGTCAGTCAGTGGTTCAAAGGCGCGGCAACACACACTTGCAAATTGGGGGCCCAAAAGTATGTTGAAATTTAATTTTCGCATATTCAAAAGTCTCTTCTTCTTCTTCTTCTTCTTTCTCTCTATATATTTCTCGCCATAACTCAAACTCCACACGAAAATGTTTTATTTACAAAAGAAAGTCTTTAGGCTTCGCAATGTTTTTCAATTGGATCAAGATAATGTGGTAAATCGTTTTCATTAACAATGGAAATTGGAATATAAATTTTTAATGTCTTGAGATCTTTTTGCGATTTAATTGAATTATGGCCAGAGAAGAGAAAGAGGAAGAGTGAGAGTAAAAGGGCATTATCCTGGACTGATATATATATATATATATACATACATATGTATATATAATAATGGATACCAAGTGTATTCTTGTTTGCTGCTGCTCCTTCTGCCTTGAACTTGAATATCGGCTTGAATTCTTATGCTACGCATTCTGAAACCATTTTGTACATTTGATTTTCATCTTATTGTTGTTGTTGTTGCTGCTGTTGTTTTTTTTGTACATGTTTCTTGTTAGGAACGGTTGCTACTCTCTGTCCTACCACGACATGTTGCCATGGAGATGAAGGACGATATTGCGGGCCAGCCACGTGACACACAGTTTCATAAGATTTACATACAGCGCCATGAGAATGTCAGGTGAGAGCAACTACTGTGCGTGTGTGTGTGTGTGTGTGCTGAGTGTGTGAAGTGTGAATTTATTTGCATGCAAAGTCAATAAATTGTTCAGCTGAGAGTCTTTCTGTCTGTCCCGCCGGTTGCCTGCCAGAGTGTGTAACGTGAGCAATGAATTTTTATGCAAAACAAAAAAAAAAAAAGACAGGAAAAATAAAAAACTGCACAACTCTTCTGCTTTACCTTTCTTTATGCCCCCACTCCCACTTACACACCCACACACACACACAGACAGACAGACACGCATCCACATACTCCTCAACATTCAACGCAGTTAGCGAGGCATAATAAAGCATACTTTTGGGGGCACCTGTTTGCTTTTTTGTGTTTTTCGTTTTGTCTTCAAAGGCGAAACTCGGTGTACTCTGCATAAGAAAGATATGGTTTATTTTTCAAGTAAATAAGTGGCTGCCACTTATATTAGATTGATGATGCATTGATTGATTCCACATGAAATACAATATATTCATATTTACCCATACATTTATTTACCTTTGATGGCACTCATAAATATAATTCTCAATGAGCATGAACTAAACATTTCTTGATTGTTATATTAGATGCTTTGTTCTAAATTTTTGAGCATAAATTTGCCCAACCAACCAGGCCGAGTGCTTAAGGTCAATATCTATCTTCTATTCATCTAAATCCCATGGAATCAGAACTCGAGAGAGCATTTGTCTCTTGATAGTCGTTAGTTTGTAATTTCTAATTTTTAAGTGTATTTATATAGAGTATTTAAATGCCAGCAATCTTTATACTTACATATTTCATTTTGAACTCTCGCTTTTGTATTAAATTACGCACTGAGCCTGAGCCTTAAGCCGTTCTCAGTTACGAGTCGTAAAATCAGCAAACAAAAGCAAAAACTCTGCTAATGTGATGCTGTCGTCATTTTCCACCTAAGCGAAAAAGGATTTTCAATGTTGAATAAATAAACGAACAACCGGGAGATGTGTATAGAGGGATTGGGAATGGCGATGGGCCTGATTGTTGTTGGGTGGAAAACCTCCTTAAAAGTTGACAGTTGCCAGTTGCCAGTGCCGAGTCTTTAAGCCTTAAAGCTTCTTGCCGATATTATACCCGGCTGTGGCTTTTTTTTTTCCTTTTTTAGTTGAATATATTAAAAAATTCCATTGAAGCAGCTGTGTGGAAAGCACACACACACACACGAACACAAATACACTGAGAGCCATCACATAACAACGCATATGGTCCAAAAAACTATGCCCGTCATTGACTTTATCAACATCGACAGACAACAGGCAACCGCAAATTGTAATATGCGTATTCTCCTCTAGCTCCTCCTTTTCTCCTTTCTTTTTTTTGTTTTCTTTTTTTTCCTTACTTTGCTGACCTCCCTCCTCTTGCTTTCTCACTTGTTACGCCTACACTTACTTAAACTTTCTCCACTTTGTTGTTGTTTTTCGGTTGTTTTCTGCAGCATTCTCTTTGCGGACATTTGCGGTTTCACGAGCCTCTCGGATCAGTGCACGGCCGAGGAATTGGTGCGTCTGCTCAACGAACTTTTTGCACGGTAAGTTCAGAGATGAATGATGATGGGTCGGGGTCGGGGTCGGAGTCGGAGTCGGAGTCGGAGTCGGGGTGAATGTAAAGACAACCTCAGGTTCGGGGCATAATTAATGAAATGTCCCGACCTGCCTGCTTGCCTGTTTTTGGGCTCTCGCTTTCTGTGTATGTGTATGTGTGTCTGTGTCTGGGTCAAAGTTCTTGCCTCGAGAAAAGAATCCCAGACACACACACACACACACACACACACACACAAGCACACCCAAAAACAGAAACAGAGTGGAGCTCGGGGCCGAATTAATTGCACATTCGACTGGCCAAATAGAAATGGAAAAGAGGGGGAAAAAAAATAGGAGACGGAGTCAGAATCAGGTCCGGATCTGAGTATTGCTTGATGCTTCCTTATGGGTATTGGCCAGCTTAGGACTCGTTAGCAAAATGCGGCAACAGCTGCAAAAGCAAACGCAAAAATAAAAAAAAAACGGAAAAGAAAAATAAAATCCCTTTTTCAGTCAGAAGGCTTCTTTGGCCTATTTGCTTGGTTTGTTCATTCGTTTGACCAGTTTATGGATTCGCCTCGTTTTGTTATTCACTTACCGTTAATGGAGTATATTAACTACCTGAAGAATATAACATATTTTACAATTTAAATGAAATAAAATGAAAATCTATGAAACGAAAGCATCCATTTTAATATTTTGCAGTAACTGCAGGGCATACCACATGAAATTTTCTTTTGATTTTTCATCAACTAGTACATGTGTTTGGGTTTCTTTTGTTGTATGCCTCAACTCTTGCAACTCAACAGAGTCTAAACCCCCCACAAGCTCACATCAAGATTTTCGTCCTTTGTTGCAGCTTTGATCGATTGGCCGCCGAGCATCATTGTCTGCGCATTAAGCTCCTGGGCGATTGTTATTATTGTGTCTCCGGTTTACCCGAACCAAGGCCGGATCATGCACATTGCGCAGTGGAAATGGGACTCGATATGATTGACGCCATAGCGTAAGTAGTCCGGAAGAGACCGGGAGAGAGTGTGAGCAGGGGGAGGCGGAGGAGATGGCTGTTGTCTAAAACACAACCAGAAGGATGTGCCTCCTCACTGACACCGTTGCCACAAGATTTAACCACCCAAGCCGATTCGAATTACTTTTCTCTCTCCCATCCCCTTCCCAGACTGGTGCGTGAGGTGATGGCTGTGAATGTCAACATGCGTGTGGGCATTCATACGGGACGAGTCCATTGCGGGGTACTGGGCCTGGTCAAGTGGCAGTTCGATGTTTGGTCCAATGATGTGACCCTGGCCAATCATATGGAGAGTGGCGGTATACCGGGGTAAGTAACACAATCGATTCACCATTTTCATTACATTTAATGGGCTATTAATTACATTTCGGACAGATTCTGAGATCCTCAGATCCATCGCTAACCACTTCAAAGTCATTTTATGAGCCTAGCAAATCTTTCAGCTAACAGAAGACCTTTTTCTTTGCTCAATTCAATTCAATCCGTATCCCAATATAAATCCCATTTCTCGGCTCACTTTGGTTCTTGTTTTTGGACAGCTGTGAATTATGTTTCCCTCGCCAAAGTGGGCGAAAGGGAGAACGAAAG
Organism: Drosophila insularis; assembly: GCA_018903935.1. Classification (NCBI taxonomy): domain Eukaryota; kingdom Metazoa; phylum Arthropoda; class Insecta; order Diptera; family Drosophilidae; genus Drosophila; species Drosophila insularis. The sequence continues at coordinate 8,491,907 of JAEIFP010000150.1, forward strand.
AAAACCACACAAAAGAATAAAAAAAAAAAAAAATAACAAAACGCCGTTGACAAGTTTGTCTCATTTCCGTTTTGACAACTCGTCCTTGTATCTTTTCCTCTCTCTGTCTGTGCATGTGTGTGTGTGTGTGTGTGTGGCGCAATTAAAGCCAACTTTGGTCAGGCCAAGAGTTCCTTCTTTCAAGAGTTCTCTTCAAGTGCTCAACCAAAGCGCCTACATTTTGGGGCGCGGCCCATTCAACTTGTCTCAAAGTGTCGCCTCTTTTTGTTATTGTTGTTGTTGTTGTTGTTGCTGTTGTCCTTCGCCGCTCTGAAGTGTGTAATTGTTGTTGCAAAATTTTGCATATTCTGTGTAAGTGTGTGTTTGTGTGTGTGTGTGTGTGTGGGCGTCAATTTATTGGTAACTTGCCACCAGCAACTCTCTCTCTCTCTCTCTCTTGGCCATCTCCTTTAGCCGCCAATCGATTATAAGCAACAACGAGAACTCAACTTGGAGCACGCCCCTTGATAAGTGCCCAACAATTTTGTATTTGGATGTGTATTAGTGTGTGTGTGTGTGTTGCTGTTGATTCAGCTGCATTTTTAACACTTGAGCAATTTGTTTCTGCTTTCGCGTTATTTTTTTAAAAACCGCATACCCTGTAAAAATGAAAATGCAATTCAAAGGCATATAAATCATGAGAAATTTAAAATTTGATACATTACAAATTTCTTCGTAAAACAAAGAGTCTAATAATTGCATTGTTTTAACGTAAAAAAAAATATTCATTTATCCTAATTATAAAGAAGAATTCATGGCTGATGTATAGGATATATGGTAGTCTATGTTTTCGGTTACTTTCGGTTCTTTCTGGTTTTTGTGTTTTTGCTTGAAATTTTACTTCTTGCTTATTTGCATATTCAGTGCCAGAACCAGAGCCCTAGCCAGCCTTAGGGCCAAACTTTGACTTCAGTTGAAGTTTAAGTAACTGCTGAGTTTATTTGGGTCAGCTGTGAGACGGCAGCTCGTTTGTTAACTTGTCTCGAATGAAATTAAAAGCAAATAACTGCAGTGGGTGGTTGGGTTGGGTTGGGTTGGGTTGTGTAGCAGTAACCATTTTGCCTGATAAGCTGCAATTTGGAACAGCTTGGAGCTGGCATGCGAAAACTTCGTTAACTGAAGAAACGTTGCATTTGAAACTGCATCGTAGTCAATCCATAACAAAGCGTCATGTAATTATCAATAGAATCAACACACACACACACACACAGACATACAAAGAAGTTTCGAAGGGATGAGAATCATCTCAATGGCACGTGGTGAAATGGCAATGGCAATTTAATAAACTCAAAGCCACTCTAGAAGCCAGGGCAAGATGCAGACAAACTGTAGCGGCAACATTAAAAAGTCTTTACCCGTACGATAAGCTAGGGAAAGAAGGGATATGTAATGCAATGTAATCCAAGAGCTGCATCTATACACTGTTCCGGCATCTGAGGCCATATGGAGAAGGAGAAGAAGAGAGAGAGAGAGAGAGAGAGAGTTAAGTTGAATTACGATGGGGATATGGGAAAGGAGAAAGCTACTCTCAGACATATCCCACTACACATGTTCGCTTGCATAAGGATAAACAGATGCCTCATCTTGTCTTGCCTTGTTGTCTATTCAATTTGTTTTCTTCACAATTTTCTCCCCAAATGTATGTATAAATATCAACATTTTACAGACGCGTTCACATTACCAAGGAAACACTCAAGTGTCTGGATGGTGATTACGAAGTGGAGGCTGGCAAAGGAGCCGAACGTAATTCGTATCTCAAGGATCATCAGATTGAAACGTATCTAATTGTGCCTGGTGATATCTATAGGCCGGTATGTTAAATATGATGATTCACAATCTCTCCCCTCTCCTCTAACCCCTTTCATTTGCCATTTGTAGCACAAAAAGTCGAGAAATCGTTTGCAGGTTAATGGCAATATATCAAAAGAGCTTCGCATGATGGGACATGGCACAGCTCAGAAACATACATCGAAGTAAGTGAAATCCATAAAGGAAAACTTGAAAATGTTCATTTTCTATTGCCTACTTATGGGCATAGGTTTTTGTTCATTTCTGTTTTTGCTTTTCTAATCATCTTAAACTTGAAACTAATCGTGATTCTTTTATGAATTAATTTAAAAGGGATTACTTATAATCTTAGTTAATTACATTAAAGTTAAAACTTATTTTGTGTGTTTTTTTTTCTGCTTGCTTTCTATAGATTCGGTTTTGGCGATAGCGCTGAAAGTGCCAAAGATCCCGAAGATGAGGTCAACGAATATCTAATGAGAGCCATTGATGCTCGCAGTATAGATCATCTAAGGGCAGAGCATTGCCAGTCGTTGCTTTTAAGCTTTAAAAATGATACTCTTGAGAGAAAGGTGAGTTATAGACACTCCCAAATTTTGCCATTGCATTCTCCCTAACCTCTATCTCTCTCTCTTTCCCTCTCTATTTATATATATATATATATTTTTTAGTATGCCAGTGAACCGGATCGCATGCTGTGTGTATATTTCTACTGCAGTTTGTTGGTGCTGCTGGGTACGACTATTATGCGCTTGGCTGTGTTCCAAAGGTGAGAGACTGGAGTGGAGTGAAATGGAGTGCTAACAGGGGGAGGAGGGAATACACCAGCCGGATGGGAAGGGGGGAGGATGACCTTTTCCAAGTGCTTATTCCTATTTGTATTTGCTTTTGTTAGTGTCAGTTCGCACACACTACACAATACAGAATACACAGAACACTCTGATGCTTCAACTCTCCTGGGGTGGGGGTGGAGGGTGAAAGGTGGGTCTGTCCCACCCCCCCATCCACTCAGTTTCTGTATCTGTCTGTGTTTGTGTGTGAATTGAGGTTGTTGGAAAAGTTGGGCAAAGGGGAAGGCAATATGTTGCCAAAAAATGTGTTATTTTATTTAAATTTCCACCTCTCTTTCTCTCTCTCTTTCTCTCTCGTTCTGGGTAGTTCCCTCTTGTCGCTTTGCCTGTCCCTGGGCGCTTTGTTGCTGTTGATGTTTCTGGTATTTCTGGTGGCTTGTCATAAAATCAACGCCAAGGTAAGTGAGCAAAATAACGGTGGCACAGTCCAACATTCACTTCAGTGAAGCGAAGCAAAGTGGAGAGTGACGAGGACATACTGAATATTGCATTTCACATTGATAAACTATGTTTCTGTTTTTTTTTTTTTATTGTTTTGTTTTGTTTCATTCTCTCTCTCTCTCTCTCTCTCTCTGTGTTTTCTCCTCTTTTTTTATTTTGTTGTATATAAATTATTTTCAGCTGCCAGTTGGCATCAAACGCTTCTCATTGCATATTCATAGCAATCGCAGGTTATCGCAGTTTTTTGCCTTTGCCACAGTTGCATTGATTGCACTCACCACTCTCCTGGCCATGGTGAGTACTTAAGGGCAAGGGTAGGGGCACGTGGGGGATATGGTCCATTGGACACCGGACATTGGATATTTGGTATACACGGGAAATTCCTCGTTTTTTATTTTTGGCGGGGTGTGGGAATATCGACTTAATTTGTGCCCTGTTTAATTTTCCGCCGCTTTTACTCTATAAATATTTGATTAACCAAACGGCATAATCCTCTCGACCTTCTCGGGTTTGGGTTTTCTGGCTTGAGTGTGACCCACCCCACAGCCTTTTGAGCCACGTTTAAATTGCCCAGCGCCTTTAAAGGTTTCCATTTCATTCACATTCAACTCTGATGGAGACTTGTCTCAAATTTGTGTAAAATATTTGTCATATAAATTTCCCTTACAACACAGATAAAAAGTTTTCGTCGCTTCATTTGACATTTGCATACATGGCGTATGCGTAACATGAATTCAAGCAAAAGCCAAGACCAGCTGAGAGAGAGCAAGAGAAAAAGTTGGCCAAAATTGGGGTATATTCTTTTTTCAAACCGTCTAATAATGAAAATGATGATTATTTTGGAATATATATATATATATATATAGACTCTATATACTGCCTTACCTTACCTCTTTAAGTCTATATTTAATATGGCCAGCTCCCCCTCTAGCCCACTCATTCATTTTATCATTCATCTAATAAAGCCTAGGAATTTTAAGAGCTCAATTGAAGTATCAGAGTATTTATTCATTTGAAAGATTGTCCTCAATTGTTTTTTTTTTTTTTTGTTTTTTGTTTGTAGTAAAGAGCATCTAAGCCTCTCAAAAATCTCAGTTGGCTTTTTCTCGATTTGCTGTTGCTGCTTTGGCTAACAAGTAAAAGTTTCTAGAAGCGTTGCCATGTGAGGGAAGCGAACGGAAGGGGGGTGGCGGGGGCAAGTGAAAAGGAAAATTTATGTTGCTTTTCCTTTTCTGTTTTTCTTTTTTTGTAGGCTAAAATAAAATGGGGGCGCGCTTGTTGCGCCGGGGTTCAGTTGAGTTCGTGTTGCCGTTTTTTGTTTTCTGGTTTTTTTTTTTTGGGGCCGCGTCAAAACAAAAGTTTTTCCATTAAAGTTGGCCATTGGCAAGACATTGGAGAGGGCCAACAATGGTTCTATCTCTTTCTCACTCCCATTTTTGGTGATGTTGGTTCATGCATGAAGGCTAGCCCCATTTATGGGCCACTTGTTACCTGAAATTTCACCCCAGTCCGAAACAAAAAAAAAAAACTGAGACACAGTCTCAGGCTCTGAGGCTGAGTTCTTTGACATTAAGCTGTCACTTTTCTGTGTTTAATGACACTTTAAGAGCAGGACGGCATTTCTATATACTACATAAAGAAACATAAGTACATATACATATATGGATATATATATATATATGTACTTTGTGGGTGCCGAGGTTTAATGGCCAAAATGTGGCTCTGTCAAAGTAATTAGCATTGCTTGTGCAATTCTTAGTTCCAGGAATCGTATAGACAATTGTCGGCATTGGATAACAAATGGTTTTATCTAAATATAAATAAGACATCCAATGGCTACAATGTTAACAAGGATATGCTTAAAGAACAGGAGCAACACCTAACCAATTGTGATTTCTATTTGGCCTACAATGTGAGTAGTTATCTCTCTCTCTCTCTCTCTCTCTCTCTCTCTATGTTACTTTCAAAAATATTATAATGCATGTAATCTGTATCTGTCTTGTTGCAGACATTTCTTCTCCTCACATTGCTCTCGATGATGAGCTGTGCCACGTATCAGGTTCTACGTATTCTACTTAAATTGATGCTCTTGCTCTTTGCCTCTGGCAGCTACATGGCCTGCTCCAGCTATCTCTATATGCAGCATAGAAGGCAAATGCCTGTAGATGTCGAGTTGAAGTAAGTATGCAAAATGTGGGGGAAACTCTCCAATGGGGGACTGGTTGAAAGGCAAACGAATGGAAACGAAATTATGCTGGTAATGCAATTTAAAGTAGCAGCAGGCAAACCAAGGCAATGGCAATGGCAAAGGCACCAGCTGAATTGCATTTACTGCAGCCGCAAACTGCATTAAAATTGTATTTAGCACTTGCCAGTTGAGTTGCTTCATTTATCAGGAAAGAGGGTCTCGGTCTTTCTCTTACTGGCAACAGAAAACCTGCATCACCAGCTGAGAAAACTACAAAAATTTTCCACCGCCCGACCTAAAAAGGAAACCTTCTGTCTCTCTCTCTCTCTCTGTCACTCTCATTTATCCTATTTTCATTCATTTCTTCTTTTGCTTTCAACCTTTCTCGTTCTCGGTCTCGTCTATCGTTGAACTCGTCGTCGTGTTGCTCTGGTGACTGCATTACAATTTAATGGACTGGAATAAACTTGGTCATTGTCACCCATTTGGGTACTTCTTTCTTTTTTGGATTTTGGATTCTGGTTTCGGTTGTTCGTCGTGTGTTCCTGGCATTAGCAACGAGGTCGCCCTGCTGCGCTATATAATTGATTCAATCTTTTTGCTGGCCTTTATGCTAGCTTTGATTTTTCATAGCCATCAGACCGAGGCCACTTATCGTTTGGACTTTATTTGGAAGCTCCAGGCAACGGGTGAGTGATAAAAAATCAAAAAACCAAAACAATTCTCCAATGCATATTGAAATTCAAATCTTTTGGGACAACTATTTAATAGGCTGATCTTAGTATTATTATATTTTATCTAGGAGATCAAGGTCTATAAATATGTTTTCAAATATTAAAGGTAGTTTCCCTTCTTTTTTTTTTTTCTTATTTTTTGCAAGTGCATTTTCGTGTTATTCTTCAATGGCATGGCCATGAAACCGCACAACTTTTTGAATTGAGTTGGGCTAATTAGCATTTTGGCCAAATGAAAAGTTGAGAAATTATATTTTGGAATAGAAGGGATATTTATACATATATGTGTGTGTGTGTGTGTGTTGGCTGCTTTCCATATTTGGGAAACTGACATTGACTTTGCTGCTGCTGCTGTCAGTCGGACGAAGTGAACAATTCAGTTGGCAAGCTTCCTTAGCCTGACAAAGTTTGAGCTGCTCCACAAAATTTAAGCCACTTCATTAGTATTAGTGCACGGGTCCACGCGCCCATTCACCCACTCACCGACTCACCCACTCACCCACTCAACCACTCATCCACTCTATGCGTGTTCCCTGAACCAAGCTTATGCAATGGGTTTGTGTTTCCTTTTCAGTTCCTGTTTTTTTTTTCTCTCTGTCTCTCGCTTTCTATCTGTTTTTATACCCTGTATTCCCAGGGTGAAAGGGTCTATTAAAGTCAACAGAATACATTTTCAAAGCAATAGAAGTTATTGACAATTTTCCATTCCAACATCAAGATCTTCAAGACATTATAAGAACTATAGGCAATCAAAATTTGGAGTCTAAAAATCATAAAAATACAAATAAAGAAGTTGTAGGGAAAAAGAAAGGCTAAGTTGGCCGTTCAATACTTGGTTTACTATTTGACTTATTAGGAAAAGGAATTCAGTATAAATTGAATGGAATAACTTAATTTAGTACAGGGTAAACCAAAGTCGGTTCGATGACTTTGTTACTTAATTTGTTTTTTTTTTTTCGGAGCTTATGGTTCGGTAAACTGATAAACTGATATTTCAATTTCACGCTCATGTTTTTTTGCTTTTCTCTTTTTTCTCTCGATGGTTTTCTTCGTATTTCTTGTTTTGGTTTTTTCTTGTTTTTTCATCCGGCACAGAGGAAAAAGAGGACATGGAACATCTGCAGGCTTATAACCGTAAACTGCTCGAAAATATTCTGCCAGTTCATGTTGCCGAGCATTTTCTGAGCCGCGAGAAGCACCTTGATGTGAGTATAAGCCAACTTAAACATGTATATAGGCATATGTACCCTATACATATATATATATATATATATGCCTAACATATACATGTGTATATATGGGTATATATGGGTAGATGTTATATTTATGACGCATGCAGGCAAAATTTTCAGCATATTAAAAAACTTTGTGCCTGGTGAAATCTGCGCCAAATGCAGTCAGGCGGCAGCAATATGTAGAAAAGCGGCGTAGGCGAGGCGGAGGGGTAAAGATGCTGCTCCGAGGCCAAGCGGGGGGTTGAGGTTGTTGATATGACCGCGTGTGTGCGGCTTTGCCAATGCTTCAATGCACAACCAACAAGGGGAAACGGCAGCAACGGCGTGGTATGGAAAACCGGAGACCTAAGACCGAAGACCGGAGACCGGAGACTACAGCCCAGAGGCTGGAGTGTGAAATACCTTCTTTCCACACATTAAATGCAATTTCAACAAGCATCAAGCACGAAAGGGCAACATTTGATAGCTTCTCACCAAACTAAAACTACATACTAAATAGCTGACTCTGTCTATGTCTGTCTCTTACCATTTGCATCTCCTTCTGCTTCTGCCTGCATCTCTGTCGACATCGGTTCCTCCCAATCGGATTCTAATTCTCAGCCTAAGCCAATGAGCTTTTTACCAGCAATCCGAGCTGCAAAATCCTACAAAACCAAAGCACTCAATTGATGCACTGAGAGAAACCTTTGAGAACAAGAACATTTTGGAAAATGTTTTTTCAAAATGCAAAAGAATCTAGAATGCCACATAGATTAAATCTATTCAAAAATTCGACAAGTTATCAACTAACTAACAACTAATAGATATCTCTTAATTAATATCTACCATGGTCTTTCAGGTGATATAAGGAAAGATCCGACATTCAATGGAAACTTTCTCTTATTAGTGTCGACTCAAATATTTGGTTATTCTTAATTATGTAAGTTATTCTCTCAGTGCATCGTTTAGGTGAAGAGTTTTAGATAGACATTTGAACAGCTTTTCGCATATTTAATTTAATTTTGCTTTCTGGTTTCAACTAATATTTACCCATTTGCACTCCCCCTCTCTCACTCTGTCTCTCTCTCTCTCTCTCTCCAGGACTTGTATCACGAGCAATGCGATTCCGTTTGCATACTCTTTGCCAGCATACCAAATTTCTCAGAATTCTATGTGGAACTGGAAGGCAATAACGAGGGAGTCGAATGCCTGCGTCTGCTCAATGAGATTATAGCCGATTTCGATGAGCTGCTAAGTGAAGAGCGTTTCCGGTGAGTTGCCAGTCGAAAACCGACTGATTGACTGATGATGGTGTTCGAATTGAAACTCCCCTTTTGGGTTTAACCCTTTTCTATGTTTGGTTTTGTTTTTTTTTTTTTTTTTTTTTTGTGACAGATGCATTGAGAAAATCAAGAGCACTGGCGCCACCTATATGGCTGCATCCGGTTTGACTGTGAACACTTGTGACCAAGTGAATTTCACTCATGTCACTGCCATGGCCGACTATGCTCTGCAGCTTTTTGACAAAATCGAGGAGGTCAATATGCATTCGTTTAACAATTTTCGTATGCGAATAGGTAAGCATCGAAAAAGAGGAGCAGCAGCCAGTTGGAAAGAGAATACTTTACTCCGGAAACTGTCTTTCTATCTTTCTTTTTTAAGGCATCAATATTGGTCCTGTGGTGGCTGGCGTAATTGGTGCCTGTAAGCCACAATATGATATTTGGGGTAATGCTGTTAATGTGGCTAGTCGCATGGACTCCACAGGACTTGTCGATCACATACAGGTGAGTTTGAAATTCAATTAGATCCCTTTTGCCGCTCTCTCTCCGTCAATCCGGCGTTGTGTTACTCGTTTTATGTAAATTCGTGAACAAGAACAAATCTATCCAACACCAAGTTGACCATCAAAAAAGTAAAGTTTTAGTGTCGACGAAAAAGTTTTGCCAAAAGTGAAACTGAGGGCAACAGACTGTAGAGGGACGGGAGAACGGACGGACAGACAGACACGGACGCATGTTTCCATACATCTTTCATGGACTACACAGATACACAGCAGCTACAGATACAGATACAAATGCTTATTTGATTTTATTTGCCATCAATAAAAACGCACGAAAGGAAATTTGCAGAAAAGACAAAAAAAAAGGAAGGAAGGAAAAAAGAAGAGAAACACAGCAAAAAAAAAAGATATAAAGCTTCGCGATAACATCGACCTTGACGAAATTTGTATACCCTTGCAAGCTTTTACTAGGTTACTCTTTCCCCTCCAAAAGGTGTCATTCAGAATTGTCATTTGTTTGGTATTCACATTTTCGAATATTACCAGACTCGCGAGCTATATAATATAGTCGTCTGATCACAATTAATCGATATCTACATTTATCATAAAATGGGATAGAAGTCAGCAAAGTCAAGGAGAGGAGATTGCCTTGATCGAGACAAACAGGATGACATGACTATATAATATCGTATATAGTCGAATATGATTCCTTCATTTGAGTTACACAATTTCGTATCAAAATATGAATATATCCCTTTTTCCTTAAGAGTATACAAAGAAATGGAAAGAGCAGAGAGAGAAATAAATTATTAAGCGAATGACAAGTCGGTGCGTCAATGGGGGAGCGGGAGCGGCAGCGGGGTAGAAGCGTTTGGAACGAAAGAAAAGAAGGTAGATTGTGGGTGATGTGGGAATAGCTGTAGGTGTTGGTGTTATCATGAAATATTGAACCAAGGGTTGCCTCAGTTTGTGGGTAAATAAATAAATACTCAACCCGCCGACAGTTTTGCTCTACTCCGCTCCCCCCTCCCGCCAGGCTTCTTTTGCTGCTGCTGCAGCCATTGAACTTGTCAACTTGAATTTATGTTATCGCCTTTCCCTTTTCGTTTTTTTTTTCCATTCCACTTTTCTTTCGGTTTTTGTTTGCTGGATTTTTTCAACACTTCTAGGTGACCCAAGAGACCCAACAGATACTTGAGAATCGTGGCTTTGAGCTCACCTGCCGCGGCAGTGTCAATGTCAAGGGCAAGGGATCCATGATCACCTATTTCCTCAAAGGCAAGGCCAAGACCCCATTGGAAGATTTGACTAAAATCGAAATAGAACCGCCCAAAACTCTAAGCCTGGCCAATGAAACGAAATCTCACGAAGAGGAGAAGAAGGAAGAGGAACTGAAGCTTAAAAAGGAGAACGAAACGGAAATGAAATCCATGGTTGGGCCTGCCAAAGAGGACCCCAAAGCTGACACAGAAGAAGATGAAGATGATATCGATCTCAATTCGAATATGCAAAATCTGACAGCTCAGCGTCGAAAATCCTTATGCAGGCAGCACAATATATCCTCATCGTTTGGCACCAATGTCAGCAGCTCCACGGGCATAACACCCTCGATCTCGAACAGTTCCAGTGTGGTCACCATTGGCACTCTGCCCGCCCTGCTTCGCAACTCGAATAATGCCCCGAACAACAATGACAGCTGCTCCGATTGTGGCCCGAACAAGTGTGTCCTGACACCGACAGCCACGGTGCCGGCACGAACTCTGGTGGCCGATCTGAAAGATGAGATAGCCCGCGATGAGAAAAGTAATCTCAAGGATTCCATAGAGAATCTAGAGATACTCCTGAAGAATAACATAAGCCTGTCCGATTTGAGTAACAAACAGCAACAGAATCTACGTGGCGAAATGGTTATTTCTGGGGGCACCTCCACTGCCTCCTCCACGCTAAGGAAGCGGGATACCATTGTGAGTTTCAATGTCACCGAATCTCTGACAAATACATCGACAGCCACAACTCTGACCACCAAGAAGCGTCGCTCCATCGTTGCCACCATGGCCACTGCCAGCAGTTGTAACAGCAATAGCAATAGCAACAACAACAACAACACCAGCAGCAGCACCACCACCAGCACCACAACTAGCAGCAGCAGCACCACAACAACAACGACAACCACCATGCGTCTGCTATCGAATGAGAGCCAAAGTTCGACCCAAACAGCCCCCGGGACATTGGAGACAACGACGAGGGGCCAACACGATTGGCAGCCCAATCGTACGGTCAGCTTGGAACCCAATCGTAGTCCCATCAAGACATCGCAGTCCATGAGTCCCATTGGGCTGACCACAGAGGTTTTCGTTATACCCAATAGTCGGAGCATGATATTGATCAGCAGCAGCAATCACAATAGTAATGGAAGTAGTCCAAGATCGGGTCTCATGCAGGATGTTAGCACATAGAGTGATCTCTCAACGAGCTCCCTCACTCTCTCTCTCAGTCTCTTTTACAATTAGCTGTCTATGTATCTACTAAAATATATGTACATATGTATAAATAATATCAGAAGCTAGTTCTTCTCTTACTAGATCTCGCATTTAATATATATATACACTATACAAACTGTATACTTATACATATATATATAGAGCTTTACGTGTTTGTTCCGGAGTTTCATATCACAAGTGAGGAGAGGAGTAAGGAAATTTGCACTTCAAATGGGTACCAAAATGAAAATTAGAAAGAGAATTATAGGCTATAGGGATATATACGATAGATGATAAACTGGCAGACGATATATAGATACATATATATATAATATATATATGTATGTATGTATAGCAGATAGTTTTGTAAGGAATGTGCAATTTAGGTGATTAAGGTTCCTACTAAATACTTGTATGTTTGTTAGTTATTAACTTAACCTTTTTTTTGGCCTTTGCATTAAGTGTGAACAAAAGAACCGAACAGAAAAAGAAAACGAATTTAAAAATCTAACGAAAAATCGAGAGAGAGAGAAAAGAAAAATCTCTTGATATAAAAATACTATATATACTATAAATGTGTTAAGCAGCTAATAAAATATAAAGCAAAAAGTTAATATTACTACAAAATGAGAAAGAGAAACTTGTGAGGAAGCCTCGAAAGTAAGAGAGAGGGGGGAAAGGAGTGTGAGGGTTAAAGAAAGAGATGATGGAAAAAAAAAAGTCAAATTGTTTAAGAAATCAAACATATCCCTGCCTTTCTATCTCGCTCTCTCTCTCTCTCTCTCTTTGTCTCTACAGTTTAGTTTAACTTTCTCATATTGTAGTTGCATTTCTGCTTAGTTGTAAGTTGCCGCCTATTTTAGTTTATGTCTAAAGGCCAATAATATTTGGCTAACCTATTAAGACCAGGCTTGATCCATAACATCTGCTTATGGGGCCTGGCCTTAACTGCAATTTGAAAGCAGTTCATAAATGATTGATCTCTTTCTCGAACTAAACCAAAGAACTCTGTCAATTTGAGGCTGTCGACACGAAACACAGAAGAATTACAGTCTAGAAAAATACGAAAAATAGTAAATATAAATATATATATATTTTTTTGTTTTTTTTTTTTTTTTTTTGTTTAGAGAAACAAAAAATTGTATTTAAAAACTTAAATGTTATTTGTCGTCAAGTTGTTGTTTTATGTGTAATGTTACAACAATATTAAAACAAGCAAATTATTTCAAATTGCGTGTGTATGTGTCTCAATGTTGCTGAAAAATCAACACAAAACAAAATTAAGAAGAAAAACAAAAGAAAAATTTAAAATTTAAATTAAAAATTACAAAAGAAAAACAAACAATTCTCGCTGTGATTTCTATGAAAAACAAAAACAAAACAAAAACAAAACAAAAATAAAAAAAAAAACAAAATGAACAAAACTTAATTTTCTGTTCATTGCGAAAAGTCAAAAAGTAATAATTGCATAATTGACTAAACTAAACTTGCTTTTTGTTGCTTAGTTGTAAACTATCGATGCCCAATTACACACACATACAAATACACATATCCATATAAATGAAAACGTCTTCTTTTCACTTGTCATTTCCACTGGGTTTTCTCTACAACATAACAATAAAAACAAAACAAAATTTATGTGTACAATGAATTTATAAGTAAAAGCAAAAGATTTGTCGTTAAGTAGCTTTGATGTTGAGTTCAAACAAAAGAGAGTTCAATAGAAATAAAAAAAAATACAAAAAAAAAAAAAAAAAGAAGAAACACACAAAAACCAGAATCCGAATTAAATGTATCAAGCAAAACGTTTAAACAAATAACAGACAAAACACATCAAATCAAATATTAAATAAGAAATGCAAAATGTGTTAAGTAAATTATTTGAAATCTTAAAAAGTTATAAAAAAGAACATTTTATTCATTTGCCTCTTTTATGTTTCAAATTTTATGGGCTCGTCGCCACAGACAATAGTAGGCCATTAGATGGAAACCTAAATATAGACCCATAATGGCCAATATATTCCTATACAGATTATCCTCATTGAAGCTATATTTATCCAGGACATCCTGGCCGGTGTGGAAGCATGGCAAATCGGCGCTCTCTTCGAAGCAAGCTGCAAGCAGAAAGAAAAATTGGAGAGAGAGAGAGAGAGAGACAGAGAGAGAAAATTAAAAGTGTATTGAAATGCTCGGGGGTTTTAAGTTTCAATACTCACTGATGTTTTGCACTCCCGACCATTGGGCAATTGTCATGGCCTCGTTGGCATATAGCATCCAGGAGAGAAACTGTGTCCAGTAAAAGGCCAGCGGCAAGGAACTGCATCGAGCAAGTAAATGAAATGGAAACAAAAAGTCAGAGTACTTCAACTCTTAGGCGAAGCAAAGAATCGTCAACATATTACTCTCTACTGTTTCTTTGAAATATATATTATAGGTATTCAATATCTGATGTCTATGGAGAGATCCCCGAACTGAATAACCAAATAAAAATAATTAAGGTCAAGTAAGTACTATTTAAATAATTTCAAAAGTTTCTTCAGTTCCCCAATTAGATTTAAGCTGAGTAAAGTTTCTCTGAGGTTTAAGGTTTAAAGGGTATGGCAAGGGTATTGGTAAATTGGTGAAATGTAGGATGTTTGCCCCTTAAAGTATGCTATTATTATCTATAGTACGCCTTGCAACTGTGTACAAGCCCTTGCTTTGAGGTTTTCTTTGTTTTATCCACAGAGTATTTCAAAACTTCTTTACATCTTTCAACAAGCAAACTCTTGGACTGCTTATTGCATACTTTTGGGAGCAAATTGTTGCTCATTTTCCCCGTCTTTTCTTCCTTTTTTGTCTGCTTTCATTGTAATTGTTGTTGTTAATTTTCGACACTCACCTAATTTTAATAAAGATGCCCGATGTTATCATGAATATATAATCAAGTGGCACCAAATAGGCCATGGCCAGGGGCACAGAATTGAAGGCAGTGGAGAAAAAGCAACCGCAGGCAGTAGCCACATTCATAACCAAAACCACACAAATCGCTGTGACGCCAAAGGCATGGAAGGTAGACCTCAGACCCGTTAACCAGTAACAAATGATGACAAAGAGTAAAGGTTCAATTATCATTCCGGGCAACTGAAACAAGAGACAAGGGTTAAAAAGCGACACAGATAGAAAGAGAGCGAAAGAGTGGAAGAAAATAAAATGTACACTTACCATGGCCAAAATATTTGCCACATAATATTGAGCCGTTGAATAGAGACCCGAGCGTGTTTCTCTCATGAATAGCGGGAATCCCTGAGGGAATACATTCAACACCGAATACATGGGATGATATGTATTCTCCGATATCATTATAAACAAGGCACCCTGTACGGCCTGTACACCCAATTGAGTTAATTCAGTGGTGCCGGCAAAACAAATGCCTATAATAAAGGCCATGGCTATCTTTTGTAGGAATCTCATCCATTGTATGGTCGGATCTCTTAGCAGGGTCAAAGTGGCTCGCAGCCAGACGACATGGAAACGCTTATACCAGGCAACACCTCGAAATGACTCGACTTCGGTGTCGAATGGAAAATTACCCGACTGGGCCATATGAATTTCCAGATTTACCAGCATATCCCGCTGCTTGGCCGCCGAACTCACTGCGAATTGATCGCACAAATGCTGAGCCGATCTCTGAGAGGCCTGCTCATAGCCCGGATCGGTGGCCAGGACACCAATTAGGAAGTCAGCTGGATTATATGCCTCGGGGCAATAATAACCATGATTGGCAAAGAAGCTCAACGCATGCTGCGGTGATCCGGTGAAGGCCACCCGTCCATCGGCCAAGAGCATGACGTTATTGAAATTATCAAACAACTGAGAACTCGGCTGATGGATCGTACACAATATGGTAGTTCCCTTCTGGGCCAGCTCATACAGCGTGGCCACCAATTGTTGGGCACTGAACGAGTCCAAGCCGGTGGTGGGCTCATCGCAAAAGAGTATGACAGGATTGTTTAACAGCTCCACGGCAAATGCCAAGCGTTTACGTTCGCCACCCGATAGAACCTTCTTATCATCGCCACTCCCGATGCGTGTATGGGCGGCCGATAGCAATCCCGTGCGTTCCAGCAGCTCATTGATAATCAAACGTCGCTCCTCACCCGAAACACGACGATCCAAACGCAGGTGGGCCATAAAATTGAGATGCTCCATTACCGTCAGGGCCCCAATAAAGAGATCATCCTGATAGACATAACCGCTAATACGATGCATGAATGGACCAATTCTACGACCATTTATCAAGATATCACCTTGGACCACAGTGCCAGCTGAAGGAAGAAAGGGAGAGAGAGAGAGAGAGAGAGAGAGACAGTTGAGAGGCAGGCGCGCAAACTAAACTAATCTAAAACTGATCTGATGTTATCTTATCAATGCCATCATCACCTACCTGGCTGCCTATAGGCAAGTGTTGACATTAACGTTGTCTTGCCAGAGCCACTGTGAATGGAATGCGTGTGGGAGTGAAAGAGATAAAGTAATTTAAACCGACATTGGACAATAGGTTTTTATTATTTTTTGATAGTTTCCACTTGACTGACGACTATAGCATATAAGTTTCTCGCCCTCAATTACAAAGAACAAGAGATCGAGTAGAAAAAACTAGATTAGCA
Source organism: Drosophila insularis (assembly GCA_018903935.1). Classification (NCBI taxonomy): domain Eukaryota; kingdom Metazoa; phylum Arthropoda; class Insecta; order Diptera; family Drosophilidae; genus Drosophila; species Drosophila insularis. The sequence goes on from JAEIFP010000150.1 coordinate 8,508,074, forward strand.
TCCAAGTATTACATTTTCGGTCTACATTTTGATTGTTTTTCTAGTGTTGTATTCCACAGAACTTACCTGGCCCCCATTAGAGCCATCAATGTACCCGCCTGAATGGCTCCTGTTGAGTTGTTTATAATGCGTTTCATATTCCTGCCCGATCCGCCAACATTTGTATAGACACAAAGGTCGCGCCATACCAGAGTGGCGCCCTGTTCGCTGGGTGACCATTTGCTATAGCTTCTCAGAGGTAAGCTACGTTCTGAACTATTCCTTTTGGATACTTTTGGTGTACTGTCCAGACTGGGTATATCGCTGGTGCTAACCAATTGAAGCTCATGATGCTCCTGCGGTTGGCTAGCCTCAATATCCACAAGTTTTATTTCAGAATCTGACATTATTTATAGTGGATTAACGCAACTATAAATAATCTCTTGCCTAGTCAAAAAAAAAAAAAAAAAAAAGAATAAGAACAACCAAAACACTACAAAAGGTGCGCCTTTTCGAACCGTTGTAGGCGATAGCTGGAGGGCAACTAACCCACCAGTGTCAGTATAATCAGAGAAGTTGCTAGTAGACGGCCGACAGCAAATGCAAATGCAAACATAAACACCAACATAGAGGAGGAGAGATGGAACCGGCTCTTTTAGGGTGGCCCTCAGCCAGCCAGAGGTGGACGAGAAGAGCAGTGGCAGACATAAGCTCCAAATGTCTCCAATTACCATTGCCATCGGCCCATCCAGAGGGAAGCCCTCCAAGCCATTTTGAGGCATCGAACCAGCAAACGGCCAGCCGCCGCAATAATGGGAAAGCTTCGCATTGCTAGCTGGAAAAGCTGATTGCTTGTTTTCTGTTTTGCTCTGTCTATTCGCCAAATGGCCATAGGGCGACCACTACTAACACCATGTTGCACTTTTCGGGTTGACCATGGTCATTAATAAAAAAAAAAGGACTAGAACTACTGCCTGTTCATCCATAAAAGATAATCAATTTGTCAAATACGTTTCATTATTAGGGACTGTTGCCTATTTAAAATCCTGATAAGTTACTAAAGTAAAGTTATCCTGTCCTTCCGAATCTCTAATTCCGTAATTGTTTTATTGAGTAAAGATATTGCTTTAATTTATTGTCGGAAAGAAAATGACCTCTACAGATTGGCATCAAATAAATGTTGTCGTCATCTAAGGATGCAATTTTCTGAAAAGGTTATTTTCATTCTTGGTGAGTCGATGCGGACGAACAAGGACCATTCCATCTGGTCAAAGGGAATCCCGATCAACCTTAAAGTTGTGGGGAGAAGTTCTGTGATTTTTGGACTTGTAATTTTTATCAAATCTAAATACTTCATATATAAAGCATACTTTTAGGGTATATTTAAAAAAAGTGTTGCCTACTTATTTGGGGGTTAAAAATTTAATATAAAGAATGATTTCGATATCCTGGAATGTTCTACAAGGACCTTTCGAGAGAAATTGCATGTACTGCATCCGTAGATAATCCTTTTTTTTCAGATTGTAGATTGATACTTTCCTTTGGCGTTTTTCTTGCAGCTGAGAAATAAACTTTTCGGAGCATACCTTTAAGGACCTTGTGGATATTCTTTGACCAGATTCCAGCCCATTCTTGTCTATTGATAAATACCACAGGATTTGACCATTGCGATATTTTTGTTGTTGTTTGCCACAATAGCTAAAATTAAAATATAAATAAAAATAATTCCCGAAAACGGACTTTTTTTTAAAAAAAAAAAAAAAAAAACGGTTACTCAAGTCAGGAACAAATGTCAAATTATCTTTGAAGGCTAAGGGTCTTTAGGAACTCCTCAGAAGAACGGCAAAACATTAATGACAATAGATTTTAGTCTAAATTGAAAGATTATTTAACAAAAATCATTAAAGACGACAGAGAATTTACAAAATTATATGAATATTCGCTAAACTTAAATGTTTTTTTTTTTATAAATTTCTTATTTTGGCATTTGTTAATTGATGCCAATTATCCAGAAAATACCAGACAACCAAACTTTGCCTTTGTCTTCGCATAGTCTTTAGTCCCAAAATAACAGTGTACAAAGTATTTCAAAAACTATGCCCAAATCTTTCTTTTTTTATTATACCATAAATTTTTAACTATTTTAAGCTAAGTTGAATTTAAAAAAAAAAAAAGCAAGTCACTTCTGGCAAACCTGAAAGAAAAAAGAAACAGAATATTTATACATTAGTAAATGTATCACATAAACCATCACAAAACGATTACATATATTTTTCAAAATCGTAAGGCTATTATTACTGAGTTGAGTTAAAGCACTTCAGAATTTCAATATCAGTTGTCACTGATAAGAAACGGCGTGTCTGGAAGGGGGGCAGTAAAATGTAGCTATTGCAGTCAGTATTCGGGGAGCCCTCTGACAGATGAGGTCGATTTCGGAAAACAGGCGCGGATTCCAAAAGAGATGAATTTTACTTGCAAGCGGAAAACATTTTATTATTTCAAACAGTTTTTTTTTTCCGTGAAATTTGAGAATGTTTATTGAAAAGAACATTGTTAATTTGTGTTCAAATCAGTGTAAATTAAATTACCCCAACTAGATAGGCGGCGACAACGTGCCGTTATCTCAATCAATTAGTCGGCAATTTGATATATATGAATCTCAACTCGAAATATTACCCAATGTTACGGCCACAAATATTGATCTTGAGCGGATAAGGTGCCCCAGTACGTGTGCAGGCTGTGGTTAGATAAGCTTTTAATAGGCGGCTACTAAAAACCCATCATAAAAATGCCGGCCAAAGCTAATTAGGGAAACAAAAAATTATAAAAGAAACCAGAAAACGCTTCTGTTGATTCAAAGCATATTGTATAGCCAGCCATAGCAAATGTTTGGTAAGTCTAAAGGGATCCCAAGAAATCCAAAATCGTATATTGTATTTTTCAAATCATTTCAGACTTGTAACGAACATTTGAAAAGCTCTCGAAACCCAAGCTACTCATACTTGAATGAGAGCAGAAACAAAAAGCTCTTTCTCTGTGACCCAAAATAACACACAGAGCACAGAGCACAGAGCACAGAGCACAGAGCCCAGAGCCCAGAGCATAAAGAGCCTGAATTTACCCCCAACTAACTCATCCATTGGCAGACCACATTGGTTTTGGTCTTTCAATTTGGTCCGCCTCGTGAGAGTGAAACGGAGTGTAGCGACTGCGCAGAAAATGAGTACCAACGCTGCCTCAGAGGTAATATCGCCAAATGCCGCCAAAAAACATATTAGTTTCGGTTTTTTCTTCAACCATTGTGCGTGCGTGTGTGTGTTTAGTTAGTTATTATTTATATTTTATTTAATTCTTCTTTTGTTCCTTTTGGTTGTTTTCTACTTGAAAATAATGTGCTAAATTTAACAAACACGCCGAGTGTCGCTGAGAAAGCAACATTCAATTCATTGTGACTAGTCAATTTAGAATTGAGGCACGCGAAATAAATCAATTCAACAGAAATAACATAATAAGAGACGATGCCGTCGTTGTCTCATTGATTACGTATAAAAAGCGCCGGCAATAACAATCGAAAAAAAGACAAGAAGAAAACAGAAACCAGAAGCACAAACAGAACAGAATCAAAACATCGTCGTACAGTAACCAAAATAAAGCACATTGTCAGAGCATTCCGGTGACCTTGACCATCAACAAGCACATCTATCACGGTCGAAGCTCAACATATTCCAACCAATTCTGCTGTCAACCATGTATAGTGAAATACCAACTAATAATGTAAAGGCAAATAGAATGAACAGAATATTGTGTGATTACATATAGATTTCCGATTCAAATCTCTTATCAGTTTTGTTTACTGCCCCAAAAGCCAACTGTTGTGCACTATTTCGGTTAGTGCAGATTTCCAGTAAACAAAACAATGAACCAACGACCGGCGGTGATATGAGTGGTTAAAGCGAAATCGAATTACAGACGAATTTGATATGTTCGTGAGAAATGCATTTCCTTCGCATGAAAACGGAAAAACAATCCATTTGTTGATAGAGTGTCGCGACTTTTGGTTACCCAGTAAGACAATTTGTTGTTATTAGCTTAACAGAAAGACATAAACGGTTAAAAAAAATGGGATTTAGTTGCTTTTACTGCTATTGTAAGCAATATATACATTTAATAGAACTATTTCTAAACTTAATAATTGCAATCAGTTAAGCATTTAATATCAAGTGCTTTCCACGGTATATGTACATATTTACTTTATAGAATAGTTTATATAAATAAGTGACAAAACAAATATAGAGAGAACTACAGAGAGGGAGAGTAAGAGAGAGAGGAGTGGTGGAGTGATAGGGAGCAAAGAGAGAGAATTAGAGAGCCAGAGAGAAAAAGCTTTAAAAGCCGGTTCCAACAAAAAAAAAAAAAAAACCTTCCGTGACGAGTTAAGCAAAAACAAAAATGCATTGTCTACTTTCAGGATGCCGATGAAAATACACGACACAGACATACAAATCAGGGCAGCCTTAGGGCCAGGGAAGATAGCCATGAGGATGCCATTCAGACCAACCAAGAGACAAACTCCTTTTCCCTATGGAAATGGCTATGGCATGTGATCACATCGATATCGGTGGAACCGACCATGTTCCTATATATGTTTGCCTTCATGATCACCTCGGTGGTGGAGCAGAATTTCTTCATCTACAAGGCATGCCGCGTGAACAATAATTTCAGTGAAGAAATCTGCATCAACATCAACAAGGCGGAGTATAATGATTACAAGTCTCAGGTGCTGGTGACCACAGCTTCGTTTCATCAATGGGCGAATATTTCGGCACACATATTTCCCATTGTTCTGGCCTTGTTCCTGGGCTCATTCTCGGATCGTCGTGGCCGCAAATTGCCACTTCTAATGGGCTTGACGGGCAAATTGATATACTCCGTTATGATTGTGGTCAATGCCAAGATGGAAACTTGGCCAGTGGAGTATATTATCTATACGGCCACTTTACCCTCGGCTCTGACTGGAGCTGATGTGGCCATATTTGCCTCATGTTTTGCCTACATTTCGGACATATCCACCGTGGAGAAACGAACCATAAGGGTGACCATATTAGATGCCGTCTATCTGAGTGCCATGCCCACTGGTGTGGCCTTGGGCTCCTATCTGTTCTATCATGCCTTCAATCAATCGTATGCCTATATGTTTATGGTGAATGCTTCGCTGTTGGCTCTGGCCATAGTCTATACGCTTTTTGCCCTCAAGGTGAGAAGGCCAAGAAGAGTTCACAAATGTGCAAAATTTAAACCATTTCGTTTTTTTTTTTTTTCCTTAGTGGCAAACCACTGATCGGCAACGATCATTGCGAGAATTGGGTTTGTGTGGCTTTTGGCCAGATTTCTTTGATAAGCAACATGTGATTGATTCATTTAATGTCATGATAAAGCCCCGCAGTGGCCATCGTCGTGGCTTTTTGATCATTCTGCTTGTGTCCATGATTTACTATACATTCCAACGAGATGAGGGCACTTATCTATATTTCTACACTCTGGCCAAGTTCGACTGGGATGTGGATTTGTACAGCACCTTCAAGACATTCAAATCGTCAGCCTTTGTGATTGCCATGCTCCTGGGGGTACCCATAATGAATAAGGTTTTCGGTTGGCGCGATACGGTAAAGTGCAAATTGAAAACTAAAACCCAAACCGATCTACTATATCTTTGGTCCTTTTTTGGTCTTCTCGTTTGGCAGACTCTCATTTTTATAGGTACCTGGGCTCATTCAATTGCCCGTGTATTCTTCTATTTCGCCGAGACTCCCAAACTACTTTATGCTGGCGCCGTGGTCTGCAGTCTGGGCCCCATTGTGGGTCCCATGTTGCGAGCCATGGCTTCCAAGATTGTTCCCACTTCGGAGCGTGGCAAGGTGTTTGCCCTGCTGTCGGTTTGCGATAATGCAGTGCCTTTTATTAGTGCCGTTTGCTATTCGCAAATCTATCAGGCAACTATCAATATTAATTACGGTGGACTTGTCTTTTTGCTCACCATTGTCTCGCAAATGATTGTCTTCTTTTTGATACTGTAAGTACAAGTAACTAACTATCTAACAAACTAAGAGAATGCAATGCCAATCTATGACTACTTTCAGCTGCGTACACATTAAACTTGGTGGAAATTCCTTGGAAGTGACAGAGATTACTGAAAAAGAGAATGGACTAATCACCAATGACGTCGAGTCGATGGCCCAAAGAACACCCCAAGCAGAGACAACAGAATGATTCGAATGTTTCGTATTTTTTATATACTTTTTTTTTGCATACAATGTTATTCAAACTCTCCTACTTAATGATAAGACTTGTGAAAATATAAAAAGACATATTGAAATTAAACTTACCACATTTTATTTATTTTTGGATAGAGTCCTTTGCTTTTCAGCATGTTCCACCACTTGTTCATCGACGAAAAGTCCTTTGCGTCGACGTACACTGTCCATATAGAGTTTGGCTCGATTGGCTGAGTCGGCCTTCTCGCCAAAGTGCATCAATTCCTCTTCGGTTGTGGGCAACCAGAAGGGATCTATATCAATCACCTGTAGAAGGAGAAAGAGAGAAATGAAGAGAAGAGATGAGGCGATTTTTAGTGTTTTGAGTTGTGAGCCAAGACAGAACCTTTCTTCCTGGAAATCATTTAGTCAAACAATAGGGCCAAAGCAGGCGGCCACTTGAGCCAGGACAATGGGCCAGACTGACTGGCAAAGAGGCGTCGCTAGGTCTATGCGCCTGCGCCTGCGCCTCCGCCTCCGCATCCAGCTCGAGTGCTATGCGATGGCGATGCGATTTAAGGCTATTGTTGTTGCTGTCGTCGTCGTCTTCGTCGTTCTCGTCGTTGTCGTCGTTTTGGGCAATCAGGGAAAGCGTGCATTTTCACATCTTCATTGTGTCGAACTGAACAGGACATTCAAATGGTTTTCTGTTCTTTAATGACTTTTATGAGGCAGAAGGACGACGACGAGGACGACGACACGCAATGCGTGATAAGGCACAACAGGATACGTGGAATTTTGTTATTTTTCGTGAATGGCGTGAAAATTGTTTACTGCTTTCTGCTTTGCCTAGTGATTGATGATATATATATATATATATATATATGGATGTGCCTACATCTCCCTTTGCTCCCTTAGTTGCCATTGTTGTTGTGTTCTCTTGTGGAAAAGGACGCATTTGAAGCACTTGAGACACACACACACTCAGCGGGCGGGTGTCAGGCGTGCTTCGCAGCCTCCGTTCATTGGAAACCCTCAGAGTTCGTTTCATTATCATTGCTTCTTGCTTCGTTCATTTTTAACCATCAATGGACACGTTGGAACTTTTTTTCTGCTGTTTTTGTTTTTTTTTTTTCCCCTACCTTTGATTGAGTTGCCCTTTTGTCGAGCACAGGATTTTGTTTCTACGCGCAACTGGGGAAACTTTTTTCCTCTGCCCTTTGTTCCACCTCCTTGTCTTTTTTTTTTACTTCTTCATCATCATCATGATTTTATGTTGTTGTTGTTTTCGTGTACTTTACTCTGTGTGTGCCATCTGTTCGCACTACGCTAAACTGCGGGCTTCACCACCCTCCCCCGCACCCGATGGCATCGTCCTCCCGGAATCCCCTTACACCCTTCATGTAGATGATTATCGGGCTTAACGTTTCGCTTGTTTAACAACAACTAACAATGCTAACAGAGGCAAAATCGCCTTTCCTCTAACCTCCCCCCTGCCATGCTCTTCACATTTTCGACAAAGGTTTCTCATACGAGGATAGTTTGCTATCCTTTTGAGCTGAGCATGCGCAACAGCTTTCTGCTTGCTTTTTCATCGTCAGCCTCTTCTTGCTTTTCTTCAAATGGCATCTACGCACAACGGTTAGCACACACACACACACACACATGCTTGCCTCTATACATATATATATTCGTGTATGTATTAATATGGCAGGAACCCTTTTTGGCAGCTGAAGTGCTCCAGAAGTGCGCAAAGCTTGCGTCTGAGCCCAACCAGACAAATGAGCAGCCGCATTCGTTGTCGATATGCAAATGCACTGCAAAAAAAAAGGGCCAGATAAACTCCTCACAAGTGAACAATTGGTCCCCAATCCAGAGAATGAGAAATGGAGAGACTAAGATCAATTTTCCGCCCTTTAAGTATTAATAATACTAATTTCGTTTCAAAATATAGATAGATCCGCTCCTGTTAAATACTTATAAATAATTATTATAAACTTGAAACTCAAATGAAATCAATTGTTCTTCATTGTCGAAATAAGATCTGAATTGAATCTATATATACGTATTGATATAAACAAAATATGTTGGAATATCAAATTAAACTTCTGACTTCTGATTTCTGGCAGTGAAATTCTGGCTGGCAACTGAGTTCCCCTCAAGGTAGGCCCATAAAAAACACACACTCAAAGGTTGTTATCCACACCATGCTCCAGATTGCAGACAAGTCGAGAGACTGAGTCTCTCCAGCTCCAAACTCCAACTTCAATTCCAAGCATCACAGTGCAGAGTGGAAAAAAAAGAGCCAAGTGCAAGGGGATAGCAAAAGAAATATTAAGAGGGAAAAAATAATATTGAAGCAGCCGCGAAACCAAAACAAAATCCAAAAAGCAAAACGACGTGACATAAACACAAACACACATGGACACACACACATGTCTCACATGGCTGTGTGTGTGTGTGTGAGTGTGTGTTTACCTGTCCAGCAGTACGCGGTTTGTATGCAGGTAATTTACGCGGCAGCTACCGAAATACGCCGACGTCGCCGTCGTCGTCGACTGCTCTGTACCTCCAAAGCGTCCGTCCTAGCGACAGTCCATTTGCCCATCCATCCATTCGTCCGTCCGTATGTCTGTCTGTCTGTCTGTCTGTCTGTCCCAGCCAAGACCAAGACGAAGTTGAGATTATTATCGCGCGCCAGAAACAGAGCCAAACCACAAATGGCTGGCCGATCGGCTGTCGGTCCGTTTGGGCGTTGCGCATGCGCGCAGAGTCGAATCGACTCGACTCGACTCGACGAAACGACGTTCGAAATAAGAGTCGATAGGCCACAGCAAATGGTGGGGAATGGGCCAGGGGCTAGGGGTTAGGGGAGTAAGAGGCAACAAGCAAACGGACGAGCATCATTTTGACAGGCACCACAATGCAAACCACGTTCCACTTAAGAGACAACAGCAACAACAACAACAACAATGTCGAGAAAATCCTTTAGCATAGTCACTTGGATAAACACTTGCCGGCTGGGATATATGCATATATAGCAAGCGAGCGAGGGTTACTTTAACAATTTGTCGAGTATACAACTCTGAGGAAATCTCTGAGTCACGGCTCAGTTTGAGCAGGATAAAGGATTAAACAGAATGTGAATATAAAGTAATGGCAATTATCTTCCTCTCTTTTGAAATCGGTTCATAGTTAATACGAATTGGCCGAAAATTGATTCCTTGCAATAATCATCAAATCGTCTTTTCCTCTTAAGGTAATGTTCTTTTTGGCTAAACTTATAAAGAAACCCTCGATGCACACACACACACACACACAGATGGAACCAGGCAGACTTTAGGGCATTTACTCTCCACTTCCACTCGTCGCCCTTCTTCTTCTCTGCCTTCTTCTCTACAACTTCTACTTCTCTTTCTTCGTCTCCCTCGCCGCCACCTCCATCGCCATCTCTCAGCTCTCTTTCTCCAAGCCGTGGCCACTTGGGACTTTCCCTTTGGTGGGGGATTACGGATTGCGGGCTATATCGTGTGTGTGTGTGTGTGGTGGGAGGGGATGGAAGGGGTAGGATGAAATAGTGGGTGGGGGGCGAGAAGGAGAAGGAGGTGCGGGGTCAGGTACAAAACGAGTTATCAGATTATTTGTTCTTCGTTGTTGTTGTTGTTGTTGTTGTTTTTGAAGTAGTTTTCTGAAGTTATGCCCTGCATGCAAAGTGCGACAACAACAACCAAACAAACAACCAACAGCAACAACAATCATATGCAACGCGTTAATGATAAACACTCCAAACAAGAACAAGCCAAAAGTTCCCTCTATATCCCCCAACCACCAGCACCACGCTCTTTCTACCAACCATCAGCTCACTCCACTCCAATCCACTGTAGGAAGAGAAGTAAGACCAGTAGCCAACAACATTTCGTTGTTCAGTTTTTTTTTTTGTGCATGTGTGTGTGTGTGTGTGTGTGTGTGTGTGTGTGTGTGTGTGTATGTGTGTTGGTGCGTTTGTGTTTGAAGTTAGAGTTGGAGTTGGTGTTGGGAGGGGGAGGGGAGCGACTTGGAATTGGGTTTACATTTGGCTTTGGCTTTGGGGTCGAGGTCGGTTGCTTGAACCTCTTCCTGTCCTCCATCATCTAACGCCATCGCATATTCTAACTAATCTAATATCAATCTTCAGCTCAGCAAGTGCAGCATTTTATCATTTGTGAAATACATATATATATATATATAATACATATATGGCCAATAAACAAGGAAGCAGCAGCAGTCTCTTGTTTCATTTTTCTGTACAAAATATTCTACCTTTTAACGACAACTGATGCAAAATTGGATTAACAACCTAAATGCAATACATGAGCCAATAAGCCCTTCTAAATTGAATAAAACCCACAGATTTGTCTGGAAGATTACTAACTTTGCTATATGTATTTGATATAATAATATCCAGAGAAGATCTAAAACTAAGATCTTCTCCGAATTCAGCCAATATTAACAACTTTTCCGAATATATATCAGACAAGGCAATGCTGTCTCCTATAGATGATAGGATGGAGAAAGTGTAAGAATCACTTAGAGAAAAACAGCGTCAGAACGGAGAGAAAAAAGAGTGCGGAACTCAATTAAATGGGGAGAAAGTGGTAGAATTGTTCTCTCAATTAATCATACTATTTAGCAATATCAAGCAAAGAGAAGAGTGGCGATTGATGGAGGTGGGACATGTGGGGGAAGTAAGAATCAAAGAAAGGTGGAAAGTGGAGGGAGTAAGAATCTGTGTGTAAATCAGAAAAAAGTAGAAAGTGGAGGAGAAGAAGATTGTTAGTACAATTAAAGGAAGAGTTAAAATCAAGAGACTCCTTCGGAAAAAAATCAACCAACAGACATTAAATCAATTAAAGCTAAATCATTTTATTGGGGCGAAGAAATTCCCCCACCTCAATTCCACTTAGATCCAGCAGTTTACTTCCTGTTCCTGTTACCTGTATTCTAATTACCCCCATTTCTCATTCTTTTACCATGAGTTTTATGTATAGTCTGATAACTTTTTTTTTTTCTCACAATTATTTTCAGTTGTAGCTTTTGGTAATTTGCATCAAAGTGCTAGAGAAAAAGAGCAAAATGACCAGGGAAGGAGGGGGGCGGCGGGCATGTTGTTGGTATTATTTTGCTGCAACTTAACGAACTTATTGTAGGCCATGATGCGGCAAGAAAATTTTGAAATTCTTGTGTCCATTTCCTTTTGTGGCCCATCCCATGGGCCGACGTTTGGCCCCAATGGCCTCGATGGCCACTTGGCCAAACAAAAAGAGAGAGAGAGAGATAGAGAGACGCCTTCGTTTTGTTATTATGGGCACGTGACAACTACTGCGCCCACGGTCCTACCGATAGCCCACACAATCCCCTGAAATCTGAAAGATGGGTGGGAAGTGGAGGCATGCCACGCAGAGACAGAGACACATAGAGAGAGAGAGAGATACAGTGGGCGATGTCCAGTGTCAAGAAACTTAACTGTTTTAATTGTTCACGCTAAAGCAAATCCTAATTGCTTTTAGCCTGCGACAACAAATAAAGAGAAATATCTTGTTTTATTTATTTTTTTTTTTTTTTTCATCGTCGTTCCTCAACTAAAAACAAGTTGCCAGTTAAGATTTCTACAACAGATATATATATATATATATATATACATATATAACCAAGAGATCGAGAGATAGAAGAGAGTAAGAGATGGCGGACAGGCTGGTGGCCAAGTAGATGGGGGGTTGGGGGGTCTAGTTCCCCAGTTTCCTCATTTCCCTCACTGGAAATGCGTACAACAACTTCAACAACAGAAGCAAACAGCAACAACAACAACAACAACAACAACAAATGCAACGTTGTCGACAACGAACGACGCCGGCAAATAGAAAATCGCCGGAAGTCATTATACAAAAACTTGTTGTTATCGATTGGTTAAGCGATATATACTCTATACACTAACACACACACTCGCATTTACCTATATACATACCTACATACATACATACATACATAAGATATATGTACAATTCGTACACCCGACAACAGATTTTAGAATGAGGACAAATCAAATTAAAAGTGACAAAATTTTCAATTACAGGAAAAATCCTTCGAAATAAAGCTTAATTACTAATAATAAAACCAGAAAAAGAATTCTCAAATCGTGTCCCAATCGTTTACTTTTTATTAAATTGAAAATCAAATTCAAAAATATTTAAGGTTATGCATTGACAAAAAACCAAAAGATAAATTGAATTAGACTATTAAATTAATTTCGAAATGAAAATAGAAGAACATGTCTAATTCGAAGTCCGAAAAATTGATTCCGTATCGAAAACGGAAACAGGCCTGAATATTCCACACATAAAATCATTAAATAATATTTCTAAATAAATTTAAACATTTCAACTAGCTTATTTAAAGAAATGGAAAGAAAAATGAACAGAGATTCTTTGTTTTATATTGACCATTTCTTTTTTTGAAATCTTTATTGAAACATTTGTCGCCTGCTCAAACAATATTAATCATTTTTCATTCTTTTTGTTATTTGTTGGTGTTTTTTTTTTTTTTTTGTTTTTTTTTCTTTTGAGCCCTGGGCTCATCCGTTGCTGCTGCTGCTCTTAGCTGTTTGGCTTACAGTCTGAAAGCGTTTGAAGTTGGTTTTTAGTGTCGTCGTCGACGTCCCAACTCTCCACTCTCAACTCTTAATTGTGGCCCGCGCCGAATTATGGCAACGACGGACGACGATGGCGGCAAGGTCAGAAAATGTAGAAAACCAAACCACACCAAAAAAAAATATATAAAAATTAAAAATTACAAAAACAAAAACCAAATGTCTGTCCCTATGTTCATTTGACCGACGTCTCATCTTGAAATAGAAGGGCGGGAGGAGTTGGTCGGTTTGTTGGTTAGTTTGTTGGCTGTTGCTGTTGCTGTTGGCTTCAGGTTACTCTTCTTCGTTGAAATATTGCACACAGCTGCAAGCCTCAAATGGACCATATAACTTTCAGTCCAACTGTTGCTGCTGCTGCTGCTGTTGGCTGCCGGTTGTGGTTTTTGCTTATAAGACTTCAGACAGAAGGTAAACTGAGATTTTTTTCTCTGTTGTTTTTTTTTTTTTTTTTTTGTTTTGTTTAGCGCTGACCAAGCAGCTAGAGGAAAAGAGACACAGACAGAGAGAGAGAGAGAGGGGTGACCGCAGCAACAGATCACAGCCAGGGCACGCACATGGCACTTGTGCCAACAGCTGGAGCCAGAGACAGCGAGTCAGTCAGTCAAAATTAAAGTCAGAATCGAAGATAGCTCCCCAGGGGCGTAGAAACAAAACAGCAACAAGAACATAAAATAAAAAAAAGCCACAAATAAAAAAAAAGTTTATAAAAGTTCAGAGAATATTTTAGGTGAATGTGGCCAAGAACTTATTTCTTTGAGTTCAAATTACAAATATGATCTTTTAATGACAAAGATTAAAACCCAAAACCGAGCGATGATCCTTGAATTTGTAAGCAAAAAATTTACATAAAGAAACATTTGAAAAACAAATCTTAGGGCATTTAGTTCTTTGAATTCTATGGCAAAAAACGTATTATTAATAATTTATTTAGCCAAATGAAGACGACAAAATTATAGCCATAAGAAAGTTCCCCTTACAAAATTGAGAAAATTTCATATGTATGGTCGTCTCTATTGAAAAAGCTCCCCCATTGGAAATTGAAATATATATTCCTCACATAGTCCAACTGAAGCTACTTACCTCCCAATGACTGAACATCAACTGCGGACAGGCTAGGCCAGATGTTTGTTTGCGCATCTCCTGGGCAAAGTTGAATGATTCAATGACGGGCAAGAGGCAAGTTACAGCAAAGTTCCCACTGCCTTGGGTGAGGTCACCGGATAAGATTTTGCCATGTCTGCGTCCAATTACCGCATACATTTTGCCTGGAAACGATAAAAAAAAAAAAAACAAAATGAAATAAAATGAAGAAATGAAAAAGAGAGTTGAATTTTAAAAATATCAGCTGATTTCTTTAGCTAGAGAACAGAAGAAGAAGACAAAGTAAAGCCCTTCATCATAATGGGTCTCAAGGTAAAACTGGAAAAAACGATGTGAAACCTTATCGCTAAAAATAAGAGAGAACGAGCGAAAAAAAAAAGAAAACCAACAAACCAAAAAAAAAAATTGGCGCGCTTTCCGAGGAAACGTATAAACTGAACTTAACTGAACTGGAGTAGCTTCGCTGGAAGTTGTTGTTGTTGTTATATTTTTTGTTGTTTTCTGTTTCAGTTTGGGTTTTTTTTGTGGCATGCGCTATAAACACATTGGTGGCAACAGGAGAGAGAGAGAGCGAGACCAGAAGAGGCAGGAATTAGTTTCCGGTCACTAAAAAACTATACAAAATAAACATCACTAGGCAAAGGCGAAGAGGCGCAGCCGCAGCCGCAGCAGCAGCAGCAGCAAAAAGGTCCCAAAGGATGCAGTTGTCCAGCACAGCGGAAGCAATGAAGGGTCTAGCACGCGAGCAGCAAGCCGAAAAAAAAACACACACACACACAGACGGACACATGCATACATATATAGAGAAACGCACAGATACTTACGCATATCGGGACACACACACATACATACAAAGACATTTGCTACATAGATACTCACCTATACAATGAGCAATTGGATGCTGTACGCCAGCAACATTAGCAACCACAGGCCGAACATGTTCATTCATTCATGGCCTGACTACGTCACACACACGCACACCACAATCAATCCATCTACCTCTCTCACACACACACACACACACACACCTATATACAAGCAGACACATACACATACATTCATGCAAGTGCCTGCTCTGACAAGCATTAAGGCAACGTCGTCGTCGTCGTCGCTCTCTCGTTCTGTTTGATCAGTTCGAAAAGTGAGTTTGTTGAGCGCAGACAACGACAACGACGACAACGGCAACGGCAACGCGTAAACTGAAAACGTAAAGAACTGAAAACGCGAGAGTGTAAAAGTCTTGTAAAAAAAAAAAGTAAAGTCATAATATTAATAATAATATATAATACATATATTAATAATAATAATAACAGCAACAACATCAACAACAAAAGCCAAGAAACCAATAATTAAATAACAACAACAACCACAATATCATATATTTTTATAAATATATTTATATTTATATTTATATATATATATATATATATGTACATACCTAGTTACATTCACCCGAATACGAATCGTATATCAATATCGGAAACCTGATTTGTTTTATTTTTTTCGTTGTGTTGCCTGTGTGTCGATCATGTTAAGCCATGGGCCAAGTTCTAGGCATCTACTGTAATAGTAGGCAAAGCAAATAATACAACAACAACAACAGCAAAAGCAACAGCAGCAGCAACTGAACACTATTTCCAATACACTTACAATTGCAAAATAGTAGAGAAAGAAGAAGAAAACCTATATTGACCACAACACAAAAAAAAAAAAAAATACAACTACAAAAAAAAAGTGTCAATTACCAAGATGTTGCCGTCGTCTCTGCAAATACAAACGTTGATGTTGCTGGTGTTAATAGTTCAAGCTCACAGCACGCGTTTACCCTTAGAGATATATGAACTGACAGCAGCAGCAACAACATCAACATCAGCACAAGCAGCAGCCGCAGCATCGTCATCGTTAGCGGCATCAACCGCAACAACAACAACAACAACAACAAAAACCACAACGACAGCAACATTGACTAGAGATAAGCATAAGAACTTGGAATATTATATCTATGATGCCAAAGATGCCACAGTAGCAACAGTTGCAACAGTTGCAGGTGCAGCTTTAACAGAGACTTTATCAACCGTTAAACCTACAACAACTGAGCATTTAATGAGTGTAGTCAGTCTCTCAGCCGAAGAGCAGGAGCAAACTGAATTAGGACGAAGATCAAGGCAAATGTTGCAGCAACACCAACAGCAACAGCAGCAACATCATCTCATTGCTAACAATATTAAGCATGGACATGGTCAAAAGGATTTGCGTATATTATATCAAGTGGGGGTAAGTTTCACAGATTCTTAATTGAATAGCTTCTAGACACTAGACTTTGAAAATAGTTAATTACAAATGTTGCTGACTGACACCGCAGCAACATTTATTTATTTTCCTATCCATGTATGTGTATATTGATCTATGCAAACAACTTGGCATGGCAATGGGCAGCAGGTTGCATAATGTATAAGTCGACACCTGCTCAGGCAAGTTTGTAGTTGTTGTTGTTGCCATTTGTAAGACCCACACGCCAGCAACACCAATAATAACAGCAACAACAATATTATTGCCAGCAGGTTTTATGCCTTAATGCAACGTTTTCTATATATTTATATACATATGTATGTATGTATGTATATATATTTGTTGTTATTTGATTTTGGATTTTTTGCTCTCTGTTTTTGGGCTGTGGCTATATTTAGATGCCGCCCTATTGGAATTATTACACTTGACACCCACAAATCGGATAAACAACAGCAACAACAACAAGAGAGCATATGGCAACATTTAATTGCACTTTTGATGTAGATGAAAAATGAAAGTTGTTTTGCAGCAGCAGCAACAGCATCAGGTCAGCCTTAGTTGAACCGCATTTGATCAATTAAAGTCAGTCGGGCGATACCTAAACCAATTAGCTGGTCTCTCGGGCAGGTCAAGAGTTCAATGTGGTCTTATTCTTTTTGTTGTTGGTTTATTGGTTTTTGTTTCTTTTTGGTTTAATGACTTGGCAGCACGAACAGACGAATAACCCAAGAAAACTTATGACTAACACGATCATGGATCATGAATGAATGTTTATATGTGAATATAATGGGCAAGATGATGATAAGATCAGTTTGTTCTTAAAAAAAAAAAAAAAAAAAAAAAAAAAAAAGGCGAGAAAACAAAAAAATAAATAAATGTTGATTCAATCATACATACATTCATAGGTCAAGTCTATTCTGTTATTTTTCATAAGACATAAATCAAGTGACTATAACATAGTCTTAGGGAGAGTCAGACCCAACATATCATAGATCAAAAATCTATTATGTCTAATGACAAATAAATAAAAACCAGCAAAAACGCCCTAAACATATATGTTATTTGTGTTGCTGTTGTTGTTGTTGCTGCGAGTCGCAAAGGCGTGAAATATCAACAACAATCAAAATGAAAATATTGACAACATATAAACACAAGTATGAATTGGGGGCTAAATATGAAAATAGAGTCGACATGAAAACACCCTCGAATTGATAAAGAGATAAAGGTTAATAGAAAATCCCCCTCAAAAGTTAATCCTTAATCTCTGTTCCATTGGATATCGTTAATCAAGATTTCTATATATCTGATTTGTGATCTTTCGCACCAACTGTCCCAATATGCCGTTTAATATCCATTTATAGCTTCACCACACCTCAGCATAATAATAACAGAAAAATAAAACACAACAAAAAAATATGCTTATAGATCGGTTTTCTGCTCTGCTTTGCTCCAAAACCCATCAGTTTTTTGGTGTGGCTCATAAATTTTGAAATCCAAATGTCTGCAATAAATTTTAAAGACATAAAACACACGCATATTCACACACACACACACACACACACTCACACATAGAGAAAGAACAACAACACCTAAAATAGACAAAAAACCGAAAACAAATTTCTAATGTTTTGTAGGAACTTGCAATAAAACCGAGACCAAGAGAGTGAGAAAAGGAGAAAAGTTTGTTGTTGTTGTTTTTGTTTTCTTTTAGGAAAAAAAAAAAACACAAAAAACAAAAAAGTTCCCATGCTTAAAAGCGCTAAACATTCAGTTCCGGTATTTAAAAACGTTGCCCCGCCAGTCAGGGAGACGAAGAGGAGAACGAAAAAGAGAGAGCGAGAGAGAGAGAGAGAGGGAAAGGAAAAGGGAGGCGGCAGTAGGCTGCAGGGTGAAAGGAAGGGAGGTAGGGAGGGGGGAGCATTCAGCCAAAGCTGAATGAAAGAAAATTCATGAATGAAATACGACCACGACAACGAGATGAAGATGATGGGAGAATGAATGAGAAGTGCGGAGTAGAAGAATGGGAAGTGGTGCTGGTTAGATGGGGAGAGGGGTAGAGGGGTGGGTTAGGGGGGAGGCAATATAGGAGGAATGAATGAAAACGTAAAATGCTGGATGAGCAGAGGCTAAAGGCAGACCAGCGGCATCGGCAGCGACGTCGTAATGACGACTTCAACTTGGAACTTTTCGCTTGGCTGGGCAAGTCAATCTATGAATGAATGGCAAAGCGACAGACCATTCAAATATTTGTATGAATGGATAAAGCCAACAACAGAAAGACAGACAAACAGATAGACAGACAGACGGACGGACGGACAGACAGACAGATACAAATAGATAGATAGACAGACAGCTAGCAACATCAGCAATTTGTTGGCCATATACAAACAGATCAGCTCCTCTCTACGCATATTTGGCCTAAACATCGTCTTCTCCTCAACGCCGTCGTCGTCTTCGTCGCCGTTGTCGATGTTGTCTGAGTGCGCGTGGCATGGCCAAAAGCGGTCTATAGATAAAGAGGGGAATGGAGAAGGGGGGGTTGTGATGATGATGATGACGATGAAATCAAAGTGGTAGAAAGAAGTCAGAAGACTGCTAGAAATTCCAATTGACTGAAAAATGCATAAACAAATCAAGCATGGCCTATAGCATAAACAACTTCCCCATCTCTCATCTCTTCTCTCCAGCTCCACCACTTCTTTGTCTCTCTATTTCTCTCTGCGTATCTGGCTGTCTTTGTTGGCCAACTTTGCTTGGAATTTGTTCTTGTTGGTATTGCAACCAGCTGCAGCCAGGTGTGAAAATGGTTTCTCCATTAACAAACAGCAACAACGGCACTGCAAAGGGTCTATCTATCTTTCTATGTGGGCGCACTAGACGTATGCGTAATGCCAAATGAATTGAATTTCATTTTTATTTTCGGTTTTTGGGTCTCGTTTGGGTTTGATCTTCGTTCGCAAATTAAGACAAATGATTTTAGTTTAGATCACATAGATTTGGTATTAATGCTTCTTGCCATTAAATTATATTTTATTTACACAATCTCAAGCCTTGATAACTCTCTCAAACGATCAGAGTCGATTGTTGTTTATTTATGAAAATGAATTCTACGAATTTGATTTCCTTTCTTTTCATTAATATCAAATTCAAATTCCAGGAAATTATCCAATCAGCATAAACAAATTGAGATTAAAGCTGAACTTTTTAAATCAAAAATAAAGGTCTTTTTATTTTGACAAATTGA
This sequence comes from Drosophila insularis, assembly GCA_018903935.1. Classification (NCBI taxonomy): domain Eukaryota; kingdom Metazoa; phylum Arthropoda; class Insecta; order Diptera; family Drosophilidae; genus Drosophila; species Drosophila insularis. The sequence goes on from JAEIFP010000150.1 coordinate 8,527,620, forward strand.
AATTGGATTTGAATGTAAAATCAAATGTCAAAATACGCATTTGAATTTTGAGTAGATTCAAATGGAAATTAAAAGCTATGTATATGAGAATATCGATCAATAAGCAATAAATTCAATGAGATATGACAACGGAAGATAAGAAGAAACAAATCGTATTCTCTTCTATCTTTATCTCCAAGTATGTCGCCTTTCTATATGTTTTGTATATAAATACATATATATACACATTTGTAGGGCATTTGATTTAAGCCATTCACAAACTTGACTGATCACTAGTTTTTTTCTTTTGGCATACCCTTTAAGCACCTTCAAATGAAAGGGTTTATTAGTACGAATAGCTATGAATAGAAAGAAGAGTTCCCTTTTGATATGTGCCAGAGATTCAAATTAGACTAAATATACAGGGTATATTAAAGTCGTGGCATTGGAAAGTTTTATTTATTAAGATTTTAGCATATTTCTTTCTTTCTTTTCCATAATTAAATATTTTTGTATTTAATTTTTAGTTCTTTCTTCGCCTCTCCTTTCCGCTATGGAATTTTTATGCTAAATTTAGAAATTATTCAATTCGAACAGCAAATGGTTAGAACAGAGTAGAACAACAACAACAACAACTGGCAATATCGCATCAATATCGGTTAAGTATGTATGTCTGGGTTGGAATATTAGCATAAACAGACATCAACAACAACAGTATTGAATATTTTTCGAGTCTCCCCATTGAGAAAAATGCCTCAAACCAGCAGCAGCAGCAGCAACAACAACAACAACCTGAGCCGACCAACGGATGCTTGGATACCAAAAAACTAGTTTGCCCACTTTTTATGTCTTTTTTTTTTAGTTTTTTTTTTTTTTTTTTTTTTTTTGTGACTGGCGCGCGCCTCGTCTCAACTTTTAGACTTTTTATAGACATTTATTTATTTACTTTTTTTGTTTGGTGTGTTAGTTTTTGGAAATATATAAAATATTTATAAATTATATATCCATATCTGTATCTTTGTGTGTGTGTGTGTCTTATTGAATTCGGGGAAGGGGAGGAGGGCTGGGAAGCTTATTTTTTCTTTCTCCCGGAAATGTTTCCGTTCGTAAAAGAGATAGACCCCAGATAGTTTGCTTCGACTGACTGGAAGACCTTGTTACAGTTGTTTTTTTTTTTGGTATTGATGGACACGTTCCAATTTGAAGTGGCTGTGGGGAAGGCGGGAAGATCGACAAGAGGGGTGGAGAGGGGACCATCGTGTATAAGTGTGCTAATTACGTGCCCCAAAGGCGCAATTTGTTTACAATAACACAAAATGAACAAACAGAGAGCAAAAAAAACACAAAAAAAAAATAAAAACCGATGGCGAAGCACAAAATAAATTAAAACTATAAATAAAGAGAAGAAACGAGATGGACTATGAATTGTTGTTGCTTCTTGTTGCTGTTGTTGTTGCAGTTTCATTCATAAAACTCACGCGCTGCAGCCAGCCCAGTCAGTCAGTGAGTAAACAACAACAGGCCACTAAAGTGATGATCAAGGGGGGAGGTATGGAGTCGTACAGACGGGCAACTTGATCGTAATTAGCAACGAAAAAAAAAACGCATGAGGCAAAAAAAAAAGACGCAGCAACACACACAACACACACACACACATTCATTTACTCCATACACAGCCCAGTTTTCATTTAGGTTTCAGCTAGCTAACCATTAAGCATTTCATTCATAAAAAAAAGAAGAAAAAAAAATCACCTCAGCAACATCAACAGCAGCAACATTGGCTACAACAGCAACAAGTCGTAGTCGTCGTCGTCATTGTGGTTGTTGTTGTTGTTGTCGGCATTGTAGTCAAGATTTATTTATTTGGCGGCTTCCACTGTAAAAGGAGACGACAGCAACAACGGCAAGAAACACAACACAGCAGCAACTGTTGCTGCTGCAACATTTTGCGGTTTTTTTTTTGGCCAAAGCAACAATTACAACAGCAGCAAATACAAGAAGAGGCAGAAGAGAAAAAAAGCGGCCACGTTGTTTGTTGAATGAGTTAGTGAATGAGTAACTGAACGAACGAACGAATGGATGGATGGATGGATGGATGGATGGATGGTTGGATGAATGAATGAATTGCTTTTTTCCGTTGAGGATGGAGAGGATGTGGATGTGGCTGCGGCTGCGACTGTGGTTAGTGGATGTCCGTGTGCGTAGACTACAACAACAACAACGACGTTCATTAATTGTGACAATCAACAAGCTACGCAAAAAAAAAAAAAAAAGCAACACTGGGGAAGTTGTTGCTGTTGCTTTAACTGCAATTGGCTGCTATCGGGGCACAAATATATATTTATATACAAATATATATATATATATATGTATATATATATAAACGTGGAGTATGTTTGTATTGAGACAAACCAGTTTGCCAAGCCAATGCAACAAACAATCCCCTACTACTAACTCTGCTTTCAGCTCCCTCCTAGCTTTTGCATCAACTGCTTTTTTTGCCTTTAGTTTGTTTTCATATTATGGATATACCCTTTTATTTTATTCAATGGGTGTATGCGATATTTTATATTTAGAAATAAGTTGATTTAATCTGAAAATGTTTTATTATATATCCTATTCCAATTTAATCTTTGTAGTTATAATTACTAATTTTAATTTGTTTTCATTTGTGTTAGTTTTCCATATATTTGATATTCTCGAGTAGAGTATCTAGTCTTTGTCTAAAATTTTATTCAACTTCTTTGTTGCTGTTGTTGCTGGCTGCTTCCTTTTAGCATTTTTGCACTTTTATGAATGAAATTTTTGCCCCGTTGTGGTTGTTGTTGTTGTTGGTGTTGTTGCTGCTGCTGCGGTTGGCATATTTCCGTTAAGGCTGAGCAAAAGTGGCACGGCCAGTTTCAGTTGGCAATTCTCAGTTCCCAGTTGCCAGTTCCCAGTTGTCAGCTCTCAGTTTCCAGTCTCCAGTCTCTCTCAGATCCCAACTCGGGCTGTTCCCAATTCAATTCTTAAGCCTGAAGGCTATGCAAAATATTTTGAAATGTTTAAACTTCCGGCTGGCTCTCTCTCTCTCTCTCTCTCTATCCCTTCTTTCCTCCATCGCCCTGTCTCTAGTTGTTTTGAGAGAAATTTTTACTAGAATTTTGAGTGACGTAACAACTTCCGTGTGACTTCCGCAGCAAGCTTCTTCTTCATCTTCTGATTTTTTTTTTTTTTTGTTTTCTTCTCTCTTCTTTCAACTTCCGTTTTCTAACAGCAACAGCAACAACAACAACAACAACTAGAAGAAATTGTTAAAAATTTAATTGAATTTTCGTGTAAACAGAGAGGAGTTAAGAAGGTAGCGGAGAGTTTTCGGGTAAGAGAAACGGAATGATGATTGGTGTCCAGAGGCTGAGGCTGAGGCTAAGGCTGATCCCGGGCATCTACATATAGCATAGTACTTCCGCCTTGGCCTACGGCCACATGTGCCCAACAACAACAACAACAACTACGACGACGCCAGATTGCATAATTCTTCTTGCTTATTGTTAAACAACTGTGTGAGAGGTGGCAGCAAGGGGTGGGGCAAAAAAAAGATGAAGGGAAAAAAAAGAAGATGAAAAACAAAAAAACAATGTGAAAAGGAAATGTATAGAAAAATCATTAACGCACAGACAAAAGATAACAGCAGCACCAAAGGAAGGGAAGGGAAGGCAAGACCAGAGCCAGAGCCAGGGCCGGGGTATGGACATATAGCATCTACCTGCTGCTGCTGCTGCTGCTGCTGCACACACTTGTGCCAGGCGGCTGCCATCAACTCATCTAACGGCAGATCTTCTACCATATCGACTACCCCTACCCATAATAGCCTTACCCTTACCCATGCCCATGCCCTTGCCCCTTGTCGTTGTCTTTTGTGCGTCAACGCCCTCATGGGAACCTAAAATAAGTGAGAGAGAGAGAGAGTGAGGGAGAAGAGAAGCACCAAACGAATCCAAGCGATCTATACACCAACTGTTGAGCCTAACAACTGACATCTTCCGGGTTTTCTCATTTTCCTTTCACTTCTATCTTTTCTGTTCTCATTTTTTCTTTGGATGGAAATTTATGTCACTGATTGGCAAAATATTAAATGAATTTTGTGTGTAATTGATAGCATGGGCAGGTGCAAGATGCAGTTAGATCCATTTTCCTTTGATTGATTGCCCCCTCCTCTCCATGGCCCCTCTCTGACTGCTCTTAGTCTCCCCCATTCTAGTGTGAAATTGTGCCCAGTCATTGTCAAGCAGAAAACTTCCGTTCCGTTCAAGTCAACACATAAGATGTGGTTGTTGGGGGGGGTGGGGAGGGCAAGAAAGAATTCTAGTCATGAGGCAACAATGAGAATTGAAGATGCCACCACATGAGGCCGACATTTGTCCAATGGGTTCCATGGGGTTAATTCGATTCAATTAACCAGAGGGAGACGGAGCCAGAGAGAGAGAAAGAGTGCAAAAAAAAGAGACAGCTAGAGCTTTTCATTGAAATCAAAAGTCAAAAGAGTTCTTCAATGCTTGCCGACTCACGTTTTGCCCCAAAACGGCTTGTAAATGCCAAGGCAAAGGGGAAGAAGGCAAAGAGCAAAGGAGATGGAGCATTGCGAGTCCATTGTCTTTGGCGCGTTCTCAACTTCCGTTGGGGTTTTAAACTTTGACACATCGCCAGGCAAATAAGAGGGGGTTAGTCGGCATCAACATCGGTACGGGCAATGGAACCCCAAAAGCAAATTATAAAGTGTGGCACCACCAGCTTCCATCATCATCATCGTCGTCATCATCACACCATTCTTTGACGCAATTCCAGGCCCAACCCCCTGCCCATGCCCTTGCCCATACCCTTCTTCTTCTTCCCTTCCCAGTGACTAACTGACTGACTGACTGACTGGCTGGCTGAGATGCTGTTAAACCGGATATCCGCCTAAAGTCTGTTTCTTGAATTCTTTTCTTTCGTAAATTTTGTTATACTCTTGCCAAATTCATTCCAAAGTATAAAGCTGTACGATTCTAAGAATTCATTTACTTTATCATACTCTCATTTAAAAAGACTATTTAAAAAACTTGTTTCTAGATCAATATTCTATAGCATAATGCCGTTATAGAAAGTTGGATTGAGTAAATATGAGAGTATGAAAATTGTACTACGTCGCATCTTTTTATTTTCCATAATGTGTTAAGCTTAAAATGTTTTATTCTTTCATTGATTTTTGTCAAATTTTTGGTAAAATGCTCAGCATTTTCAACTTATATAGTGTAACGTTCAATACTTCTTTGAAGTTTTCCCCCTTTTTTTACAGAGTGAGAGAGAAAGAGCTCGAATTTCAAAGAATTTCTCACGCTGCTTACATCGAATATCGAAACAGAGAAAGAGAGGGACTCTCCTCATATCCTGTCACTACAAAGGAATCTCAATAATGTCGAGAGTATGGAGCTTGAAATCTGAATAATCAAAGCAAACTTGTCGGCAATGAAAGGGTTAAAGTGGAGTAGTGACAGGAACTACCCTAAAGAAAAGGAGATAAAAAAAATTGAAAACCCAAACCCAAAAAGAACGAATGCGAGAAAAGAAAGAAAGAAAGAAAGCAGGTGTTAGCACCGGGAATACAATAAACTAGGTCAAAAACTGTATTGTGGGAAGCAAAAATGATTGGAATGATTGGTGGTGGGGGTTGGCAGTGAGGGAGGGGGATGGAACACACCAAAAAGCGGAAGTAAATAAAACTAATAAAGCAAGAACAACAACAAGGAAGCCGGCAGACTACTTCCGCGTAAGCAAAAGTAAAAGCAAAGGCAAAGGCAACAGCAAAAAGGTAAAAGGTCACGACGACATCGACGAAGAAGTAAAAAGAGAGATGGATAAGAAGGAGAAGGAGGTACGAGGGAGGGAGGAAAGAAGCAGGCAACCTGTTTTTTTTTTCGGTTTGGATTACTTCCTGTTTCTGTTATTCCTGCCACAGTTCCATCCTTAGGCTAATCCCTTGCTTGCTGTCTCTTTCTCTCTCTCTCTCTCTCTCTCTCTCTCTCTCTCTTTGACACACGCACTCTGTGGATGTGTTCTCGGCGTTCACTTATTTATTTACTTCCGCTTTAGCCGACCGACGCCTTTGCACTAAATCACTTCCGGACTTCCGGTTTTAAGACAGCACAGAAATGCCATGTATGAGTAGCAACCAGCAACCAGCAGAAGCAGCAGCAGGTGCAAATTCAAAAAAAAACCTTTCTTTCTGTTCCCCCTCATTTATTTGAATGAAATTTTCAAAATTGAAATTGAAACCAAACAAGAAAAAAAAAAAAACAAGGATCAATCCACAACAAGAAAATACAGAAAAAGAAAAGGTAAAGCGACAGTTCCACTTAAAAAATTGATTGCTTTTCGATAATTTCATGGGAAACCTGTTGTTGTAGTTGTTCTCGTTGTTATTGTTGTTGTTGTTGTTATCGCTGCCAATAAAATCGAATGACAGAAAGGTGGAGAGATACAAATACAAATACAAATACAAACACAGATACAGATGGCAAGATACAGAAAAGATGAAGCCCTCAAGTTGCTAGTAGTAGTTGGATTTTATGTTATGGCCAACACAACAGAAAGAGAGCCAAGGATAACATCAGTTTTTATTGCAAAGGATTTAAGTAAACATTTCGCACATTTCCCCTGCCCCGGTGTTGCTCTCTTCACCCCCTTTTCTTTTTACGAATTCAATTAATGAAAAGTAGACCCAAAATCTAAACAAACTCACAGAAACACACACACACACAAGCAAAACCGATATCCTTCTAAAGATATGTTAATCAAGTTTTTGTTTGGACATATGAACAACATGGAAAAAGACGAGTAGCCAAGCTAAGGTCAAGGGTTTTAGTCTTGGGATTCAGATTGGTATTGAAATCGCAATAGGCTTTTAAGAATAAGGGGGAAGGGACTTAAAGTATTTGCTCTTCTGCCAATTTTGTTATAATAGACAATAGATGGAAGTTAGGGGGCCATTGAGATGTCTAATTTCATATGCAAATGGTTCTATACATATATGCTCAATGATTTTAGAATAGATGAAACTATAAATACGTTTATTATTCACAAGGACACAACACTGAAACGGAAACGGAAGCGCATCGTTTTGAGTAGAATTTCATATTAACCAATCAATCAGAATACTATGAATAAACGCTTAAGGAAATCCTCAGAAATTAATGTAATGATTTTTCATTCCATTGCAGGACTCTGAAGATGATCTCCCAATTTGTGCACCGAATGCAGTTTGCTCCAAGATCGATCTCTATGAGACGCCTTGGATTGAGCGGCAATGTCGTTGTCCGGAATCGAATCGCATGCCCAATAATGTGATCCTGCACTATCATAGCAACCATCAAGGAGGCGACAGACATTCCTCGTCATCAACATCATCATCCTCATCGAATTGGATGAACGAGAAGCTAATGATGCAGCATAAACGTTTGCTGCTCGGTGAATTTCAGGATAAGAAATTCGAAAGATTGCATATGAAGAAACTCATGCAGAAACTTGGAGCTGTCTATGAAGATGATTTGCAATTGCCATCATCATTGGATTACAACAACAACATGGAGTACAATGATGCCCTGCCGGCAGCTCAGACCTACGAGGAGGTGGCGGACAATGAATTTCCTCGAGGCAATGCTCATATGCGTCACTCGGGTCACAGGGGTTTGAAGGAGACCATGAGCTTTATTGGCGGCTGCCCCAGCAGTCTGGGTATCGAAGATGGCCACACCATAGCGGATAAGACGAGACACTATAAAATGTGTCAGCCAGTGCACAAGTTGCCAGTTTGCAAGTGAGTTTGCCTTCTCTTGAATTAACTAATAAATAAAACTAAAAAAATTTTATTTTTTTTATTTTCTAGACATTTTCGTGATTATACTTGGACATTGACAACTGCCACGGAGTTGAATGTCACCGAGCAAATTGTCCATTGTCGTTGTCCTAAGAATTCGGTGACTTATCTGACCAAACGTGAACCCATTGGAAATGGCAGTCCAGGCTATAGATATCTCTTTGCTTGCTCCCCATTGACGGTAAGTCTCTACATATATATGACAACCATTGTCATTAGATACTAATCAATCTCGATCCTGTTTCCTGTTTGCCTTTTAGCGCCTTCGCTGTCAGCGTAAGCAGCCATGCAAATTGTTCACAGTGCGAAAACGTCAAGAATTCCTGGACGAGGTCAATATCAATTCACTATGCCAATGCCCAAAGGGCCATCATTGTCCCAGCCATCATACACAGTCGAGTGTTATAGCTGGTGAAAGCTTCTTGGAGGATAATATACAAACCTATTCGGGCTATTGTATGGCCAATGATTGAAAACTTTTAACAGAGCAAGAGAGCATTCCAAAACAAAAACACAAAAATAATTGAAAGAAAGCAAAAACGAAAAAATTATAATTCCAACACACACACAGCAATTTTGTAAAGGAAGCAAAAAGGATTTAGGAGCAGCTACTATATCGTATATAGACGAGAGTATATATATATATATATATATATTTATCGACTGAGCCAATTGAGTCTCGCCAAGTTAACAAATTTAGCAACTAAAAAAAAAAAAAACAAAAGAAATAAAAAACGTAAGAAAACGAGCAGCATAAAACCTACAACTAAAAGAAACGTATATATATATATTTTTTTTTACTAATTATATGTCATTAGATTGGAGTGTTTTAATTAGTTTTAAGCAGAGTGACAAAAACTAAATTAACAACTGTAACGCAAGAAGCAAAAATCATTTTCTTTTCGTTATGAATATTTATGCGAGAATTTCTCTAATATTATGTGTGAGTGTGTATGTGGTGTGTCTGCGTTTGAGTGTGTATGTGTGTGTATATGTAAAATATGTACTTTCTTTTATAAATTGTATATACTACTAAGCCAGGTTCAGTTTGTAATATTAATTTGTGTAAAGAGAAAAAAAGAAAAAAAAAAAAAAAAACAAAAAGCAACAGAGCAAAGAAAACAGCAAACTTCAAAGAGCAAAAATTTACCAGCTAAACACCGAAGGAAGAAAGAACTAAACAAAAACCCAACCCAATGTGTGCCAAACTGGGGTGCAGTTTCCTATCCTTTCTTATCCCATTTCCATTTGTTTTTTTTTTTTTTTTATTTAGAACCTTTTTTTTGTGTTATCTTAAGTCTTATATATATATATATATATACATTTATAACTATATACGCCTTCTGTATATTTCATTAACTTGACAGAACGAGAGAAAAACAGTTTGAAACTGTTTCGAGTTTGGCTCTCTGACAAATGTATTTAGTGCAATTTTATATAAAAACAAAAATATTACAAAAAAGAAGAAAAATAATAAAAAAAACAAAAAAAACACACAAGCATAACCTAAATTGAAAGTGTAAAAGAAAACTTATGTGCACACTCTATAAGAATTTTGAATTGTTCAGCAGATGGAAATGCACTTAGCTTTTTTGTAACCTTCCCCAAAAACACATAAAAAAAAAAATACATATATCACATATTACTATATTTTTTGTATATCCCTAAAATTATGTTTAAAATTATTTAAAGAGCAACGAAAATCCAAGACAAATTAATTTTTGTGTTTTATAATATAAACTATTGAATGAAACAAAAACAGCATAAGTGTGTATTATTTTCGATGAGAAAATCTGAACTTGGCCTTTTACTGAACTTGGATTGATATATCTTTATATATAAACAAGGATTCAGCTGTTAGTTCAGTTGTGTCATTTATAGTTTTGCGGGCTAAAAGTATGTGCATAAATTGGTCTCAAGTAAAGAGAATGCCTGAAAGTATGCACATTATTTTTAATACCATTAACAGAACTCTGTTAGCTGGCTGTTAACTTATTACAACTGAAAGATGTCGTTTTAAAAACCTGGCTTTAGGTTCCATAAGCTCAAAGTACGGATAATTAAAGAAAATATTTGGTGCTGTGGGTAAAAATAAATTATACTCGAAGCAAACATTCTCTATAGACACCATTTAAGTAGTAAGGCATCAGAAAAGTTTTAAATCTGTAGAAAACAATAAATACTTTTGCATACGTTAAGGAGTATTTTCATTTTACAACTCTATCGCGCCTACCAACAACCAAAGTTGTTCATTCCTGTTTGCTTTTACTGATATTTGCCAGTTTTTGACCATAGATAGTTACAATCTTCATTGGCACCTGCCTTCTCCAGCTAATCTAGCTATTTACCATTCAAAATTATTCAAGCAAAAAATTCTAACATTTATTTGCACATCTTTTGCTAATCTCTGCTCAACCAAAAACAATTAAGACTGAGGCAAAAAAAAAAGACAAAGAACCAAAGAAACAATGATTAAGCCAGCTGAAAATGCAAATCATTGGAGCAATGTTGATTAGAAAGCGGCAGCAGGCCAAAGTAGAAGTCAAACTCGACGGCAATATAATTAAATAAATACCAAAGCTGCAGGGAAGGAGATGGAGTGGATACAGGGCGACAGCGGAGCAGAGGGGGTTGCTTGTGGCATGCCACAAATTCAATTATCGCCAAAGAGAGTAAAAAACAACAAAAAATTATATGATAAGTATAAAAAAAAATATATATAATGATAATTCCAAAACATAAATATAAAAACGACTCTAATCAAGGCATAAAATGGAAAAAACAAACCTCAAAAGTAATGCAAAGAAAAAAATAAGTACAAATCATAAAAGTATAGTCAAAAGAAGATCTTCTTTTTATGGCTTTAACCGGAAGCCAGCGGCAGCGGCAGAGACAGCGGCCACGGCAACAAGAGCAGACCAAAAAGAATTGTTGGCTCTCAGGCGAGTTGGTCGGCGGAGGGGGGGTCGAGGGCGATGACGGCAAAGAGGTGAAGAAACATAGAATTATGAATGTTAAGACCTGCACTTACAAGTGCATTAAAACGAGCTATGTAAGCTGGAATTATTCATCATAAGAAAATCATAAAAATCTTATTAAGCGACTAATTAGGCGACAGCATCTTGAATCTTAAAGAAAAAGCTGTTAAATCCCAAAAAAAAAAAAAAAAAGAAAAAACTACATACATATCTCCCAAACAACAAACTGTCGGAGCAACAGAATGTAAGAGAGACAGAATGGGCACATTGACTAGTCAGTTTATAGGAGACCAACTAAACTGAAATTCAACTTGAATCAACTCTTTTTCTTAAGAAGCAGCCCAGCAAAACACATGAAACGTTAATTAGAGTTTAAGCAGCATCAGCAGCCGACACATTTTTCATTAGGTTTTTGGAAGGGGAAAAGAGAGGAAGACTCTCGACCTCGTACCCGTACCTACTCAAGAAATTTGCCGCCACAAATTGCAATAGTTAGGTAGGAAAGGAAAATAATTCATTCAGTCAGTCAGCCAGGCAGCCAGCAGCAATCTCTTCCACTCCCTTCCTTCCTTCACCACACTTCTCCATCACTCACTCTCTTACTACTCCATTCGAACGATATTGGGGTTAAGAAGCAATTTTAGTTGTTAACCGTTGACAATTTTCATCCAGGAGCTAAGTAGACAAAAAGTGGGTGACTATAAGGTTTTAGCTTAACAACCAGAAGGAGAGACGGAATCCATAGACACAAGAATAAAGCTTGGTATAAATCAAAAGAGTTAAGAAAACAATTTGTGCTTTGCTATTAACGAATAGTTACCAATCGTAATGTTCTATCACAGAAATAATTATTATTTTAACTTTATTAAGGTGATTATGCAAAGTCAGACAAAGGAACCAAATAATACATTTAAGGTTTTAAATGACTATTTTTGGATTCAACTGGGATATGTCTTCAAATCACAAAATAGAAAACTGATGCGAAATTCAGAGGCTCTAGGAGCTTCCTCACCAGGATTAGAAAATTATTGCCCATTGGATTTGCAGATTTTCACTAATTCGATTGACTGTTTAATCGTTATTTTAGTCTCCACCTTGGAGGCAAATGTCATAATTAAGTTTCAGTTTCAGTTTTTGCCACCTACTACTCAGTCACCTACTTAGCATATCTAATCGAACAACAATCGATTTCATCCATTATTCACCATCACTTTGATCATTAGTATCGTTTGCCGAAATTTTTGGCGAAAGTCTTCAGCTAGCTGTATGATGGAAAATTGTGCTACTGTTTCAGCGAAATGCTATTCGATCCGATGGATAGATAGATAGTTAATTATTTACCATACATACATATATGTATGTATGTATAACTTGGCTCTCTTCTACAGAGCTGTTAACTTGTCCCATTATGATGACTTTTGTTGTTCGAATCTATACAAAAGAAAAAAAAACCAGCTACTGTTCCTTCATTTGAGAAGACAACAGATATTGATTGATTAGCTTGGGGATCAATGAGTAGCCGCTGGCAAAGATTTGCATGATGCTGTGTAGTTAGAGAGAAGGCGGGTGACGGTGACTAGTCCAATGGGGTGGATGAGGTGGGTGAGCGGGTGCCTAGTATATCATCTAACAGATAATTTTAGTGTTGTCTTTTCTCTGTGTCTGTGTGTTGAAAAAGATTTATAAGCGTCATTAGAAAATACAACTTTCTTTCACATCATTAAAATCAACAGCTAACAAACAGCCAACAAATAGCCAACAAACAAATTAGACAGCATGACAATGTCCATGAGAGGTCACAGAGCTGAACAACAACAACAACCCCAACCCCGACCCTAAGAATTCAAGAAGAAATTTTTCGGTTACAACAAATTTCTTCATTTTGCCCCTCACTAATTAGAAGCGATTTGTGCGAGGTTGAGACTGAACTGAACTGAACTGACATGCAATCAAATTCAACAAAAAAGAAATGTTGAGGGAAAAGTCCAGGGAAAAGGGGGTGGCAGTCGGACGGGGCAGGCAGGCAGGCATCATCTCCATCTCCAGCTCCGGCTCCACCACATCTGCATAATTATGAGGTGCTTATGCATCTACATGAATTTAATTGAGCAACATTATGGCAAATGGTGGGGAAGGTCTTATCAACCAAACAAAATGAGCAAGAAGCAGAAAAAAAACCTACAAAATACAAAATACAAAAAAAAAAGGTAAGCCCCGCTCTCAACTATAATTATTCTTAATATTTAATTTGGATTTTTATATACCTTTCTCCTCGACTTCATCTATATCATAACAGGAAGCTATACAGATTTCACCTGTCTGTTTTTTTTATATCTGTGTTTTTTTTTCTTCTTCTTCTTATTTATATATCTGTTTGTAGTTTCTTCTTCATTTCGATAGAAAGTGAAACTTTTTTTATTTTAGGCCATTTGCTAGGCAATTTGTAATTTGGCTTGTACTTTTTTTTTAATGTTTGGTTCAAAATGCGATAATTTTAATGCGATAAGACATTAATCAATGCTAAGTATTTTTAGTACTACTGATTACCGATAAATTATACAGCAATTACTGCACTCGAAAAGTTTACAAATAACGTTTAAACATTGCTCTTAAACAAGGTCAAGTTCTTACCAACGTCTTGAGGAAATCTCAATTTAATTTAATTTAAAAAAAGGGGTATAATAGTTTTACCAAGGAGAAGAAACTGATATCTCAGTACATTTAAAGTATATGAAGTAAGTATAAGTACTTACTTAGTCTTGACTAGTAAGCCAAGGCGAGTCCAAATAGCCTTCCATTTGGATCTACTAAAATTTTTTCTAAAATCTAGACAGTTTTTAATATAATTGAGACTAATCGTTTCTTTTTGGAGCTACATATATGAAATAGTGATTCGTACTTTATAAAATTTTGAATTTAAAGTAGAATCACAAAAATGAATTGAGTTATTGATTACAAATTTGTTTGTTTTCCTTTCTTCGTAACGGACCTTTTATTGTTATTGTGTCTTTTTTTTTTGCTTATTATTTATTAATAAACTAACAAACTGAACAATTATATGCGTTCTTTATTTCTTCTTTTTTCAGAAGAATTATACGTGAAATTAATTGCCAAATTTTTGCAAAAAAAAATAATACAAATTTTCAACAAAATTTTAATATTTCGATTTGCTTTCTCTCTTCTAATAATCAAAATAAAGAAAAAATTTGCTTCTAAGTCTGGGAATTCGTTAATTGAGAGAAAATCTCGGCTATTGAACAAATTATTTTAGAATTAAGTGGTCTTGTTGAGTGCATAAGACACAAGAATTTCTCAAATTTTTTGGACTATACAAAAAACCATTTATGCAGGCAAAGTGAAAGTATATATATCTACATATATATAGACCATGCTATATGCAAAAAAGAAAAGAAAAAAAGACACCATTATTAATGGATTTCTAAGCATGCGATAACAAAGTTGGTCCGAATCTCGGCCATAAATTGCAACAATAAAGCCATAAAAAAAAAAAGCTGGCAATAACAATAACAATAACAATAATTGTAATGGTAATAGTTAAACTGCAATGCAGAGTCATCAGACAACCAAGTTGCTGCCAAGGTGCGGCTTCAAAAGAAAGCCTAAAAGATACAAATCATGCATAACACAAAACACACACAGGAGAAGAAGAAGAAGACAACAAAAAAAAGCACAAGAGGCCGCCAAGCAAATGCAATGAAATTGAAAGTAACGACGACACGATGGCTCGGACTGCCTCTCAGCTCAGCTCAGTTCAGCTCTCCTCACTCGATTATTTTCTAATTACAAAAGCAAATCTCATCTAGCAGCCACAAACTTTGGGCCCGCGCCTGGGTCCCGGCCATATAGCAAGAGAGACACTGAGGCACATCCATCAACCCAAGCTCAGCTCAGGTCCATAGTCGTCGTCGCCATCGCCGTCGTCGACTCTCAAGTGCCTTTGCCATCGTCATTGTGCCTTTGCCATGAAAATTCAACATGAATTTTTCCAATTTGACGTCTACTCAACTCACTCGAAGGTGTTAAGTATGCAAATGACAACCGAATGCAACAGACTACAAAGTTATGTGTTGTAATATTTACAAAACCCATCATCATCAACATCATCATCATCATCATGATCATCATCATCATCATGATCATCATCTCCAACTTCATCGTGATGACGATCATCTTTACATGATCCACGTAGGCGGTGGCGGCTCCCTTAAATCCAAAAAAAAAAAAAAAAAAAGCCAACCAAAAATGTGCCTCATCGAAAGCTTTACTGTGGTAAAAGTTAGCTAGCGATTTGACCTCTCAGGCAGATTCGCATCTTTCAGATACTTTTACATGCTCAGAGACCAGCAACTCCCCAAAGTACTTTCTCTACTTAGAGTTTAGCTAGCGAATGTTTTTAGCAACTTTATCTTTGTTTTCTTTCTTTTTTTTTTCCACTGGCCGCTCCTAATCGAATCCGGCGAAGAGGAGCGAGCAATCGTACATAGTTCATAGTCGTCGTTTTGATGTTGTAATTGAGTTTCATTACAAGGCAAAGCTGAAGTCAAACCGCACTGTAAACACTTGTAGAATTCCATTCGATTCATTCGAGGATGATTGTGGGGGGTCGCGGTGTTAGATTTCCAAGCAACTAAAGGCCAACTTTAATTTCAAATTGAGATTTAGCACTTCCGTAAGCGTAAATGAATTTTACTTTTTTTTTTTTTTGGTTTTTTAGCACTAAAATTTTACTTTCGCTACACAAATAAGTATCAGCACACACAATAGCAATTTAAAGTGTGTGCTATATTTATTTACTTGTTTCTACTCATTCTCATTTTCTCCATCAACTTCTTTCCTTCCTCTCTTCTCTCATTTTGTTTAGTGCTAGTATTTACTTGGGATCTACAAACAAAACGCAGACTAACCAAACTAAAAAAAAAAAAAAGAAATAGGTACATACACATTTAGCATTCAATGGGGCCAACGGGGCGAATGATACCCTGCTGGGTTAACTAGGGATCGAGTCGATTTCATAGTTAGAACTTCTATTCCCAAAATGCAGAAAACTCACTAATATAAAGGGCTAATATCTTAATAAAATCTATCTATCTAGAATCTTTAGAGCATTAGCATCCCTTCTATCCTAGACCCCGTTTTAAGCTTATTTCAGCTAGAGGGTATAGACAAAGTCGTTGCATTTTAGTACAAACAAGAAACAAATAAAACTTATTTAGCTGTTTTTTCAACTATTTCTTTTTTTGGTCATGCGAATTCCATTTGGCAATGCGGCGGGTTGACTGTTGTTTCTACTTCTTCTCAAAGAATTGGCCGAATATCTAAAAAGACGCAACGGACCATGGGAAATTGAAATTTAAATAAAGAAGACAAAAAAAAGTTCAAGTTGCCTCCCTCAAGCATGGGCGAATTTTTGGAAGAAAGTACGTGAAGAATCCCAGGGAGTTGCTACTCAGGCATGAACCGAACAATTTGGCCAACAGCCAAAACAAAAAAAAAAAAGCCACTTGATCATACAGTTGGAGGAGATCGTGTCCAAGTGGTCATGCTGAGTAGTTAATAGAGGCGAGAATGAAGGGAAAATTGAATTTGAAAATCTAAAGAAGAAAAAAAAAACACAGCAACGAAAAAAAATTCAAATCATAACTTTCCATTTTCAATACTACAACAAAAAATTGGCAAACAAAAAAAAATCAAATTGATATATTGACAGGCAAAAATCCCAAAAAAAAAAAAAAAAAAAAAAAGGTGGAAACACAATTTAAAAGCAGAGAAAATCAAACGACGAATCACATATGGAGGAGTAGAGGAAAGTTCCCCCTTTTTCCCAATCTCACCCTCTTGGCTCACTGTTTGACATAAATGATGATGAATACGCGTTGGCAGGCATCATCAGCAGCAGCATCAGCATAACCATCAGGCAACTGGCATCTGGCAACGGCCTCATCATCCGTAGTCCGGAGGCAGCAGCACCAAAACATCATCATCATCATCATCAGTAAAAGCAATGGCAAAGTTAATGCTGCTGCCAAAGTTGCCAACACTTTCAATGCTGCCACCAAGTTGAGGGTGTTGCTGGGGAGCCACCGTGACTGTCTGACTGTCTGTCTGTCTGTCGGTCTGACTGACAGCCTTATGTGACGAAAGGCCGGAGATCGACATGGAGTAGCTTTATAGTAGGTGGTTTGGTGTATTGCATTTAATGAAGCTGCCGCAAACAATGCGAAGAAAAAGAAGAAAACATGAAGGCGACATCTTCTTGGTACCCAGAAAAATGCTTCAATAATTTAATGCAAATGCATAAAAATAATTGCATTAAGTTGTCAACCCGAACATTGCATAGCTGCTGCAACTTTGCCTCATAAATAAACCAACTTTTTAAATACATTTTTAATGAATCTCCATTTCCCCATCTTAGAGAGCTTGCATGTCTTGTAGTCATCTCTGTGTGTGCGTGTGTGTGTGTGTGTGGTCTGGAAGACTGGCTGAGAAATGGCAAAATGACAGATCTAGTTGCTGTTGACAGATTGAACTCTATTATTATCTAGAATTTAATATCTCAATATTTAATACAAAAACAAAAACCTTTTCTCAATAGCAATTTCCATCTTGTGAAATTCTTTACAATTTCCAAAGCTAAGCATCATATTACATGTCGAACTAAATCTCCTTTGCTTTATATTAGAATATTAAAAGAATGATTAAGTAAACAGAGAAAAAGAAAGAGAGAGAACATGTGAAGATGTTTAAGTTGCTCTCATTAGTTGGTTTTAGGCAGTCTCCGTTAAATAATGTGTTTCTAACGCTTTCCAAATTGTTATTTTCTTTTGTTTTTTTTCCCCAATTTTCATTCTTGAGCTGGGAAAATATAAGTTTTCAAGTCTCTAATCTAAAGATAAATGTCTTTACAATCAATGAAAGGCGGAGAGAAGGTCATTTGTTTTATGAACATTTTCTCAGTTTAATCCGTTTGATAAATAGGAATCAATAAGCCTTTTTAGAAAACTTTTCACATTAAGACCATTGGCCATAATTAACAAAATATTTGTGTGTGTGTGTGTTCTTTTGCTGTATGCTGTCATTTTTTTAATTCAATTAATGCCATTTAAGATATTATTAGAAATGGCAAACCGCAGTCAAAGAATGAAAGAGACGACAAATTTAAGAAGGACACCAACAAAAGACCAAAATCAAAGCCAAAAAGCCAACTAAAACAACCACAATCGCAACAACAACAATACTGCCATGTCGACCAAAAATTTTCACAGATTGAAGAAGATGGAAAACTCAAATGTCTGAGTCTAAACTATAGAGACGAAGATGGCTTCAGAGTCAGAGTTGCAGATGGAAGTTTGAGATGAAGTCTGAGGGTAATTAAGAGCGTGGGATGAAGTTCAAACCGATGCGAAAATAGAAAAAAGTAAAAAGGAAAATCATGAAATATGATAAATATGCGAACATTTTTACAAGCAAAGAGACGTTGTAACTACACATAGCCACGAGTATCTATCGTCTCTCTCCCTCTATCCCTCTATCTCCCGCTCTTTCTCTCTCTCTCTTACTTTTGCTCTAACTGAATTTGAATAGTTTCCCAAAATGAGGACAGGAAAAACACTTTCTTCATACATGCACGAACGAATGGTATGGTGTATATTTTTGATATGTATATATAGTTGTATATATATATTTATATAGGTATACTATATCTAGCAATTTTCTAGTTAACATAAGAATGCTTGAATTATGATTGGAAATTTCGTTTAGCATATTCTTCTTTAGGAGAAAAAAAAAAATCGAGAACAGTGAGAAGAAGAACCAAGAGGCCAAAAGAGTTAAAATAACTTTATAAACAAAATGCAAATGCCTCAACGACTTGCGTACAAAAGATAAGGCCCAAACAAAAGGCCAACAAGATATTGCTTTTGCCTGTTTGTAGATGTAGACGTAGATGTTGTTGTGGGTCATAACGTTTGACACCTTTTCGATTGGTTCGGTCGGTCAGTTGCAAGTAACCCAGTTTTTTTAGGTTTAGTTCTCTTAGTTCTCTAACTCAATACCCAGAGGTAACTGTCATGACCAACAACAACAACAACAACAACAACAACAATAACAAATGACCCATAAATCCAAGATTCAACTTCTTTGCTCGATACTTCAACTAAAAAATTAAGTAACATTCAAATAAAGTGAAAACGCACAGTTCTAATAGATGCATTTGAAACTGATTGTTCCATTAAGCCATTCGTTTTGTTTGGTCAATGTTACAGACTGTATATACTTATATCATAAAAGATGAAAGGATTATTAAAACTAACTATAATTAATAGAAATTAAAATATTTATCTCTTTGGAATATAATGATTTGTTTTGCTGTATGTTTTTGAACTTGGGGAAATATTTCTTGTGACAGATTGTTGTTAAATTTTTGTTTAATATTGAAACTATCTCTTTTTTTTACATGCAAATATGTTAAAGTAAAAAGTTAAGACCGTATTAGCTTGACCCTTGGGTTAAAAAGTGATTCTGGTTAAGACGAAATGACTGTGTGCTGCCATAAACGTCTTACCAAGAAGCGAAAGCAATTTGGTTGAAATTTTGGTTTGTTAAACCAAATTATAAAAAATGTCATAATTAGGCTCGGTTTTTTATTTTTGTTTTTCTTGGATAACTGTTTAGAATGGCACAGGAACCACTTAATTTTCCCGCTTTTGCTACCCTCTCTCTCTCTCTCTCACCACACACGGTCTGGAAGGTGATAACTTTCAACGGTTTCACATTGGAAATTACATTTGGTGACTGTTGCTGATGTTGATGTTGCTGCCGTTTCTGCTGTTGTTGCTGCTGTTGGTTGGATTGTTGGTGTGGGAAATTAATGAATTAAGTAAAGAGTCGTCTTCTTTGCGCGTCTACTGTTTGGCGGCGGCAAAAATAAGAGGAAAATGGTAAAAGACAACAACAACACCGAGAGAGAGAGAGAGAGAGAGAGAGAGAGAAGAAAAAGAAGAAAAAATGGAAAATGGAAATGGAAATAAGTAATGCTCACATTACAAAGATGCGATATGCTGCCAAGTGGCGAGACTTTAACTCATTTCCACGACACTCAAATGAGCAGAAATTATTGCGGTTAAGTACGAAAGAAAATTTTCGGAAAATCGGAAAGTAAGCAAGATAACAACAACAAACACATTGATATGGAAATAGAAAGAGTAAAATCAAAAGGAGAGAAAGAAAAGAAAGAAGGAAAAGTTCATTTTAGTGGTATGTGTGTGTCTGCCTTGTTAAGAAGAAGAAAAATTGCAGTCATTGAAAGGGGGAAATTTTCCATACTAAAACCATCTCTATTCCTTTCCCTCCGACGGTCGACGGTCGTCGGTCGTCTCTTTTGTTCGATGGAAAATCGTGAATTAAATTTAAACAAAATAAATAAATGGGACAAGTGAGCCTCACAAACGATAAATAGAGACAGAGCGAAAGAGAAAAGGATAGTCGAGTAAGAGGGAAATTATAGGGCCTCTTCTTCCTTCGTCGTCGCTTGTCATTCATATAGTTAAAAATCTCAAAAAGTTTGTCTTAACGACTTCAAAAATGCCCTAGCACAATGAAATCTCCAATAATCTCAAACTATTTTGTTTAATGTATGTAATTTCTTTTAGTTTTACTATATTCACAATTTGTAAATAGCTTTTTACACAATAAATATGCCCCATTACTTAGAAACTAATATGCCCTTCTGCTACTCTACTTTAAAGAAGAGCAAGTGAGAGAGGTAAAACATCATCAGTTACCAATCTCAGCAGCTGATTTGCCATTTGCTAGAAGAAGTCAGCAATCAAATTGGCACATTAGACAAATTGTAGCCATTCGCAACTCTAGGTCTAGGCTCTGGCATCGACTTTGACTCGAACTCCATCTGCATTTACATGATACCGCTTCCGCGCACCAAACTCCATCTACATCTGCATCTGCTCATCTTGATGGCTGATGGTAGATACATCTCAATAACCCAACCGCAGTTGAAATATCAACACATTTTCTGCCCACACAGAGGATCATAAATCAAATGTTTGCCAATAAAACCGCATAAGTTAGTACAAAGTTTCCAATATACCAATACCGACAGACAGACAGAGAGAGAGAGAGAGAGAGAGAGAGAGAGAGAGAGAGAGAGAGAGAGATACCAATCGCCAATCATCTATAGTGCGAGGAATATCTAACCCAGGTGCGATCAAATGTCAGTGGGCCCCCACACACCTCAAAACATTTCTCCTGCCCCACCTACAAACCTACCATACCTTACCTTACCTTACTTACCCCATCATCACAAAATCTTTAACTGAACCTTCTTCTTTCTGGCCACAATTTAAGCCATCATTGACCCATTTTTTCACACTCACTTGGGGAATTCTATTGCTCGACGAGAAGGATGATGACGATGCTGATGATGCCCCTGATGATGATGACGACGGTGATGATGATGATGATGGTCCATGTTCTGTAACGTGTTGCCATTTAATTGGCTTCGTGTGAAGTAGTTGCAGAGCTGCCTGCCTGCCTGAATGCCTTCCTTCGTTTTTCTATTTTTTTTTTCTTTTTTTTCGCCAAATACTTCGCGTATGAAGCAAAGTGTCAAAGTCATCAAACAGCAAAAACAACAACAAAAGACTGCGTAACTTTATCGTCGGCATTTTCTTTATACTAGAATACCCTTTAATAGGTTCTTTCTACTAAGAGGTAAAATAACTCACGGAATGCTCTAGGTATTTAGTCACTATGAAAGCGAGCATAGAAGATTCCTAGGCATTGAAATGATTAATGATTGAAATCATCTGTCATTGTGCATTATCTGATCTTTAACCCTAGCATGATAACCAGACATAATGGAGTTTAAATATCGACTGCCATATGAGTTAAGATTATTAATTTAAAAAATGCACCTTGCAGAAATGATTGACTTGATTCACATATATAAGTAATGTTTGTAATATTAATATGTCATTTTATTAAGTAATATGGGGTAATTTTTTTAAATTCTGTTTCTAATTCAGTTTCCTTAAATCTTTAATATAGAAACTAGATTCTAGACCAATTGGCAAAACCTTCTGCTTCTTAAAAGCTTTATAAATTTTTTTTAATTTTTTATCATCAGCAAAATGGCTGCGTCCTTCTAATCCTTATAGAGTATCTAATCTTGTAGCCTATCAGTGTCATTAATTTTCGGTCTTGTCTTCGTTTTTCTAAACATTTTTCATAGAATTTTTTTTCAACGCTTCTAGTGAGTTGTTTTATTGTTTTTTTTTTTTTTCTTCTTTTTTTTTGTGTGTTGTCATGCGCTTTAATTAAATTTTGTCAGTTTGCTACTGCTTTTTTTTCGGTTTGGTTTGTGTAATGTCATGGCCAGAGGCCTGACAATGTTGACAATGACTTGGTGTGTGATGTCACTCACAACAACAACGGCAGCAATAACAAACAAACAGGCAAGACACAAGACAAACACAACAGAAACCGGCTAGTCTGATCAGGCCAATTGAAGGAGAGGAGTTGGAAACTAAAGATGGGGCTGGAGAGCTGGAGCTGGAGCTGGAGTTGGAGTTCATGTTCATGGCTTTAAGTTGGCATGCCAAAAGACACAAACCAAATGCATAATTACAAATTCATTTGGCACAATTATTGTATGCCATTGCCAGTAACAATTGTTGTTGCTGTTGCAGATGCAGTTTGTGGCATCAGTTGGTGGCACGACACACATTTAATTGCATTTGGCAAACCAGGTAAAGATAAGCCAAAAGGAACGAAAAACACGCGAATTGCGAATCTCTGGCAAACGCATGACATTAAATTAGAAACTTAATATGAAAAGAGACGACAATGGGGAGGGTAAAGATTGAGGTAAAGTCTGCAACCTGTTGCTGCCGTTGCCATTGCCGTTGCCGTTGCAGCATGAAATGTTTATTCTTCCTCACATTTGCCACAATTTTTAATTTGTTTTTAGTGCTTGTAATTCATTTGGAGGGACGGAACGATAAATGGAAATGAGATGCAGCAATTAGTCGTGGGGGGTTCTTCTCCTCCTTCTTTTTTCAATATATATTTATATACACAGAAATATATATATTTATATGTATATACATACATATACGTATAGAAGAAAGATGCAGACAACGAACTGGTTCGCCTAGCATCTAGCACCTTGGCTAGCCCAGCTACAGCAGGAGGCGGCTTATCTAATGGACATCATATATAAATTTCATTGAGATAAAATACAAGTTTGGTAGCTTTCACATGGCAAAAGAACTCACAGAACTCATATTTGCAGAAAGAGAATAAGGAAAAAAATTGAGAAATAAGTGAAATAAATATATGATGATCATATAGGTAAACCGAATCAAGTTAGGTGAATAGTTTTCTTGAATTTCATATGGTTAATCGATGCCATTCATTATACTTTAGCATTAATAAAAGAAAAGATAAAAATTATTTATGATCGATATAAGCTAAAACAAATAAATGGAATTGCTAACTAGCTAGAGATATTCTCATCACTGATGGTTAGAGCTCAAAAATCAATAGGCAATCGTCGAGATACTCGTTTAAAAATTTTGCATATGCAATGCTGTAACTTCAATTGCAACTGGCAGCTGTTCCTGCTGTTGTTGTTTTTGTTGTTGTTGCTTGGGGAAAAATCTTAGTGATCGCCATGAAGTAATCGTTTAGCTAAACATTCAACCAGCTGATTGCCAGTACTAGAATCAATTTGAGAAAAGAATTTGAACTCCATCACCAGCTGGCATCGAGAAGTCTCATCAAGCCATAGCATATTGTTGATGACCTAGAAAGTGAGCTGGGCGATCCTCTATGCAACTGCAACACATCCTCATCTAGCCACCGAAAATTGCTGACTTTTAAGCATTTCAAAATCAATTTGCAGTCGCTGGGTAATTACTATCCACGGCCATAGAAAAAAGGAAAGAAAGACAGGGAGAGAGCGAGATAGAGAGGGAGAGACAAAGAGAGCTGTCTGACTGCTGGTGATGATGGTAGTGGCGGTGGTGCTGCTGCTCTTGGTGGTGGCGGTGGTGCCTACTAAAAAGATTATGCAATAGTAGCGTCACGTCAACTGGACGGGACTTGATTGTTTCAACACCCAAACCCAAGTCAACGAACCTGTGACAGACAGACAGACTGACAGACAGAGAGACAGATAGATGGATAGACTGGACAGTAACTTGGTTAAACAATCGCATATGCAACGGTATTAAGACCCAAAAGGGGAACATTAACAAGCCGAAAAACAAAAAACAACCAGAAGAACCCTCATGACCTGCAGCTAGTAGCGGGCCAATTGCCTTGAGAAAATATATATTCTTAATAAAATAAACCAAAACAAAAACAAAAACGAATAACCAAAAGGAGTGAATAATGAAGGAGTAGGTTTTTAGTGTATAAATAGGAGTAGAGGTGGCTGTAGGAATGGGTAGGAAATCTTAGCTAATGAGCGCCCCAAGGCGCCATCATATGTCATAAACAGCCAATAGACATAGCGACAATTTGATTAATTGTAACTAAATGCAACTTGGGTAGAGATGGGGGGCTGGCAATGGCAAATGCAACTACAACTGCCATCAGATGCAACTGCTCCTTTTGCGTGCTTGACCACAATTAGAAACGGTTAATGCAGGAGGCAGGAAATTCAACCAAGAACAACTTGGGCACAATTAAGCAAATGACAAATGGCATCAAATTGCAAGGAAAATGGCGCCACCAACATTCCAACAGCAACAGCAGCAGCAGCAACAGTTGCTGCCGCAGCCAACTACAGCAACATCTCCG
The DNA here is from genome assembly GCA_018903935.1 of Drosophila insularis. Lineage (NCBI taxonomy): Eukaryota > Metazoa > Arthropoda > Insecta > Diptera > Drosophilidae > Drosophila > Drosophila insularis. The sequence continues at coordinate 8,552,310 of JAEIFP010000150.1, forward strand.
TTAGCAGTTGAATGCAGTTTTAATAAATTTAAATGTGACCAGCTAACAGCAACAACAACAATTGGTAATTGTAGTCAGGCTTAACAGCAATTTTTGTTGCCATGTTGCTGCCGTACAAGCAATTGTTGCTGCCAATGTAAGAACTAATGTTGCTTTCTTCATGCTTATCACTACATTTTTGCCATGAACAGTGAACACTCTCAAATAAAGTCCATAACCAATAATCAAGCTAATAATTCAAATTAATTTCGGTGAGAGCATAAAGAAAGAATGGCAGAAAGAGAGCGAGAGGGAAACAGCGGGAGAGAGATATATACCTAGATAGAGAGTAAGCTATTTTTCCTATCAAGATCACTATTAGAATAAAAATAAAGACAAAAACCAGCAAAGGAGAATCCAAACTTGAGGAAAAATTACCGCCAAAGACCAAAAGATCAAACCAGAGGGAAATAAACTACAAGCCACAGCAACAGCAGAAAACAGCAGAAAACAGCAACTGCAGCAGCAGCAGCAACGGCAGTGGCAGCGGCAGCAGAGAGAAAAGAGATGGCAATAAAGAGGAATAAAATAAGAAGATTGCCATTGGCACTTGAACAGCAGCAACTTCGTGCGGCGTCTTCTTCTGAGGCAAAGAAAAAGCATGGACGAAAAAAAAAAAAACTAAAAAGGCAGCAGCAGCAGCACCACCACCACCACCACGGAGCAGATGAGAAGAAGAAAAAAGGGCAAAAAGCATTTTCCATTGCCTAGTAAAGTTCAAGAGTTGCTAGTGCTAAGACTAAGCTATAGCTGGTTGCTGTTTGCTAGTTACTTTGCTTGCTAGATGCTGCTTGTACTTTAGAGATGATCGTCGTTGCTGTCGCTGACGCCGTCGTCGTTGCTGTTGCTGTTGTAGTTGCAGTTGCAGTTGCAGTTGGGTTGCATATTTTTATGGCCAGGCCAAAACGAAAACAAAAAAAAAAAAAAGAATGCAGACGACGCCACCGCCGCTGCCTTTTTGCCTGTTGCATATGCATAAAAGATAAGACAGACAGAAGAAAGTTGGCCCCAAATGTTGCTGTTGCTATTACTATGGCTGCTGTTGCTGCCGTTCTAGCAACATTTAGCCACGCAACATGACCAGCACCCACTCAACTGGCAAAAAGGAGGTAACAGTTGCCGGCAGTTGCAGTTACAGCCTTCTTTTGAACATATTTTTATGCCATAATCATTATAAACGCCTTTTATGTGTGTCAAGTCACATTTCTTGATCTTTTCTATAACCCGTTTCCATATGCTAATGAAGCAAAGCCTTTAGCCTTGTCAACATTCGCTGCCTCTCTCTCTCTCTCTCTCTCTCTATCTCTCTTATGCCATTTCCTTTCTCTCTCTTTTATTTTACTTATATTTTTTGTTTTAGTTAACCCCTTGGGGCGAATTTGAGCTCAATTAGTAGGGGGGAGAGACCCTAAAAAAAAAGTTCATTTTCTCACAAATTATAGACACATTTGCCAGCGGGCAAATTTTGTGCAGCAGCACTAGATTCATGGCAAGAACCTTAGAGGAGAGGCATGTGGTGGAGTGGTGCAGAGAGAACAAACATTTCCCGCATCTATCAGGTGCATTGATCTATGGCTAGTTTTTTAATTAACGCTCAGTTGCTTTTATTGCCTTGTACTCTCTCATACTTGGAGTCTTATTTGCTTCGAGGTTTCTTATTGTTTTATTAGGCGAATGGACTGTATCCCATAACGAAGAGCAGCACACAAGAATATAAATTTCCTTCATTAGGGCACGTTCCTGCTATTCGGCCAATAGATCACCGATAGAAAACATCATCGTCGAAACAATGAGAATTGGTCTAATTTCTTTAAGTTTCAGTTAACAATTGAACAATCTTAGAATTTCTTCATTAAGACATAAATTCATAATGTGGCCTAGTCCATAATTAACGCTTATTAGTTTTAATCTTTCTAAAAAATACATATACCCTGTCTTTTTTGAAAAGGTATCTAGCAATTAAGAAAGCTAACAACAATTTATACTTAATATCCTTAAAGTATTTTACTTAATTGAAAGAGACAGAAAAGAGTTAAGGAGGGAGAAACCAGAGAGTGAGTGAAATGGAGAGATTAAACATTTTCTTTAGATAGTCCAAGGTGTTAGTCGTCCAAATCGATGACAGTTTAAATGCAGCAACTTGACATTGAAGCGAAAGCAAAGTCGTTGTAGAATCTGGCCGAATTGTTGAGAATTAAAGAAATGTCAGGTGTGTTATGTTGTGTGTGTGTGTGTGTGTGTGTGTGCGTGGAATGACTAATTGAATAGTCTCTATGTAGTACATATTTATATACATACATATATATATTTATGTAGGTAAACGTGTACCTAGGCCAAGGCAAGCCCAACACAACATGTTGCTAATTAAAAGCATTTATTTGTCGTCATTTTCAACAAAGATTTACAACATTTAAAGCTTGGCAACATTTTGCTAAGCTTGACAACATGTTGACTTGCAAGAGCAAGAGAGTGTTTAACTCTCTTTTAAGCTCTGCAACATGTTTGGCTTCAAACCGGTCTCTGGGCTTAGAAAGTGTTGATCAATTTTCCGGCTAAGTTGAGGCAAATTTAGCTTTTTTTCTATTGAATTGAAAATAATATAATAAATGACGAATAGAAAAGAAAAATAAATACAATATTTGACTTGAAAGCAAGAAGGAAAATACTATTTTAGTTAATCAACTTGAATTTCTTGTCACTAATGTTATCTCCATTCTCCATTAGATCTTAAAAATAGTCAACCGTTTAGTGGCTTTCAATATTAAAAGTTTCCAGAGAAATAATTAGATTCTATCCAACATAGACCTACAAAATATTCTCGATTGGCCAATCTTGTTAGCCTCTTTTTCCCTCTAGCTTTGTTGAGAGCAAAAAATAATGAGCATCACTGATCTGGCCTGGCCGTGAACTTGGTGAAAGAAGAGAAGTTGCAGATGATGATGATGGGTTAGTCGGTTGGTTGGCTGGTCGGTTGGGAGAAAATTTTTAAAAGACGCTGCAACTCGTTGGCCTGGAACATTTGTACTTTGATATTAGAAGTCTGCGGATCGTAAACGCTGTGAGTATTGTGTGTAAAGAAAAAAGGCAGCAAACAAAAATATACTACCACAACAGAAAAACGACAGTGCAAAAAAAAAAAAACAAATAAAAAATATTCAAAAAAAATACTACAAAAACATAAAAAAAACAAGAACCGAAAAAAAAGAGTGGGACTCCTTGGACATTATTTTTTTTTTTTTTTTTTGAGTACGAAAAAGAAACTGGGAGTGGGACTTGAAGTGAAGTTACAGTTAGTTGACATTAATACGACCAGAAAGAGAGAGAGAGAGAGATTGCGAGCAAGCGAGACAAACAACCTCGTAAACGTGAATTGTGTGAATAAACAAAAAAAAAAATCAAAAAACCAAAAGTCGAAAAGCAGTAAATCCTCAAATTTACAATTTACACCCCGTGTGCAAATTCTAGTTGGAGTGTTAGTCCACAAACAAAATAATGATGCGGAGCTATTCGCTGGCATTTCTGGCAACAACAACAATATTTTTGTTGTGTTGTTGTTGCTGCTTTAGCTTAAGCAATGCCGAATATCCGGGAGTCATTGAATTGGTGGGCTATAGCAATCGTCGTGCTAGGACATACTTTGTCAATGAGGCCCCAACCCTGACTCCACCGGCATCGAAAACCCGAGCGGATATTGAGACGGTGAAAAGGAATATGAAAAAATATGATCGCCTCTTGGAATTGGATACGAAAAATCTACCCGAACAGCAAAAGGATATGCTTGCGAGAATCGTGGAGCGTGTGGCCAGGCTAAAGGAATCGTTGGATATTGAAGAGCAACAGCTAATCCAACAGGAGGCCGCCAGTTCGTCCAGCTCATCGGCAAGAAGTAAGACCACACAGGAGGCCGAAACTGAAACGGAAATGGAGCAGAGTACTCTACCGCCTACAGGCTCAACGGAAACGGAAACCGATCCCACCCTTCTGCTAGATGAAACTACCTTGCTGGAGTTGCAAAATACAATGAACGAGCAGGCAGCCATACAGCAGGCGGCCGTAACAGCTCAAACGATGCTAATGAAGGAGGATATACCCACGACAACAGATTTGAATTTGGCAGGAACTAACCGGGATAGCCAGGAGACGACCAGCATACCACAACCAACCACTGCCGATTCGGAGGCCACCAAACAGAGCGATGAAACGGCTGAGGACGAAACCGAAGAATCTTCGACATTTAGTGTTGACACATTGACCGATTCGGCCATAACCTCATCAACGGAAGATGAAGAAGACGATCAGTTTGTGGCCGCCCGTTCGAATAACAATATTGCAGCGATCACAGCTGCCGATGCAGATCCTCCGAGTACGGCTACAACATCCGCCTCATCCTCATCGTCAGCAGGAACAGCTGGCAGCCAGCAGCGCACATTAACCACTCACATGGGCAAGCTTAAGAATCGGGCCACCAAACGTCCCTTTGGCCATAAAGTAACAGCAGCCCTGAAACGTGGTGGACAACGTCCTGCCGCTGCTTTGGCAGCAGCCAATTCGAAACCCAGCTCCAGTTCCAGCACCAGCACCACAGCTGCCATTCAAAAGCAAAAGTTGCAACAGAAAATCGCACAGCAAGCCACCAAGCAACAACAGAAGGTAACATCACCAGCCGCTGGTGGTGGCGGTGGAGGCACTGCATCATTGTCGTCAGGTGCCACAAATCCATCATCATCTGCCACACCATCTTTGCCCATCGAACAGCTGTATACACGTACACCACAGGCGAATATTCCACTGAGCGTGGCAGCAGCAGCAGCATCATCATCATCTTCTGCCGCTGCAGCAGCAGGAGCAGCCGGAGTTGCAGCCACCACCTACAGCAGCCAGCAGCAGCAACAGCAGCAGGATTCTATGGTCTATGATGGTCATGTGAATGCCTCAGCTTTGATTGATAGCCTCAATACACATGCCCGGGAGGAGTATTATCAACAGAAATTGGCAGCCAATGGCAATAAGGATAATAAGGTGAGTAAATCCTTTTGAACACCCTTTCACATATACCAAGTTTCAATCGACATGTATCTAGGCTTCATTTTCGAATCTTCATCGAACTATTTATTATTATTTATGCCATTCCACTTTAAATCGCGATTTTATTGGATTGTAGAAAAGAAAGCATTTCCAATCAACTTGTCAACGTCTGCGCTTCTGTGCAATCTGTTTCACCTAATTGAAATTCGAACACAAGAAAATTCCTTACTTTATTCAGTTGTCAAAATGGAAATTCATTGCCCATTTTGGCTTCTTGTTTAGTTTTTTTCTTCTTTTCTTTCTAATGCCAATGACTATACGATTCGGAGACAGTGTCTTTGCTTGACTTTGAAATCTTTGGGTGCAACTAATTAGCCGAAAGACCACCGAAAAACCACAATTGTTTCTTCTCTTCTTTTTTGGGGGGAGGATGGGGGATTTTTTCTTTGTGTTTGTAATACAACTTGCTGTCATTTACGATTTTCCCAAGACAATGGCTTAAAGGAAAACCGTTTTGAAACTAGACGACGAAGCAAAAAAAAAAAAAAAAAAAATAACAGAGAAGACAAAAAAACACACACACACAACACTAAACCGTTTGAATGTCAAATGCAGAAAAATATTGGAACAACTCGACTCTGTTAAAAACTGTAACAAGAAAAGCCACAAGCGACAACACCAACAACAACAATAACAACAGAGACAAAGAGACAAGAGAGATATCGTTAAACAGGGGGCGTAAAGAGAGGGGCAAGAAAGAGTTCAGAGTTTGAGGAGACAGTTGGGGAAATGGTTAGCCTGATCCGCTGGTCACTTGTTATAAATGAAATCCAAGTGAAGGCCTTCAGGCCGCTTGGAGATATAAAGTTGAAGCTTTCCCATTGCAAATCGATTGTCATAAGTTGGTGGTTGGTGGTTGTTGGCTTAGTGAACGAACGATTGTTAGACTGGGTCAGTGTTTTTAGTTGCTGGGTGGGGTGGGGGGGTGCCTTTTGTAGTTGAAGTTCCAAGTCCAAAAAGTCTCTCATCTACAATGATCATGACGATGATGAGGATGCATTTGATGACGATGATGATGACGATGATGATCGTGGATATCATCATTATGATCATCTCGATTGAAGTAGAAATACTTGGCAATTTGTTGCCACTACTGACCTATAAATTTTTGATGTGCACCTAACTATGGATGATGATTGGAGGCAACTTTAGAGTTGGAGTTGGAGTTGCAGTTGAATAGAGGTAACCAGAAACACCAACAGAATAACTACAACAACAACAACAACAACGACGACATAATTTATGGCCACAGCCAACGACTCTTGCGATGATTCCTCAACGGCGGCAACGACAACGACAACGACGAAGACGATGACGGCGACGGCGACGACATACATACCTAGCTAGTCCAATTGGCTAACCAATATCCATCGACAGGTTAGGCAACTGCAATGACTACTACTCTTCCTTCTTGTATGTACAACTCCTTCATCTTTGCAATTTTTAGCCTTCTCTCTTTGCCCCTTTTGCCGCTGTCTATATGTACATATGTGTGACACACAAACATATAATTCCAATCCACAACAGGTTGACTCCAACATGGACTACGACTACTAGTCGGAATCCATTTCCGACTTGATTCTTAAGTATGTTCTATACTTGACTTACCTGCAAATAGACAATAGAGAAAATAGAGAATTAAATATATGTCTACCCATCTCATATATATATTTTGTATATATATATTGTAAAATAGTTAATTAAAATTACAGTCACATAACCGCACCTAAATTGGCTTCACAATAGCTTGTCTAATGAAGTCTTTAATTGCAGTGCTCATTCATTGCTTCATCGATTCAGTGTTCGGTGCCATTTAAAGCTCGAACTCGAATGCCTTTTGCTTTTGTTTTACCCTTAACTAAAGCAAATGGTATTACAAGAATTTTTATTCACATCCTTGATAGAACCCTAGAAGACCTTTCATTTCGATTGTCTTTGGGGGAAATGCCATAGTACATATAAGCAATTGACACATATCTAGAGATTATATTTGTATAATTAAGTGATTATTGTCAACATTCAAAGGATTATCTATTCAACTAAGATTTTCTGTCATTTTTGCCATTTGACCCCATTGAAGATTCTAAAGGTAAAAACTAAACACCTGTTGAAGGGTCACGATCAAAGCCATTGTTTGAGAATGAATAACATAGGAAAAAGTAAACATGAAAACTGATAAATGTTTACTTAAAGTCACAAGAAAATCAAGATCATTAATTACTATTTTTTCAATAGCCAAAAGGTTTTAGAGAATGTTAATGATCTTTGGAAATGGTCATAAAATCAAATCAAGTCGAAACTCTATGAGCTACCCATGATGTTTGTATGAAGATTATGATGATGATGATGATGATGATGATGATGATGATGATGATGATGGCCATATGATCATGGTCAGAAAGTCATCGAAGCATTGCGGGTTGAGCTTTAAAGCTGATGAAAAAAAAAAAGTCTTTTGATTGTCTGTGTTCTATGCTGTCGGTTACCGCTAGAAATAACATAAATTAACGATTAAGCGCAGATTTGTTGTACGGTTTATATAGGTGCCCTCCACACACACACCACTTCACTCCTCCTCCTGCCTCTCCTCCTTCTGTGCACCACCCCTTTTGCATTTAGAATAACGCGATTAAGTTAAAGTAGAAGCACACAAATAACAAACAAAAAATGATGAAAAAGAAGTAATTAACACATTGTTAAAATATATACCAAGAGTATGAGTATTGTGCTTGTATGTGTGTTGTGTGTCCGAGTGTGTGTTTTTGCTTCCTCTTTCATATATTTTTGGCAAACAAAACACACACACAAACAAACAATCGACAAACGGCTATCAACAGAAGAAAGCATAATTGTTAAACTTTTGCTAATTTACATGGAAATAATAATAACAATAATAAAGAGAAAGACTTTCGCTTGCCACCAAGAGTCAAATATATAATTTACACGCTTTCTTTCAACTTTAAGAACTTTCAAAAGATCATAAATGAATTCTTTTGGCTTCATTGATACCTCATGGCTTTTAATTATAGAGGCCAATATGCCGTTAGTTGGCTTTGAAATAGTAAATTTGCATATTATGAATGGCGCAAGCAAGAGAGAGAGGGAGAGCTAAAGAACTGCAGTCTCATTTCTCGCATCTCTCTCACTCTTTCGTTTACACCATTGTGATGCAATGTTTCTTGCCATTGAGGCGACTTTTTTTTTTTTTCTATTTCTTCATTCTGCAACTAATTAATGCTTAAATTAATTACTTGGGGTGTAGAGATGTTTGTAGAAAAAAAAAAGTAGCCGTCAAAGTAGAAGAAACACAAGTTTCACTCGTGCCTAGTTCGTGCCTTCTTTACCTTTTACTTGCTGGCGCTGCCAACCAGCCAACCAACCAGCCAACAATGACACCCAACAATTTTATAAGCCATAGAGCATATAATCATAGACCCCAAGTGGAGTATATACATATATAGAGAGGGAGAGAGAGAAACTTGCAAGGGAGAGAAGGTTGGTCTAAAAAAAAACAAAAAGTGAATTGCAGTTAAGGTAATTTTCTAACACAAATCATAAAACATACGTAAGAAGGTTAAAAGTAAAAGACATACAGGCCACTTGATCTGTGAAGGAGGAGGAGGAGGAGGAGGCGGTATAGCAGGCGGTGTCAAATCAAAGGCCAAAAATTTCCAATGAAAAATTGTGAAAATTCCCCACATTGAAACAATTTGTCAGACATTGACAGCCTTTCAAACATCTGAAGGAGAAGGACTGACGCGAAAAGGCGTGACGACTGGTCAGCAATTGTTGAAACTTGTTTCAACATAATGATCACCTATCCACCTAGTCTGTGTATGTGTGTGTGTGTGTGTGGGCTGAGTGTTAACTTCAACTAGTTTAAAAATAACTTAGGACTCCAAGCTTACCCTTAACCTTCTTTCATTTACCAATTTGATTGAAATCTATGTATTATATTAAATATTTTAAATTGCCTTACTTACCCACATTCTGGCCTTTATCTATTACCAATATTAGATCAATAAGTATTACGTCCTTCTTTTTTATTATATTTGCTTCTCTTCTAATTTATTTGGATTCGAATAGCAATAAATCGCTTTCTCTTAACAAAATCATTTGAGAATACATAAAAGACTTAACAAAAATTTGCAGATAGTTTGATTTTTGTTAATTTTAAAGATAAACTGTGTGTCTAAAACAAAAGAACTTTTAAATTAATGCCATGGAGTAGCTCCGGTTGGCTCAGAATATAACCTGATTAGTCGAAAATTAAGATCTCTACTACAGCAACTAAATGTATCTATTGTGTTTGTAACCAATTAGCTTAAAAGATTACTTGACCAGTCTTGAGGTCTTCACACTAATGTGAGTAGTTTTCTTTTCTTCTTTTTGTTTTTGGTACTGTGGAATGGAAACTCGATTACATAAGTTGGTTAAATATTTTTTCCTCAAACATTTACCGCTTTGTTTTATCAATTGCTTGTTAGGCTTGACCGTTAGTTTTTCCCAACTTCAAACAAGCGACATTAGATGGCCCAAAGTTATGCTAATTTTTTCTCAAACCGAAAGGCAAAAAAAAAAAAAAAAAAAAAACGAGATGATGATGATGATTCCAGGGAAAACTGGCAGCACTTACAACAAGTTGTTGTTGCTGTTGTTGCTGTGGTGTGTGTGTTTGTGTGTAGTTTGTGGTTTGCTTTTCTAGCGGAAGCTGCAAGCAAATGCAAATGAAAGCAATGAAGCAGAAAGCCAGAGAGAAAGGCCTAGCGAGAGGGGTTTAGGCGGCGGTGTAAGGGAACCGTCGACATTATTCATATGATTAGGAAAAATCGAACAATGAGCCAAAGAAAGCCATTGAGAAGAGACAGAGAGAGAGAGAGAGAGAGACTAACACACAGCACGAGAGAGATAGAGATACAGAGAATTTACAGCGACTTTGTCTGGCTTTCTAACTTAAGCAATTTCGTTATTGTTGCTGCTTTTTTTTTTTTTTTTTTGGGAAAGGGTTTTCTCTCTACTTCTTTTCTTTCTCTCTGTTGTTTCTATGGTTTTAGCTCTTTTCTGCAATGATTTATTAAAACTTTTACTAGCAATTAGAGTGAGGGGAACAAACAAAACAAAAGGGGGGATGGTAACCGGGCAGATTGTTGCTTGCTAGACAATCTCCCACACTAATAATAACCGTAATTTATATATTTATATTTTGGTTTTGGGCTCTTCGTATAAACAACAACAACAAGAAACAAACAAGAAAAAATCAGCAACGAATTATAAAAGTGAAATTTTTAAAGCCCTCCCCAAAAAAAACAAAAAACAAAACAAACTCTTAACAAAGGCAACCAAATGAAACGCCAGACCCAAAACTTGGTCAGAAACTAATATCAAAGTAGTAGAACTTGATTGAATGTGGGACTATATAATTATCAAAGACTCTTAGTTTAGTGTCTTTAGAGTTTTTCACTAAAACATTTCTAGATTTTCTAGCATCCACTTAGATTTTCTCCTACTGAGAATTTGAAAAGCTATAACATGTGACTGAAGAACCAAAAAAAAGTAGAGAACACAAGTAGATTAGAGAATCTTCAATAATAAAGACTGTGAAATTTTTAAATGTCACTCGATATATTCCTGAAGGAATCAGATAGTTGAAAGCGATCAACTCTTGTCCACTTCATCGTCTTGCTATGACATCCGCTGATGAATGCTAACAAAAAAATGCCAGCATTTCAATTAAAGAACTTGTATCTGAAACTAGCCCGTGTGTGTGTGTGTTGTGTGTATCTTGAAGATTGCCCATTGAGTGAGTGTGCTTTTTATTTTTCTTCTTTTTGCCATAATTTATACGCAATTTATGGCAATGACTTGAAAATGCCAGAGTTTTACCACAGATTTTTAGCGAGTAAATGATTGCCCAAAGATCGTGCAAAAGGCCAAATGGTCGACCAACCGACCGATCGACATTGATGTACTAATGAGCTTGAGAGCACTTTCCATTAAACAACGTTAAACGTTCCCTCCTTCCACCCACCCAGCACTTGGCTAAAATGCCTACTGCGACTGACTGACAGAGAAAGAGAGACAAAGAGAGTGAGAGTGTAAATAATCGTTAGTGCAAGGGACTGCCAAAAACAAACTACATCAAGTTCAACTAAAACAAACCTGACACCTTAACTAAAACAAAAAAAATAACCCAAAAAAAAAAAAAAAAAACGATACTGCAACTCAAGTGTAGACCAACAGATACCCTGTAAATGGCATAACTAAGTAGTTCTTTGGTTTGTAAATAATTTTGCATCACCTTAACTGGCATATTTCTTCAGAGAATGAATTGAGGATTAATTATGCCCACTATATATCCCTAAGTCGATCCTTATACACCCGCAGTTCACTTGAGGGTAGCAGATGACTGTTACACCCGCTGCGACTCACACGACTTCACGACCCAAAATTAAGATCTCACAGAGCATTTGGCAAACTAATTGCACAAATGTATCTACAATGTTGTTGTCGACCTCTCGCTCGATCTCCTGCCTCCAAGTCCAAGTTCCTAGTCTTCCGACAAGACACCAAAAGAAAAAAAAAACCCAGACTCCAAGTGGAAGTCTGAGCTGCAACTATTTGCATTACAAACGACCCTACAAATAAATGGAGGAGGAGAAGATAAAGTTAGACTTGAAGCCACATAGAAGATCCCCCGCAAAGTTGAGTCTCGTCTTTGACTTTGGCTTTCTTTTGCATTTTGATTCTGTTTTCGACTTTCTGCTGCTTTAGCTTTCTAGGTCGTGTAATTGTCTTATATAGCAACTCCAACAAAAAAGAAAAACCAATTGCATTTAAATCACATTTTTGCTTTTGTTTCTTCTATTCTCCTCCAACTACTCACTCCTCTATTTGGTTCTGTTCTCTTGTTGATGGCTAATTCAATTGGTTTTTACCGCTGACTGCTGTTGGCTTCTTTTCGTTGCCTTTAGACCATCAAAATTGATAAATAATTTATAGAGAAGTGGAAAAAAAAAAAAAGAAGAGCCGCTATTTGTACATTTATGGTCTATAAATTTAATAAACATTTTCGGTACTTTCTAAGCAAACAATAAAAACGTGAAACATTACAATCAACGAATTATTACTAGATTGTGCTCAAGAAATGGGGAAAAAATCATCAGAGAGAAATAAAAGAAGATCAATTTGTGGTTTGCCATTTCGATATTGAATACAGTTAGATTAATAAAGCAAAGACCTAATTATTACCAATATAACTAGATGCAATCAAAACTACATTAATCTAGTTTTCATTTGCAGATTTCCCAAATCCATAAAAAACAAATATCCTTTCCATCCTTTTATTCAACTTATCTGCATAGATTTGTCGATATTTATATAGTTTTTGCAATTGTCTCGCTAATATTCAAAAAATAGAAAAGCTCCAAGTAGAGATCAGCAATTTGTGGTTAATTCAATGCATTTCACTTGAATTTGTGAATGGACCTTTGACCTTCAATTGAGAAGAGAAGGAGGCAATGTTTTTTTTTTTTTTTTGGTAAACAAAAGGTCTGTGGGCCAAGCCAAAACTTAATTCAGCAATTAAAGACAAACCTGAAGAGAGCGCTGAAGAAGAAAGATACAAATCTTAAAGAGCCTTTCTTCGACATGCAACATTTCCAACTCAACTCACTTTACGGGGGCACTCTTTCAACTCATTCATTTTGCACCGCGAGACGAGGGAGGGGCAAGGGGCCGGGAGACTTGGCAGTCAGGTGAATGCAATCAAAGATGTTTGCCAAACTGAAAACGTTAATAATTTTGTCTTCATCTTCTGGTTGTGGCTTAACAACTTTTACTCCATTTTATTTTTTGTATCTTTCTTCTTATTTCTGTTTCTAATACAAAAGAAAGTGCAAAGTGGGCGATAAAGTGGGCGTGGACATGTGGTAAACTAAAAGCATTGACACCATTTCGGCAATGGGAATGCGCTCATAAATTTCTGGCGATCGGCAGCAACTTTGTTGCCTAGACTGACGATTTTTTGTCTTATTTTTCCTCGTTTTGTTGTCTTTTGCGGATGGTCATCATTATTTTGAATTGCTAATTTGGGGGTGTGGCTGGCCGCCTTTTTGGTAAAGGACCATACACACACACATATATATATATATATGTATATAGCATAACCAAGCAGCTGCCTTTTCTCGTCTTCCTTTATGCATTTATTTATGCGCTTTGTGCCTTTTTGCGTATAAATTTAAAATTCCTGTCCCAACAACTATCCACAGCAACTAAATGTCCATGAAATGGGGAGGGGGGAGAGGAGTGGTGCATAATAATTTTATGGGCAGCATATACTAGAAAAACTGCATAGTAGAAAATAGTTATCAACGTTTCAAAAATGCAATCAGCCACTAAAAACCAAAAAAAAAACTATTTCAAACTTTTGAAATATTTTCTTAAGTGAAGCAAATTAGAAACTTTATATCATGATTTTAGTCACACTAAAGTTGAGAACAAATCAACAAGTTTGATTCAAAGGTTTTCTGTGATTTCTATTTACCATTTGAATGGTTACCGTTAGCAAATCGTCAATGGATATATTGTTCGAATATATGTATAGACAGAATCTTCGACTAAGATTAAGGTATTCTCACTCACAAACTCTCTTACTGTCAATCGTTTCTCACAATTATCTGTTTTCCGAAATCCAAACACTTTTCATTTCTCAACATTTCTTTAACCCACATAAATTGCATTTTGAAGGAGACTACATCATTATTATCATCATCGTCGTCGTCGTCAAGTTGAACAAGTGTGGTCAGTTTTTAGGCCATCAAATAGCAGACATATCTACGTACATATATATCCATGATGATTGTTGTTGCTGACAACTTGACACAAATTTTAATAAGAAGAAAAGCAAAGACACAGACTGAGAGACAGAAAGAGTATCTCTCTGTGTGTGTGTGTGTGTGTGTGTGAGTGGGGCGGCGGCAAGGAAAAGTGTCAATTTCCATAAACAAGGAAAAGCCACACACAACAACCAAACAATGAGGCATCCATCTAACAATGGCTCAAACTCGATGCTGGTTTTTTGCCCTACAGACAAATATGTATAACTATCTGTTTATATACATGCATACATATATCTATATTTACACATACATAAGTAAAACTGATTTCTGTTTAGTTTTCAATAGTTGAAAGGTTTTCCTTACCATAGATAAATATTGATTTAGCATTGTAATTCAAGTCCAAGTTGAGGTTCAAATTGAAATTGAAGTTGGTGTCAACTACTGTGTGTGTGTGTGTGTGTGTGTGTGTGTGTGTGTTTGAAGAGTGTTTTTTCTTTTGCTTTTTTTGTGTGTGGTTGACCAAGGCCAACAAATTTGTAAGTTCTTTTCTTTTGGAATTTGCTTTTTTGCATTTGAATAGATAGAAAACTTTCTCTTACACCCTCCCCCGCCAACAAAACAAAAAAAGGGAGAAAAAAAAACCCAGGAAGAAAATGAAAAACACTCAAACACAAGTATTTATTGCCATCTCTTTTTCACAGTCAGTCACGAAGCCAACTCAATTACATATTTGCAGAAGATTCTCTTCCCGAACTTTTAGCTTCTCTATTAGTGAGAATCATTCGATATAACAAATTGAGCACGAAAACACGCAATAAAAATGGAGAAAACCGCAAAAAAAAAAAACTAAAACCAAATAAAATAAAACCGAATAAGCAGTAAAGAACGATTGAACGATCTCAACGTGTATAGGGAAAGATGGGAAAAATCGAGGACTAAAGATCAAGGCTTGGCAAAAGGGGGCCAAAAACCGCAAACCTAAATGGTTCAACGAAATCGAGATACACTCAGAGAAATAATGATTTCTTCGATACACTTTTGCGATACATTACTTGTCAGTAGTAATATATTTCTCTTAGTGTAGATGAAAAATGCAAGCTAAAAAGCAATTATTAGAAGCCTAAGAAAGCTAGAGAAATACATTTCCCAAATCGAAGTCCCAGACTATCACAAAGTCATCAAAGTTTATCAAGTTGCATCAAAGTAAGAAAGAAAAAAAGAAAAAAAGCAAAAGTTTTTTTTTTCTAGGCTAAAAGCGTGTGGATAGGGCGTGGCAGTCTCTACCAATGGTTATATGTGTCATTTTGCAGGCCTTCTTTGCCAACAGCCAACCTCCAATTCGCCAGGCTCTTCGAACGAAAGAGATAGATAGAAAGAGAGAGAGAGAGAGAGAGAGAGATGCCAGACAACACTAATTGAGTTCAAAGATCGCACATGGAAAAGTGGAAAGCTGACTGCCAGCTTGCCTGCTGCGAATTCAGTGGAACTTCATTTTCAGACAATTGGCTGCCAGTTTTATTAATCATCTTGGCTGGTCTCAATGGTCGGACGCGGTCGGTCGGTCGGTCGGTCGGTGGTCGGTGGTTTGGTAGTTGGTAGCTTTAGTGGTTTAGTGGTAAAAATTCCCATGCACCCATAACACGACCGCATCTTCAATCAACGTCAAGGCTAGACTAGGACTAGGACCCCTCCAACTCTATGACTCAAGATACCTGGCAAAACCAAAGAGCAGCAGCAAAAATCGCGAAAATTAATGAGCAAATATTTTGCCCTAGACATTTTACATACTGCCACAAAAAGGGGACGAAAGGGGGGTGGATTGGATTGGAAGTGAGAGAGATATTCGTAGATGATGGCCCCAGAAGCAACAAAGTAGCAGCTTCAATGTGGCATGAGCCAGAGGATAGTAGAAAAATAATTGTAAAATGAGAAATGTGACAGGTTTATGCGTGTTAAACACAGATATACTTCTGTATTGATCATAATTTTAATCATGACTGCTGATTAACATAATGTTTATGCTAATTATGAAGTCTATTCGACTTAATTAACATGCTTCAGATATTATAACTTAATTCCATTGGATGTTTATGCCAAAAACTTTTCAAAAACAGCAAAAAATATTACATTTTGAATTGATCTAATGTGCAGTTAATTGAAATGAAGAAAGTTTTAATGGTTTAGTTATAGTATATACAGCTGTGTTCAAAATAATAGCAGCGCATCTTTTTCCTACAAATAAGTCACTATTTTAGGCATGTTCATTAATGACGATCAAACACTGATGCATTTTTTTTGTAGAATATGGTGTGGGAAAGAGAACAACGAAAAAATCCCGTTAGAATTGCTTTTCTCTATCTTTTTATCGATAATTTTGCGTGAATTGGCAGAAATTTTGTTGTTCAAAATAATAGCAGCGCTTCATTTCAATATTAAAAATATTCAACTAAAAGTTGTTAATTTGTTCAAAGTAAGTTTAATTATTGAGTTTACTATTATTTACATGGGAATACACCAAAATAATGAAAAAAATTGTACTTTAGTGGGTAGAGGCAATCATTGTTCAAATGAAAAGCGCGAATTAATATAAAGCCTTAGAAAGCAAGGGAAAACATACCGGGAAATCGACAGATTGGTTGGATGTTCTTCTAAAATGATTAATAATGCGATTAACTATCACCACAAAGCCGAAACCCGCGGCAGGAAAAGATCTACCACTGACATTGACGACCGACGCATTGTGCGCTCCAGTAAAGCTAATCCTTTTGCTTCTGCGGAATCCATAAAAGCAGACCTAAGCTTGTCAGTAAGTGGCGTAACTGTTCGGCGAAGACTTCTGGAGCATAAACTCAAGGCCCGAAGTCCAAGAAAAGTGCCGCTTCTAACTTCAAAACATATCAAAGCTCGAATACAGTTTGCTAAAGAGCACCTAAAATGGCCCTTAACAAAGTGGCGCAACATACTCTGGACCGACGAGAGTAAAATTGTGTTGTTCGGTATGCTTCCATATTCCTCTTGGGAAATGCCACTAAAATGGACGTTCCAACAGGACAATGATCCAAAGCATTCCAGCAAACTTGCCGGAGCAGTGGTTTGCAACGGAAAAGATTGACGTAATGCTATGGCCAGCACAGTCCCCAGATCTCAACTCGATTGAAAACTTGTGGGGGGACGTTAAACGAAGTGTGGCCAAGTCGAAACCGTCCAATAAAGCGCAAACTTTGGCAAGTTGTTCAAGATGCATGGGCTCAGATTCCTTTAAAGCGCTGCCAAGACTTAATTGACTCCATGCCGCGGAGATGTGAAGCTGTTATAGCTAATAAGGGATTCACAACCGAGTATTAGTTCATAAGTAACATAGTTAATTTAATAAATGAAGTTAGAAACAAAATTTAGTTGACACATTTAACATTTTCGATTTGTGCTGCTATTATTTTGAACAGGGCAATTTCGGCCTTTTTATTATTTTTTACTTAAATTTATAAATGAAATAAGTTTTTTGATAAAAAAACACACTAATTTTGTTGAAATTAAATGTAAATACTAAATTGAAAAAAAAAAATTTGATCTGGAGTCAATATGATGGTTTTTTTCAATCTTAAAGTCAGAGCTTATATGCGCTGCTATTATTTTGAACACAACTGTATAAATTGAATTCAGAAATTCATTATAATTACCAACGCATAAACATCAAGTTTTTGCATATATGTATGTATATTATTTGATGCTGGTTGGGTTAGTTAGTTTGCCAGATATTTTACCATGTTGTTGTTGTTGTTGTTGTTGTTGTTGTTGCTGCTGGTTGGTAATTTGATAGGCGACAACTAGCCAGTGTCAGGTAAAAAAGTATCTCAAAGTGTGTGTGTGTGTGTGTGCTTGAGTGTGTATATATCTTTTACAGTGCAAGCAGGCAGCAAGTGCGACTAATAAATTAATGTGGCTGGCAGCCAAAGCCAGTTGGGCCATGTAAACTACTCATAGAATGAGATGCTGCCAAGTAAAATGAAAGCTCTTCGCATAGAGCATCACCTCCTTTCCTTGGCCAGCTCCGCCGCCGCCGCCGCCCCTCTCTTTCACCAGTTTCCTCCTGGGACTACCTCTCAGTTTCTGTCTCTGGGCGTGCTAAATTTGCCAACGATAAGTTGCCATGTCAATTGAGAGAAAGAGAAGATGAGAAACATTGCCATTTCCCCATCCTACGTTACACACACACACACACACACACACACACACACACACATATAGAGGAAGAATGTTGCTGATGTTACGTTTGCATACAAGATGAGCTTCAAGTTGAAGTTAGAGTTGCAGTTGCAGTTGCACTTGGAGTTGGAGTTGGAGTTGGAGTTGGAGGAGCCTGACCTGCATAACGGTGCCGCAACGAAACTGAACTCAGAAACCACCGATTCCGATTCGGTCGATCTGACTTTGTTGCGGCTGCTGCTTCACCTTCATTCTCTTGGTATATCTCAGTATCTCTCTAGATATCCATCTTTCTCTTTTTCTCTCTTTTAGAGTTTATCATTAACTCTAATAACACAGACACAGGCGACCGCAACGAACAATGCCGATTGGGATGCTGCAGCATTCATAATGCTGTCCATTTTGATTATCATTCACTTAATTATGATTGATAGCTGTAAATGCTGAGATAGCTGAGAGTTGGATCTATTAGATACATTCTATACGCCGATTGATTTTACTGTTAACGAATCTCTTTCTCTCTATCAAATCGAAAGAGTGGAAAACAACTGCCACCATCTGACCATATTCAGTTAAATGCAAATTGAGGTTACTCAGAGAGAGAAAGAGAGAGAGAGAGAGAGAAAGAGAGAGGGCGAATGTTGCTGGAAATGGTCAGCATTCAACTCTTCCTCTTTGTGCGATTTCTTCGCCAAAATCAACAATTTTTCACAGTCCTAGTCAATTTAATGTGAAACTACTGTGACGAAACTTCATCTTCAGGCGGCAGCAACAACAACAACAACAACAACAACAAACAGCATATTTCAGTGTCCCAAGTCTGAATAATCATGCCAAAAAAAGGAAATTCCCATAGATTTTTGAAAAGGCAAGGAATTTCATCTGTAAGTCAAATCTTTCCTGTCGTCTTCCCACCAAAAGAAAAAGCACTTACACAAAACATTGAAAACACTTGACATTTTCTTTATCGTTGCGCCGACATTTTGTTGCCCTACATAAACAAAACATAAGTAAATAATAATTTCAATTTATTCTTAAAGACAATTTGACCTATGGTTGTATTTGAATTTATTTCATTAATTTTTTCTTCCTTTTATTACCAATGTATTGCGATTTTATCTATTCAATTATATATTTTCCCCAATAATCATCCTCAATTTGTACTTAAGACCAAATTATGGGGCTGTAGATAAGTCTATTACCAGTAAAATGTAGAATGGAATGTTTTTAGGGAATAGACTATACATATATAAGAGACTATAAGCAACATTTCAATGTTCAATTAATATCGAATGCTCCATTTGCTCATTAGCTTTTTTACAATCACAAATTAAACACATTTAGAATCAAATTGGATTCCTTTATAAATCAGCGACTTTAGGTCTAACCGAAAACAAAAAAAAATGTATATATATATCAACGGAAATTTGCAGCATAATGATAATTTCCATATGAAAAAGAAATCATGCCCTAAGGTGAAATCATTCGTAGCCTACCCTATAAAAGTGTGCAACAGGTGAAGGGCATATCGAAATCACTTTTTTTCCCCCCCAACTCTAATGTTGCTAACGCTTGGCTACATGTTGCTAGACTAAGCAATTTCAGCAACACATTTTATGGCCCTTACATGGCCTGTTCTTCTGTTCGGTTCTTTCTCACTCTCCCTGTTGTCTGTCTCTTTGTTTCGTTCTCTAATGATGTCGAGGCAAGTGTTTTGCCAATCAACTAATATTATGGAGACATTAAGAGTTGCCCTGCATCTCTCTTTCTCCTTGGGCAATGCAAGTTCCAACTGCATTCCAAGCGGAAATTTATAATTAACATAGAAAAGAAAATAAAAGAAGAAGATGAGGGAAAAAAAATACAAGAGGTTGCGTAGCGCAAGATGGAGAGGGGGGTTGGGAGGAAAGGAAAAATGTTGGAAAATATAATAGGAAAAACCAGAAGATGAAAATGCAAAGCGCGTAATGTTGGCATTTTCTATATACTTACATATATATTTACCCACTCTCTTTAGCCTCAGAGTCTAGATTTTCCATGCGAAAAAAGAGCAAGCCAAACAAAGGCCAAAATGTAGCCGCAAGGGCAAAGATAACACAGGAAAGGAGAATTTGACAAAACTACTAGATGAGGAGAATGGAAAGAATGGGGTGGAGTGAGGGGCGGGAGATGCGAATGAGATAAGATGCACTGCGCGCTAGTTTGATATGAAATTCAAAAGAAAGTCCCCGCCGCCACCAATGAGAAGAAAGTGTTTGGCCTGAAGGCTTTCCACCAAACGTACAAATGCATATTATAATGGCAAAGACAAAGACAAAGCTAGCAGCTCCAGCAAGAGGCGGGGTCGGGTTGATGGGGGCAAAAATATTTGGAGAAAAAATGCGACTATAGACAAAGACAATGAAAACAAATGCAATAATTAGAGAAGCAGCAGATGAAGGCAAAATTCGTAGATTGTTATATGTAGCTGATGCGAGATCAAGGCAAAACTTTTAAGACTTTAATTGAAATTGTAGCAAGATATGGCCAGGCAAAAAAGATGATTATAATGCCTCTGTTGATGATGATGCCATTAAAGCCATTCCCGCGAATACAATTGAGTCAAGAGAGAGAAAAGTCTTTATTGTGGGTCTAATCTCTTGTTTAAATTTCAATTGCGAAATCTCGATTGAAATTTAAATTAAAAAGCCAAAAACTCGACGTTTTAAGCCAAGAAAACCAAAAAAAAAACAACACAAGGAAATTCTTTTCACTAATTTCGCTTTCTTTAATATTTACCATTTACATTTTTTTCTTTCCTTTCTGTTTTGTGTTACCAACATTTTGATTTTTTGTTAACAATTTTTAACCATTTTTCTTTCGTTGTTTTTTTTTTTTTTTTTTGCAGGTAAGCTTTGTCGGTTGCCGCCTTCCATAACAATGACCACAAATGTACGTGAGCGAGTGAGTAAAGGGTAAAGAAAGGAATTGGAGGTAGGG
The DNA here is from genome assembly GCA_018903935.1 of Drosophila insularis. Lineage (NCBI taxonomy): Eukaryota > Metazoa > Arthropoda > Insecta > Diptera > Drosophilidae > Drosophila > Drosophila insularis. The sequence goes on from JAEIFP010000150.1 coordinate 8,573,453, forward strand.
TGTGGAGTAGGGGAGGAGGCGGGTTCGGTTGCTGCTGCTTTAGCAGAGATTTTCAAGCAAAACAAATATAAACATTTTGACCGTTTTGTTGGCCTGGCCATTTGTTTGAGGTAAATGACCATCATCAAAATCATTATCATCATCATGCGGTTACGGATTCGGTTTTTTTTTCAACTCCTCCACCCTCCCTCCACCCATCAATGTGTTTGCTTTGAGCAAATATGAAGAGGCGGAAAGCGAAGAGGGCAGAAGAAAGTCAAACGACGATGAGATCAAATGGAAAGTGAATTTTGTTTGAAGAATTAACGGATTAAGAATCCAAATTCAAAGACATTGTATTGATTTAACATTTTTTTCATTTCTTAAGTGAAATGTATGGGAACGAGGTCACTTGAGGGAAATGTAAATTCGCTCTCTAAGCCAAATGCAATGAATGAGATTAACACAAAGTTTGCTAGGATCATTCGCCTTAATGTTAATTATAGCATAATTGCAATTACTGCGAATGAAACTTATCTCTTTAGCCGATTTTTGAAGTTATCCAGAACCATTATCTCTCAGAGCTAAAACATTATGAATCTTAATTTAATTAAAATTCATTTACTGCCTAAGCAATTCACATTCATTATTGTTTCAAGGAGAAACTTCATTACTTTACTTGTTCAGAGTAATGATCTTATGCCAATGACTAAACTAATAGACCATCCTAAGCGACATTTCCACTATTCATACAAGTATTCATCATGTTTTTTGCGATCTTTGGCATAACTTGTCAAACAGCCGCAAACAAAGTTAAACCAATAGGCCAAAAGCGATAGAGGATACGGGGAGTGGCAAGTAAATATAAGGTGTGTGAGTGTGTGTGTGCAAAGCAGAGCAAATCTGAAGAAGAAAGATTGCATCAAACTGAGCAAACTGATTGAATAATCCAAATGGATGGACAACATGCAACATGGTCAACAACATTCCGATCGCCAAGTCCAGTTCGAACCAAAATGGGAAATCCGTTTAAATGTGTCAAATGTTGCTGTTGTTTGTTGGTGTTGGTGTTGCTGTTGTCGGGTCTAAACAATAATTTGTTCTAATTTGTTTTGACCAAGCAACGTTCTTCTTTTCGGTTTGTGACTTGCCAGAATTACTGTGCTGATGTTGTAGCAACTTGGTTTTTTTTATGTTTGTACAAAGACTTTGCTATGCTACGGTTTTGGTTCTTATAATGCCCCTTCACCCCCACCCCCCCTGTCACTTCACCACCTTGCAATGCCGTAATATTTTTCTTAGTTATGACTAAGTACTTGGCCTTTTTGTTGGCCGAGTTTATTGTTCTAGTTTTGTGGCCTTAAGGTTCGGTCGGTGGTCCCCCCGACTACTTATTTGTTAACAGTTCTTTTTTCGGGTTTGTTGAACCTTTTTTTTATAATTTTTTTTTTATGTCTTTTAATGAGTTTAAATGCGGAGTATGATATGGTTTTTAATGCACAATTACCAAGTTTTATACTCTCATTTTAGGAGACATTTATTTTTGGGACAGAGTTAATGTTAAGCTATTAGATGAAAGGAGAAAGACAAATAGAGAGAGAGAGAGAGAGAGAGAGAGAGAGAGAGAGAGACGGACAGTGAGGAAGTTGAACATTAGATGATAGATGATGCCACATGATGAGCGGATGCTGTCCGCTTTTCGGCCATTTCACGACTATTTATACGCCAACAAAATTTGTAGTAATGAAACATAGCCACTTACTTATGGCCAAAACAATTTTCCAACTTTCTAAGCAACTTTCAATGCGTTATTTCAAAGCTTAATGTAGCTCATCCTTTGAATGCAGTTAGTATGTGTATCCCATGTGGATATAAATGACGTCATGCCAAGATCAGAAATTATTAAAAGCCATGATCAATTGAAATCCCCAAGCTATATCACATAGGAAATGGTCAATTGAAACGCAAAAATTGAGCAAAAGAACAAGTTTTCAATCAGATTCATAAGCTTCCTCAATATTCCTACCTATTGCACTTTGAACTCAACAAATTGGTAAAAGTGAGGAAAAAGAGGAGAGAATTGTTTACTTTTTTTTTTCTTTTGGAATCACTGGCAAACATCCGTTAAGAGAGCAGCTGCTGTCTATGCCTTCACTTTTCATTTTCTTGAACAATTTATTGAACATTTTAATTACAACCCGCGGACATAATCAACTTTAGAGTGTTGAATGTTCCCTGGAGGCTAGTTAAAAAGTAACCGATAGAGATTGTGAGACAGACACAGAGAGAGAGAGAGAGAGAGAGAGAGAGAGAGAGAAGAGAGAAAAATGGATAACAAAAAAGACCAGCTGCAACAACACAATATTTAACACTTGAAATGAACTTTTACTTGTACTTGCGATCAATTGCCCAGAAATGAATGAGCAAACAAACAAATAAACAAAATGAATTGCCGGGATTTGCATGAGAAACTTGCAACAACAACAACTTCAAGTGAAAAGTGTGTGTGTGTGTGTGTGTGTGTGTGTGTGTGTGTTTGCTTGGTTGGGGCTTTAAAATCGAGTATGGGCCAGAAGGGGAGGGGGGTTAGGTAGCTGGAGGCTCAAGATGAGGAGGGGTTGGGGCTTTATTTTTCGGTAGTCGTGAGTAGACAAACTACTTGAAATTTCACGCTTTATAAACTACAACAATAAAGAAAGAGCACATAGCCCGAAGAACATGAAGAGGAGGAAATAAATACACACACACACACACACACAAAAATACTTGACTTGACTTGAGAAATAAATTTCATTTTCACTTGAATTAAATAACAAACTGGCAACAACAACAATAACTACAAACTAACAACAAAATTATAATGGCAACTAATTTTCTGTTCTTTTTCACTTTCACATAATTAAATTAGATTTCAAATGAAAATGAAATGATAAAATTATTCAAGGGAATGCGACTCTCCCAAAGGCAAGGCGTGGGTGGAATTACTATATCATGACTAACTATGCAAATTTTTTTTGTTTTTGTATATACCCATTGCAGACAGAGGGTATATTCACTTAGATCTCTATTGATCTACAATCCTTGTTTTCTAAGAAGTATAAATCGAGGCTAATCCATGTCAATAGATTGTACATTATGCTTTATATTAATATTCCATGAAACTAGAGATTTAGAATCTTTAAAACGAAGAATTCCCATTCCTATGCATCCTGCATAAACATCCGCAGTTAGCCTGTTTCTCAATTTTGTTCTTTACCTTTTTTTGTTTTTTGGCAAAACAAATGTCGAGGTTTCGCATCTATAAGATACACACAGATACGCACAAGCTGCGCTGTCAGTTACATGCGTTTAACATTAGCTGTTGGCTGGCTGTCGCTCATTAAAAGTAAATTTGCTGCCGCTGCTGCTGGCATATAAATCAAGGCTCTAAGTGAAGACTTTGAGATACAAGCTATAAGATATATGTACATATATAACGAGGATGTATTACATATATCTGCTGTTGCTGCTGCTGCTGCTGCTGCTGCTTCTGATGCCTTCCTTTACATTCAAGTGCCTACAGCTAGTCAGGCACTCTTTAAAATTTTGAAAAGTGTGGCGAATGCTCATCTACATCATCTTTATGACTGAAACTGAAAACTGAGACAAAGACGAACACAGAGAAGTGGACGGATATGGAGCTTGAAGACTAAAGCCAAGTGTACGAATAGACTATATGTATAAACATGACATGATCCTTATGATAGCAAATTAAAATTAACAAGCCAGATTTCACCTTTGCCATTTATTAGAAAATTTTAGATAAAGAAAGAACTAAACATAATTTACAAGAAAAGAGTCAAAGGTGACCCATTTGACCTATTTTTCCTTACTTTAATTTATCTCCCAGCATTTTCCCTATAACTATGAAAACCTGCAGCTTAGCTTACATAGAATAAAAGATAATACGAATATTTATAAATGACAGCTTAAATAGCTATAGAATAATGAAAAATGCATCAAAAGAAAAAAATGTCTTAAACAATAAATACAAAGAAGATTGGTCAACAAAATAGAAAGAGAAATTAACATAGAAAAAACTACAAAAAATATAGTTTGATTTACATAAAATATTTATGGAAAGACAAAGCGTTTAAATAGAAAGCTTTAATAAAATATTGCAGATAGGACATTTCAATAGATGGTTAGACAATTTAACTTACACGTATTACTCATCCACCTTCCTCCCCTCTCTATTAAACCAACGTATCTGTTTTGTTTTTGTTGCATTTTATTTGCTAATTATTGGTTGTTAAGCCGCCTTTTTAACATAAAATTAAACTCAACTTTATGTAGTTGTGGAACTACAATTTGTTGCTGGGACTGAACAAGCCTTCCCATGCCAATCATTTTGTGGTACGTAAATCAACTGGAACTAGTCAGCCAGTTAGACAGTCAGTTAGACAGTCAGTTGGACAGTCAGTCAGTTAGCCAGCCACCTACCAAGTTTAAGTTCAACATGTTTAGACTAAGTTTTGCCATGTTGCCAGTTGGTGATTTACACTGAATTTGGCATTATTATTGAATTTTTTGTGTTTTCTTTTGGCATATTTCGGTTTTAAGACCTTCTTCGGATCCAAATACACTTCCTTAAATCTTGCCCCTTGCCTTTGCTGTTGGCGTCAGCTGGTTGTCCAAACTGTCGCCGCATGGCATTCTCTCTCTCTCTCTCTGTCTCTTTTTGTCTGTAGAGGGTGGACGGCGAAGGGGTTTCTACAAATTTGCCTGTCTCTTTCACTTTGGCTAAGTACATTTTTAAATATTTACCATGTAACAGCAGCAGCAACTGAAAATTTTTGCCACAGCAGGAAGGGTTCGAGGGCAATGGGCGGCAGACTAACTAGGATTTTCTTTTGTAGTTTTCCACGAATTGCAAATTAAAGCGGTTGCTTTTTGGTGTTTTTATTGTTTTGTCTTCTCTTTTAGTCAGTTTAAATTTGGTTTCTTATGTTGCATTCAGGGTTAAAGTTCAGTCAGTGGCAGTTAGCATATCTCTCATTCCACCCGACGCCGCCCTCCTCCACCTAGCCCCATCCCAGCACCCATCATTCTGCCTGTCTGCCTGTGTATGTGTGTGTGTGTGTGTGTGTGTGTGTGTGTCTATCACTTGAAAATCGTGTTTCTTCTGACTCTTTGCTTGGGCTACCTTTCCGCTTTGACTGCAATTTGAAGCTTGACTCGACCTTTCACGGGCCTTGCTTCATGTTGAGTTTTTCCTAGTTGTTTTTCCTGGTTGTTTTTCCTTGTTTCTTTTTTTTGTTCCTCTTCTTGTTATTGTTGTTGTTGTTGTTGTATTCGAGTGCCATGAATTGCGTTTTGATTGAAAAGAAAGTGACATTTTCCGTTGACTTCTTTTGCAGCTTGCATTTTCTGTTTCTATGTTGATTTTCTATGCAACAGCAGCAAAAGTTTTCCTTTTTCTTCTCTGTTTTGTTTATTGAGACCTTTTATGGTTCTTTCCATTTCAGTTTTACTAGTTTTCCAAGTTTTCCCCATTTTTCGTTTCGTTTGGTTTTTCTATTTGCAATTTTTTTCTTCGTTTAAGCTATTTGCTAATTTCGTATTTGACTTTGACAAGCTTTGTATTTATATTGTTTGTTTGTTTTTTTTTTTTTTTTCGTCGAACATGGCGTATACTTGATACTCGCATACATTGATTACCTCTTCCCCACTGACCGCCTAATGAACTCTATTCGCGAAAAAGGAAATTCACCATGAAATTTGATACGCAATTGACAACCACTCAAAAAGCTGTGACGCTCAAGCTGAGCGTTTCATTAGCGAAAATCATAAACAAACAAGTAAACTGGAAATTACCTTTATGACATACCATCAGACTTGGAGAAAGAAAAGAGATTTTACCATATTTACATATATGTATATATATTCAAAAATTTCTCAAAATATCAGTCTAATTGACTTTTGATGCATCTCCTTTTTATCAGATTGCTTTTGGCATATACATAGATACATATATAAATAACAACACATTATGAAACTGGGCAAAATTGAATCATTAAGTTGCACTTTATGAAAATTAGTTCTTGTAAGTGGTTTCTACCTCGATGGTTTCAATTAACATTATTGAAATAGCAAAAGGGAAAAACAACAAAATTAAATGCAAACTCTCAACTCAGTTTGCGAAAACAAAAAATAAATAAATAAAAGGAAAAAGGTGCAAAATGCAAAGAAAAAAAACAACAACAACTAGACAAAATGAAAGGAACTTTTGATGTAAAAACTATGGAGGGGAAAACTTTTTAATAGCTAAACAAAGGGCCCCACTCTAATAACTTCCACTGTCCCCCCATAATGCATACCCCCAGAACCCAGATGATAGCCCACCACCCCATTTTCTACTTTTTCTACTACCCGACAATTAGATGCGTTGGCATATTTATAAAAAAAAAAAAAAAATATAAAAAAAAATGAGAGACAAAAAAAAAAAGAAAACTTTTCAAAGCGAACAACAGGGAAACGTTTGCTTTGCTCAGGAAGGAAGTGACTGAAAGGTTCAGGGCAGGTTGAGGGCAGTAAAATAGTTAGAGGGGAAGGCATTATAAAGAAGTAGAAGTAGAAGAAGAAGACGAACAACGAAGAGGAAGCATCAAAGAACAGGGTATAAGTAAAAGTGCGTTTGGCAGTTACCCACTCGAGTTGCTCATCTTTACTCCACTCCACTCCACACTCCACTCTACACTCATTCTAGTCTACTCCACACACTCTCTCTCTCTCTCTCTCTCGTCCCCCTTTTCCTTGAGTATTGCATAGCATCAATTTCTTAATAACTTTTCATTTCTTAGTTGGTTGTAGTCTTCCGTTGACTAGGGTAAGGAATAGTTAGTACCAAGAGGAAGGGTAATGTTGTCAGCAGGGTTGGGATGGAACGGAAAAGGCCAACTCCACGTCTCTCACTGCAACTGCAACTGCAACTGCAACTTCAGCGGATGAGAGCAAGGCAAAGTGCAGCCAAAGCAATTTCGTGTGGCATTATGTGAGGGTCTCGTTTGCCATTAACCTGCTTTGAATGCAACACCACATAGAACGACGACGAAGACGCGAAAGAAGAAGGCCAAAGTCGGATTCTTCTTTATTATACATAACCGTTTTCAATTTCTTAAAAATTCCACACTTTTTAGTTAGATTAGAATACGACTTGGAATTACCTGCTACTATGGCTCACTAGTTTCATCTCTGTCGCCTAAGGGCTAAAGACTTTGGTCAGATTGATGGAAGAACCTTGTCAAATCATTCACAACACATTCTTTGCTGCAGGCAAAAGGTGAAGTGCTCACAGTTTACCTAGAATTCCAACAATATTAATATGCCCCTTATAAATCAGTGTGCAGGGTGTTGAGCAATTCTCTCCCTCACTCAGGGAGTTCACACTTCAACTTCTAGCAGCAACACTTTAGGTTGAAAGCAAATATTTGTGAAAGGAACTAGATTTATAGTTAAAATGATCATCATTCACACTTTAATTACAAACCCATCACATACCAATCACTCTTGGCTTTCATTTGAACGTTCTTGTTCTCACATATTTATTTATTTTTTTGTTTCTGTTTGTGTTTGTGTTTCATTTTATTTTATTTTATTGCAGAAAACGGCCACAGCGAAACCAACAAAATATCATTATTATCCACACAATCAGCACATCTATCTGCTGCCCGAATGCGCCATTCAACAAGTCTGCAATGCTGTCTATGTTAGACTCAACTATACCCAACCATTGTGCGCCTGTCCATCAAGGTAAAGTTATTGCCTTAGTGCAGCAGCACATAGGATAACTCACTCAACTTGTCACTCGGGGGCAGAAAAGCTAAACTTCTCGGTTTCTAATTAAACCCTTTCTCGTTTCGCCAGATATCGTGATCCCTGCTCAGCCAGCTTAAATGAAGATGATCAGCACACCACCAAATTGGTTGGTGATAATAAAAAGAAGGTAAGTCCTCCGCCTAACATCAAACAGTAACTAGTATAAGTAGATGAAGTAGCTTCTAGCTATAGAAAAGAAAAAATTATAATAAAACATAGGGCAAGAGAGCTACACAAAAAGGCAAATTACTAACTAACTCCTAGTCTAACTAGGCCTAGTCTTTAAAAATGGTGATGTTTAGATTACACATCAAGTTCTAACTAACAAGAAAGACTGATGATCAAGAAAGATCTGTGCTATAAAATTTAGTCAACAAGGAAACGTTTTAACTAAATGTAATCTTATGTATATTAGAAATATTTCTTAAAGATCACTTGAGATCAAATTTTTATTGTTGATCATCTAAAACCAAACTGAAGTATATCGATGCCAAGATTGACAGATTCTATAGAAGAAAGTGTTGAAAAATATGAAACAGTTAAAGAAAATAGAGTTTTGCTTTGATCCATAAAGATCAGACATTAGATTTATAGATTTTTGGCTAAAAGCAAACTTCTGATTAATGTAGAGGACTGACAAAATCATACAAATATCTCAACGAAAATATATTTTTATTGATGATGATCGATTTAGTTATAACGAGCACTCAATTTCCAAAGATCAATCCAATTGATCACCCAATAAACGTTGCACACTCACCTTTTGGCACTTTTGTGCAAATTTTTCAAATTTTCCATCGCCATCGAGCATAATTGAGTTATAAATTCCACCCATTTGGCCTGACAAAGAAAGATGTGGAGATGGAGCGAAAACTGTTCGCATGGAACGTTGCAAATAAATTAAATAATAAAACATTTTCTAATAGTTTAATGGTCAAGCCCCCGGTCCACTCGGAGGTGTCCACTTCAGTGTGGGCTGCTGTTGCTGCTGTGGTTAAATAAAAATGGACAGAGACAGAGTGAGAGATGGCGATGGAGATGGAGATGGAGAGAAAAAAGGCAACAGCAGCAACACATTGTCATAATTACAACTTCAATTTACCGTTAAATGCAACACTTGTTGGTTGGTTGCTTTTGCCGGAACTGTACAGCAAATTATGAAAATGCGTTTAACAGCAGCAGCAAAAAATTGAAGAAAAAAAAAAAAAACAAGAGCTGGAGCAGTGGAAAACTGGCACAGCAACTGGGGTAACTGGCAGGCCACATTAACCTGAATGGCAGTCAATTGGCAGCCAATGGAGCGGACAAGCGGGCGGGAAACATGCAAAATACAGCCGCAAGTCAATCAAATTATAGACAGACAGAGAGACCGAGAAGAGACAGAGTGACAGTGAGACAGCGAGACAGAGACCAAGAGACAGTAGCTCAAGTCGGCTAAATCAGTTAAAGGACAACAACAATCATGTCAGGGGCAAATTGAAAGCGTAGCAAAAGTTAGCCAAAGCTACTAATGTGGCACAAGCATGCCCCAAGACCTAGGCAACATGCCTCCTGACTTGCTTGGTGGCAGCAATTTGGTAGTCTTGAGCTTTGGGCGGTGCCTGTGACAGCCAGTGCAACGATTAACCGGCTACCCTGACTTGCATGTTAGCTTTCAATTTAGAGCTAACACCACAGATGATCAGCAGGACAAGCACAAGGCCAAACTAGATAGATAGAGACAGAGCCAGAGAGGTTTAACTTTCTTCTATAAGCCCTGTGGGCCATTTAACAGACATTGAAGTCAAAGTGAATGTCGATTAGACACCTCCTAACAACAGCGGCAGCATCTGTTACCCTTTCCCATTATTCCAGTCTAGACACATTAACCGATCTGTTTCTTGGTTTTTTTTTTTTTCGTTCGTTCGTTTGTTCGTTCGTTTTGCCAGGCCATCACGCTAGCCAAGACCTGCGAGGCCACCACCGAAATGAGAGAATGCCGATCACCCAAGGATTGGTCCCTGCTGGCACTACAAAATACACGCACTGGCAAATCACATTATCTGGTTATATGCCGTTGTCCCGATCATTTCAAAATGGGTAAGTAACCAAAGTTGGCCATTTAATTAACTATTGCTAAAACGACAGCTTAAGTTAAGCATGAGAAGTTTTATCTCTCTCTCTTTATCGTTGAGATCATTCCATTTTGAAGGGTTTTATTACTTTTGATTGATTCGCAATTTTTTAAGCTAAAATTATTTTGTCATCTGGTTCAAAAAGTAATAGAGAATAATAATTATTGAGATTACCATAGTTTAGACTAATGAAAACACGGCCTTTAAGTCGAATGATAAAGATTATGCTTATAACTTCAGATAATTATGGCAAATGTCTTAGATCTCAACTCTAAATGATATCCGTTTCGTTTCATAGAGGGACCTATGGCTCATGATCAGCCCACATATGCAAGTGTGCCCGGCATTCGTGTGTTTGGAATGATGTGCGTCAAGCCCGGATACTCTGTACGGAAACCCAGTGCCCAGCCACCAAAACGTTATCAGCTACAGAAACCCTTTTATCGTCCAGGCAGCAGCAGCATCGGTAGCAATCAATTCGGCGGATCGTCATCGTTGAGTAATGTGCAAAAGGATAGCTACGGCAGACCCATATACGGCAACGGCAACGGCAACGGCGGCAATCCCTCTTCATCGCTTTCTTCATCATCATCGTCAGCAATTAGTTCCAATTATCAGCCACAGGATCAGAGTTTCTCGAATGGTGGCAGTAGCTCCTATCAGTATCTAAATCGTCCCGAGAGCAGCCAAATCCATAGCAGTTCGTCTGCCAATTTCCGACCCGATCAGTTCTCAATCAATAATTTCCCTGGCAGCAACTATGGTCGCAACAATGAGAGGCGCGGCAATGAGCCGCCCATTGAGGCAGAGCCTCAACCAAGCGGCAGCAGCAGCACCACTCAACCCAGTGAAGAGGCAAGAACGACGCAATCGGAGCAAACGGAATCGGAGCTAACAACTTTGCAGCAAGAGCAATCGATGCAAGAGGAGAGTCGCTCCAAGCGCTCCCTGGACACAGGTGATGAGCCCGAATTCCCCTGGGATCGTGTCCTCGAGTTCCAGCAGACAATTGTCTGGGATTAGGTTTACTAGACAATCGCAGAATAATACTGAATAATATTGAAAACTAGCACCCAACACACACAACACCCACAAAATTTCATCAACTTATTATTATTGCTTTTTTTTTTGTCAATAAACTGTGACTGAGACGCGAGAAGTTTTAAAATTATCACGTTGTGAGGCAAAACGTAAAAAATGAAAAAAAAAAAAAAAAAAAAAAAAAGAAAACATTTAGCGGTATAAGAGAAACGTAGAAAGTTTAAGCATTCGAACTCATCCTGCCCTCCCGCCCATCGCCCGAACTTTGACCTAAACTTAACATTTATATATTTATTAAACATATAATTATGATAAAAAAGGAAAAAAATACAAACATTTACGAATTAATTAAACAATTAAGGCGTTGAGAGACACGCCCGCATTAATTATTTAATTAATTTGTTTTGCAATTTCTTAATAAAGGCCTCAACTGATCTATTTTTTTTTTTTTGTATTTTATTTTTTTGTACGACATTAAAAAAAGAAAAACCGGATCGAAAAATATATAATTTTGTGGCAACTACTAAAATATAGACAAAACAAAAAAAATAAATAAACATTTCTTAACTAAAATTAGTTGCTTATTTATGTTTAGATTTAAGTTGCATTTACTAGTAGTTAAAGAACCAATTCGAACTCGAACATCGATATCGAAATCGCAATTCGTAAATGAAAAATGTAATAAATTATAATACATAATAAAAAAAAAATAAACAAATTGCAAATTGCACTTTGAAATGTTTTCTTTCTTTTAGCAAAGGGGGAGGGGGGAGGAGAGATGATAGGATATGCCTACATATGATTTCTTGACTTACCTAACATTTCAGCATTAACCACAATGCTGCAGCTATACATTGGTGTAACCAAACGCTGTGGCTGATTCTGAAAGGCTTGACGCGTTACTTCCTTGGCGGCAGTCAACACTTGTCCTGGGATAGATAGAGAGAGAGAGAGAGAGAGAGACAGGAAGAGGAACTATAAATAAACTACAAATCAATTTAATATTATTTTGCTTACCAGAGAAAGGTCCACGAGAATTCAATTCCTCATGATTGGTGCTGGTCAGGGACCATTCGAGTAAGGCAAAGCAAACACCCTGCATGGGCTCTTCACACAGTGGTCCTGCCGCTGTGGTCAATTGAAACCCATTGATAAGAGAGCTACTGAAATCTTTTCGTATGTCTACAGAGGAGACCGAGGACAACGATGAAGAACCATCAGACCAGAAATCAGGTTGCTGATAATCAGTTAAATTGAGCAATATATTGGAGCCACAATTTCTGGGACCCAAACACCAGACACGTTCAACCAGTTCATTTGGCTTGAGAGACGTAAAGCCAAATAGTTCCAGTTCCTCCAGAGCAGCAATTAACTGAAGCTTAATGCTAGCCAAACGTGAGGATGTCTTTTCCGAGAGCAATTCCTGGCGACGCTGGGTAAGCGAAAGTTCCTGTAATCCAGAATACACAAACTATTAAAACAACTTTCTCAAAAGTTTGAGGAGCAAATTACCTTAAAGAATTCCGCATAGTTCTCGAGCAGTTCTACAGCTTGACTAGGTAGTGGAACTGCCAGCATACGCAGTTGGCCCATTTTATTGAGTGTCTGTTGTATAGCTATCTTTTTACCCACATCCTTGTCCTCTGCCGTCTTAACTATGACTTCATTGACCATGTCTATGGTGGCAGCTGGTACAATGGTCTCTCTAAAGGATACAATTGGCTTGGAAACATTGACTTTGCATTTGGCATAGCTCTGCTCCAGATCATGAACACATTTCTCTACATGCACTTCGCCCAGAGTGGTAATCACATGCTCACCCGTTGGGGCAATTGAAACCTGTACACATGCATCAGCCTGGTTGAGGAGCTTCAGTCCCTTGATCAGTTTGGGCATATCTTGAGGAAGCTCCGGTTCAATGGCCACACGCAAAATGGGAGTGGCCATAATGCTTAATTCGCTGAAAGATGAGCAAGCCAATGTGCTGCTCAATGTCGCTGTCTTGACAATGGACGAGTCCAAACCGGCAATGCCAACTATATTGCCTGCTGGAACTTCATCTAGAAGTGCCAATTCGCCGCCCATAAACATATACAAATTGCCTAGAACAACTCTAGAGGCGAACGGTGCTTCATCCGGCAACCGATGCTGAGGCTGCCGAGGATCATGCTTCGGGGAGAGATTGAACAGTTCCATGCCGGGTTTTAAAGTGCCACTAAATACTCGGGCAAACGCTATAAACACATATTCACTGGCTGCCTCCACTGTATCGGTTCCACCTTGCGTCTCATCATTGGTTTTAGTGTTTAGTTGGACCATGCCTTGACTTAGCTTTTCAAGTTCAACTTGTGGATCATTTTGAGTCTGCTGCTGTTGTTTCCTTTCCTCTATTCTTCGTTTCACTTCATCTCGGCGATCTTGTAGTTCCTGTTCAGTCAGTCGTTTGGGACGATTCTGTGGCAAATGGGAGATGTGCACTGGCATCATTTTGGACACAAAAGCTATAATATTCGGATCCTCTGCCTTGCAGTCTTTGAAACTTTTCTTTAGATCCAACGACTCTGTGGGCAGAGTCTTGATATCCAAACCAGCTGGATAGAGTAATCTCTGGGCTCGTTCTTCGCTTATTTGATGAGGTGGCGGCACATGGTCCACCACCATATGGAGGACACATTTGTCTATGGGCAACCATTGACCCATTACGGCTTTAATAAGCAATTTTGGATCCGTCAGCCGTAGATCTCTGGTTGCCAATTTTAGGCCCAATTTCTCGGCTATGCCTGGCAATTTATCTTTATCTTTCCGTATGGCTATGATCTCGTACATGGCCCAAATGTTATCCAAGACAAATTGTACAAACATCGGCTTCTTGGCCTTTTCCTGAGCTTTGGGCAGACATTGCTTCTTCTTACTATTGTAAAAATAATCTCCCCAAAGAACTTTATTGAATTCTGAGGTAGAGATTTCCAAGCGATCCGTATAGAATTTGGCGAAGTCCTGTATAGCAAATGCCCAGCCATCATAGGCAGAAGAAAATATCACATTTCCCTGTTCGGGAGAAAAATACAATTCGGAATCATCTACATCCTCCAAAGCGCTCTCTTGGTTATCTTTCTGTGTGATATCCTCACGGGCCAAAACGTCGGAGGCAAAGATTGAACCCAAAACGGCATTGATCTGTTCGAGCAACTGCTGCAAATGTCCATAGGCATCAAGGGGAGTCATCTGTTTTTCCAATATCAAACGGTCAAGCTTATTGAGAACCAGAACCGGCTTCAATTGTTCCTCATAGATTTGCTTGAGGCAGGCTCTTGTCTGTGGACCAACTCCTTCGACGACATCTACCACCACAATAGCTCCATCACAGAGACGCACCGCTGTAGAAACTTCGCTGGAGAAATCCACATGTCCGGGTGAATCAATTAGATTGATCAGATAATCGCTTTGATCCTTATTATCGTGATAGTGAAGGGAAATGCTGCTGCTTTTCATGGTTATCCCACGTGCCTGTTCATCCTCACGATTGTCCATGTAACGCAGTTTGCCGGCCATGCGTTGGGAAATAATGCCATTGCTGGCCACCAGGGAATCAGCCAGTGTCGTCTTACCATGGTCCACATGGGCCAAGATGCATATATTGCGCACTTGTTGCTGGCGGCGCTGTAGGTCCTTCAGATCCAGTTGAGTCTCCACAACAGCCATATCTGTGCCAATTTTATATATTAGAATTTCACAATAACAATTAAATTCCAATTCAATGGCCAATTGGCATGGGCGCTGCTTTATAAACAAAAACAAAACCGAAAGCTGCACGCGGCTAATTTCGCAAGGCAATGTAAAATTGTTATCGATAAATGTATATCGTCAGCTGGTGCAACAAGCGAATAACAACGGCCATTTGACAGTGCACTTAGCAGCTAATTTCCAAATTGTTTCGCATAATTTCATGTGAGTGGACGTAGAATAAACACCCACAAAGCCAATAAAAAATTATTTGAACATGCTGCACACTCTCGTAAACATGCAAGTGCTCTTTTTCATTGCTCTACTCTTTTCCATTACATTCTGCAGTGTCAATAGGGCGCAATCGCAGCTGAGAAAGCTTGACAATTTGCAGCAGATTGGCAACTCTGGTCGACAACTAAACAGCTGACAACCACGCATGCATTTTCCAAATCTCTTCCTCTTACCAACCGCTCCTACCAAATCTTGTGAAGCAATTTATAGGCGGAAAAATGGTTGAACTCACACCCGAAGAAAAGAAAGACTTGATCACTCGCAACCTACAGGAGACTCTGGGCGAGGATAAGCTAAATGCCATTCTTAAGGAGCGTGACCTGAAAATCTATTGGGGCACTGCCACCACCGGCAAGCCCCATGTGGCTTACTTTGTTCCCATGTCAAAGATTGCCGATTTCCTTAAGGCCGGATGTGAAGTAACCATTCTGTTTGCCGATCTTCATGCTTATTTGGATAATATGAAGGCGCCGTGGTCATTGCTTGAGCTCCGAACACAATACTATGAGCAAGTGATTAAATCCATGCTGAGATCTATTGGAGTTCCCCTGGAGAAGTTACGTTTTGTCAAAGGCAGCGATTATCAGTTGTCCAAGGAATACACTTTGGATGTCTACAAGCTAACTTCGGTGGTGACTCAGCATGATGCGAAAAAGGCAGGAGCCGAAGTGGTCAAACAAGTTGAATATCCTTTGTTGTCTGGTTTACTCTACCCAGGATTGCAGGCTCTGGATGAGGAATACTTGAAGGTCGACGCTCAATTTGGAGGCGTTGATCAAAGAAAGATTTTCACCTTCTCGGAGAAATATTTACCACAATTGGGCTATGAGAAAAGAATTCACTTCATGAACCCCATGGTTCCCGGCCTTGCTGGTGGCAAAATGTCATCGTCGGAAGAGGATTCCAAAATCGATTTGCTCGACTCGCCGGCCAATCTCAAAAAGAAGCTGAAGAAGGCCTTCTGTGAGCCTGGAAACATTGCTGACAATGGTCTTCTGTCCTTTGTCAAACATGTCCTGTTCTCCTTGTTCGCTGAAGGCGAGGGATTTGAGGTGAAACGTGTGCCAGATCATGGCGGCGATGTCACTTTCCTTAACTACGCCGATTTAGAGCAATATTATGCCGATAACAAGCTACATCCTGGTGACCTGAAAGCTTCTGTGGAGAAATACATTAATCGTTTGCTAGATCCCATTCGAAAGGACTTTGAAAAGCCAGAATTGCAGTAAGTTGAATTGCCGAACATTTGGTTCATTGTGATGTATATATTTGTTTGATTTCTTTTAGAAAACTCAGTCTAGCTGCTTATCCTCCACCAGCAAAGGTCAAAGGTGGAGCTGCTGCTGCTCCTGCTGCTGGTTCTGCTGTAGATGAGGATTCACCAGCCCGCCTGGATATACGTGTGGGAAAAGTCTTGGAAGTCGCACGCCATCCTGATGCAGACACTTTGTATGTTCTGAAGATTGATCTGGCTGAGGCTCAACCACGTACTATAATCAGTGGTCTGGTGAAGTTTGTTACCCAAGAGGAATTGGACCAACGACTTGTCGCTGTGCTATGCAATCTGAAGCCATCCAAAATGAGGGGCATCCTATCTGAGGGCATGGTTCTCTGTACCTCAAAGTTAGTTTGTTTTCCGATGTTGGGGTCCTTTTCTTAACTCATTGTTTAATCTTTGTTTTTAGTGCTGACCATACGGTAGTGGAGCCCATTGTGTTGCCCTCAACAGCTTCGCCTGGCAGTAGATTAGCATTTGAAGGCTTCTCTGGTACACCCGATGAACAATTGAATCCCAAGAAAAAGGTTTGGGAGAAACTTTCAGTGGACCTTAAGACAAACGCAGAGGGACAGGCTGTGTGGAAGGATAGTTTCCTGCTCACCACCGAAGGCGACAAACTTTCCAGCAAATTGGCCAATTGCAGCATTAAATGAGCACAACTTCTTAGCCAGACTACCTGAGCCTATGTAATACTATTCATTAGACAGAAAACTACAAAAACAAATAACTTATTAACACACTTTTTGCATTTTTCAAATAAAGCGGGCTTAAAGCAAAAAACCAAAAACGACATTTTATAATTTAAAAAAAAAAAAAAAAAAAACTAAAAACATCAATGAAGAAGGAGCCTTAAGACCTTTCCTTTTCAACTTTTAAAATTCGCGCCAAAGAGAACTCTTGAAATAATCGATACACAAATTATCGAAAATGACAAGTTGCTGCTCAGCTGATTCATTCAAAATGTGGGACAGTTTGCTCAAGAGGAGGCACTGCCTCAACATTCTGCGACATCTTCAATGGAAACGTTATTGCCACAGCTCGTCTTCTCCCTCTGCAGAGGTGCGAGTCCGATTTGCACCTAGTCCAACAGGATTCCTTCATTTAGGTGGACTACGAACGGCCTTATACAATTTCCTCTATGCCCGGCATTTAGGAGGAAAATTTCTACTTAGAATTGAGGATACAGACCAGACAAGAATAATATCTGGAGCCAGTGAGCAATTGGTAGAAGATTTACTATGGGCTGGTATTGAAATCGATGAGGGTCCCGGCATATATCAAGGGGAACATGGACCCTATGTGCAAAGCCAACGCCGTGAGATCTACAGGTGAGTCTAAGCTTCTAGGTGATTTTACTATCTACAATTAAATTCATCTTTTTAACTGATAGTAAGGCAATTGAGAAACTTCTTGAAAATGGAACCGCTTATCGCTGCTTCTGCACGGAGCGGCGCCTGGACCTATTGCGTAAGGAGGCGCTTCGCACACGCCAGATACCACGATATGACAATAAATGCCGCCATCTTAAACCTGATGAAGTCCAACAACTTTTGGCCAAGGGACAGGATTACTGCATACGCTTTAAACTGGAGGAGCATGAGGATCCTTTAAACGATCTAATCTATGGCCAAGTGCAGCATAATGTTAGTGAAAATGAAGGCGATCCAGTTATAATGAAATCCGATCAATATCCCACTTACCACTTTGCCAATGTTGTCGACGACCACATGATGGGCATAACCCATGTCCTGCGAGGTGTGGAATGGCAAATCTCAACCACAAAGCATTTGCTTCTCTACAAGTGAGTGAAAAAAGTGAGCTAGCATAAAAGGCCTTTCAAAATCTAATCCTTTTACCGTGTTCCTTTTAGAGCATTTGGTTGGCAACCACCACGCTTCGGTCATCTTCCTCTTCTGGTCAATGCCGATGGCACGAAGCTAAGCAAACGTCAAGGCGATATAGGAATCCAGAGTTTTCGCCAACGTGGCTACTTTCCTCTTAGCTTGGTCAACTATGTGGTTTCCGCCGGTGGAGGCTTCGATGCCAAACCAAACGCAAAGCCAGAATTACAATCGATGAACCAACTAATTGACAAGTTTCGTTTGGAAAGGGTTAATTCTCATCCCAGTCGGCTAAATCCCGAATTGTTAAACGATTTCAATCGTATGGAGATTCAGAAGAACCTCCAAGAAACAGATAAGCAAAGGGAATTGGTCAATCAAGTTCATTATCTGGTCAAGCAGGCATATCCAGATCAGTAAGAGAAATATAGAGTCCTCTTCTTCAGAGTCGTATTCATTGCAAATTCCACATCTTCTCATTCTAGTTCCAATCTCGATCTGGCGGAGCCTCACATACTGTCCATACTAAAGTGGTCATCGCAACGTTTATCTGTTCTCCAGGATCTAACGTCTAGCAAATTGAGTTTCCTTTGGGTAAAGCCCGAAGCCAACTCACAAGTTGAAAATTTAACTAGCCATCAAACTGAACTTCTTCTCAAGATTTTAAATTCTACTAAGGATTACCAGAAGGACCACTTAAATGAGCAATTGAAATTGTTTGCCAAATCGCAAAATATTAAGTTCCCCCTTCTTATGCGCACCCTGCGAGGAGCTCTTAGTGGTCTCAACGAGGGTCCTGGCGTGGCTGAGATGATGGAAATCCTGGGCAAAACTCTTGTCATTGATCGTCTTAAAGAGAGCTTTCTCCAAAAGGAATCAGCAAAACAGCAAAACCATTTGTGATTAAAGTCAAATTTACTAAGTGTACATAAATATATATATATATAAGTTTATATAAACAAGCATTCAGTTTATACATATGTATGTATGTATGTTTATGAAAGAAGCCTTCAATTCAGTGCAAGGCCATTTTGTTATATAATAGAATAATACAAATTTGCATACGGAAAGAAATATTCACTTTCATTTATCTCTTGTCGAGTTGCTAGATACAATATCCTTTCGATTTTGTTTGGCATATGCAATCAAACATACATACATATATAAATTGAATACTTGTAGAATATATTTTGATATTGTTACTAGATAATTTTTTTGTTTATAACTTGAGTAAACACCGAAAACATAAAGAATCAAAATTGTATTGTATAGCATATACGATGAGTAATCTTTTGAATCTAGAGTAATCTTGTCCAGCTCTAGCCAAATTTGGCAAATCTATTCTTTGTTTCCATCGTTTCGTTTTAAGCACCAATCCTAGTTATAATATAGCATGTATGTATGTAAGTAATATGTATGTTTATAGATAAAGACTTAATGGCAATACGCTTAACTAAAATCGCGATTGGTTAATATAATTGGAGCAGCAAGACTCCATCCATAGATGAAGATACCTAGCCAGCTGGAAACGATTTTAACCCACATCGAAGCCTCATTGCCATTGAAGAGCTCAATATTGGAATTGGGTCTAAGATGGAGAGAAGAGACAGCCAAATAGTTAAAGAATTCCATTTAAAGAGGGGGCAAAGGGACAACTTACTTGTACCAATTGGTCAGGGTCATCATGACATATAGCGAGGCGCAGACGAATACTATATGGAACATGGACCAGGAGTATGAGACGCCCTCCGTTTCATTGTCGGTAGTTGGTTTGCCATCCGCATCGGTGCCCGCTTCTGTGTCTGATAGAGCTTCTGTTAGAACTATATTAGTCAAGGGTCAATGGGTCACTCAACGGGTTAGTTGGTTGGTTGGTTGGTTAGTTAATTAGTTGAATTAAACCAAGAAAAAGAAGGTGCCAAAAGAGATAAAAACAAATTATAGTTATAGCCCAATAATAACAATTCTACCCAAAAGAAAACCAAATGAATGCGAATTAAAGCCATGTGAAAAAGAGTGTGTAATTGTGAGTGAAATAGAGAGAGAGAGAGCGATGATGCACTTTTAGCATATGAAACGAAATAAAACCTACCACGTTTCTCACTATGATCATTATTGATCTTAGACACTTCCACAGCGGAACTGATGCAATTGTAGAGAATGCAGAGCAACCAAACAATCAATCCAATGATATTGGTTGTATCAAAAGTCACCTTTGACACTAATTCTGTCGATGATACATTGCCTTGCATTACGCCAAACATTCCCGGATTGCATTCCTTTTCAGGATTATTGGCCACAGCCGACCAAGTCAAATAGATGGTATACAATGTGACCAATGAACTCTGCAAGAGACCCGAATGCGGTAGACGTTCTTGGACAGCGGGCAAAACGGATATAATACTGATAGCCAGACAGAGGATCATATTGAATGAAATAAAGAATTTATTGATGCCGCAACCAGTAGACTAAAATGGGGAGAAGAACAATTAAAAATTAATAATTATTATAAGAAACACAACTTATACTATAGAAGTAAAAATATTGAAAGAAATAATAATAATTGATCTGCCATATCCTCTTTATGTAGACCTTTTTTGAATACCCTTTGAAAAGCATGCCATCTCGCTCACATTTGTGCTGGCTTATAATGTCCTCGAACAATGAAATTTAATCATTTAATTATTAACAATTACTTTCATATTTTCAGTAATATCCCTAGCATTCTATAGTATATCTCTAATACGAGTATTTAACATATTCAATTTAAAAACTTGTTACTCACTGTGGTAAAATAAATATAGAGCAAGGTTATGCCAGTGAGAGATAAAATATAGCCCAAAAGGGTGACTCCAGCCAGAGCATAATAATAGCCACGATTATTTTCGGCGCCCTCTGGAAAGGAAAAACAAGATATAAAAATATCAAAGAAGCTAACTTCGGGTATGCCGAAGTTTATATACCCTTGCAGTCCGTGGCAATAATATTTTTACGTGTTCAAAATTCTTTTTCTGTATACCGCGTTTATCCGATGGGATTGAAATTTGGGATCTGGTATTTTATATAAAAAAAAAACCACCACATTAGTTAATTTCATAGCGATACTTTATCTCCTTCAACTATTTTTCGCATGTCGCTAGATGATATAGTGGTCCGATCCTATGAATTTTCATTCTTGATCTCACGCAGGTAATAAAAAGCACAGAAAAAATTTATTCCAATAGCTTTTAAGATGGCTGAGCAAAAAGGCATACGCACGGAAGGACAGACGGACATGGCTATATCGACTCAGCATTTAATACTGATCTCCTTCTATGTGTTACAAATATCTGACCAATTTTATAATACCCTCTGCAAGAGTATAAAAGTGGTGAATCATCTTTATCAGCATCATTTAGATAGATATTCATTCACATGATGTTTATGTGACTCAACTCTTTGCTAAACTTACCAATCCAATTCTCCGCCAAGCTATGGGCAAAATCCACAATAATGACCAATTGAATCAATATGAATGCTAATCCACCGATTAGGCCCACCCACATCATGGCCGGACCAAAGGAACCATCTGGAATAAAGATTGCACCAATGGCAGCTCCAAACAAAATCAAAAATTTCAAGGGCCAAAATGCATTTTGTATATGAGAGCGCGGATCACGTGAGGATTTCACTCCTATCATTATCAATGCCATTAGGGCAAAGAAGCAGGCCAGACCAAAGCATAGACGATAAACGGCCATGTAGCCCAAGGCATATTGGCAATCCCATTGTCCCAGGGATAAGGCGTCAACTGCCTTGGCGCTTATGGAAGAGGTTGAATTGATGCAAAAGGGTAATTTCTTTAGTGTATCCTGTAGACCGGGCGATAGGGCAATTGCTCCCAGCACAGTGCCCACCAGTAGCATGAAGGCATACATGAACCGGGAAGATGAGGAGTTCTTGCAGGTGGGACAGGCCGAGCAGCACATACTGGCTGCAGTTCCACCACAGCAAAGGGCGCACTGTAATTAATTTAAAACAAAAAATGCATTTCACAAATTTGATTAACTACACAATGTGAAGCGGGAATTGAAGGGGCAAACGTAAATCTGAAACATATGGTCATAGTTGTTTAGCTTGTTATAGTTTTCTTTTTGTTATTGGTATTGATTTGTTGCCAAACAAAAAAAAGTAACAACCGCAAGTCAATGACTTTTGTTTGTTGCTTGACCAATTTGTTTGCTCTCAATAAACTTCACTTTCATTTCTCATGCCACTTATACTCACCTGGGCAGCCGAACAAAGACCCAGAGCAGCTCCCATTTTCCAATTGCAAAACCTAAGTGACTATGTTATATCTTATTGCGTTTTAGCTAATGGCGGGATTAACAAAATCTTCTGGCCAACAATAGACTTGGTGTATTTTTGCTTATCTTAACGGCAATCTTGTTTAAACAAATAGCTTGGGCTTGTGAGAATACAATTCTCTTCACTTAGTTTGTCCGTCTAAATAGAATTTGTCGTTGAACAAATATAATTTTCAAGCTATTATTCCCACACCAAAAACACTAGTCAACACTAAGCTTAGAGGGTGACAAAAATTCAGTGTTGTAAATCAAACAAATTGCTCTGTAATTGGCAGCTTCAGCAAATCGATATTTATCGATACTTAACGCTATCGCTATGAGTCATTCTGTTAACTCGCAGAAACATCGGTTTAACATAGAGCTGTTATACAGGGTGTTATATGTTAACATTCAATATTCATTGATGTATACAAATAATTGTTTTTTAACCAGAAGTTTGCAAGTCGCATCCCTAGCTTCTATAATGCAAGAGATCAAAGATAAAAATCAAAACCCTTACTAAAACTTGCTAGACTCATCGAAAATTATTCAGACCCAACATTATGCTGTTAAAGTTAACAGACTGCATACACACCGGCTGTTAAGCCCAAAATAATTTAGCAGACCTATTAGTTTTCAGACCAAAAGATACTACATTTTTTTAAAAGAACATTAATAATTCAACAAAGTGCAATATTGCACTCAAATGCATCTGAGTCTGTCTAAGACATCCTGATAAATAACACTATCGCTGTGAGACCTTCTGTTAGTTAACAGAACGACCCTTAACACAGCTCTGTTACCTAACATAGAACATCAAAATTATCTTTTTTAAATTCAAAAAATAACAGTCTATTTTTGAGAGCGGTTGCGACTGGTTGTTCTTTGCGGAAGAATTTGGTGAAGTCCTCGACGAGAGTAGTATCCTGTGGTGCATTTTTTTGAAGAAATTCATTTGTAGTGGTGGATTGCTCTCTGTGTGTGTAACTCTCTGTTTCTGTATTCGTGCGAGTGTCTGTTTGTGTATGTGCATTTTGCGAACAAGGAAAAGTGTCAATAGAAGAAGAAAAATCTCTGCTTTCGAAAAGCAACTTTAAAGAAACAAGAAAACAGCAAAAAAGAAATAAAAAAAAGTTAAGCAAATTAGCTAGCAAAGTAACGAAAGAAAAAGTTAATAGAAAATCTAACAAAAAATTTAAAAATGGCAAGCGAAGTGGCCCAAATACCCTCCGAGGAAACGCCTGCTGCAGTCGCAGCGTCGACAGAAAACCCAACAGCAGCCGCTGCTGAGCAGGAAAAACCTGCAGCGGCCGAGGAAAACGCCCAAGCGGCCGCTACTAACAAAGAAGATGCCGCTGCCAACAAGCAGCAGGAGAATGAAAACGCCCCAGCAGCTAACAAAGAGGAGGGCGGCAAAAGCCAGGAAAATGCCACGGCCGGTGCAGCAGCCGATGGGGAGGCAAAGAAAGATGATGCCGCTGCCGCTGCTGCCCCAGCTAAAGCGGAGCCAGCGCCGCCAGCGCAAAAATTCAATGTGCATAAAGCCAATTTCGAAAAGGACATCATCTATCTATATCAGTTCTCGAGGACTCCATTGCTGCCATCATTGTCACCATATTGTTTGAAAGTTGAGACCTGGCTGCGTCTGGTGGGACTTAAATACGAGGTAAAAAAAAAAAAGAAAAATATAGAAAACCCCGAAGAAAATTCCTACAAAATTTCGCACACACATTTTGAAAATTTCCAAGTACAGAAAAAAACTCCTTCAGAAAGGAGAGCGAGGAGCGAGAGAGAGAGAGAGAAAACCCGCCATGATTTTCTCTAAGCCTGCCTGTCTTTGTTTCTCCGCGTGTGCGTATGGTGTGTTTGTATATATGTATATATATAAATGTGTGTGTGACCTGCCCTGCCCTGCCCTGCCTTCACTTCTAAGGGATACATTTTGCTGCCACTCTTTCTCTCTCTCTCTGTCTTTCTTGCTGGCTCTCACGTTCTCTTCCAGTGAACCTGTAGCCTGGACCTAAAACCAAAGTATACATAAAATTTCGGTCTGCGCCGACGCAACGCTAACGCCGCTGTCGGTTTTAACAAAAAAACAAAATTTTTTTTGCACTTGCCAAGAAAGAGAGAAGCGAGCAATGGAGCGAGAGCGGATGAGTGAGTTTTCTCTCTGTTGCTCTTTGTCTTCGAATGCAGTTTTCATTTTCCTTTTTCTTTTCAGCCTTGTAATTGCTTTTAATAAAAATAAATGCAGTTTACCCCCCGCTTACACCCGCGACAGCAACGAACTAACTCGTTCGCTCTTTTCCCCTTTCGCTTGCTTATAAAAAAGAAAAAAATCAAACTTCAAGTCTTGGGCTCTTTTTCCTTTTCTTTTTTTTTTTGTTTGCCTTATCTTCTCGAAGACCGTTAAGTAGCTGTAATACATATATTAAAGAGCAGGCAGGGGCGGCGGCAGCGGCAGCAGAGGAGAAGGAAGTATGTAAACTGTCAACGACTTCCATTGGGTGAGCCGGCGGTTTGTTTCGATGGGTGGGTGGTTTGGTGAGAGGGGGGCGGTTGCTATTTGAGCTTTTGCTTTAAAAAGAAAAGAAAGAAAAAAACAAAAAGCGCGGCTGGCTATGCGGTTTGCATATGAAAAATTATTTTTCTTTATGCGCATACATACATATGTACATATGTACATATGTATATTTACATATGTATGTACATTATTGATATATGTATGTATGTGTATATTAGAAGGGTGAGGAAAATGGTGGGGAAGGAGTCAGAAGAAATGGGTGCGGTCTCTCTGGATCTAACAAACAACGCAATTGTTAATGTTACAAACTTATTAATTACAATTTGGTTAAATGGAAAATGAGCTCCAAATGCGGCCGTCCAGGAATTTTAATTGAAGATGAGATCTGATCTAATCAGTTAAGTAGAACAGTAGTTGCTGCTCAACCATATGGTTCACATATTGATACATACATATGTATGTATGTACATACATACATATATATATATATATACATATGTATGTATGTAATGGTGTGTGTGTGTGTGTAGTTGTGCATGATTGACAAGTCCCGCATTTACTTTCAATTTTTACCATTCTGATAAGAGACAGAGCGAGGAGATTAAGAGAAGAAAAGGCAACTGAAAAAGAGTTCATTACACTATAGACCTTTGACATTTTATTTCCATTAATCACTCCCGTTCGTCCGTCCATCCGTCGGTCTTTCTGTCTGTCCCGTCCCGTCCCCCTTCTATCATCATAGGACTACCACACTCCCCGTTTTCCCTCTGCATGTGGCTTGAGTGCATTTTGTATACATTTAAGCGAGACGAACGATAAACCAAATGCATATTTTTTTCACACCACAAGCCGAGACGACGGCAGCGGCGCCCATTAAAAACAACTGCAACAACATTTACTCGGCAAAGCAAAGCAAAGCCAGGCAGGCAGCAGCAGGGTAGGGCAGGGCCGGGTCGGGCAGCAGGCAAACAACAGGGGCAGGGGGCAAGGCAAGGCGGTGGCCCGCATAGTTGGCATACCAAACTGTCGCCCGCTTTTATAGATTGTGCAATTAATTCACATTTTGTTGTTGTTGTTATTACTACTGCTGCGGCTGCTGCCGATGTTGGTTTTTGGCTTTTGTTTTTCCATATAAGCCATTACAACAAACAATAAATAAATTTCAATTACAATTATTCATTAATTCAAATTTAAATTCAAATTCAAATATGTCGCGCCATTCATTTGCTCGCTTATGGAAAGTCAGTCTGGCAACGCCATGACTGACTGACTTTACTGCAAAACTGTACGCATACATGCATATGTATGTGAGCAGCGGTGTATGCGTGTGTGTGTACATGAAAGGAAATGAAGTTTCGGTTTGCAAGACAACACACAACAAGAACAACAAAAAACAGCTTTTTGCTTTTGTTTTAATTAATAAACCGCATATTTGCATTTAAAACAACGCAGGCTTTTGTTAGTGTTCACTCAATCGTCTCTCAGTCATCCTCTCGTCGCTCTCTCTCTCTCTCTCTGAAAAACATAGGCAGGGTGTGGATACACACTCACACATAACTGCATAATTGCATGCGTTTCAAACTGAAGCGAAAATTGAGCCCTAAAGCAAAGGCAGCAAACATTAGCGGGGAAAGGAACAGAACCAAAATGCTACGTTGGCCTGGAGGGATGGGGAGGGAGGGAGGGAGCTTGATGGTATGAAGCCGACGCCTTAATTGGCATAATGATTTAATAAAAAAATAAACATTTGCTTTGTGTATAGGCGCAAGCACAAAGCCGAGTCCGAGTTCGAGTCCAAGTCCATCTTCCATCTCTTGTCCAATTTCATCTCATTTCCCCTCTAGTTGTTGTTGTTACTGTTGTCTGCTGCGTTGACAGCGACGAACCGTTATGCGTTGGAGTAGGCAGATTTTTTTGTGGATCATTGGAATTATATGCGTTGGCGGCAATGTCGGTGGTGGTGGCTGCCGACTCCACCCTTTTTAGCCTGGACAACAGAGCAGCGATGCTGCCTGCTGCTGCTGCTGGAAATCTCTCTATAACATGCCCCGGCTCTCTTTCATCATCTCTCTCACTTGCTTGCTCTCTCTCTCTTTGTCCCCCACTTCCTATTTGTATCTTTCCCGCTCTCTTGTACTCTCTGGTATTGGTTTGGGAACCACACCCTGCCTCCGCTGCATAAAAAGCATTCAAAAACTTATAAAACTTATTAATGGAAATTTCTAATTAGAAATTCTCTTTATGTGCTGCGCGCTAAATTTTAAATATGAAAAAAGGGAAAAGGGAAATGTCAAAATGCAGCATATGAGGCATAACTGTCACTTTTTGTCCATTAACCATTTTTATTGTTAACGGTACGGTACGGTACACACACACACTCGCACTGGAATGGAAATTGTGGAACTGGAATATGTCAAAAATATACAATGGAAATATTCCTCTATGTGTATGTGTGTTTGTGCGTTCGAGCATGAGTTTCCCTTGAGTTGTTCCCGGAGTTCCTTTTTGGGGGTAGCTGGGTGTTGGTTTTACATACATATTTAGGAGAAAGAACAAGAGATACGAGAGGGGAGACAGAGAGAGAGAGAGAGAGAGAGAGAGAGAAAGAGAGAGTAGAGTTTAAGTACAGTATTTTGTGGTGGTGGTGGTGCACGCTCCTACTGCTGGTGGTGGTGGTGGTATTAGTGGTTGATTTTCCCTCAGCATCACCTTCTCTTTTCTCTCCCTCACCACCACCAGCATTACCATCACACCCCCTTAGCTAGATGTGTGTCATGAGCGGCATCTAGCGTTCTGGATTTGAACTACATTTTTGTGTAAAAAAACATTAAGGATTAGTCATGAATTGGAATGTCCGAGATAAACGACCCGACCCAACCCAACCAATCCCAATGAATACCATTCAGCCTGTCTCGTCTCACTTACCCTCCCACCCCGTCACCCGCCACCCATCTCACATTTATTTTCTCTGTTGTTGTTCACTTTAGCACAATTACTCATCACATCATTCTGCGGTGGTTTCTTTCTTTTATTATATTTATTACAGAATGTCGATCACAAGATGCGTTTCCGTTCCAAGAAAGGTCAATTGCCTTTCATTGAGCTAAATGGCGAGGAAATTGCCGATTCGGCCATTATTATCAAGGAACTATCAGCCAAATATGAGAAGAATTTGGATTCCGGTTTAACGGCTGAACAACGGAATGTATCGTATGCAACCATTGCCATGTTGGAGAATCATTTGATTTGGATTATCTTCTACTGGCGTGCCAAGTATCCCGATAATGTGCTCAAGGGCTATAAGGTCAATTTGCAACATGCATTGGGTCTACGTTTGCCCAATTCGATTTTAAACTTCTTTTTCAAAATCACATTCGGTCGCAAGGTAATTATTTATACTAAAAAAAAAAAACAAAAAAATACACGTAAAACATCTATACAGAATAAACGTAGTCCTCTTTACCCCCGTAGTGTGTTTTTTTTCCATATTATTAAACAAGTAGAAAAGGTAGTCAAAAGAAAAATATTGTTGACAACTTTATAATTTTTATTAACCAAGTTTTAAGTAAACAAGTATTAAATTGATTCGTAATTAGTATAATAAAGAAACAATTTCTAAGGTAAAACAAGCTGGGAATTACATATCAGAATCAACAAGTTTTCCATTGTACTCGATGAAAATCATTGGAATATTGGAGGAAATCAATAGAATTTAGTTGAAGCAAACTGATCCTAAACAAATTTGCGGTGAAAGGAAGTGAACTTGGTTAGGTAATGAGATACATATGAAAGATTCATGGGAAATTATACATACATAGCTAAGATGGAGTTTTTGTCAAAATCGAACGATTTCCGGTGGAGGATGGGATATATTTTTCCTTTTTCTTCGCCTATTTTTGTTTAAAGTAACTGGAGATAATTGTTATTGCCGTTGAGTGAAGTTGCTGGATTTGTGGAAATATCGATGTGTTTTTTCTTTAGTTTAGTTTAGTGTAAATAAACAGTTTTCTGTTTCTATTTTCTGGTTATTTTTCTCAACCCATTCCCACACTTACTCACTCACTCATTCCCGTCCCGAAATCGATGAAGTATTATGTTGCACCTATGTATATTATTATTATTATTCTTCTTCTGCTGGGTTTCAATCCCACAACGAGAATAGGCAGACAGACACATTTGTCGAATAAACAAAAACACATCCAAAGAGAACTCTGAAAATACTTGTTGTTTATGCTATAACGAAAAAATTGGATATATTTATACACATAACACATAACATAGAGTAATCAATCCCCCCACTTCACTTCTACTCAAATGTAACCCAATTAAAAAATAATAAACACAAAAGATGTACCCCCCATCCCCATACCGAATCAAAATCGGTTTAAAAAACAAAAGAGATCTAAAAAACAAAAAAGCAAAAACTGCTACTACTCATACATTATCACTAACTCTTGCATGGTTTTTCTCTTTTTTCTTTTTTTCCGTTTTTTTTTTGTTGTTGTCGTTTTTTTACCCCCGCTCCCAACTTTAACTCTAACTGTAAAATTGTCGTGTATCCCCCAAACTACCAAATCTTTTCCCTAACATCTCCGTTGTTGTGCATCCAACCAACCCATCCCAACCAATCCGTCCACCCATTATCTATCCCGTACTCCCTCTCCTGCATTTTGTTCGTAATTTCTTTGGAAAACACATTTTTTGGGCGAATCCAACACAATCTTAACACAACAAGTGGTTCCAGGGTACGAAAAAGCTCAAGGCTCATGGCATTGGCGTACACAGCGCCGAGGAAATTGAGGAGTTTGGCAAAAATGATCTGAAGGTCCTTAGCGAGATGTTGGACTGCAAGCCATTCTTCTTCGGCGATGAGCCAACCACATTGGATGTGGTTGCCTTTGCGGTGCTATCGCAGCTGCATTATCTGTCCAAGGATATTGCGTATCCATTGCGCGACTATATGACCGAGAAATGTCCCAATTTGATTGGTCATGTCTCACGCATGAAGGATAAGTGCTTCCCCGATTGGGATGAGATTTGCACGAAGCTCGATCTGAATGCCCACATTCCCAAGCCAGAGTAAGTCAAAATTGAAAACAACTATCCACACATATAGAAGCTTATACTAATCGCAAATATCGTTTTTTAGACCCGAGACAAAGGAGGGCAAAGAAGGTGGCGAACAGGAGAAGTCAAATGAGCAGGAAGGACCAGATGGCGATAAGATTGAGAAGGAACTGGAGAAGGACAAGGTAAGTGGGAATCATATTTCATTGGATATATAAATGGAAAGCCAAACGCTAACAAATTTCCATTTGTATAATCCTCTAGTTGAATTTTATTTAATCTTCTATTTTACTTCTCTCTTTTTTATAGTCGAACGAGAAGGAGTCGACCGAGGAGAATAAAGAAAAGGAGGAGACAAAGTAAAGCGGTCGTCGTTAGAGTTATATATATATATATATATAAATAAATATATATATATATATACTCAAATATATATATATATATATATATACATATATATCTACATATATAGTATATATATATATATATGGAAAAGGAAGAAAGAAAGTAAAAAAAACACCCCACATACACATTATATATATATACATATGTAGTACGATACTATATAGTAAGGCCCTATATAGCTAGGCGCTGAGCTCATATATAAGCATTCAGAAAATCAGAAAAGCATAAACCCATTTACAACATAGGACAACTGTAAAGCAAAAAAAAAAAAAAAAAACATAAAAAAATTACAAAAAAAAAAGAAACAAAAAACAGGCAAAAAGAAACGATCCACTAAAATGAAAAAAAAAAAAAACGTATATACAATAACGTAAAGTAAAAAAAAACTTTGGACATCTTTTTTTTATATATATACACAATGACAAAGAAAAAATGAAAAAGAAAAGAAAAATGGTAAAAACATTTAGTATAAAATTATAAAAGTTTATACGTATAAATATTAAATAAGAAGAAAGAAAAAAAAAACCGAGATAAATATGATAAAAAATTAGTTAAAAGAACTCGAATGATATGAGAAGAAGAAGAAGCTGAAAAAAGAAGAATGCGAGAGGAAAAGAAGCAGCAGAAGATAAAGAGAAAAGGAAGGTGTAGAACAGCATCTAAATACAAGCATTAACCATTAGTTTTCATTCAAATCATGCGATCTATATAAATACACTCACACCTACACACACACACACACATACACCTGCCACACGCATACAGCCATACGAACAACAACAAAACACACACTCACTCACACATACACACATCTACACCTACATATACATAGCATATATGCAGCAACAATTGCAACTCGATGGTATTGTTTACTCTCTTCCAACATTTATTAAGCTTAAAATAATGTAAAACAAAACAAACAAACAAAAAAGAAAAAAAAAGAAAAGATAAAAGCAAAAGAAAAAAAGAAAAAAAAAAACACCGTGGAGAAAACCGAGAACAAGAAGAAAGTGGGGAAAAAATTGAGCCAGAATGATATATATATAAATATATATATATATATATATAATGATGATGAAGAAATAGTGATGAATGTGTAGCAAGAAGGATATGCAAATGCGAAGCGAAAAAAAAGGATGCATGGAATAGACGGATGGATGGATGGATGGATGGATGGGAATGCCCCTGACCGCCCCACCCTCCAATTAGCTGGCAATTAAGTTTATTTTTTATATATATATGATTGCAAATAGTAACTTTTTTTGATTCATGTGTGCAAATAATGGGAAAAAACAAAACAAACAAAAATTCATTACTTATAAATTACATCATATACTATATATATATATATCAAGGAGTTGTGTAAAATTTTCTGTTTATTTTGGTTCCATTCAAATAACCGATTCGCATTTATATTCTTTATTCAGGAATATAAATTCGGATCGGTTTTTTGGATATGGAACTCCAAATGAAGCAGTTTATTAAGCACAAGTAGCCCTGCTATATATATATGTATATATATACGTGTATAGGAACAAAAAACAAAAAAAAAAAAACAAAACAAAAAAAGAAAAGCCTAACAAAAACTTTTGTATGTTGGATCTTTTTTGTATTACTTATATATTATTATAATTCAATTGTGTATTATTGATTGCTTTAACTTCGAGGACAAACAAAAACAAAAAGAAAAAAAAACTCAAAAATTCGAACCAAATCAAGAAAAAACAAAAACGAAATACTCTCGGCCAATCGAAAATTTTTCGTTAGGAACCAACAAAATTTTGTGTGTAGTCTGTACTTTTTTTTTTTTATACATTATGTTTTTTATATATATATATATTATATACTTTTACACTTTTTTTTATATATAATTGACAAATATATGTATATCGATATATATATATATGTATATGTATGAATATATATTTATAACCAGGGATGCGCGCAACAAAATGAAATGACAGATGCCAATTTGTGGCGGAAAAACTTTGAACTTTTTCTGGGTAGCATTGTTTCTTAAATTTTTTTTAAACTGATTATAACCGTTTGTTACCGATATCGGGGTATCGGTTATTCGTTTCGTTGCGTCCAGCCTCCTGGGATCTAAGCATAATTTCTATTTGTAATTAACGCTGCAAACAAGAACAACAACAACAAGAACCATAAAAACAAAGACCGTTAACTTTTCCACAAGAACATTCAAATCAATCAACTGCTTCGGAATGGCTCAACCGTTTACCACCAAGGGTTTACCGTTAAGCGGTTACGTGGTGGTCCTGAATGATAAGTGATCGATAACCCCTCCCTCCCCCTCTGCAACATCATTCAAACATAAGAGAAAGAAACACGAAAAACATGCAAATTATTGGCGATTACATTTCTTAATCAAAAACGCAAAAGAAAAACTTTCGATTTCGAATTCTATTCTCTTTCTCTGTCTATCTCTCTCTCTCTCTGTCGCTCTTTCGCTCTGTCTAACTCACTTTCTCTCTGTTTCTCTCTCTCTCTCTCTCTCTGTCTGTCTTCATAAACTTCTTCTCTACACCAAACACCCCCGCCCCACGCCAAGCGAGCAAAGATACAAAAGAAAACCAAGAAGAAATGAGAGAAATATTAAAATAAAAAGAATGAACGATTTTTTTAATAGGCTAAATCACTAACCGAATAGAGCGCTAAATGGGGCGCAACGACGCGACAAAGATGACGGCAAACAATTTAGAAGAAGGTCAAGAGCAAAGGCAAACCACACACATACACAAATACACACACACACACACACAAACAAACAAACAAGGGCAAGAAGAAGGAAGATGCAGAAGAAGAAGAAAAGATGATGATGATGAAAGAAATGGATGAAATCTCTTAATAAAACAAAACAAACAAACAAACAAAAAAAACCAAAACAAAAAAAAAAAGAAAATGAAAAGAAAAACGATACGATTTGTAGACTATGCAAGTATTTTTATGTATTAAAGGTTATGTTGTAAGTTTTTATCACAATATTTGTATTGTAGCTCAGTGTTTTATATGGATTATATATATATATGTATATATATATATATGTATTTCTATATATATATATATATATGTATGTATGTGTGTATTAAAAACTGCATAAAACGAAAAGAAAAGAATGAAGAATCAGAACAAAACAAAAAGAAAACCCAACCCGAAACCAACCAACCAACCGGACAGATATTAACAACAAGAACAAAACCAACAACAAAAATTATTGTATTACATACATCTTATATATAAAAATAAATATGCTTCTTAAATAAAAAAAAAAAAAAAAAAAAAAACCCAAATTATACACTTTACTTCAAATAATTTATTATGTTTATAAGGAAAATCCTCTTCAACTGCAAAGTTGCAAAGCGGCGTCACCACCAACCACCCAACCCACCCACTTACCCATTGTGGGTGAATTCTCTTGTCAACCGATAACTCTATACATATGGTAAAAGTAAAGCCACCCTGGCTTACCTTAAAATTTAAGGAAAGAAAAATTTAATTATGATACTTGAACTTATCTTTGACGTGTGGCTTCTCCTGATAATTAAGTTATCTCTTCTAATACCCTATAATCATTGATCAAATGGGTAAACCCAACCAGTCATATCATTTATATAATTAAGAACCTCGATTTACAAGTCTCTCTTTTAGTCTTTGATCTTGTGTGAGCCAACTTTTGGTTTATTCAATTATCAGATGACATTATGATTGTTTTTTTTCTTGGCTATAATGGATAACTCGTAGTCGTTGCCTAAAGTTAATATTGAAATTGATTTGTGTCTCATTGTTTTCATTTTACTGACTCTTTTTGGGGCTAGGCCCAAGAAGTTGTTCTTTCTATAGATAGCACTCGCCCAGTCCAAGTTCAGGCCATATAATGTTTAGATATGGGGGTATATGTATATGGATAATGGCTAGCCCAACTAGGTGGCTAGTTGCTTGCTTGCTGATGGACTTCTGGACGCGTCATGGTTGACGAGTCATAAATATAGATGAATCAGATATAATGCCAAGAGAGATATGACTAGTAAATTCAATTAGAATTATAGATCAAAGTTAAAGTGGCTGGAATAACACCCGGAACTGACATATCATAAAAATAGTATTTCATCATGTTATTCACAAAGAAATTGAAATACGTTTCAATATTTTGTATTTTTAAATCTCTTACAGGAATTGAAAACTTATTATTGTCCTGATCGGTACTTCCTTTATACGTTTTTTATAGTTTGAAAAGGAGGTGAAGGAAATGAAACTTTTGTTTTTGAAAACTGGCAAAGTTAGTTGATTTATATTATATTTAGTTTGCCTTACCAAGGCCAGGTCGAACGTGTCTTATATTGTTAGTCCCAGATATGCCAATCAAATTGACATTCAATTCGAGTTGACCTAATCGATATTTGACCTAGGCCAATATATATAACAAAATAAACTCCCAAACTTTCCCGTCCCCCTCAGTTACAACATATACAAACTCTAGACTCTAGACTCTAGAGTCTAGATAATCGACAACTAATTTGATGTTACGCTAAATCGTTTCGAAATGGCAACCTACTATCAATAGGAGGATAAGGGAGAGGGTGGAGCCAGGGTGCCAGGTGTGCAAAAGGTTACCAAGTTGAATGAATTGAGGGTGTGTACATGGGGTTGGGGAGGCGGAGGGGTGGTCGGTGGAAATTTGCCTAATCAATGCCAACACATTGAAAGAAATGCGGCAGTTGTGACATTTGGCAATTTATTGAAGACGAAGACGAATTCCAATCAGCAGCAAATCATGCGAAGCCTAACTTTATGCCAACCGCCCTCCCCGCCCACCTTACCCCCTCCTGTCAACCTTTTCATTTTTATATTGGCGGGGGGAATGTGGCCTAATATGGCAAACGGAATTTATGGCCGCGTGCACAGAGGAACGTAAAAAATAAAAGGTAAGTGTGATTGTGATGATACGTATCTATCCGCTCCGCTTCAATCCAATTCAAACCCAAACCCAAACCAAAACCGAAACCGAAACAAGCCAACCAAAACTCAAACCCAAACCCAAACCCAAACCCAAAAAGCGAGCCAGCGAAAGGAGGCGATACGTTTGTCCTTTGTGGCAGGATTGCATGCGGAATCGCATGCACAGTGGAACAAAATGCAATTCAATTGGAAAATCATTGCGTTTGCCCTCTGATGGCAAAAACCCAATGGCAACAACAATTAATCCTGAACATTGATATTCTTTAGGAAATCGGCAAAAAAAAAAAAATGTCTTAAAAATGTTAAGAAAGTGGAAGAAATCGAGAAGTAAGGGGAGGAAGTCTTTATTTTTATTTTCCGGATTTTTGTTTGCATGACTTTTGAATATAACGGTCATTATGGCCATTTGTCATTTTGAAATCCGTCCCAATGTGCGCCACAGCGGTGGATGAGGGGTATATGATGGGAATGGTGGGGTAAGCAGAGGAAAATAGATAACTATTGCAAGGAGAACCAGAGGCAGCAGCAGCAGCAGCAGTCGATGCCAGACATTGAATTGGAATTGGTGTTAAGCACGAACGGAATGAAATGAAATGAAAATGGAAATGGGAAATGGGAAATGCGAAATGAAAATGGAAAATCAGCAATTGTCAATCTAAACGGAAGCTCAGTTTAGTTTCAGTTGTCTCCCAGTCATCATCATCATCCTTATCACTCACTCATCATCATCATAATTATATTTATCAGCCATGTCGAATCAGTTATTCTTTCTAAGTTTGGCCGATATATTCTCCGTCTATCCGGCCATATTTAAGGAGCAAAGTAAAAAACTGAAAAAGACCAAGCACATTTATCTGCCCAGCGATGAGGAATGGCTGGACAAGATGTACTACATGCTCCTAGAGATTCAACGACAAGTGAATGACTCGGGTGATGTGAATCTATCACTGCAGGACATTAATAAAAAGAATAAACCAATGTTCGATCCGGATCGCATCATGAAAATCATATCGCCTGGCATAAGTCCAACGAATGGACGCCGTAGTCGGGCCTTGAAATTCTGTCATTCGACCACAGTGAAGATTAAACTGAAAGCCGAGGGCACTGGACCACGTTGGACCCTGCCCACCATTGCCAATGGAGCCAAATTGCTGAGGAAGCCACCCATATTGGTGGATTTCCAGAATGAGCATGAAATGAGACTGGCTTACTCCCTGATCTACGATGTCTTTCGTTGTGCGTGACTCTCTTTCCCCATTTAAAGATTAAAGTGTGATCAATATTTCGATCTTTCCCTTAGATAAGGTTGTTTTGGCCAATGCATTGGACGACATTGGCTTCTTCAATCTGCATAAGGAATATATTGAGGATGAGCAACGAATTTGGTTAATGCTTTTCGAGCTATACGATCGTCAATTCAAGGGTCGCAATTCGGAGGATCAACCGTTGCAGCTTCAACTCTACAAAGAATCCCAAGTAACGGGCAAGTAAATGTTAAAGATTTCCTTAATGTTTCAACTTAGTGAACGATCCTGTAGAAATCGCCAATGTATTGTGGCAACATCGCATACGTCTAGCTGCATCTATTTCCCGTATGCGCATACGTGTGGGAGCTCTACGGCTATCCCAATTGCTGCCCATTCACTTGCAGAACGAAAAAGTGGCCATAGCAGCAGCTAACCCAGTGGTAACCGGATGGATTAATCCATTTCTGGTCCGCTCCAAGGCCGAGGCCGACCAAATTCTTACCGAAATGGGCTTCACCATCCATGGGCCGGAAGAAGAGCAACCGCTTTTGGTGCAGCATTGCAAATGGGATAACATCTGCCCCCTGGTCATATCCTGTATACCCAAGGATCGTAGTGAATTCACAAAATCAAAGCTAATGACTAAACATTATTTCATAATGCAGGTGAGTGAGATAGCAAAAAAAAAAAAAAAGGATTTATGTGAATCGGGGCTTGATATTTTGAGTAATACCTTTTATATCCTTGCAACAAGGGTCTATTAATTTGTGTCCGAAGTGTGAAATGCAATATAGGAATTATCTTCAATCTTAATCTTCAATCTTCAATTTTGTCGTCACAAATACTTCTTAACCATTAAAGGTCGTGACTTTTATCAATAACTCTTTTGTTTTCCATAAAATCGTTAAAAAATTTAATGTTCGCCAGTTAAATATACTCATTAATTACTCTGCCAAGTTTCAAAAAGATCGGGTGACTGTATGATATAGAACAATCAGCCCCAAAAAAAAATTCTCTAGCCAAAAATTTGACTTTTTACATAAAACTTTGAAACCTTAGTGCAAAGGACTCTATGGTTTTGTTTCAGGATAAAAATTTTACTTTCGGCCCGGCCATAATGTCCAAATTGACCGATTACTTTGAGCTTGATGGGGATATATTGCAAACTCACATTGGATCACCACGATCCACAGCCTATTTGGCTGCTCTCTTCTATTCGATCAATCGAGTTAATAATTTCTATGTCTATGGAGCTGGAGCTAGTCTCAAGGAGTATCGCAAGTACATGGAATCGATTGGAGTCAATAATATTCGACTATTTGCCGATGCCTTCACCTCATTTCCCATGGAATCGAATCGTTTTCGCACTGTTGTTGGCATATTTGCCACGCCCCCGAATTCATTTAGCGCCATCTCCGATCCAATCGATTTGATATGTTCGCGAGGAGGGGATCTCAGTATGCTGGAAGTGCTGACCGAGTCAGAAGTCTCGGACGAAGGTCGCCAGCGAGTGGCCTTGATATTGGAGGAGCAACTCTTAACCCTGACAATGTCAATGTCACGACCTCAGGTGCAATTTGTTCTCTACCAAACGCATTCGATAGTCGATACTGAGAATCAGTTGATGGTAAAGCATGTCCTTCAGTTGATCAATAAGTTGGCCCTGGAGAAGCATCGAAATGCGTATAGGGAGCAAAAACGTTTGGAGGCCATTGCCGA
Organism: Drosophila insularis; assembly: GCA_018903935.1. Taxonomy (NCBI): domain Eukaryota; kingdom Metazoa; phylum Arthropoda; class Insecta; order Diptera; family Drosophilidae; genus Drosophila; species Drosophila insularis. The sequence goes on from JAEIFP010000150.1 coordinate 8,611,842, forward strand.
GGCCGAGGCAGCCAATATACCAGCTGCTGCCATGGCAAGCACCAAAGAGTCGCCTAGGAAAAAGGATAAGCCAGAGGTAAGCACCACCACGGCAACGAATCCTTCATCAAATGCCACTGCGGCACAGCCGCAACAACAATTGCCCCGGGTGGATAGCATAGACTTGATAGTTACTCCTGATATCGATGAATTTGTCGAGGATCAAGTGCCTGATATTTGCATCAATCAGGATAATTGCATACGCCAACAATCGACGGGCAGTTTCCTTTCACTTGTGCGTCGCAAAACCTTGACTCATCTCAATGAGAAGTATCTGATTCGTCGGGCCGAGCAACGTGGACTGTTTGGCAAGCCAAATGACAAGGAGAAGGATAAAACGAAACCAAAGACTGTGAAATTACAATCGGAGGTGGCTGAACCCCCGCCCCTGGACATGACCTATGACCTGAGTCGTGGACATTCGGGCACACGGTCAAGTGCTCAGCAAACTGTGAGTATCCACTGGCATCTGTCTTTTTTTTTGCTCTCTTATCGTTTGAGTCCAATAATAAAACTCAACCCCATTATGGGATAGTGTTAGATTTTACAGTTTATTGTAAATAAGTTTGAAGGAGGAAAGAAGAAACAAAAACAACAAAAAAAAAAAAAAAAAAAAAAATAAGAAAGAAATAGAAATAGAAATAGGATTGGGTTTTTTTTTTTTTTTTGTTGGTGGGGGTCTTTATGTACATTTGGAAGCTATGAGCTAATAATTAACATGTCGGTACTGCGATCATCATCAGCATTATTATCATCATCATCATCATCATCGTCATTATCATTAACATCGATGGCGGCATTCACCTGACTAATTTGTGTATTCTTATTAGATTGGAGATTGGTGACTGGGGCGACTTGGGTGACTTGGGTGACTGGATTGACTCGGTAGTGTGATGGGCAATTAGCATTAGGTTGATGCTGTTTGGCTGTGGTTGATACAAAATGCATGCACTTTTCTTAGTCATAGGCTTAGGTCATGCCATTAGCAATAATTTGTGTATACAAATGACTTAATCCAACCAAATCATAACAAATCAAACCAAATTCAACGTATCGATCCCACTTCCAATCAACTCAACTCAAGTCAATTCACTTTCGCCAACCGCTAGTCATCTTCATATTTTTATTCTTATTACTTGCGGAGTTATCCTTGGATTTATTTTTATCCAAGCCCATAAAACTATTGTTGCTGGTGCTCGATCCATTATAGCTAAAACTTGATTTGAATGCCGGATTACCGCCAATACTTTTGAACATGGGATTCGATTTGCCAGCACCCACCAAGGGGGCAGATTGATTGTAATAGTTTTTATTTTGCAAGCCCCTATCAGACATTTGCCTCTGATATGATGAGGAGTAGGAGTTGCCCCCATTGCCACCGACGCCAATGCCACCGCCGCCACTGCAGCTGGCCACGCCAATGCCCAGGCCCACGGTGCTGATGCCCACACCGCCCATGCCGACACCCACACCACTGCCGATGCCTCCATAGGTCTGCTTGTGGCTGGTGCTAAACGTTGCCCCCTGATCCAGGCCGAGGGATCCGCTTTGTGTGTAGAATTGCTGCTGGACCTCCACTATGTATCTATAGGCCTCCTCCATGGATTTGGGATTGCGACGCAATATCATTGAATGCGTTGGCTCCGGCAGATGATCGCGAAACACTTGCAGTGTTATCCTTTCGATATCCTCCAACGAATACAATGTATCATTGTGGGTCAATTTGCGATTAATTAGGCGATGCTTCAATTTCGATATCTTTTGATAATACAATTCGATATTTGAATCCAAGACGGCACTGCGCAGCTTATGAATCAGGGCATAGCTACTCTCCCTTTCCGCATAATTGTGTAGCAATTGGTCCTTGATTTTAAGCCAGGATTCGGCGCGTTGAGCCCCACCACCATGACCATTGGCCGGCCCAGCTGGAGCACTCATTTGGCGTGTGAATACGGCATCTCGGGCACGATCTGTACATTTATTTTTAATATGACCAATCAATTGAGTTTTATAAAATTCATCAAAACTATTTATGACCGGCATGAGTGCTTCGATTTTATTTAAAAATTGTGGTAACTTTCCGGGGTCGGTGCCATCGAAATTCTCCACTTGCTTCAAACGGCTGAGCACCTGATTGTATTTATTCACAAATTCAGGATCCATGATCAAATTGAGAGGATGTTTGCCTTGTCTTTTGTATGTTGTGTGCCACAGAGTTCTATCCAACGACTGGAATCCGTAGCGTTCCGTTTCACAGAATCGTTTCAATAATAATAATTCTATTGTCCGTTTTGCCAATGTCTATGTGTGTGTGTCTCTCTTTCTCTATGTATGTGTGTGTGTGTGTGTGTGTGTGGAAAACGCAGAGATTTTTTTATATTTCTTTTATTGTTGTTTTTGTTGTTGTTGTTGTGGATTTTTTGTCGATTCTTACAAATGTATAAATTAACATTCATTAACATGAATTTTTTACTACTACCGTCGACTGACTGACTGGCTGACTGGCTGACTGACTAGGCGACGGTAGGCAACGCGCGCGCGAATTTTGCTTTTCGAAAGAGTTAACTCTGATCGAACCGAACCGAGAATAACCGTACGGGAATAACAAAAATATAGGTACATATAAAAACAAAAAAGAAATAGGCAACCAAACGAACGGTCGAGCGTTCCCAACAGAACTGAACGCCATTCATTGTGGGAGTTGTTTTGTGTACCCACTGGCTGAATCACAGACACAAAATATACATGCATACATATACCGATCGAGCAGATATACCCAGGCAGATAGAGATAGTGACACACTCACATACACACACACACACACACAGCGGTGCGACAACAGCACGCACATACGGTACTACATCAAAATCAACAATATAGTTAGTAGGAAAGCGCGCACAAATCGTTTGAATCGATGAAAATGTTGGCAAACGGGGGGAAAACGGGTGGAAAGAATTGTTTGGGTGAGGTATACCGACTTTATATTGTCATGCAAATATTGAAAGTTTGATAGAATTAAGGGCTGCCTAGCAGCAATTACGACAAAAAGGAATGAGGAAACCCAAAAACAAAACAATTGAAATTGATAGTGAAAGTTGACATTCTCAAAGTACTTCAAAACGGGGATTATCAACTAATGCAAAGATTGAAAATGATCGAATGCTTTGAATTTGAATAATCAATCAAATAATACCATCAATCTGCTCAAATTCAAAAAAATTAATGCGTCCAAAAACTGTTGTCCTTGAACCAAATTTTCATTGCATACTTTAAGGGTGAGCTATAGCAGAAGCAAAATCTTAATACTTATCTAAAGAAAATTGCTTCGAGAAAAACAAAATAAAGTAAATTAGTTGTCGCACCGACTTTAGTATGCCATTCACCAAGTGAAACAACTGTAGACAAATTGAGAGCCTTAAAAAGAAAATTCTACCATTTAAACTGCTGAAATAATATATAAATTTCCTATGCAATGTGATATAACATAGACCGTCTCGCTTATTCTTTTAGGAAATTTTATAAGCGGCCATTCCTTTCTCCTAGGAACAAATGGTTATAAGCATAACTTGCCCATTTTTGATACGATTTTTATGAAATTTAAAGAACTGATACACATTTACAACAATAGTTAATGTTTTAATTTTGATAACCAAAAATCAAGTTCTAAGATATAAAATCAATATTCTTTGCAGAATTTCAAAGAATCTAAGAATGAATTTTCAAAGCTCTTATAGTCTCAGTTGTTGCTGTAAATCAACAATATGGAGTCCTTTTGCCTGTTACACACATTTTTGGAGATTTTAATATACCCTTTTACCTTTTGGGTGCATGGTATAAGAGGAAATTCTTATTTTCTAGCGTCATCTTGAACTGCTGCACCCCAAAATAAAAAGAAAAACAGAAATGAACTCATTGTAGTCGACGTTCAATCTAATGCTCTCAATCAACCTTAACCTGAGCTGCATCTAATTCAAGTCGATTGCTTCCAATTCCAATCGCAGTCGCTGGGTATGACACACACTTCTAGTTCTAGCTCTAGATCTAGCTTTAGCTCTGCCTCTGTCTCTGATTGTCTTTGGGTTCTCTGATTCGGGGTCTGAGTATCTAACCCGGTTGGATTCGCGGGTCGCGTTTTTAAGGTCTGTATTGCGCCGGCGTGCGGCGGTTCAGCTAATTAGCAACAATTTCCGAATGTTAGCGGCTTGTAAAAAAAATGTTTAATAATAGCAAAAGTCATCGTAGCTATCGAGGACGCGAATGAACAACAAAATTGAGGTTGAGGGTAAGCAGGGGGGCGACTGGTGGTTACAATAATGAGAGCGAGAGGGGTGCGGAAGGGGTGTGCTAATTTGAGCCAGGGCTCTAAACTGATAAGCGGACTTAATTGCTATCTCAACTTCGACTTTGACTTGAAGTTGTCGCATCGAATTTTGCTCAAACCGCATAAGTCATTAAAATCAATTTACAGCCAACTTACAACTGTAGATTGTGTCTCTGTGTTTGTGTGTGTGTGTGTGTGTGTGTGTGTTTGTTGTATTTACAGTAATTATGAAAAAAACAACAAACAATACGCTTTGATAAGCAAGTTCAGGGTTAGTTTCCCTCTCCCCCTACCCAATGCCCACCTCTCTCCGCCACTTCTACTCCACCTTCGCTTATTTTCTTCAGTCAGTCTCTCAGCCAAGCAGTTGGAGGGAGTGCAAACAAAGCATAAGCTTCGATTTCAATCATTTGCAAGCCAAATTTGGCGCGAATTCTTTTTGAATATTTTCATACTCTATACTAATATGCAAAGAGTATATTAGGCTGAGTCAATTTAAAGGGTATTTTTCATTCCCTAGTCCTTTCTAGCTCTCCCTCCTCTCTTCCCTGTTGGTATGTCAATCATATAGTATCATGCCATACAATTTGACCTAGGACAATATAAGATTAGATAGATTCATTTTAGTCGGTATGATAACAAGAAGACTTGCATAGGATTTTGGGGTTGAGTACCCAAGTGACATGATTGATGGTTTTCTAGTTTCACATGATTCATATTTCAAAGGCGCTTTTGCGATTAAGTTTATAATAATAGGTATTGTAAATTCGTTCAATTGGTTTCCTTACAATACCAAAATATTTAATGTTTTTCATTTATTTTATTCGTTTGAAATATGCTCAATTGTTTTCTGTTTTGCCGTGTGGAAAAACTAATTACGTGCTCGTGCCTTTTGCAGCTTCAACGTCTTCAACGCTCGACAAGTGCCAGCGCCATACGCTCACACCTGACCAAGGTGTCGGCAACGCAGCGCCAAGTTATTACATTCAATTTTCGTCAACGCGAGTGCAAACGCTTCTACGTTTTGCCCATCTACATGGTGAGTCGTCTACGTCGTCGTCGTAGTCAATCTCGACGTTTTAGCCCATCATAAATGATTCGAAAATTCGTCATATTTAATATGGGTAATAATCATAATTTTTTTGTGCTTTTGTTCATATTATAGCACAGTTCGAAGCAAGGGGTCCGCTTATGGTGGCAATACGCCTATAAATGTGTCACTAGAAATCGTGGCAATGGCAGTCACTGGAATTTAAATTTCAATCCATTGAATTTGAGATTCAAATTGCATTGCAGTCGACAGTTGCGCATTAGAAAATTGAGACGTAGCCATTGGTCGAAACGGCAGCCATTAACGGTCCATATAAAGGATATTGAACTGATCTGTCAGGTGAAGCAGATACAGCAAGTGCGAAAGCGCCAGAAGGCAAATAACAAATCAAATGCACAGCTGAATACTCACAGTTAGACGTTATCGTTAAGTGTTGGAAAGTGACTGCTATTTAGCGTATTTTTCTCTATAAAAAAGATTCTTTCTGTTCCTTCGTCATGTTGATGATCATAAAGGTATTTTTAACTATTACTATTTTATTATTTTTGCTTACAATGTTTGCAGTCTAGTTTGACTGGGTTTTGACTTGTAAGAAAGAAAAACAAGTAAGCAACAGCTGACGAACAATAAAACTTAATGTAAAAGTTCAAGGTCAATGTAGTAAATGTTAGTCAAATAATTTCGACCTAAACAGACTCCGTGACTAAGGCCCAAACACGCGTGGGAGAAAAACGTAATATATGTATGTACATATATGAACGATTTTACTTCTCGTGAAGACTATCGGCCAAAAGAATCAATAATAAAGAAAACAGAAAGCTAATTTTAAAATCAAGCTTTAGTTCTCGCGCTTTCTGTAGTCGCTTTTTATGATTTCTGTGTTTGCATTAATCAAAGGAAAGTAAAATCTTATAAATATTAATGTATCATCTATTGTTTCTTACGGATCTTTTGTATTGTAAATAAAATTAAATACTTTATAAATAGTCTAATGATTTGTGTACCAAGTCGACTAATTTAATTTAGCAAAAATATTCTATAAAGTATAATAAAACAAACATTAAAGAACAAGTTAAAAGTTTAAATGTTACTCACCCATAATTTTCTCTAAAAAGGATTATAAAAATAAATAAGTTTTAATTTTAATTAGTGCTTTATGTACAGAAAAGTAACGGGCAATTGGTCAAATTCAATGACCCAAATCGTGCGTTGCCAGATCAGGGGAAAAACGCGCGCGTTATAAAAACGCGTGAGTAAAACGCTCGAACATGTGAGTAAAACGCGTGAGTAAAACGCTCGAACATGTTTGTAAAACGCTCGAACATGTTTGTAAAACGCTCGAACATGTTCGAGTTCAAGCGGCCCGTAAAAATAATCAAGAACAACAAACGGGCAAGAGAAATAAACAATAATAAAAGGTGTTCCTGACTGCTCTGAGATATGGATAAATTAACCACAATTAGTGCTACGCTATTCATGGCTGCCGATGTCTTTGCCATTGTCAGTTTGGCCCTACCAGATTGGATAATAACCGAGGAGGCTGGTAAGCAAAAAAAAAAAGGGGAAGCAACAGAAGTATTAGTGACAAAAGCAGATGTTTTTTCAACAAACACTTCCTTTTTGTCACTAGAGAAGGTTTTAATCTGGTGAGCTGCATTGATTTTCAATATTGCACATTTCAGGTGACATACGTCTCGGATTGATGTGGACCTGCATGACCCTATATAATCGCCCCCAGGTGTGCTATACCCCAGACCTGCAACCTGAGTGGCTGATTGCTTTAATCTGCATCTTTACCGGCTGCATTTGCATTACCACTACCGTTATCCTGTTGGCCTCCTCATCATGCAATAGAAATGTAATACCCTACGCCCGCTGGGTAGGCTTCACCGCCATGGTCCTATTTTGCATGGCCGCTGTTGTCTTTCCACTGGGCTTCCATATTGAGGAGATTGGTGGTCAGGCTTATCAATTGCCTAATACCTTTAAGATTGGCATCTCCTACATTATGTTTGTTCTCGCCCTATGGATAACTGTCGTCTCGGAACTGTTTGCGGGGAAAGTTTGTCTGCCACACTTTTGAATGCAATGAATTTGTAGGAATCTCAAGCTTTTCAGTTATTTTTTGACTCTGTGATTGTTTTTTTTTTTTTTTTTTTTTTATTGTTTTTGAATTTAGTATTTCCCTCATGACACTCCCCGTCCTATTATAAGCCCAATTCGAATATTGAAATGCTATTTGCATTTTTCCTAGTTTTGTAAGGTTTTTTGTACATTAAATATACATATAGTAAAATTTATATATTACATATACAATTGTATTTGTATAAATGTGGAAATTGACTAAATCTCTTATATATTGGGGAAACTCTGGTAATTACCTGTAGATTTGCAAGTCTTAATTACTTAGTCTCTGAAAAAAATTGTAAACGAATTCTAATCAGAAAGAAAAACAAGGAACACATCCACTTTACGTATCTCTGTCGCACTCGTTATAAGTATTGGAAAGACCTTGTCTTAATCGTCATCTCAATGTTATTTATTTTGAATATTATCCATTTTAAAGACCCACAAAAAAATAAAAAAAACGTTGAGTGGGAAAAAGTGTGTGGGAGGAAAGTTTGCTATGATCCCCTTACCGTTACCTTTTCGATGATCGATAAATGAGAGACCAACGACTTTCAATGCGATCAACTTTATTTATTGGTTTATTTATTAATGCATATTTAAATATAGATTTCAAATCAAATTCTAATTAAATACGTTGGATATTCTATTTAAATATTTTTGTATTGTTTTGTTGTTTATTATTTTGTTTGTATTGTTCTTGGCAAAAACACAATGTGTAAGAGTCGTATAAACATAAATTGTTCGACTTGATATATAGACAAGTTGAGAAATTTGCATTCAAAAGCAGGTAAATTTCATTTATCGGAGGTATAGAGTAGTAACATTGTTTTTTGGGATATGTTAGGTACCAGAGATATACATAGTATTATACACATACATTACACATATTAGATTATAATTATTATTGAGCTAAATAGATATTTTTTGTATGTATTTATGTATGTATATAGTTTGGTTTAGTTTAGTTTGGAACTTTGGCCAGATCCATTAAGTCGTATAGTCACCATTAAAAAATTAACAACATTTGTAGTAAGAAAATATATATAGAATTTGTTTAATTGTTTTAAAGAGCTTTCATGGCACACAATTGTTTGGGGTAAAAAAAAAAAGAAATTGGTAAGCGGTAAATATATTTTTTTTTTGTATAAAATAACAACAAATTTTAATAAATAAATAACAATAATTATCATTATGTAAATTTTCATTTTTAAATTTTCGCTACATAAATAGTAATTTGATGTTTGTTTTATTTTAGGCTGGATTATATAACTTTTTATATTGGATTTAGGGTGGGCTAGTGTTTTTTTGTTTGTTTGTTTAACATTAAATATAATATATATATAATTTTGTATGTATATATGCAGTATTAATGTATAATGTATAAATTATTCGCTGTTGGTGAATTATTCAGTAAATTTATGCTATTAACTAATTTAAAACCAAATACTTAATATGCTTAAATGCTTGCACAAAAATTTTCTTTTACAACTAAAATGAAAAGCTGTTAAAATAAATAACAAGATGTCCTAAAATGTATGTATGTATGTGTTGAGTGTGTGTTTTATCTTCTTTTTTTTTTTTTTTGTTATCTACTTTAAGCTGACATAAATATCATAGTTTTTGATATATGTATGTATGTATGTGTGTGTGTATATATTAACTAGGAAACGCAACCGTTACCATAACGAGCATCATTATGGAGGATTAAAGGATCTCACTTGAAGATCTCTTTATTTACTCTGCTCAAATTGAGCTACAGATTGCTCTTCCTAGTTAATTTACAGACCACTAAATTATCGATATTCAACATCAAGAAAGCAGCAGATTTAATGAAACGCGAGTCCAGAGTCTATAAATTCTTCTGGTAGTAAGAAACAATTTGCATGAATTTACAATTTGCCATCAAATGGTGTCTTTACGAAGTATGTGACTAGATTGCCTTTGCCCTTAACGTAGGTGAGGCCACGGCATTCGCATTCATAGCCAGCGGCCATCAATATCTTTGCAGTATTCTCTGTGGTCTATATATATTCAAATGAAATGTGACAAAATTTTTGTTTTGTTTTTATTATTACTCATACGCGCCCCAAAATGATAATAATAATGCAGTACTCACCTGAAGTCTTCCCATTACACCGCAGGAATCCATGCGGGAGGCAACATTTACGGTATTACTCCAAATATCATATTGAGGCTTCTGTGCTCCAATAACTCCGGCAATTACTGGGCCGTGATTGAGACCAATGCGCAAACGGAATCGTTGGAATGATTCGCGATTAATTGAATCCAATATGGACATCAAAGCAATTGCAAATTCAACCAATATGACAACGTTGTGCTCCTCAGTGCGTTTCTCATCCTTTTGTTTAGGAAGAAAACAACGCAACACAAAAAAAAGAAAAAGAAACGAAAGGAAAGAAAAGAAAGAATAAAATAGAAATTGCTTTAGTTGGCTTTTATCTGTACTTTTGTTTATTGCTCTGTGCGCAGAAAAACCAATTGAGCGTGCACCCACCCACCCACTTACTACTCCTTCTTCTTCTTCTTCTTCTTCTTTTAACATCTCCCTTTTTTGACCTTAGCTAATCCTAAATCCCTGCCCAAATGGTCAACCCTCATTTAGTAGGGTCCCTTTATTTATTTTCGTTTTTTTTTCCCTCTCTGTGTTTGCCCGAAAATTCCCTTTTCTCTGTTTTGCTAGTTATAAAAATTTAATTAAACTTCTAAGCGGCGATTAAAAAGCATTTGAACAGTAAACAACATTAAGAATGTGTGTGATTGGGTTGGCATTAAATGAAAACAGATTGCGGGTAGGATTCAAGGAAAACTTCAACATATTCAATTACATTGGTTAAACTGGTTAATTCTCTGAGAATTTTCAGCGTATAGGCAACAGTTAACACGCTATCGTTTTAGCCTTATTAAATCTATTTAAATAAATCAAATCCAGTTCGAAGTAAATCTTTAAAAATCATATCTATAGCGCTAAAACTAGTTGGGAATTGCAACTAAATTAAGCGCAAAGAGGTTGGCAAAGCTCACAATACCAGAGTCCCTTAACCCTTTAACCTATGTTCTATTACTATTTGAGAAATTTTTTAAAGGAATTTTGAAAACCTTTATAGTGTGTGATTATAGTAAATGTTGATATAGAAAACTTACCGCAAAGCTACGGGTCTATACGATTGTTATTTACAGGATTAGTAAAAGCAAGTATGTGAAATATTAATTGAAATATATAGAGAAATTATAGCTTATATCTTCTTCATATAAAGGTGGGTCATAATCATAATTACCGTGGCACCATCCTCTTTTCCAGGCCTCAAACCAGATGCACACATATATGTGCTGGCTATAGTCTTGATCTTTTCAATGCCACTGAACTTTGGTTTCAAAAGTAACTGAAAATCGAAGAGGAAAATGAATAAACTTTGGAATGAATTGAGACCTATGTTAGAGTAACTTTTTACCTTATCAAAATCACAAATGATTTCATTCAATAACCGCAAACACTCTAGACCCTGTTTATTGACATCGGTCTCATCGTAAAATTCTTTATAATTGGGTATAGAAGCAAACATAACTGCCACACAGGAATAACTTTCATGATACAATTCTGTTGACCGCTCCAAATGCAGAAAATGTGTTGCCACATGAGCAGGTAGAATATTCTCCAGAAGGATCTATATAGTTGTTAAATATTAAAGTTATATGTACATATATAATTTGTATTTGTTATGCAACTATTATTTACCTTATTAATGCCACGCATTGTCTCCACTTCCTCTTGTTCGACCTTGAGCTTGGCCTTCCATAGAAAATCAGTACGTGCCACATACTCACCCTGACGATCCAATGTGTGCAGTACCAAGATGACCACCAAAAGTAAGAGAAACCCCTTAATTTCCAATGGTAATCTAAAGGAGAAAAGTATATGAGTCAGCAGAGCATTGCTAATTGCTGAGTATTTTCTTGTTTTTACCCATATTTAATCTCCTTTAGATTATATAGAGTATATAGATCACTGTAGCTAAGCACTGTGACTTGTCCAATCAATGCGATTAGCATGGCAATTAGTTTCAGTATAAAACCCGAACGTAGAAATGCCGAAATGGCTGCCAAACTGACGGCACAGCAGCATAGAAATATTGGAGCTATTGGTAGCAGATCGTCCAATATGACAGACGAATTATTAAAATCATTGGTGAAGTTGCTGGCAATAATTGAGCCATTGATGGCCTTAAATGTCACATCCTCGGGCAACGAATAATTGATCTAAAATGTTTCACTTTAAAGACAAAGAAGGAGAGAGTTGAAGAGAAACTGTATTACTTACCACACTGAATACGGCACAGGATGAGATGAGAATGTTGACAATTAGAAACATGGCCAATCTCAAGTAGCGACTACTGGCCACCACCTGACCAGGACCATTACGTTCTGTGGCCGAGGCATGAACATCCGGCACTGACATGTTACTCAAATAGAGAAACAGAGCCAACGATATGAAACTGGCCAACAGTGAGCCAAGTAATGCCAGATTTCTATAAAACACATATAAACGAAAATAAAAAAGGAAAAAAACGAAGGAAATTAAGAAAATTTTGTGTGCACAAATTCATGTGAAGTTTACCTACAATTCAATTACAATTAGCTGCACAACGGCCAATGATAGGAACAGGACAAAGGCGCATATCAGATCGTAACGGAAATGTGTATCCGGCTGGGCACGGTACATGGCCTCACGGGGCGTATTGCGATACCACATGGTCAACGGCTTCAGCTCCGTTGGTGGTCCAAAGAAATTAAAATTGAAACATTTACGCTCTGGTGGCAATAAATTTGATTCAATCATGGCTATACTCTACAGGGATGGCCAGAAAGACATATGGATATATGGAGAAATGGAGAGAGAAAATAATAGAGTTTGTGAAATTTGATTTGAAATCTGACTTCTCCCCTCCCCTCCACCCATCCGCTTACCGCCAGTCCAATGTTTTTCACCAGCTTGGATTCGGCAATATTGGCAAAAGGTCGATCCGCTCCCCAGCATTCAACATATTTTGTCATCTTCGATGAGGGACGATTACGTGTGACATGACCTGGAAGGGAGTAACATAATGTAAAAAATGCAAATACCACAAAAAAAAAAAAACTATTTCCACTGCATTTCAATGTATTCGAAGACAAAAAAGCTTGTAAGATTGTTGGAAATTCAATAGTTTTTTAGAAAATTGAGATATGTACATAAATACATACATATATATATACTCTTTTGTTTTGTTTATTTTTTTTTTGTTATAAAACATCATGCAAAATAATCTATTAAATGGCAACTAATCTATATATACTTTGATAATTTTTTCCTCCCATTTACCACGAGTTTGATTAGATAAACTGCCAATAAATTAAATCAAAGCAAATGTTTTCTATCTTATCTAATAGATATAAAATGGTTAAACAGCAAATTATGCAATAATTAATCCAATTACAAACAACATTTTATGACAAAATTTAGTGGGTGTTGAATTGAACGTCGATAACAAAAACATTTTTATGAACATTTTGTTCAACTAGGGAAATTTGATTTAATATGACAATGAGGAACAGTTAAGTTTGTTTTAGAGATTTAAAGATCATATATATATATATTTATAAACTTGACCAAAAATTGAATGATTTTTTCTACTAGGACAGATTTTAAACGAAGAAATGAATATTTAAAAAATATTAACCCATAACTTAAAGTCTAAAAAGTAGCACATTTTGGATCTGATATATTCTTATGTATTCCCTGTAGGATATAATGTTTAGCCCAAATAATTTGAATTGAATTCAAATTTATTCTCATACTCAAGACTCTGCCAAAAAGCAAGTGTAATTAACATAACAAAAAACAAGTTTTTTTTTTATTGAGAATATTTAGTCTATAGGTATGCATAGAAATCTTAGATTCTCAACTCTCAATGCGTTAGTTTGTCGAAAAAGTGGCTATAATAGCATAAAGTTAGCATTGATGTGAAAGGATTTTCACATGATAGCCGCATGGCTGGTTCAAATTTTGGAAAATGGCTTTCACTTTGGGCAAGCAACTTTCACAATTTCCACAGGTAATTGCCCCGGCAGACACGGGACTGCACTTAACAAACAAAAGGGCAAATCAAAAATTCCATGAAAATTGGCTTTTCCCACCACCAGCACCACCAGCACCACCCGCACCACTTGCCACTTCTGCCACATGACGCACTTAAAGTCCTTGGTAAATTAAAACTCATAAAGCGATATAAAACCAAACTCATGCCCAGCATTAACCAAATAAAAATCCGTTGAAAAGCCCCCGTACTAAAAAAAAAAGGGAAGAAATAACACAAAACCGAAAAAGGGCGACAGAGCTCAGGCTTCAGCTATCAAAAGGAGCTTAATTGCCATTGACATTGCTATTGCTATTGCCATCCCGGAGTACAGGTGGACCAACCATGGAGGTCCGTGTGCTTACTGACGGCAAAACTTTCACACAAAAGCACACAAAATGCAAGGCAACCTTAAATTTACGATGCAAACAAAAAGAGACAGAGAGATGGAGATGGAGATGGACATGGAGAGAGAGATAGAGACAGAGACAGTGAGGAAAAAGTTGCTCCACAAGCGATAAAAATTATGCATAACCTGAGCTCATTTGTGAAAGTGATTTTCAACTGTTGCGTTTTTATAGGCACCACACTAACGTTTGTCCTCCATCTCCATTCCTTCTTCCTTCTCTTTCTCTCTCTCTCTCACGCTCTATCTCTCTCCACCACTAGGGTAGAGTTTTCTTTTACCTACCTCCATGACTGCGAAAACTTTCACCGCTGTGAATGGACAGTTTGCGTCCCTCGATGAAGGCGCCAGAGGAGCGACGTCTGTCGGCAAAGGACATGAGACCTGTAGAAGAAAAAACAAGAACCAGAGAAAAGTAATAAAAACGCAAAACAAATTAAAAACAAAAACTAAAGTTCCTATACGCGGGTTGATCAAAGTATTTAGTATACAGAAGATAGAAGAAAATTATGGTAGGCTCTGGAAAAACTGTTTTCTACTAAATTATTCAAATTCATTAGCTCTGACTAGCTACCTCAGATCATAGGAGGGTTGAGAGATAACTTTACTCACTAAAGTATGCAATGTTTTGGAAAACTATTCTTTGTCTATGTCTATGACAAATCTTTGCATGGTGGGTTTTTTATTATTTATTATCTTCCAAAAAGCGAATTCTCTGACAGCTTATTGCATACTTTCGGGGGAAAAGTTTGCACCAATCAATACAAATTATTTCTGGATTTATCGCACTTTTGTTCAAAATATACATAATTTCAATTAATATCAACTAATTAACCTTCCTTCTTTAACTAACTAAACGTAACCTTTTTATAAACTTTCTAATGGTGCGATTAAATCTGCCAAGCTATAAAGGCAGATTAAAATTTCCATTCCATCTAGGATGAGGCGTCCTACACTTACATTCCAATACATAATTTTCGCCTTTATGTCACTCCAAATTAAATCCTATTGAAACTGAATATTTTTATTCTTCGTATTAAACATTCGTTTGCAATTTCATCAGTTCTTAAGAATTTTTGGGTTAACCCTCGCTGTGAAACTTGGATAAGAGTGAAACTTTAATGCTCCATGCAGATCTTGATTGATTACCCATTGCGGTTAGCCGGGGATATTTTCGAATCGAATTTCTGAACTTACCTTGCACAGATAACTTGCGCCTTGAGCGTTCGGGAGCCTCAGCTACTGTTAAACTATTCGACCCGGTTCCTGTTCCCGTTCCTGTTCCTGTTCCTGCCACTGACACTGATGTGCCCGTTGTTCCTGCTCCGGATCCAGCTGCTGCAGTAGCTGTGGGCGTGAGATTCGCCGCATTAGCTGAGCCAGGATGGGCACCACTATTCGATATGCCACTTTCACTGCCACTCATGCTGAGCAGATCATCGGGTGGCAGTGAAAGAGCCGCCGATTTGACACCAGCAGATTCCGAGGCGGCAGAGTCGCCACTGCCACGATGATGCTGCTGATGATGATGGCCATTTGGTTGGCCCAATTGTTCGTTGTTCATTTCTTTTTCCAATTCTTTGACCACAAGAGGTTCGGCCTCGGCATCCGCATCAGCTATGACTTCAGCTTCGGCATCTTCCTCCTCTTCGGATAGCTCTTTGATGGACATGGATGCGGTTGACGCCAGCGGAGCATGCAAAGGGGCTCCCTCTTGACTGTTAATCGAGGTGGGTGACAGTTTCTCGCTGCCATCGTGGCCATTAATGGGTCCAATAGACGGTACTGGTGAGCTGGCGGTCTTCTCCTGTGGCAAAAGTTTCTCGGTGACATCGTTTGTTTCGTTGGGCGGACTGGACACAGTAATCGAGCCATCGACTACATCCACATTGCCGTGTGGATTGTCATGTGTGGGACTGGGATCATTCTGTTCGATGCATTCCACAACCCGTGGCACACTGTACGTATAGGCAGGCTGTTTGTGGGGAGAGGGAATATCAGCCTTTCGAACCGCTTTGACTACCAATAAAAGTTCGCTTCTTGAATATACTCACCCTGGGTGGCACAATGAGATACGTTTCAATTTTATGATCTGCCAAATAGGCATCACGATTGCCACCTTCCCCCTGTTCCACCTCGAATTTGTCGCCCAGGAAGTCCAAAGTTTGCTTTGTGATATGAACGCGTCTGAAGAAAAATTATGCATAAATGTTGAAAGCCATGATAAATGATGATGCAAATTGAAATTTTTCCTCTTGCTTTTTCTCGATTTTCTCTCTTTGTTCTGTCTGATTGGTTGGGGGGTCCACAAAGTTGGTTTATCTATTTATGCCACACGCACACACACACACACCACACACTTTCTCTCACTGGCATTCGCTTTTATTTATTTGCCCCCACTCATCTAGTTCTGTGTCTGTAATTTTGTTGGCTTTTTAGGCCGCAAATGGTAGTCGTGCGTGAAAAGCGGCAAAAACGAAAAAAAAAAAATTGACAGAAAAAGGAAAAACAAATAGGAGAGCTCGTCTGAGTGTTTTCCGGCTCATTGATTAACATTTCAATTCAATTTCAAATAATTGCATTCAACGTTTGTCTGAGTGTATGTGTGTGCGTGTGTGTGTGTGTGACCGCAAGGTAAAATTCATAGAAATGAATTTGTATTTATTGAAACATTTCAACATGTTCCATTCCCATTAATCTAACACGAGATAATAATCTGACTTGAGGGCAAATCTCTCTTTCCTCTTATATGCAAATACACAATTTAGGCATACATACATACATATATATTCCTGATCAGCATGACAAGCCAAGCAACTTGTTTGCTCTTAATGACTTGAGGAAACATTCAACTACATTGTGAATGTATTTTCATAGATATTTTCTATGAAAATGACTTGAGTGTTTTAGCCGTTTAAAAAACACAAAAACTTTAGCAAAGTTTGTAAGTTTGTTAAGTTTAACGTAAGAAAAGTAAAGTTTTAATGTCATGACAAGACAAATCTAATATTAACTTAAAATGTCTCAATGGAACAATCAATCATCTTTACTTTTCAGTGTGCGAACAATAATCCTTAATATAAATTAGTGTTGTAAATTGCCATCAAAGTTGAAAAATTGAGATTTTAATTTGAAGCAGTTTGTTTTTAGCAGAATTAACAATACATGTATCGTTAAATAGGACGATCTTTCCTCTAATCAACCCAATATAACTACAAACTACTTAAGGACTTTCAAAAGTCTCGTTGTAGTTTGTAGCAGTTTGTCTATAGTATACTTAAAGGGGCAAATTTACTTAACTTTAACCACTTGAATTCGAAGAAACGTGGAAACGACTTAACAAATTATTACTTTAAACATTAAAAGCATTACTGCAACATTTCAAAGAAATTCATTTAAAAGGCCACACTGAATTTGGCTTAAGACAAGCTAACAAGTTTGTTAGCCATTGTTAGATTAAAAGAATAAATATTAAAGGAGAGAGCATTGATTGATCAAAGATTCGAAAATTGTAAAAAAACAACTAAAAACATATTATCTATATTAGATCTATATTAACCCATTTGCTAACAATATTTTTCAAATATTTATCTTATTTAATTTTTTAACTTTTTCATAAATAGATCTTTTAAAGTATACAGCAATTTATTGTTAAAAAATTTCTTATTACCCGCTTAACACTTAACCTTTAGCTGTCATATATAAGTAGGGAAAAGAAAAGGGTAAAGGGTAAAGGGTGTCGACAAGGAGCGGGTGGTTGTGATTGTGCCGACAAGCAACCTTGGGGGGCAGAACTCGTTTAATTTGCACCTTGCATGGAGGCTAATTTAAATTGTCATTACAACTCGCTCATTAATCCCCCCCACCCTCAGCCCCATTCCACATTGCCCATTGCTCCGTGTGGCAGCTCTCAGCCTTGGGGGCAACCCGCAACCTTAACACCTGCTGGTTACTTGTTTTTTTTTCCCCCATTTCTTTTTGTTTTTACTTTTCTTCAGGTTTTTTGTTTGTGCCTATATAGACTAGTAGGTGGATTGGATGGCCCAAAAGGGTATGAGAACTCAAAACACACTTACCCAGCCACACCGCCGCTCTCCATGTGATTCGCCAGGGTAACATCATCGCTCCAAACATCAAATTGCCACTTGCGTAGGCCAAGGACACCGCAGAGTACATTGCCAGTGTGGATGCCAATTCGCATGTCAACATTTATGCCGGTCGCCTCACGCACGTGTCTGCCGGAATGAAAGTGAAGGGCACAAACACAAATACATACAAACACATGTAAGTAGTAAAGAATCGAGGTGAGTAGAAAATAATACAACAAGAAAACAAAGGCTAACAAAATTGTGGATGAGTGTGAGTGTGTGTGTGTGTGTTTGTGTTTGCATTTAAGTTCATACAAATCTACGGGCTAGTTTTGTACTTGTATTAACAATTTTTATGGGTCATAAAATACACGGAAGAGACAAAGGGATGGAGGTACAACCATCGACTGTAGGCCAAGCAAACAAGGCCAAACGACCAGGCCAAAGACGAGTTGCCATATAGAGTCGGCCTGATGTATGATACAGTTGAGACTTAAACCAACCAACTAACCAACTAACTAAATTATATGCGAGGGTTACTTTGAAGGTTACTGCAAGATAGATGGAATAGAATTAGAGAAAACTATAAGAACTCAGCCGATTAACCAATTACAAAAGAACAGAGATTAGTCCTGCTGCAAAATTAAGAAAATCCTGATCACATTCAAATTTCATCGCTTATGGATTACATGGATACCTAAAACGGCCCTCTTTCTTTCGTATGAAATAACAAATCCATGTTGCCGGAAGCTCTAAAACTCAATCCCTGGCTAGACCAACAAGTTCTTGAGTTATTAACATTAACCAGCAATTCCTTTTTAGCTTAAGTGCCGCCTGGGTCAAATGAGCCGCATCGAAGCAAGCAAATTCACGAGGGAACCCTTCAGTCCTTTATTTGTTTTCTGTTTAACGTTCGTGTGTGTGTGTGTGTGTGTGTGTGTGTGTGGGTCATTCCTAGTAAGTAGAAAGCAAGAAAATTCGTTTCGGTAAGGTGAAAAGTTTCGAAATTGTTCGTATACAATTGAATTATTAATGCTCTGAAAAGGGCTTTCAAAATTTCAAAATGGAAAAAACATTGCCTACTTTGCTGCGCATAATGAAAATTGTTTTTTGCTGCAATTCACAATTAAATAATCGTCGCTTTCCGCTGTTTCTCCGCACCAACCACACAAAGTGCCAGCAGTTCCTTTGCCCTCTTGGCCAACAACAAAAAGAAACAACAAAATAAAAAGAAAGGAAAAAAGAAAAACTCGAGATTAAAAGGCCAAAAGCCTGCAAACAAGCGAAATAAAATAAAAGCACAGCGAAGGCAGCAAAAATGAAACAACGAAAAGAAAAAAATACCAACAATAGAAATAACGAAAAACCAGAAGAAAGATGACTGTATCGAAGTTTGCATACACTTCTCTTTATACCAAAGTGACTTTTAGCTATGTAAAGGTAGAAGATTGTCTAATCTTATACCAAACACATCCTTTTAAGATTTCAATTTATACGATAAATCTATCTGAAGATTGAGCGATCAATTCTCAAAACATTTCTTCTTGCAAAGGGTATCAGAGAAGTGTATCAATGTGATAAAGGAAATGCCATGAGCATGCGAAGCTGCCTGATGGGCAGTCAGCCACTTGGATATAAATTTTCGCGTGTAATAAAATGCCTTTTGTGTCGATATATGTATGTATGTAGGTACTTATTGTATTTTATGTTGTTTCCATTTTTATTTTTTTTTTTTGTTAGTCTCGGTCTCTTTTGACTTCTCTTGCAAGTGGTTCTGGTTCTATTGTATAAATTTTTATTGCATAATATGTATTTAATGGCGGAACCCAGACCTTTATGGCCAGTGGCAGGCGGTAGACAGGTTATGAATAGAAAAAGGGACACAAAATTGCAGACAATCACAAAGTCAATAGCTATATATGTATGTATATACAGATCATCAATTTCAATATATATATATAATATTATAACCTTTGAGTTGGTTTATATGCTGCTCATTTTGTTGTTACTTGCCGGAAAATTAAACAAAAGTGCACATAAGCCACAGTGCAGCCACAGAATCAACAACTATGGGTCCGAGTGAGAGAAAAGTCAAAGGGAAAAACGAACGAACACTCTCGTAGTTTAAATGCAAACACACAAACATGGCGTATACGTGATGTGACGACAACGTTGTTGATTCACTCACCTGATGGCATCGATCATCTGGAGGCCCATGTTGACACAATTGCTGGCATGTTGGGGTCGAGATATGGGCAGTCCGGACACACAGTAATAGCAATCACCCAGAATCTTGATGCGCAAACATTGATTCTCCTGCACGAATGAGATGAGATGTCAATCGTTAAGAAGTGTAGGCAAATTTTTCTATTTTTGCTTGAGAAAGCCTACAAAGCGTTCACGATTTTAAATATTATCATTGAAGTAGAAAAATGATTCTCGGTGCTTCAATTTGTTGAATTTCAGTTTATTACACATTTGACTTGATGTTTTCTAAGAAAATGTTTGAGAAACTTTTTGGAAATTATATTAAAAGCATTCCTTAATGGACAAAGAAACTTTTAAATAAAGGAATTTTTTTTGGGATTTTTAAGAAAAATTTTAAGCAGCTTCTTAGCGAGTTTTAAGCTTAACTTTCCTAAGAATTTTTGGTTACTGCTGAATGCTTAAAATTTCGAAAATGTCTGCAGAATTTTATTTTATGAGGAAACCTTAAAAACTAAAAAACTTTTCTTTGGAAATTCTAGAACATTACTAAGTTCAGAGATAAGATACGAAAATGTCAAAAAATATAGCTAAAAATATGTGAAAATTGTTTGCCTATACTGTCAATTTAGGGTTCATTTGGCACTCACCTGGGCAATCTGATCGAAGCGACCAAAGAGATCGTTGAGCGTCTTAACCAAATCACTGGCCGTCAGTGAGGAAGATAATGGTGTAAAGTTAACAATATCAGCAAAGAGAATTGTGACATTTGTATGCCGTTGCACGTGCAGTTCATGGAAACGTGTTGCCGAAGTGGAAGCCTGACCTCCAGCACGTTGACAGGCATCCGCCATTTTTAGCATAATGCTACGTTTTACCTGTCATGAAAGTAAAGCCATCATTTCTCACACTTTTGCCCTTGGAGTTCATGAAATCGGGCACTTACCTCGGCAGCTATATAAGCGGGTATAACGCTAAGTAGCAGCTGTTCTTGTTGTTCCCTTTCGCATTCCAATTTGACGCGTTGTTCAATTCCCGTCCGTGTGCCATCAACAGTGCGATTGTGTGCAGCATCGGACATGATGCGATAATAGAGACCGGAAACGGATGCGCTGGCCAGCATTACAATCTCGCCGAAGAGCTGCAAACACAAATCGAAACGCAACACAAAAAAAAAATAACAGAAAATCAAAAACAAACACACACACTCGAAGGCTTAGTAAATGTCTATGAATAATGGCTCTAACCGTTGCCGGGGCCAAATGCCAGCAATAGCAATTACGACAACCAGACACAGGATGCCAGAATGCAATTGCCAGCCCAGTTCAGTCCAGGCCAAACCCAGCTAATTAACGATACTACAATGCCCTGGCAATGGCAAAATGCGAATTAGAATTGAAAAAAATGGAAAAAAAAAGTAAAAGAGAGAAATGCCAAAGCCACAGCACGTTAAGTGCTTACATAATGCAAAATCTAATGGAGTCAGACTTAAATTAGCTTTTCCAGCATAAAGCAAAAGGAATTCAATTTGAATGAATTCCTTTTAAGTTACAACAAAAATAGACAAACAGAGAAATAAGTGTCTACCAAATTTAATTAAATTGCAAAATTTTATGGCCTACTGTCACATACTGCATTTTAATTAGACTTAAGTAGTCACTTTCTCTGTCGAATTGGCAGTAAAAATTTAGGAAACAAAAAGACAGGCAAATTCTCTGGGAAAATCGTGTGAGATTTTCTTTACTTAAATCTCTAACTCATCACTCTTTGTTTAAGCCCCCATGAAATGTTTGTTTTGGTTTTCAGTTGGTATCATCAGCACTTACCATTGGTAAATTGGGCGTATATTCAGGACTAGCGCCAATCCTATAAACGATGTGGATGGCCGTCATAAATAACGCGAGGACCACAGAGACAGGCCAGGATATGGGCAACATTGTGTGTATGCCCTGTAAATGCAATTCCAAACACATGAGTTTGCGGGTGTCACTTTTGAATCCAATTCATATACACTAGAGAGATAGGGAAAGTTGACAGCTTACCAGAAACAATGCATACATAGGCAGGGGAGCCAACTCATCGCCCGTTATGGCAGCAATCGTGCCCAACGAGAAGGTGGTGACAATGGCAAAGGCCAAGGCAGCAGCTGGGGAACTAAGCACCGCCGGAAATTGTAGGGCCGTCAGTATAGAGCCAGAGATTAAGGCAGCCAAGGCCAAGAGTAAAGTTTGCACCAGGTGCTACAAAAAAAAAAAAAAAACAAGAGCAACAGCAATGTTAGTACTCACAATAGATTGCTTGAGTGCTGGTGCCTTCTACCAGATATCACACACTCTCACACTCTCACACACACACACACACACAGCTAGCGCTTACCTGCTCGTAAACGATGCCAATTACTATGGACACCACGCAGGCCAAGAGGGAGGTTAGTAATCCTGATCTAAATAGCGACTTGCGCAGCCTCTGGCGATAGCGTGTATACAAATCGTTCAGATGTATATCCTCAGCTGCAAAATAACCAAAATAGATATAGAAACAGTGTTTAGAGTGAGAGAAAGTCAAGTGCTTTAGCCATTAACGTTGCGTGTTTATCATCATAAAAAAAAACAGTAAGTTGCCCACCGTCTTTGAGGTATTTTCTTTTTTCTTTTGCTGGCATTTGAATTTGACATTTAACAATACAAAAATTAAATTACACTTAATGTGTGGGCACAAAAAATAATGGTAATTGAAATTTTAATATACTCAAGTTTATTTTTTGAGTCATTTGATAGCTTTGTTATTAAAGAATTCCCAATTCATCAGTCAGTCTCTTTTTATTACCAGCTAATAGTTTTTGTCTAATTTTCCATTATTTAGTATTTTATTTCAATTATGAAATTCTTTGACCTATTTCATTTATTTTATTTGGCCAAATTCATTTGCAATTGAAATTAAATAAATTCCTTTCGGCTAGCAACAAATATAAGTACTCGAATCATCATCAGGCAAAAGCATCGTTCATCATTAACTTAATCATATGCAGATGTTGATGATGAAATTGTAAAGTGAAAAATTGTATAAACACATGCTCTGGTACTTTCATAAATCATCAAGCAAACACTGGAAAATTCAGCCGCAAGTGTCATATATGGCACGCACGTAAATTAGCATTCATCCATATATACACACACACAGAGAGAGAGACAGCATTCAGTACACACACACAAACTGTCTCTTTTTTGGTAATCGATATTCACAGATTTATGCCTTTACTTAATTGACATAGAGGCATTTAAAGTCATTTTAATGATTTATTTCTAACCTGCGTCAACTATTAATAGGTGAAATTTCGATTGATTTTCCCACATTTTTTTTGCGTTTGTTTTCTTTTTGTATTTTTAGGCCAATAAATCAATAGAAGGCTGGCTGGTTAAGGAGTGTGAAAATATTTGTAAGGCACGGAGTGGACAAGAGGTGGGGGGGCGGGGGCTTGTTAGGGGTTTAAGGAGGCGCAAGTCTGTGTTCAGTCTGAGATCAAGTGTGCCTGATTGCTATGACAAAACAGTCTGGTTAATTAATGAAATGAAATTTGGCAAATTAAGTGCACAAAGTACAAATACTTTTATGATGGACACAACCAAGGAGCCTAGGCCTATACATATACATGTATATGTATGTATGTGTGTGGTTGTGAATGTGTGTGTGTGTATTTAATGAAAAGCTTGTGCAAACAACTCACGTTGAATAAATACAAGAACAGAGAGAGAGAGAGAGAGAGGAAGGGAGGAGAAAGGGCAAAGTTAACTCTAATTGCTGACATTTTTGTATAGCATACATTTTGGGGCCTACCATTCGGAAGTCCATTATCTGAACTTTTGCAATTTAAGCAAACTCAACCCAATCAAGCCCATAAAAAATACTATATAATGCATTATGATTATTTTATATTTTCCACAGTTTATTTAGTATAATATAAAATGTATATAAACATAAAAAACCAAACCAAAACCAAAAAACGAAAAAGAAAAAGTAAAAAAGGGGAAAAGCCGCATTTAACCATCAACTCGACACGCATTAAGCAAAAGGATTTTTCATTCACCACCACCAAGCAAAGTGAAAATATACAGTAGACAACAGAAAAGGAAAAAACGAAGAAGAAGAATATGTACAAACATACACACACACACACACACACACACGCACACGCACACACATAGATGACGTTGGTGCCTTCACTTGTTTATTCCCAGCAATCAAACAGAAATTCTTTTGACATGAACTGAAAGCGTTTTCACATATCTCCATCTCTTCTATACTCAGTCTCTCTCTCTCTCTCTCGCTCTCTATCTCCTTCTGACCTTCTCTATGTGTGTTTGTGCGACAGATGCTACAGCAGATGCTATGTACATAGTATACTATATGTATATACATAGATGTATGTATATATATATGTATGTATATGTATGCCAGGCCATTTCTACGCTTTGGCTCATAAAAAATAAACCGGCTAAAGTGAAACAGTTGAAGATGAGAACGCAAAGCTTTTCCCATAGATTTTCTACACATATCCTGTCGTGAACTGAATACCGCAACGACTTCTCCTTCAAGTGATTAAGTATGTGTAGACATATTGTCAAGGCATGCAGCAATTGACGGAGTGAGATGCGCATAAAAGGTGAAGACGTCGAGCTGAGCCGAACCCACTACCCAGTCAAGCCAAGCCAAGCCACGCCGGGCCAAGCTGAGCTAAGGTAGAGTAAAGTGGTAAAGTGCTGCCAGTCAATGCTGGCAGTGGTAAGCGATTAAAGAGATTGTGTTTGGTTGCTAACAAAAATTTGTGTGTGCACTGTCTTCAGGATTAAGAATGCGGAACTCAGAATCAAGCTTTCCGTTTTGTAACCTTCTCAGCCAAGACATAAGCCGATTTTCTACATGAATTTAAAAGTAGAATTTATAAATAAAAACAAAAAGTAAGAAAAGGCTATTATTATAAACTCCATATAAATTCAATGCAATATTTATTAAATGGTCTGCCATTCAAAACTTTCTTTCCAAAAACTGGAAAATGATGGTCAAAGAAAGGACAAACTATCAAACGATAACTTGGATCAGATATAAAGTTCCATTGCTTCAAATTTTCGATAGCAATATCATGAAATTGTTATCGATTAATTTAGACATTTATCGTCAAGTAGGCTTTGTGGTTTGTATAATTTGTTTCCTTTTTGCTTATCATTTTACCCATTCGTTAGCTGACTAAATTAAATTCATTTACTACAAGGTCTTTCGGATGTTTAGTTAGTTCAGTCTAAAACAAGTTTACACATAAATAGTGACAAAATTATCTGTTTTTTTCCGCCCCCTTGATTTCGAATTTATTTATTTTTTTTTCTTTTACCTTTAAAGTAAATATCGTATCCATGTCGGATAGAACTTTCCGTCGTTATGGTGGGCAATCGCCGAGGGTAAGTGTACAGAAGATTAGGATGTTGATCAAAGAATATTCCATATCTTGGCCACTTTTGTTTACACAGTCGGAGGAGTTTGACAAAATATTTGCAGAGAGTAATAGATTGATTTACTCTATTGATAACAATATTAAGACTTACGGTAATGGCTTTGCCGGCGCAAACATCGATGGCTCATCTGGATCTTCATTTACGAATCGTTTTCGGAGTTATAGCCGTGATTTTGATGGTTTTGGAGATTATCAAATTAATACGCTTTTCGGTAATAACATAGATAAGAAAATTGCGAAATGTGCATCGAAAATGATAACATTTTTTTCTCTCAATGTTCATAGTGCTTACTTCCTCTCAGAATATAGGTAATTTAATTTTTACGGCCCCAACTGTCAGCTCTGATCAGCAGGAACTATCGACAAATGTGCAAACTTTAGCTTTAAATCGATATTCTTTTATTGGTAAGCTAATGTTAATGTTTATCTCTTTTTTTTCATCTTTTTTTTCTTTTTCAGATCATGGTAATGCAGCTTCCAAAACCAATTTAGTGATAGAGATTACTGATCCTTTTATTTCGGCTGCACTTATCAGTATATTTATGCCAAGTATCGATTTGGCTACATCCCGCCTCAGTTATCATCTTACGGGTGTTGTTGGTGGTGGCTCCGATGGTGGCGATGTATCCACTGTGGGTCAATTGCTTGCAATTACATATCCAACATCAACTAACAATAATGTCAATGATGCTGGACATGGAGATGGAAATGGAAATGAAGATGAGAATGTTAACATTTTTGGTAACATTTCAACAAACCTTTTCCATCGTCATCGTCGTCATAATGCACTTCTGACTGAAGCAAGAAGCATACCTGCCATTCATTCTCATGGAGATTCTGGAACAGAAGATGCTACAGAACATTCCACCGATTGTCCATCTCAGCCAAAAATATACTGGCCGAGGGAGGACGTAGAAGAGGAGGAAAGAACAACGGAGTTCCATCAATGTCCCATCTGTCTGGATAATGTACAATTGCGAAAACCTTTTGCGACCGTTTGTGGTCATGTATTTTGTGGCGAATGTATAGCCATTGCCTTGACTGTAGCCCGCATTTGCCCAGTGTGCAAGCAGCGTCTAACCAGACGTAAAATATTTAGAATATATATTTAAATGATTGAATAACAAATTTGTGACTTAAATATATATATATATATACCTATACGGATTGTATTGTATATATGTATATATAGCAAACAAAATTTTGTATAATTTACACACACACATATATATATTTGTATATGCAAAACGAATTGAAATTATTTGCATTTAATTAAATCACTCGTATTTTGCTTCCTTTTTTTTTTGCACTTTGTATAAATCAGTTGACCATAATAGCCTGATAATTAAATGCATTCCTCTGCAATGACATTTTTCAAGTGTATATCGCTTAATTAATTCAATTTAATTTCACATTTTATTATTTTCACATTCGTTAGCGCCACACGCATAATACCATTGGCAGCTTAAAAGTATGCAAAGCATTTTTATAGCACACATACAGAATATTCTTATATTCCTCATACGCACAGTGGGCCATTTTGCAAGCTACAAAACCTTTAATAGATGACAAGAATTCACAAAGGTGTTACATTTACTTGATCCTTTGATTTAGCATAATTACATAATTAAATGCAACCAACTTCAACTTGATTTAAATGACTATTATCAATTCTTTTCGCTATCCACAAAGATTCAGAAAATATTTGAAAAATTCCCCCTTTCTTTT
Source organism: Drosophila insularis (assembly GCA_018903935.1). Classification (NCBI taxonomy): domain Eukaryota; kingdom Metazoa; phylum Arthropoda; class Insecta; order Diptera; family Drosophilidae; genus Drosophila; species Drosophila insularis. The sequence continues at coordinate 8,639,444 of JAEIFP010000150.1, forward strand.
TTTTAGATAATTGACCCAAGGTGTTACAAGTGCAGAACTATGCGATGCCTTTTTGGCAGACAAAATATATACATATATATGTAGGTATATATACAAGCATATATAGCACATACGCCATGTCAGCCAACGTTAGAGCCCTATTCTCTATGCGCTTCAACAAATATGTACGTATGCGAATCTATGCATGTATGTACATACATAAACATAAAATGCAACAAAATAATGCAAGAACACTCGATGTGGGGATGTGCTTCTTTGCCATGCCACATGCTTACCACCTGCTGCAACATTGTAAATTACATGCCACCAAGTTGAGACAAGTATTACAAGCATTTTACGCTCAATCCGTGTTGCGCATGGATGAAGGGGGAAGGGATAACAACAAACAGCACCTGTGGAAATATAAGGTCAGATGGTACAGGATAGAAGAAGCCTTGCCACAGAGATTTTAAGCTTGCCTATTTGTATGCCGAACGTTAAACACAATTTCCTGGCAATGCAACTGGAAAATTTATTCAAAAAGCTAAAAACCAAAGAGGAGAGGAAGAGAGAGAGAGAGAGAGAGAGAGCGAGCAAAATGCTTTTCATTTAAATTTATAGAGTGCACTTAAGTCTTTTTATCTCAATGTATCGACAACGAGAATTTATCCAATTACAAAATATAAATATAAAACCACACACACAAAAAATAGGCTAAGAAATGGGCTTAGTAAGTAAAACAGAAGTAATATATTTTCAATTCTCTTAACTTCTTAATCTGTAATACAATCATTAGCTAATACTAGATTTGATTTACTTTTTCAAACAATTGTCTTTGTCGTCGTTTGTCATCGCTAATTCGCTGCAAAATATTCGCCAATTATGAACAAATGCTTACAAATTGTAGTTGGCCCTCAGGATAAAACAACTGAATTGACACAATGGACATGTGTTCCCTTTTAGCCAGAGTCCTACTAGAGTACGGCAGAGTCCTGATGTCAAGGCAGTTGGCATTAATCAAGGTGCAGTCAATGCGTTTGGACCCTTTGGCCATTTGCCAATTTGCCATGGACAGTAGGAAACGAAATTGGCAACAGGACGTGTTTTGTGGGCTTACAGTTGCTTTTTCTGATGGAATTCACTTAAAGGACACGTATTTTCTTCCCTCTGCTACTCGTTTTAGTTCTCTGTATGCGTGAGTATGTGTTTTTTTTTTTTTGCTGTCTCCCCAACTCTATTTTTCTGCCTTTTGTTTATTGGCTTCTGTGCGTGTCTTTTGCACTTGGCTCGTAAATAATGTCATGGCTAAGACAAAAGCCAAGCCATATCAACAGGGGCTAGTAGTAGCAGTCGTCGTCGTCGTCATTGTCATCGTCTGGCATTGACATAAGATGTTTTTCTCAACCATTTGGCTTAGCTTGCCCAATTTTTGTTACTTGTTACCTTTTGCGTTCTCCAAGGGTCATGCAAGTCAATCAGCCATTATGACAGACAGTGAGAGCACAAAAAAAAATAAATAAGTAGGTATACTGCTTAAGCCTACGATTTTCGATATTGGCCTAACTACTAGTTGCGGCTGGTAGGCATGGATGATGCTCTTTGGCATGAAATTGATATGAGATAACAAAAGAAAAGTGGAAAACGTGCCAACCATCTGCTGGATCTAACCATTTGGCCAACTTTCTCTAGCTATCTAAAGCATATATCAGCATAAAACGATAATCTGCCCTAAGGCCAGCAACTTAGCTAGTTGTGTGAGAACTTGTGTGTGTGTGTGTGTGTGTGTGTCACAATAATCGTGAAAAATCTGTGACACGCAAATTGAATTTCGCTATGAGCAACAAATCAATTTACCATAAATTGGTCGATTTATTGTAGAAATAAGTATCTACATTTTCCCAGTCTCCTTTCCTTTCCACCTCCTCCTTTCACACAAATCGAACGATTTCCGCAAAATATATGTATGTATATTGTATGTATATGCATGTATATATATATATATGTATATGTATATACTTCAATAATAGAATGTTGACAATGAGCTGCGCCGTTGACACGGAGTAGAGCTCAGGGCGCATTTTCCACTGTCAAAGCAATTTGCATTTTTTTCTCTTCTCGTTTCCTTAGGTTTCTTTTTTTTCTCTATTTCTCTAATATACTCTACTTACAAAATATTGAAATTTAAACTTGCATTCATTTTGTCTATTTTAGACGAAATTTTAAACTTTACTTTTAGTTTTTATCTAATGTCTTGAATTAATCATACCATTCACTTACTAACAATTCTATATCTTAGCTAACTAAGATCTTAAAACTGATTAAGGATTATAAAACAAACAAAATTTGTCTCTAAAATTTGTTGTTTTTCAAGACTTTTTAATTCTAAAATTTGGCCAAAGAAAAGCCACAAAAGAAATTACAAATTTTTATGCATTGAAATTTGATTTATATAATCCAATTCAAACATTTAAATGTTGCTGTAGCTTTCATAAATTAAGTGTATATAGACTTCGTTTTGGCCGTATCTTTAGCCTCTGTCTCTATACTATTATTGTGTGATTTTTGTACGTATCTTTTTGTTGTTTTTGGTTTCTTTTCTTTTTGCATTTGTTGCTTTCACGCGCTTAACCTCTACAACATGCAAATGTGTTGCGGCATCATTGTCTGAATATTTCTTCTGTTGAGTGGCATAAATCTCATATCAACTTACATGGAATTCTATGGCCAAAGAGATGGCAGTTGTGAGTTAAGAGGGTGATGATACGTGATGGGTTTGCTCTGGGTATATTCGAGGGATAGCTTAAAAAAAAAAAAAGAAACTGCTGATGCTGATGCAAAAACATATGCCACTTATTTCCATGTGTGTGTGTGTGTGTGTGTGTGAAAGAGCGAGATAGTGAAAGGTAGAGTCATTTCGTATGCAAGTTGCATTTCATTTGAATTTCCATTTGTGTGATTTTGGTTCGTTCTGCTTTACATGAAGATTATGAGCGTTGTGTGTGTGTGTGTGTGTGTCTGAGTGTTGGCATTTTTAATGAAAAAGTGCAAAGTGTTGACTGTTTGATGACAATATACAAGGAGAACAATGAGAAACACACATGCAAAAACCATAATTTGCCTAAAAGTATGCAAGAATTTTTGTCATTCACACTTAATCAAATTACTTTAGCTAACAATTAATTTGTACATCAAGTGAAAAAAAACAAACAAATATATTGTGTGAAAGAGGATTTAGATAGCAAGCTTTCTACATTATATTTTCAATTATAAAATATACATTTATCCTTAGACTAATAAGTAATCCATATTAATTATGTGGTATTACTTTCACTTATTTGCGCCCCCTCTCTCTCATCCTGTGTGTGTGTTTGTGTGAGTGTGTGCAGTGTCAATTACTTGTAATATTATGTGGAAGCTCGCCTAATGATGCTAAGCAGATTAGAGTATTGCGCTGGGTCTTCATTAGACCAACCACTCCATATGGTTTAGAAAATTGATAATGTTGTGCAGAGCATTTTGTTTTCTTCTCTTCACCTCTCCTCTCTTCTGGTTTTCTTTGATTGATGGCAATATCAATTTATTTGTCATCAATATTGGTTGGTTGGACATTAAATTGGGTAAAGTAAAGGGCTCATGGCCCATTAAAAATCGAAAAGAAAACGAGGAGGACACACAGAGAAAGAGAGAGAAATAAGAGAAACGTAAAGTGAGAAGTGGAAAATGGTGTTGAACAATCTCACTTTCTCACTCACTCATCCATTTAGCTTGGGCTCATCTATCATCATTGGATGTGCCAATGTGCACATATTGCACATATCTCTCTCTCTCTCTCTCTCCCTCTCTCCACTTTGCTGTGTGTATTGTGTTGTGTGTTGTGTACTCCCTAGAATGCTTTTACAGTATCCCAGTATCCCCAATGCACCCTCCCCCCCCTCTTTGCCCATTCGTATTTATAGCATCTTAATTGAATTTCAATTTTCAATTTCGCTTTTAATTGAATTCAATGAAAAAGTGTCGATGAAATGCTATTCAACAATTTTTGCTGCCTCTTTCCCTTTCTACTGTTTGCTGTTGTTGTTGTTGTTGTTGTTGTTGCTATTGATGGGTACCAACGAGGCCACAAAATAACCCAAGTCAATCTACACTTTTCACCATCTCCCCCTTCCCACCACTTCACTGAATACATTCATGCCATTTCACCGATACTATTTATTCCCTTTGCCAAACCCACAATTGACTTGATGTGATTGCGCTCATATTTTGCACTTTGATTGGTTTGTGATTGACTGAAAAGTTGTAAATTGATTGAAGGAGGCGAACATGCAGAATGCTCGATACCAAAATGGGTTAAAGTGAATTGTTTTTGGGATGGAGGAGGCAAAGATAAACAAAGCAATTCCTGATATCACAGAGCATACATACATACATATAATTGCCATGGATTTTATAGAGCTAAACTAAATAACTATATAAATTCTATGGCCATTATGCAAATGAGTGTCCATATCCATGGAATATATTGAGACAAGCTTTACCCAAAAGTGCTTCAAGTGCTTTGGCTTATTATGCTGAGGAAAATAGATGAATAAATAATGCAAATGTCGATTAGTCCTGCATGAGTGTAAATTTTAAAGCTTACAATACTTCAAGGATATCACAGAATATACAGAAGATGAATACAAATTAGAACCACTTTGCTTCTCAGTCAATTTGTGGTTTTAAATAATTGGAATGTTTTCTAAATTAAATATTTTTGATTTCCCTTTTTTTCCATGTTAGTATAGTTGTTTGACTTTTTCATTTGGCTAGTAGTCATATTAGTGTATATATATTTTTGGGATATATTTGGCTTATTATAGTTGCCAAAAAGTAAAACTGGTGTTTTCCTTTTTTCTTTATAGATCTATTCTTTTCTTTCTCTTGTGGAATTTCATAAAGAAGCTTTTTTTTGAACATTGATTTGAGTTTAATTTTACATTTTTAGTAATATACTTTCATTTTTCTATAAAGTCTGCCACAATGTCTATTCTATATGTATATATAAATGCAAGGGGAAAAGTTTTATGTTTCTTTTATAAACTATTTTGGGGCAAAACTTTAATCAGCTCCTCTATCGCCAGCAAACATAATTAAAAAGTGCAAAATGATGTTCCAGCATCGTTTCCCTGGCCCCGGATCTGAAATTCATCCATTCAGCCATTAGCCAGACATAATCATCAGCATTTTCTTTTCCCTTTCTACCAATTGATTGAAAGCATAATTTGTAAAACCACACAAAAAAAAAGTAGAGGAGAAACAAAAAAGAAAGGAGGAGAAGATGGAGAAGGAGAAGACGCAGCTGCCTTCAATTAAAACAATAAACAAAGTAACAAGGAACACAGGACAAAGTGAGGCCAGAGACTTTGTTGAACTTTTGGCAAGAGCAAAAAAAGAGGAAACCCAAAGGAAGAGAAGAGTTGAATATAAGTTTGTTGCCAAGTTTAAGGACTTGAGTGACCCGCAAGGTTGAACTCCATACACACACAAAGGAACATATAAAAATAGATTTTAGAGCTGATTGTAAGACTAAGATACAGTTACATAGTAGTTGTTGTTATTATTATTTAGTTTGAAACGAAAATTTTAGTGAAATTTACTTTGTGGTTTAATGTCAATAGATCTGAAACGAAAATTATAGATATATATATATATATATTATGTTCGTTTTGCGACGATGTTGCTTCTGCATTTCGTTATATTGTGGTTGCATTATAATTTCCTTCTATACGGTAATAATTGGATTAATAAATGCCGCCACAATTGCCGATGAGATTAACTTCTCCAAGAGTAAGTAAGTAGTTAAAAGACGAATAAATTATGAAAATTATAATTTAATCATTTTGTTTTGTTTTTTTTTTACTTCTTAGCATACGATACGAATTCATTTTTGAAATGGTTCAATATCTTTCACACAAGTCTAATGGTTATAGCCGCTATTTTTCTATTGATCACAACCTTGACGGTAATTGAGTAAAAACTTTATAACAAGAGTAAAAGAAAATGGAAACTTTTTAATCCATTTAATCCTCCTCTTTCTCCATTTAGACAATGAAATCAGCTCTATGGATTTGGTGTGCTTTGTTCCTAATTCATATGATCGCCTACTACATTATATTTAATGTAATGGCATCAAATCCATTTGTGACCAGCATAGTTAATATTCTACTCTATGCGTTAATTATTGTTTTATCATTTTGTAGGATAACTTATCTTAAGGAAATGATATGCCAAAGGTAATCTATTATTGTTTTCTTTCTAGTATTGGACCTCTATGCCCTGTTCGTTGTCTATTCATTTTATCAAGAGTTATCCAATCCACCTAGAATTCCATGCCGCGAAAGTATTTGATAAAAAATAAAACAAATTTCATTAGCTTAAATAAAATTGAATTTTAGTATTCGCTATTCCATTTGTAACATTTACTTTTTCAGTAATTAAAATTGGAATTATTTGCCCACAAAGTGTTATGGGATAATTTATAGTAGAACAAGAAGCAATTGTGTGGAAACAAATTAGCATTGCTCGCGGCAACATTCGCTGCTTAGCAACATGGCTGTCTAGCAACATGGCAACATTGGCAACATCTAGCAGAAATGTTGCTGAAAATGTTTATATGGCATTTTTTGATACCCTCTAGTTATATTGCTACTTCAGCACCGAATAATTGTATTGATATTTTTTTCACATTACAGCAAATATGTGAAAATTGTTTAACGATTGAATATGCTTAAATCCATTTACTCGATTTCCTACATATAGGAAGGAATAATGAATTCTAGAGTCAAAATAAACATTGTATTTGATTGCTTTATAACTGAAGACGATAACGCTCCATTATGTGGGAAAGGGAAGGCAATAGCAGGTGTAAAGTTAGAGGATGCTCCTCTTCGACGAGCGTGTTAATATCGTTGACTCAATTTTCCATTTTAATTTCATTAGCATCTTAATGAGAAGTCAAAGCATCATGTGGCACACACATGCTGCAGGAAAACACGTCTGGCTCCCCCAGCAACTCTCTTTTTCTCTCCCTGTCATTCTGTCACACACTCCCTCTCTCTCATGTTTGAGTGTGTGTGTTTGGCAAATGATAATGAGGCTATAATATAAATTGCTTAAATTGAAATTATGCAAAAAACGTAAAATGTGAATATTGTCGTAGATCAACTTTTGGCAAAGAAAAAAATTGGTATTTAATGTCAAGCAAATTTTTATCAGTATGGATTTTTCCTCTGATTTCTTTGGGGATTAGGCATATTTTGTTGAAATTTAGCAAAGTAATGCTATGACAAGGCACAATAAAATCATTAACTATGAAAGGTATTTATGTAATAAACTTTATTTCATTTAATCAAATTTTTGATTACAGACTTTCCCATTTAAATCAACCTTTGAAAGTTGGCATGGAAAATCAACCTTTTGAAATAGTAAAAACAACTCTTTTCGATTGATCAAAACGATTGTGAATCAATCGTAAGTGTATAAGGGTTAAAAGGAACTTTTAACTTAAACAAAAAAGGGTCTGAGTGGATTAACGTAAGAAAAGAACACGGTTCATTCGTTAAACTTACTGATGAAGTTCAACAAGGACCCCGCCCTTTGCCTGCCCTCCCCCCCCCACAACAGCAAGTGTCAGAAATGTCAAGACCAACTGACAGCTTTGCACAAAAATGACGAGGAACAAGTGCTGATGATGCTGCTGTGGCTGCTGTTGCCCGCTGATGTTCCAATGATGAGCTAATAATTTTGGAGAAATCAATAAGAGCAGACCATAAACTAAATAGCACATGGAAAGCATAAGGGACCTTTGTCCATGGAATCTAACAACAATTCAAGGCTCCATTCAAAGGCATAGAATCCCAATTGAATCCTTTTTAGTTAAATCACAGAAGACTATGTATATCGTTTTAGTGAAATCTGTATAAATAAGCTTAGCTTTTTTCCCTTTGGTTTTGATTTTAAATTTTGATTTAATTTAAATACAAAGAAAATTGTAATCAATAAACATGCCTTGGCATACATTTTATACTTTGCTCTCTCTCTTTTTATAAGCTTTTCATACACAAGCCAAAAAAAAACATAGAATGCCCAAAAGGCTACAATGCTTGCCCATTCGGTAGCCACCCAAAAAAATGCAAACCACTCCAGCCACAGCCACAGCCACAACCACAACCACCAACTCCAGCAGCCACCCGAAGCAACGACAATGGAAACTCATGTTTAAATCATTATATTATCGGAGTTAGGCAAAATACGGATATTTTTACTCTTGTTACTTGTTGTTGAAAGGCAAGAGGGTGGGGGGTATACAGAATCTGGGGGTATTAGGCAACAGGTTGCCTTTTTTTTCTTTGTTATATTTTCTTCTCTTTTTTTGTGCTTCTGTGGTTTTTCCAATTTCCACCATCTACCCTTAGGCATTGGCTGTCTGCCAAATATTTGTCAGTTTATTATTTTTTATTGATATATATATAAATATATGTTTATTTTTTTTGGGTTATATTCTAACAATAAATGTCAACCTTAATGCTGGCTCAAAAAAAGGTATTTAAAGTATTTTCCCGAATATATTTTTAGCTCAATAAAAACAAATATTTTTTGTCAAATTGTTGAAAATATTTCAAAGAATTTCAACAATTTATCTCGGCTAATTATTTTGAAGAGAATGTTATTGCCACAAAAAAGGCATAAGATTTAGTCACTAGGTGGCGCCAGTAGGCTATTGTTGATCAGCAAATGTGTTTAATTGGCATCCCTTTTAACATTCATCTATTTAGCCATCTTAACTTGGCCAAAAAATCTAATTTGCAAACCAAATAAAGCAAAGTCAAGAGAGAAAGAAAAACTAAAAACAAAAATGCCTTTTGGCTTGAATCTTAGACAAATGGTTTTTGTTTGGCCTTGCCATTTTTCTATTCCTGTTACCAATTTCCATTCCCAATTGCCCAATGTCACGTAGTTTGTGGTGGCCAGGCAAAACTTTTTCATCAATTTTTATGGTTAAACAAAATTAAGAAAAAGAAAACAAAAAACCGAAATTCAATCTTAAGAACTTTTGTCATAAATTTTTGCGAAAGCCAAAACAACAAAAACAACTTGAACGACTGTTTGTTCTTGTTCATAATTTAAATGTGTTGAAAAGTCAATTTGGAGTTACAAAAGTTAACCAAGACAACAATTGGACTTATCTCAAATAAAATATAAATGGAAATAAAAAAACTAAAACATTATTATCAACATAATTATGATTAAACCCTACCGTGGCCAAGGTAAATTTAATTAAAACAACAAGCGCGACAGGTCAAAAGCTAAAAAGGAAATGGGGTGTGGCTCGATGTTATCGTGACAAGCCCAAATTAAGCCTGGATGTTTGGTTACATCAGCCACCACCACCATTAGCCACTCACCCACTCATCCACTTGGTGCCTGGTCTGTTGGTGGTAAAGAAACTTGTAATTTAATTTCTCTCTCTCTCTCCATCTCTTTTTAAAGGCCAGCCAAGGCAACCAGTAAACAGCTAAATAGAACTTTGCCTCTGGCTCAAGATTCTTTGCTCACTTTATGAGACTAATTTGATTTGAACAAGCTTGTCTTTTAGCCATCCCCCCCCCACGACCCATTTTTATCCACAGCTCTTTAAACTTCTTTTTCCATCCACAGAAATAAAAATATATATATAAATTTAGAAACGTTTTTCACACTTACCCGTTGTGCCATTTTCATGTTCACTCAAATCGTCCAACGATGCCGCCGACAATGCGTCCATCATTTTTTTCGTTGTTGCTGTCATTTTCATCGGTTGCACTGCATTTCCGCTGGCTTTTACTACCGTCATCGGCGTCGTTGCCGTATTGGTGCCATTTTCCGTTTTCACAATTTCCGCATTCTGTTTTACCATGCTGTGCGCCGCCAGCTGCCGCTGATTGACTGCGCCAGCCTAGAGCAGTGTGAATGGTTGGGATAATGGAGGTCCTAACACTTGTTGCCGTTGTCGTTGTTATTGTTCTTGTTGTTGGTGTTGGTGTTGTTATTATTGCCACTGCAAAGCGAAAAGGCAAAAGAAAACGTTTTTGGTTTACTGCTTTGCATAACATTTTCTACATTGCAATTTTTTTTTTTCAATTATTACAAAATTTATGCTACATTCCATTTACCATTGCTTACATATACTTAATTTTTAGTGGAATGAGCCAAGAAAGTAAACACGATTCAGATTTAAGTCCAAATAATTAGTCTTAGTTGAAATTAACTAGAATTTTTGGCTAAAAATTGCTCAAAAGATATTTGGTTTTATCTCAATTTTATCATAATATAGGAAATCTTAGAATGCTTGGAAACATTTAAAATGCAAATTTTCGACTTAATTTTTGAGTTAAAATAGTTTTTGTCAGTTTTCTGCACTGCCAGATCAAGCTCATAATTTACATGACATTTTGGGGGTATTTTATTGGAAAAGAGGGGGGAACAACAAAAAATAGGCTTAGTTAACGAAAATTAGTTCAACAAGTGTTAAGTCTAAGGCTGAAAACAATTAAAAAAAACCACCAACATGAAGATATCCCTCATATTCGCGGAAAGACATTTTGAAACTTAATTAAGAGAAAAATTCTAAGAACATTTGTTTTGTAAAATCAAAGTGTTTGTAGATCAAAAGATTTCTGGTGAAACTTTGGCCAACACTTTGTAATTTATGGCTCGAATCTAAATAAATATATCAATTGTAAATGTAAACTTCATATATATATATATATATATAATCTGACTGTGACATAAAATAACAAAAGTGTCAAGAAGTTTCAATAGTTAAAAGATGTTGAATTTCACAGAGTTTTGTTAAAGAATTTGAACTTTAACATTTCGTTTTCGGTTGAGTTCAGTTGGGTCTAGATTGGGGAGGAGAAATGGAATCTGATGGAATGGGATAAATTTCGTGTTGGATTCTAGCTCTCCTCTCTTGTCTCTTGTCTTTGCCCCTCACACTTAAAGTAAAAGTGTCTTTGCAGCAATTAGAAAAGTTTTTTGCACTAAAACACTTGAGCAAACGCAACGAGGCGTCTCTACGGACACACACACAAAAAGAAAAAGCAGAAAGAAAGACGGATTGAGCAAGAGGAGGAACGCGGCGGGGGCGTGGCAAAGGAAATTACATAAAAAGACCATTTTAGTTGGTGAGGAAAATAAATATCTAAGACTTTAACTCAAAACATGCAAACAAAGAAGAGAAAAAACAAAGCCGAAAAAATACTTTTAAAATTTGCATATGAATCAAAACTTCTAAGAATCGATTGTTTCTTTTAAGACTAAAACTCAAAACTCAAAACTCTTCCACTTGTTGATCTCAAAATCCACTAATCCTAGGTAAAGAATGTTAAGTCTTTTGTACATACGACTATATAACTTAGTATATTCAAAAGCTATGCCCCAAAAGTTTTGCCTTCGAATGAGTTTAGTGAAAATGTTGGCTTGTCATGGGAGCATCTCAAATATCCTCCAGGCATGTCATAGACATGAGTAAAAAGTTTACTTTCTTCGTTTTGTTGTTCTAGTTGTTTTTTCCTTTACTTTTAGTTGCATCTTTTTTAGTTACACTTTAGCTACAAATTTGACTTTGACTTTGGTCTTGTTGATTCAAAGTTAAATTGTGTCAAATGGTTAAGTTTAACTATATACATACATACATTTTGTTGCCATTCAATTGAGGCGTGCCTAATAAATAAGGCGAATATTGTATCATTGATGATAACACAAAATGCTTGACACACCACTGCGTATGCGTGATATGAAAGAATACTGTGGAGGCCAAACTGTTAGCGTGTTAGGTTTTTTTTTCTTTTAAGTTTTACTCTAAAGTAGTTTGTTGCCTAAGCTTTGAAAGATTTAATAAAAAAAAGATATATCTTTAAGCTTAATAACACAAATATATATATACTATATCTGAACTGATCAGTACCAACTACATACATCATCTTAATATATTGATTAACAAATAACTAGAAATATTATGCTCATTAAATTATTTGGTAGTCAAATTTAAAGTAAGAAGACATAAATAATTGACCACCATTGTATGTGCATGTGTGTGTGCGTGATAATTTTGAATAGTGAGATATCATAGGAAACTATTTAAACGATTTGTAGTTGCTGTTGCCACAAGACAACATCCTGACTAATAGTTCTTTTTAAACAAAATGTAAAAGTTTCCAATCATTTCCAGTGAGAGCTTTAGCTTTGTAGTCCAAAGAAATAAACAATTTTTGGCAATCTTTTAAATGATCCAAACAACAAGCTGAAGATTTTAGTTATTCGCAGTAATGCCCAAGTAAAATAAACTCAAAAGTATTAGCAAAGAACAAAATAGATGATGAAAAAGTACGAGCAAATGGCCCACATGTCGTATGAGTGATGCGACGACGATGACACTTCAAGGACTCTTGTCACATCCTAAATAAAAGACAACTTTCCACATGCTAATATAACCAAATATGAATAAATTTGTAAATGTTCTAAACAACAACATTTTATATGGTAATAAGAATGTAAATATTTGAAAGTAAAAACGAAAAATGTATGAAATTTATAATATACAAAATAAAAACAGAATATATTCAACAGTATACATATGTGTGTGCATGTACATACATATATATGTTTTTTTAGCTGATAATCATATTTTATATTCCACAATAATATCCGACCTAAGGCTTTGTATCAACAGCTGACGGAGCGACCGCCACTTGTAGATTCGTTCGCAGTTTCAAACAGTAAAACGAAGGGAAAGGCGGCAACGCGTTTGACCTCTACACACAAACAACGGAAAGTGTGAAATAAACTTTTGAGTCACACAGAATGTGCTACACACTCTATTTCATAATAAGTTTAGTTAGAATTGCATTCAGTATTTATTAAGGTTTGAAAATCCTATAAATTAGCAAAAACTTAATTGGGAATCCGTCTAAAACTTACGCCTTACAAAAGAGAGGAGAGTAGGTTTCCGGTAATTGTCACAACAAGGCTCAAAGAGGATTTCATATAGCCTAAATAGGATATATAGTATATATGTATAAGGAAGAAGATATTTTTTTTCGATAGGATGCTGCCTTAATAAAATTTTATGCTGTCTACTTTAAAAGTATAGACAAAATGTCGGATATTTCCAATTAAAAATTATTATTATTAATTATTGTTATTATTAATTACTTAATAAAGATTCTTCTAAAAAAAAATGATTTTGCCAGCACTTAAAATTAAACACAAAGAAATATTTTAAAACATGTGTTAGTTTAAAGTAAATGTGCTTTAATTAAGTAAGGGTATAGGAAAAGCTCGCCAAAAACTACTCATAAATAAATATGCACTGCACTGGGGTAGCGAGGCAAAGGCCGAGCCACAGGCCCAGGCACACACACACATACACACACACACACACACACACACAGATACTAAGAGTGGGGCATTGTTATTCAGCCTCTTTTTGTGTATTGTTTTGTTTGGCTTTGCTCGCTGGCTGGTTCGTGTTTTCTTTTTATTTTTAATTTTTTTTTTCTTTTCTTGTTTTATATTTGTTGTATTTTGTATTATATATTTTTTTGTTTTGTTTTTTTTTTTTTTTTTTGTTGTTGGTTTTTTGCTTTGTTTTGTTTACACCGCACCACAATGACCGGAGGCGCCGCCGCTGCGGCATTTACCTCAGTTTAGAGAGCTCGGAATGGAATGAAAACAAATATGTACATATAAAAAAAAAACGCGCAGCCCACCATGAAGCATGCAACTAACTTAAACGTTACAGCAATTTAATAACCACAGCAACGAAGAATGACAAATTAAATATTTAATTTTATTTTTTTTTTTTCAAGAAGCTTACAAAATTAACAAAGTAAAATATATGATTAGTTTGGATCAAAACTTATATGTCTTGAGATCAGTTTCCAATTCATTTGTAATCATTCAATTGATTAGGTTGTAATTCACAACTTGTTTTATCATTGAAAAAGTGGGTGTAGGCCTTTGTAATTTTTTCTCTTTACAGTACCTAAAAATAAACTTAAGCTAGGCAAGAGATAAGCTAAGAGATAAAGTAATTTATATTCTGAGGAACACGGTTTAACTAAGCGAGTGTTTTTGTGTTTTTCTTTGCGGCGAAGATTTTAGGCATAAAATTATTACGATCGGACTAACAAGGAGAAACTCTATAAAAGTATTTTGAGCTCATTAAATCTGAAGGATTTCAAATTTTTCAATTAAATCTTTTTTAATGAAATTTCTTTAAAAAAAAATCTCAAAATCTATTCAAAATCACATTAGAATACTGAATATATTGAATTTTCTGCCCACTGCATATTTAAAAGTAAACAAATGCATAAATTATCTGCATTTTGGATGCACATTTTCCCCGCCAGACCATGTGGCGTATGCGTAATCTAATGTATAGCATCTGTTGTTGGCAGAGATCAAATTAAAAACAAAAAAAAAAAAGGCAAACATAATGCTACAACAAAACGTTGACCAATTATCATTAATTTGTAGTCCAGTTATTATCATATAATTATCAATAAACGAATATAGCAACAGAAGACAGAAATGGGGAGAAAAATGGCAATGGAAAGAAACAGAGAAAGAAAACAAAAAAACAAAACAAAAAAATGACGCCAGTTAATTGGCATTCATAAATTTTAGAGTGATCTTTTTTGAGAAACCAACAATTTAGTCGATTCGTTTCATTTCATTTTTTATTAGTTTTGTTCGATGTTGTTGCGGTTATTGCAATTTGAAAGTTGCACATTTTGACTAATTTATTTCCATCAATAAAAACTGACGAAAAAAAAGTTATCTAATGGCTGGCTATATTACCATATCTTTCGTTACCCTTCCTTCCAATTGCTCTCTCTCTCTCCCTCACTCTTGTGCCTGTCTTTCTCTGTGAAAATAAAATGTTTCAATACAATAAATATTTGCTTAAAGAACCTTGCATTCTTTTTAACGCTTCTTGTTTGAAATTGATTGCGTTGCCCCGAGTTCCCCAAACACTCATTCAGTTGATTGAATAAATGTATGTGTGTGAGTGGGTCTCTGTGTGTGTGTGTATCTTTGACTTTGATCGCGCATGATTAATGATTACGCCTGTGTTTATGGCTTTTGCCAACACACTTACATACACACACACACACACACTTAAACACACACAGTTGGGGGTCTGGCAAAGCGAAACAAACTTTTATCTACCCTGTATAAATATCTAAATAAGGGTGCAAAAATTATTATCAAAACTTATAAATTGGTCAGAAAAATGTCCAATAGATCTATGAATTTATGAAAAAGACATCTATTTAACTCATATCTTAACTTAAATGGCCAAAATTCTTAAAATGTAAAGTGAAAACAAATGTGGAAATTGTCCTAAAAGAAGTTAATTTAGCATAAAGTTAAAAATTCTTTAACTCTATTTTCGTATGATTATTTCTTAATGGTATAAAAAGAAATGTTGCTACAAAAATAAAATGTCTTGGACACAATATGTCCTATAGTTGAAATTTTTATTTCATGCATTACTTTTTTGAGTATTATATTTAGCTTAAAGCTAGCTATATAAATAAAGGAAAATGGAATAGAAAAACTTTGATAAGAGCATGCACTTTAGGAAAATATCAGAAAGGGAGAACAAAACAATTCGAGTTAAAATTTCTATGACATTTCTTTTGTACAGGGTATTGAAAGACGTCCCCTTAATTTCAAGTTCTCTTCCCTTTTTTGCTTGGGGGTGTTGTGTATTTTGATAAAAAAAAAAAAAAACACAAACCCCCACCAAAAGCTCGTCTCATATTTCAACTTGAGCATCTCATTTCATATGAATGTGTTTATCTTATATAAAACTTTCATATGTGTAATATTACAAGGAAATTTTTAGCAATTTTCTGTAAGTATTATTGCCTGAAGATAATAACTATTCGCCACAATTGAAGAGTAGACCCATATGAGCACGAAATCGAATTAAAGGCCAAATGGAAAGACTTTGCCAATGGTCTCTTTGGCTTTTAACTTTTTTAATTGGCTGCCAAACTTTTGTTTATTGGAAGAATAAAAAAAAAGCACATGCCCCTCCTCCTTTACCCAGTCGTTTCGGATGATTCTCGCAAGGAATTGCACCTTTCAACTTGGCAATGCAATTAAATTGAGTGCATGCTTCTGCTGCATCCACCGATGTTGCTACAAGATGTTGCATGTTGCATATTGCATTGTGCATTCTGTTGTTGCTGTTGCAATCAACGAAAGTTAAGGTTTTTTTTTTTGCTTTTTGAGTGGCAAAAAACTTTTCAATAGCTAACTAATTTTTTGTTGGACAAAAAAAAAAAAAAAACTGACGTGCTTGATGAAGTGCGGGGTGCGGAGAGGTGTGGCAAGTTGTTGGGGTTTTGTGAGGGGGGAAGGGGCGGTAAGTGTATAAAGTTTTCCCTATGATTTTCAATGAATGCTGATTCATTAAGAGGAAATCTTTATGGCAGCCATTTCACTCTGAATTAGTGGTAAACAGGAGCGGAATTGTAAAAGATTTGATTAAAAAAAGGGATCCAGGAAATAAAAATCATTAAATCGATAAGTCTGATATACAGAAATCTTGTTATAAACAACGATTATGAAAATAATTTTTCATAAACCAACTATTTATTGATCCCAAAGGTTTTTTTCTAGATCTTTAAATTCAGCATTAAGTATTAAAAGGGTTTCATGCAATCTCAAAACAAATCCGGTCCTGTTTCTAACTCACTTTCATTTTGAGGGTGGCAGGGGCGGTCTTGTGGGCGTGTCAGCAAGTGCGTTGGGTATGGGAAGTTTTTCGGCATGGTGTGTTGTGGTTTTGGTTTTGGTTTACGAACACCATAGACACGTACCACCACATACAATCTATTGGCTTGGCCAAAAGAGCGTGACTTCCGCGCAACTAACTTGCTTTTGAAAATGTTATTTAATTTAACTGATTTCACAGTTAAGTGCAGTAAGCAAATTCAAACAAATTGTCACTTCAAATGCAAATCGCTAATAAATATTCAAGCCAACAAGTGTAGAAAAGAAACTAAAGATTTTAAAGGATAAAGGAAAAAAACTTATTCCTTAAAAGTAGATATAAGCTCTCTCTCTCTCTCTCTCTCTCTCTCTCTGTTTCTCTGTTTAGATCTTGAAATTGTAAGAATCTACTTTGAATGCTTGAAATTCAAAGAATCTAAGAATAAATTCCTCTGACATTCAAAGCATATTTATCTAACACTGAAAATGTTTTTCCGAGCAATGGACCTTGATCTTTGCAATGCATTTCTTTATCTCATATTGACAATGATAGAGAATGAGGGAGCCGGCAATGTTATGGGGCGGGATTGTGGGGGGATGAGTGTTTGGTGGGATGGCATTTGTGCAATTTTAATTGCATATTTATTGCTCTGGGTCGAAATGTTTGAAACATGTGTTAAGCGTTTTTATTACCTTGCCTATCCAATAGGCATCCAGCTAACTCCCCCACCTCTCCGCGTCAGGGCCATAAAATCTGCGAAAAACATCAAAAACGTTCATCTAAAAATAAAAACCAAAAAGCTAAGCAAAGAACAACAGGTAATTAAGAAAAAAGAAATAAACAAAAGCGAAAAGAAACAAAATTAAATACCAATGCCGGTCGCTTTATTTGGTTTTTCTTTTCTCATACCCTTCGTTCAGGCCATCTTTTTGTGTGTGTGTGTGTGTATGTGTGTTTGTTGGGTATATTGGGCAACTTATTTGGAACATTTAAGTAAGAGATAATGACAAGGTTTCTTTTTTTGCCTGTTAAATGTCGCACATTTTTGTTATCATTGTTATTTTCCCTTACATAAATCATTTGACTCACAATGTTTACGAAAATTTGTGAAATCTCAGTAGAAATTCTCATTTATACTCTTTGCAAATAAAGGGTATTTTAATTTTAGTTCATGTTAACCATCTAATGTATATTAATTCTAGATCGAAACGAATAGATTAGTTAGAATATTACAATATTATTATGCTGGAACTCATCTAATTGTAATCTGAATCTGAGATCAGACGATTATATAGTTTCAGAAATTCACAACATACGAAATTCAATTTTAGTTCAATATTTTAATTAAACTATGACTATATAGAACTAATACAAAGAGTATCTCTACCTCTTTATCGACTGATAAGGTTTTTTATTTCAATTGTTTTCTAATTAATATACAAGGCAATTTATTTTCAATTTTTAGTTGAATTTATTTTTGTGTCAAAATGAAAAATTTGTGCAATGTGCAAGACCCAAACCCGATTTGCCATAAAATTTAATTTCGCGCCCATTTATTTATTTAGTTTTTTTTTTCTTTCTTTTTTGTGTGTGTGTGTGTGTGTGTGTGTGGAGTGGGCCAAGAAAATACGCCCAAAGATTTGTGCAAATTGTGTTGGACAAACGCAATTGCCAACTTTGGGTCTACAGATCTCTGACGACTTGGACGACAACATGGACGACATGGCTATGGCCTTTCAGTTATGACTGACTATAAATCAAATTGGCTGGCGTTGAAAAATGTTGTAAGATCGATGATTTTGACAAAGTGTGAAAAGGTGTGCAACAAATCTAGTAGGATTTCACAAATGAGCACAAATAAGCGCACATTAACAATTTTCTAAAAACTAAATATTCTAAAAATATACACATACATATACACGTATGTAAAATCTACATATACATATAAACAATTTCAATTTTAATAGCAAGCAAAAGTCAATACAAATATTTTATCGCCCTGACTCTGAGCACATTCAAATTAAAATGGTAAATATTTATTAACATTAACCATTGTAACCCTATTTTTTTTTAATTTGTTACTTGAACACAATACTCACCATTCACAGAGTTAGAGAGAGAGAGAGAGAGAGAGAGGGAGAGAGCAAGGTAGACAGATACACCAGAAAAATCAAGAATCATTGTATTTGGCCCACAACAGGAAGAGGTTCCACTTTCTAAAGACAAATGGCTATTATTTCTCTTAAGCGAAAGGTAAAAACACATGTATAGAAAATTATTTGTTTCTAATTAACAATTTTAGTTTGACTATTCGCTTGTCGGAAGTCTTACTCCATTTTCTTAGTTAATCACAATCCACAAAATTGCATTATATCTCACAAAATAACTCTTCTAACTTCAATTGAACATTGAACTATATCAGAAGCTTTAGTACCTACATATTTTGTATATTAATTCAATTGATTAAAGTCTTATTTAATTGCTAGATTTATAGTTGCAAGTTTGGTTAACGGAAACGGAAAATCATTTTGCCTTTTGATTGTCACCCAAATGTTTTAAATGGAAATATTGATAAACGGAAACACAATACATTTCCTTTCAAACATTGTTTAATTTAATGTTGGCAAATGTTAGAGCAAATAATACATTTTTAATATAATTTGAGATTAGTCTTGATTAGAACTAATTACACGGCATTGTGATTTGTCATTAATCTACAATTTTTATATGAAAATTTTCACATATAATTACAATATAATCATTTTCTTCCGCCGTCCAAGCAAGAGAGACAGAGAGAGAGTCCCAAAAAGAGAGAAGAACAAAATGAGACTGGGGAGTCCAGAGAGCATCATGTAAATTAGTCTTATAATTACGTTTAATTAAAAGCAATTAAAACATGCATTGTTTTATATGTTTGTCAGACGCCCACACACACACAAATATACTATAAAATAAATTGTGTTGAACATTTTTGTTTTTTTTTTTTTTTTTGGGTGGTTTTTCTTCTCTTTTCTTTTATATTTCGTTTTTCCTTTGGCGGTCGCATAAAAATAAATTTTTTTTTTGGTGCGCGCAGCTTAATTTTATTTAAAATTTGTTTTATACTTGTTGTTTTTGTTGTTATTGCTGCTACAGATGTTTATTATATATTCTAGATCTGCTGCTCTTTCCTCTCCCTCCCTCTGCCTGTCACTCTGTCTCACTCTAATAGGGTTCTCATACCCTGTACAGAAAGGGGATTATTATCTCTCTAACTAATCGAACTGCACTTGAACATGAACATATTGAAGTTAACTGACTTAATGACTAAAATTGCTTGGAAATTGTCGTGAACAAATGTGAGAACTTGTGAAATTGTTTATTTGGTATTCTTTCCCTCGTTTCAATTACTCATACTTAGTATAGGATATATAGAATGTCGACTCTTGCGACCTAATGTGCGGAATTTTTGTATTTTTTTTTGAGTTTGGCTGCTGTCGCCCGGCTTGTCATTGTTGTTGCTGTTTGATTAGGCGTCTAGGTTGACACATGGGGGGCATACACCCAAAGAGACTAATACACACACTCACACACATATATATATATAGTCGTATATGTGCATTATCACTTCTACATATGTATGTAGATACACATATACTTGTATGCGTGTGTCTGAAATTTAACACAAATGTGCAAATTTAATTAAATTCAAACGAGAAAGAAATATATATAAAAAAAACTTTGTCTATATACAACAATTTGTATAACATTATACATATATAGTAAAGAGAGAAACGAGATGATTGTTCATGAACATCATTATAACAAAAACAACAAAAAGAACAGCAAAACAAAATAAAAGAAGAATAATTTTTTATAACAATTGAAAGTAAAAAGCTTTAGATAAATAGTTTAAAATGGGCAATTGACTGACGATTGGGATTGAAGTCCCTTAAAATTTGACTAGAGGAAAATCCCAAAGAGAAAATCCTTCAAACACGTGCTTCTTCAAAAACAATTAAAAGTTAAGTTCTAAGATGGAATTTGTTGAGGCAGTAAATGTTTTCTTGTAAAGATTGTCAAACAAAAAAGTAAGAACAAATTGCTGGATATCTTTCAAAAAATGTTTTAAAAATCATACACCCGATTGAGGTAAATTAAAGGGTATATCAAAGTTTCAGAACATGATAAAAGATGAATGAAATGACTCATTCGTATGTTTATCAATGCGGCTGACTGCAAAATTCTATATAATGTTTATAAAATCTACAAGATAAGGGATCTCTAGTCTAGCCGAGTCAATCAGTTAATGGAAAATATTACTCATTATTGATAAAGTAAAACATTTAATTAATTTTCCAAAAAAAAAAAAAAAAAACACCCAAAAATACCAATCAATGTGTAAATATGAATAAGCGAACCTATCCCTCAAAGTAAAAACGAAAAAAAAAAACATAAAACAAACAAAATAAATATAATTTGTCTCATTTTAAAGCCTATTGGGGTCTTCAATTTCCACTAAATATTTTATCGCTAGCACCGACTTTGAGTTTAAAGCGGCGCTCCCTATTTCAAAGTACCCTCCCCCACCTCCTATTCACCACACCCATCCCACTATGAACCCCTTCACACTTGGATGGCCTTATCAATTGCAACATTTTGGCGCTGATTCTTTACGTGCCATAAAGATAAAGAAAAAAACAAAATGAAAATGAAAATAAAAATAAAAACAAAAAACTGAAGCGAAACTGAAAAATGAAAAATGTTGAGTGTGGGCGTTAATTTATTAATGCCAAAACGAAATCAGTGAGAACACTTTTATCACTTGATTTATTTAAAGCCAAACATTTGGCAAAACGATCGCCCCCTTTGTTCCGCCTTCGACCACCTCACCAACTGGATAGATAAAAGGCAACACCAAAACACACACACACACACACATTGTACACATATATACTTACATATAAAGAAAAAACTCTAATGGTTAAGGTCAAGCCAAAAGTGTTGGC
This sequence comes from Drosophila insularis, assembly GCA_018903935.1. NCBI lineage: Eukaryota > Metazoa > Arthropoda > Insecta > Diptera > Drosophilidae > Drosophila > Drosophila insularis. Next base: position 8,661,224 of record JAEIFP010000150.1, read on the forward strand.
AACTTATTCATGTACATAGTCAAAACCAAATAAAAATTTCCTCTTGGTATTTCTCTAAATGAGGGGAAAACTTTCTACCTCGTTAAAGTAGAAGATAATAATACTCAATTACTTTATAAATCGATTCAATATCAAAGATTTTGTTTTTAAAGTTAAGTTACACAAACATTTTTAAGTTGACCCTTTTGCAATAAACTTAAATATATGTGTATAAATGCTGGTGGAAAAAAGGACTCTCATTGAGAGTTTTAAAACTTATTATTTTGTGCTTCATTTGTATCTGTATTCTTATACAGAAATGTTCATGTTGAAATGTTCATCTGACCCTAGCCTAACAGGACCTCTTCTAACACTAATTTCGATCTAATACGATTGTGAATTGGCTAACTTCTTTTTTTTAACACACCCTAAGCCTTAATCAATTTTGATTAAAATAAATATCCAAATTGGCTTTCGTGAAAAGTATATCCTAAATATATATGTATTTTGCAATCTGCAATCCTCGCTCCTAAAAAGGCAATTGATAAAATCTGCTCATTTAGCTACTGATCAATGATTCAACCTGTAAGATTTGTTGAGAGATATATGTATTACCAATTCTATGATGACATATTACACGAATTTGTCCACATTTAAAACAACATTGAAATAATCTGCTAGGTAGAAGAATTAAAACCCGATCAATAAAAAGTGTTCTTTAGCTTCAATGAAAATCTTGAACTCATAAAAAAAACTCTAAGAAAATATAAAAATATACCCAACTTCCTTTTACTTCTTTTTTATAGGGTAAATAACTTTTTAAGATTGATCCATCAACAAGTGAAAAAAGAAAAAAAGTATTTTCGCTGTCCTATCATTCCATTGACAATTATTAATTGCTCATACGTCACGTTGTTCTATCGGCTAATTTACTGTATCTATCGCATATTGACAAAAACCTCGATTTCGTTGATTTTCTATGATGGTAGCATAAAGAGAAAAAGAAGAAGAAGAAAAAAATAACTACATATACATTTTCTATAATTTTTGAGTCAGCCAAGGAATTAATTATATTAATAAAGTCAAAGTCACCAAAGTCAAAAAAAAAAAAACAAAATGAGAATCACATACATTAAGTGGGGTAAGCCGACTAAAGCATACCCTTGACTATTCAAGGCAAACAGCTTGCTAAATTTAAGCTAAAATAAAAGAATGTTCACTCTATCCATGGAATTTTCGAAGTTTTTTCTACGAAATTTGTTTAAGATTTCAAGAGGTAAAAGAAAAAAAATTAATTAATTGAATATGGAGATTTTAAGAGTCTTTATAAGCCCTATAAATTACAGGGTATAAGCCAAATGAGATGAATTCTTTGGCATACATATAAATAAATACATACATAAGTCTACTCATACAAAGTATGTATGCATAGATGTATGTATGTACATATGTATGTATGTAGCTGCTAAATAAATTTATACAAGAAGCTGTTTTTTTTTGTTTTTGTTTTTGTATCATTTCTTTCATCGCACACACACACACACACACACACATAGATACTGATTCACATACTCACACACACACAACACGATCATCACTGACGCAAAGTGTCGCTGTTGTCCCCCAGCTGCCAACATTAATTTTTCCCTGCGACCCCCACACCCTTCCCTTAGCGATCTCTTCCCCTCTATCTCCTGCCTGTCGCTCTCTTTTATTCAATCTCTTTCTATTTTCCTTTCTATGTCATTATAATATATATGCATGAATATATGAAACAAAAATCCAATTTAATTTAATAACAAAAAACAACAACAACAACAACAATAAAAAACAAACAGCAACGCCAACAGAAACAACAAAAAAGTATGAAAAATTTTTTAATTATAGAAATCAGAAATCGGAAATCAGAGACGATTAGCACTATCACAGTAAAATAAAAATTTTACTATTTTATTTTTAGACACAATAATTTAATTTTTTTCGCTTTTAGTTTGTTGCTATTTGAACTAAAAAAAAAAACAAAAAAAATTAGTTACACTTGATTATAGGAAAAAACAAAAAAAAAATTCACACACATTTCGTTGCTGTTGTTGTTGTTGTTCTTTTTTGCCGGTTTTTATTTCTGTTTTTTTTTTTTTTTTTTTTTGTGTTTGTTGCCTTAATTAACATTAACATTTTAGTGAACTAGATACAATACTATACCTAATTGTTGTATGTAGTTGTGTATATATTTATATGTTGATGTACATATGTATATATATATATTTCTTAATTATTTATTTCAATATGCATGTAGATAGAAATGTATATAAAAAATTTTGTTTAATGGGCACATGGCACAATAAATTCACAAACACACACTAAATAAGCCCGCGAAATTCACAAAAACAACAACAATAATAATAATAACAACAAAACAAAAAAAAAAAAACAAAAAAATATTTGTAGGCAAAGAAGAAGAAGAAGATGTTGTATGTAGATGACGATAAACCGTTGGTCGACTTGTTGCCAGTGAGAGCGCTACCGAAATGATTTAGTATGAGAGAGTGAATGAGTGAGAGCGCGTCGCGACTGATGGTGGGAGAACCGCTCTCGCTAAGGTTCTAATCAGAACTGAACTGAAATGTCCAACAGGCTGGCTGAACGGAGTCACAGTTGGCAACATGACAGCAACGGCAACAGCAACAAGCTGCACAACATGTTGCCGACCTTGCCTAACGCAAAATGTTGCTTGACCGAAAAAGAGACCCACAAGTAGACAGAGAGAGAAAGAGTAGAGTAGAACGGTAAGCGCGCTTGTGATATGGAGTGAGTCGTTTGCATTCTCTCTCTCTCCTTAACCCAACTCTTTTTAATTCTCTGTTTTGTTTTGTTTTGGTTCACACATTGTGTGCGCCTTTTTCGCCGGTTTTCTCAACTTCTTCTCTTTCCTGCTGCCTCTTGCCTTCAATGTATTGTTTCATTCTGCCCAAATTGTGCGACTTTTTCCTCACGTTTCTCACACACACGTGGCGTATGGGTAATATTTATATATCTACATATGTATATATGTTTATGTTTATGTAGATGTAATTATTTGTATATTTTGTCTCGCTACTAATCAACTGAAACATTTTGCATACATTTCTATATCAAAGTTTGTTTGTTTTGGTTTTTGTTTCTTTTTTGTCTCTATCATTTATGGGCTTAATCAATTAATCAATCAATATAAAGTTTTTTAAGGCAATTATTAAGCCAATAAAAAACAAAAAAAAAAAACCTAAACAAAATTGGTAACGATTTACGTGGAACTCTTAACTATGCATATAAGTATAGGCAGATACTCTAACAAAACTCACAAATTAAAAGCATTAGCATATAGAATTCTGAAAAAATAAAGGATGGTATCCTACGAAATTGACAATTTGTTATCAGAAAACCTTGGTAAACCCTTTTAATTGTTAAAAAGTTGTCTGATCTAAGAATTTTATATATGTTTACATACACATATGTTTTTCAAAGAAATAAATCATATTAGGTTTTCAAGTTTAAAGGAAAAGTTATATTTCTATATCAAAAGATATAACATACATTTATAAAGTTCTTATATACCCAAATTTTGGCCAAAATTGTAGCCAATGCATTACATGAAATTTGCATTAAATATTAAATTATTTGCCATTTCAATTCCTTTACGAAACTGATTAACCGAAGGATAAAGAAATAAACAGCAACAGTTGAATAAATATTTAAGTTTGTATTGATTTCTCAAATGTCAGCTGTTCGTTTCTCTCAAGTCAAAGATTTACATTTATTAAGTTAACTTTTTCCACTCTCCCTTATTTCTTTTTTTTTTTTTTTGTTGCAAATGGGAATGAAATTTACTAGCTGCAACTAATGCAATTGATATCAACTATCTCTTCGAATATATCTAGTTATCACTTCAACCTCAATTTCCTTTAAATTGAATTTGATTTGCAGAAAAGTCGTTGTGAGATTTTCACACCACTTTGGCAGTTGTTAATTTCTGCTTAGCCAGGATATTGTCAACAGTTGTTTCCTGCCTCTCACGTATGTATATAAGAAAATATTCCAATTTCTGTTGACGCACAGAACACCATGGCAAACAAAAGTATATACATAGATTTATATATATACATATATATATGGATATATAAAGTACTTTATAGTATATACCTACTCTGGCACTTTGTTTGCTGACTTGTGCAATTTCCGACTGACACAACACTGGGCGTATACGTAATGAACTTTGCTGATGCCAATGATGCTGATGATGGTGCTGCTGATGCTGGCTTTAATTCATTTTCAAATTGGTTAGAGTTGGTTCATTATTCCATTCTGTTAACTGGGGTCCATAATGTTCTCAAACCCAGAAAAAGTAGTCCAACTGGAGGCAATTGCTTTACTTTTTCAAAATCCTGCATACATATATGTGTATCAGCAATAAAGGCCTTGGCTGCTTAATTATCAAGATTTATGACATAGTTCGAAATAAAAGCAGTGTAAAAATATCAAATTAAATATCAATATTGATCAACATTTACATATTCGCTCATTCAAAACTTTCATCGCTTAATGTATTTCAAATTGTCAGCCTAAAGCCTTCATTTGAGGCCATTAAAAGCCAATTTAAAATATGTAAAAGCCGCCAACTGAAATGTCAAAGTTCATAAAACACACGACACACACAAATTAACAAAGGGTTTTGCATAAATTGTTCCAAATAGACAAAGAGAAAGAATGAGAGAGAGAGAGAGAGAAAGATCGGTGGCTCACAAAACTGGAATGAGAAATATGAGAGATATATATCAATAATCCCTCGATAACAGTAATTGACAGTCATGGTCAAGGTGAGTCTAGCACAATATTTTTACCACTTCCCCTTTCCCCCCTATATATAGACCAAACACCAAATCAGCTCGTAATGGCCTGGTTGCCTTTGGGTCCTAACATCCATCCGTCCTTCCTTCCTTCCTTCCTTCCTTCCTTCCTTCCATCGTTACTTCCTGTCTAACTGTCTGACTCTCTGTCCTTGTGTAGGTGGGCATGCATAATACATTACCCGATTGAAATCAAAACATGTTTACCTTTCCCGCAGTATATAGCAAAAAGCTGAAACTGACTTTAACCATACCCTATATATCAGGTGAGATATCAGAGTTTTGTTTTTATATATATTTTTTTCGTCTGAGAGAACGGAAACCCAACTGAATGTCAACAATCCATTCATGGCCATGGAATTGCAGGGTGTACAAGAAGAAAGTAAACTTGAAACTTCAATGTGGCCAGAGGCAAGCACAGGCAACCAGACAGCCAGCCACTTCATTCTGGGTGTCAGGACAGCTCCTTGGACTAAATCAAATTCCATACCGTTTTTCTTTCTTTTTATTTTTTTTTTGCTGGTTACTAGCCAAAAAAAAAAAAAAAACCGTGGGAAAATTGTTCTAAATTATTCCAAGTTTTGCTTTTTTTTTACTTGTTTTGTTTTGTCTCGAATTTGTAATAAGTTTGGATTTTGGCTGATTTTCAGAATCAACAAGAATACTGATACGGAAGTCAAATGAAAAGTCCGAAATGGAAAACAGGAAAAGGCTTTCCGTTTCCATTGTTTTTTTCATTTTTGCTGTTTTTTTTTTTTTTTTTGTTTGTTGCAATATAATAAATAATTAACTCTGTCAGCAAATTTGGTTATTTAAAAGCAAAGCAGATTGAGTGTGGGGTGGAATAAAATTTGTGATAATAATTAAATATTTATGCTGAAACCTTTTTCTTTAAGTACCAACAGAAATTTAAAGCATACTTTTAGGCACCAACATAATGACAAGCTGTTGCCGCACACACACACACACACACTCACATCTGGCTACTGTTAATTGTGCTCCCGGCTCCTTTGTTGTTGTTGTTGTTGACTTTGCAGTTTGTTGTTGCTCGCTTTGTTTTTATTTTTTTTTTTGTGCTTGCCGTTTTTGTAATTAAGTTGAGGCAGCTAATTAAGAAACATTTCGTAATTAGGCTTAACTCTGTCGTCCTCACTATTGCTAGTGGCGAATGTTTAAAAATTGCAAAAACAGAAATTGATTTTCCTTCCACGGCAGGCAAAGTTCAAAGTTTAGCCGATTAAATATGCAGGATTGAAGTCATTGAATGAGTGACCCGTGACCCGCCCCTCCCAACTGAATGACAAATGACTTGTCCCTCAGATCGCATTTACCATTGATTGCAGCTTAGAGGAGAAGAAGAGCGAAGACAAGAGAGGAAAATTGGCGTTGGGTTGACTTTATATATTGAATACATGGAAAATGATTCTTTTCCGTTTCGATTCTTCAATTTAGGTATAACTTTGATACCTGTATTGTAACGGGTTGATTATATTCCTGTTTTAAAATCTACTTAAACTGATAGGCTCTGTGGCTGTCAAATAGGCTGGAAAAGTAGGGAAAATTTTTAACTTTTCATTTCCAATTCTCCAACTTTTCATAAATTTTCCAAAATCGATTTCTTCCAGCATGCTGACCAAGTTCACTTTCCCTTTAAAAATGTAACCCAAAAATGTAGTCATTGTTGTAAATGTTATTAACTAGTTTTATGTTTAGTTGGACTTGGGACTTTAGTGTTTTATTGTATTATTACAAATCCCCCATTTAAATTGTCCTTTTTGGCCCCAAATTATAATTAGTTTCAATCAACTAGCTAATGTTTTGTCCCTTTTTCAACTTGATTTTGCTTTTGGGGCGCCCAAACCTATTTAAATTTAATTGAATATATACGACAAAAAGATTTTTCGGAAAACTTTTGCCTCTGCGGGTTGAGGGTCTGTTGTTGTTGGTTTCATGTAGTGCGACGTTGTTCTAAGTCTTCGGCCTAAGGCTCATTGGCAGGCCTCATTTGGTATGCGAGAGGCGCATATGAGAAGGAAACGTGCGAAAAGTTTTTCAGTTTCCCAGCAGGATACTAGGGATACGTGGCGTATGATGAATTTCATTTAAGCTGCCTGCCAACCAGTTATTAGAATTTACGTTAATATATTGAAACAATATATAAATAAGTAGCAAGCATATACATACATAAGTGCTTGGACAATTTTATATTTTTTAAATCGAGGAACTTGAATTTTGTTTGCCCTTAACTTAAAGCTTATCTATTTGGAATCGAAACATAATACTGTGGAAAAACTTTCATTGAAAATTGCCAAATGGTAAGTAAAAGGTATCAAAATTTCACTCTGATTGTTAATTTGTGGCTTTTTCAAGAATATTAATTTGAGTCGATGCTTTGTATTGCTTTACTTACATCGTTTTCTTATGCCACTCTATTTCATCCCTTTCTGCACTTTCTATAAAAGTTTCCTAGTTTATTCTCGTATAAACAAGTTTTTTTGTTGCTTTTTTTTCCTTTTATGCAGTTTCGGCTTTAATGGAGCTCACTTTAAAGCCATGTCCATAAAATGTTCCGCATGCTGAGAGACAAGCAACAGACACGCCCACCCACACACGTTCACACACACACACACACACACACACACACACAAGCAGACACGCCGCTTTACCAGAAGGTAGCCAAAGTCCAGAGAATTCGCTTCAAAAAAAAAAAAAAAAAAAAAAAAAACAAAGGCAACGGACAAAAAAAACAGATATTTCCCTCGACGAGCAAAAAAATAATTTGCGTTTATATTGAATTTCTCTTTTCATTTCGTTTCGTTTCTTTCTTTATTTTCTTTTCTGCTTTATTTTTTTGTTTTTGGTTAGAACATTTCATAGCAGGCAGGAAATTGCATGATTTCTGAATATATTTCCGAATATTTATTCAAATGGCCTTCTTCTCGGTCAGCGGACTTGGTCAACAAATTTCTGATTTCGTTGGTAACATTGAATTTTGATGGTAAGGAAAAAGACAAACTTTGAAACTAGAAGAGGCTAGCAAAGGATCCGAGGATATTGTTCCATATGGAGTCATGGAATTTATGGCTACATTGCCAACTCGTATATTGCAGATACGGCAAACAGCTGCAGTTAAGTGCACCTACATGACAGCAGCAAATGGCCGCCTTTGCATGACCACGTCCATAAAGGGTGTCTCGGTTGCAGGTCCAGTTCAGTCCAATTCAACTTGCCGGCTATCTCTCTCTCTCTTACTGTTAGCTCACACCTTTTTATCTCTCTTACACTTATAGCACTCAAATGAATTTTTGTTTTTTGTCGATATTTGTTTGTTATAGTTGACCGATCGGTTCGATTTCAACAAATGTGCAGCGTTTATAAGGGAGGAACTTAAAAATAAGGCTTTGTAGCAATACGTGAAAAGCTAAGATATTAGTTTATATAGAAACAGACAGACAAACTCTCAGCAAGAAACACTTTTGGCCATTTCTTTGTTTGTTAACTGATAACAAAAAATTGTCCATTAAGAGAAATATTGTTTCTTTGGCTTAATCAATGTCAAAATTAATTTTTTTTTTTTAATTTCAAGTCCCTTTCTTCATATGCATCTTCAAATTGAGCTTGACTTATTATGACATTGGTTTTAAAAACATCCTTAAGCCTTTATGAACTTTTTTTTGGAAGAGAAACGAGTAAATAGAAATTAAATTACACCCTTTATATATTTGTATATATATTTATATACTATAATATAGATGTCTACATACATACAGATGGGCGTTTGCAGCCTGTTGCTGTTTTTGTATAAACATATTTGTCAGGCGTATGAAAAATTGAAGCATATGAAATGAGGCAAGGAGTGAAGGAGATGAAACGTATTTATCGCTTGTATATCCTAGAGCTAAAAGTAAATTAAGTTTGGCTCGTTGAAAAAAGTCTTTTATGCTTTAACTTTTTGTGATTTCGTTTCAGTTCTACGCTTATTACCGACAGACACTTTGCAGTTGTGCCTCTTTCGCTTTTCACATTTCATTGAGTCTCTCATTTGTGGAATTCAATGGACCATGGCTTGCATCTCGTTGGCAGGATGGCCTCCATCCATAGTGACAATCAAGTGCCGTCAATGTGGACAATACGGATGACTGTCAGTCAAGTCAAAAGAGCAAAAGGGAGCGACAATGATGGACAAGGATGCCATTTATCCTCTTACAATTAATGCTTCAAATGTGTCCCAATACAGACGATTTCATGCAGATTTCCCTACATTTTCCAATGCTTTCAAAACATCGTTCTAGGAAGATTTAAAATTTTATTCCCTTATTACCTACATATTGGCTGTTTGGAATGTTATAACCCATTTCTATATACATAGTTTGTATGTTCTTCAAAGTAGTTAATAAAAGATTTTGTTGAGCATGCGAGTAAAAGTTTTTCCAAGGAAATCAATCACCTTAACTTTGCAACTAACTCTGGGACTAAGTTTCAACCCCGCATTCATTAGATTTCTAATAAACACACATTCGCCGTAATTTAATTTTCTCTCGCTTTCAACTTAATGACATTTCCGCATTCCACGAATTATTATAAGGTTAACGTACAAATTGCAAGGTCTTTGTGGGGGGGAGGGTGCACCTCACCCATCGCCCATGCCATCCCAGCAAAGTAAATGCCTTCAGATTCGGTCTTCATGAATTTTTGTCGAAAAAAAACAAACAAACATATTTATTAATTCATGCAATTATTCGTGTATTTAAAAGAAATGTGTATTTAAATTATTAATTTGTTATTGTCTTGAGTTCTTGCGAGTTACTCAAGGCTTTTTGTAGGGCGACCTTAATGCTTCTCTTAGGCCACTTTAAGGCTACCTTCGGCTGATCTTAGGGCAACTTTTAGGCGACCTCAAGACTACCTTACCTTAGGCTTCCTTAAGGCGTTTTCAAGACTTCCTTATGGCTGTCTTTATGCTTCCTTAAGGCGTCTTTGAATGTTGACGTTCATGTTGGGCAACATGTTGCCCGCAGCATGTTGCCAATGAGACACTCTCTTGGCAATATTTTGCATATTAAATACAGTGAAAGCCCTCGTCGCGAATTTTACAGTCCCAAGAGCATGATTTTCATACAAAGCCGGGACTGTGCGCCCAGGGGAGCTTTACATGAGTAATATTTTAAGTCTAAATCTGAATTAGGTTTCCATCTATTTGAAAATTGGTAACTATCTTCAACACTTTAAGAACTAGAGTGCTCAAAATAATTTGTTTTCCGTTTTTTGTCAGACTGTGTTATAATAAAATTACAAATACACAAATAAGAAAGTTCCAAATCGGTTCAAAAACTAAAGAACTATAGTTCAACATTTCTTGAGAATTGCTGATTAAATTTCTCTCCTTCTCCATACCAAGCGCTGTCAAAACTAGAAAAAAAAAGTTGAAATTTTTTTTACAACACTAAATAAAACAGAAAGTAATTGTGTCACATCGTATACTAAATATTAGGCCAGGACTTACCTATTTCATTGTTAAACCAAGCACTAAAAGATACATATTTTCTCTGGCATTGTTTACTCCGGAAACGTTGCATTCAAAAATTGGTTAATTGTATCAATTTTCTGAAAATAAATTATCAAATTGCCAAACTTTTCTTCTTAATTTCCATTTCCAATCCATTTAGCAGGAGCACAAGCGAGAGTAAGTGAAATAAGCAATTGTTCCTTTCATTAGGGATCTGTATTAGATTTATTTTATCTAGTAATTCAAGTCAATTGTCCAAACAAACACATACGCAAAATGTTATATATATTTAAATATATTTTTACTTTTTATTGCTTTTCAATTTCCTTCCTTCTTTTCTTTTTTTTTTGAGTTTTTCTTTGTTGAATAGACAGATAATTATCGTATAGTTTGAATCAAGAATCATGTTTTCAGCATTGGTTGATTTACTTATGTATAGATATATATATATAGTTAAGTTAATGCCAATGCCCAATGAGCAAAAAAAAAAAAATATATATATATCAAATGCATTTTAGTTGAAATGAAATCATCTTTGGATTTTAATGTTCAAATGCTAAATTTTCTTGCTTAAACTTTACAATTAATTTGTTTAAATACTTGGCGCAAATGCAGGCAACTTTCTTAAAGTTTATTTATTGACAAAAAATTTTATGTTAAACATATGCAATGGCATTTCAAAGTGACTGAATGACTGACTGACTTTCTGTCTGACTGATCGCAACGAGTACTAGATCAAATGACAAGACTTATACAAAAAAAAAAATCGTAGATTTAACCAATTTAATTTCACATTTTGTTTGTTTGTTTTTGCATTTTTTTTTTTTTTTTTTTTTTTTTTGTTTCTTTTAACCGATTTTTGCTCTCTACACACATTTTCATCAATTGGATTATTAATGGGTATCAAAAATACTTTCTATGGTTTTCATTTTACATACACATTACAATTACAAAAATATTTCAAAAATTTTGCTTAATAAAAATACTTGATGATTTGCGTTTTGGAAAAATTGATCTCTCACAATTTATAATTACAGATGAAACATACGTGAGCATGAGTGTGTGTATTTGTGTATGTGTATGTGTGTGTGTGTGTGTGTGTGTGTGTGTGTGTGGTTTTAAGTGTAGGTGGATTCGCCATTTTTATTCCCAATCCTTTTTGATCTCAAATGTCCAATCCCATTTCAAATGAATATGCTTATCATCATCCGTGAATACTGAGGAAACGGAATAAGTGCCACGTGAGAGCATACCAGAAGGCGCCTCTTCGGGTGGTGTCAAATAGTTTTGGATCTCTTTCTTGGGAGGATACGAACCAACCATATGGGCCATTTTATCAACTGTATTACAAAACAAACCAGAAGCGACATTGAAAATTAGTAATTAAAATATATATATAATCCATTTATTGATCTTAATTCAATCTCCTCTTACCCAAAACTTAAAGCCATGCAAATTAAAGTTATCCATAATATGTTGTGCATTAAAGGCACAAGCGTAAAAGATATTATATATAGGTATAGTTTAAATAAACAATTAAATTAAAATGGCGGGAAATAAACTGAACCATATATAGGATACATATGTATAATTTTAACACATAATTAGAGTAAATATGGCAAAAGTTATAAAGAATATGTAAACCACACTGCAGAGACCGCACAATAGAGCTGTGCCATTAAAGCCACTAGTTCCCATTTTTCTTTACGTTAGATGTGCTTGAAACCAAAGTGAAATACCAACTGACAAATCCAAAGAAAGAACCCAATAAGCAATCCAAAACGAAGAACTAAAAGTGCCGACATAACATTGACTAATGAAAAACTTTTCTTCACACTTGCTGCGCTTTGATCGATTGGCCATGAACTTTTTGCTTATAAAGATTTACAGAATTAGTCTAAAAGGAGGTTGAGAGATAACTAAGCAGAAGCCCACGTAATAAACAACTTAATGGCAAAAAGTAAACAAATTTAAGTCTTGTTTTTAAGCCAAATTAGATCAACCCTCTGTCTTTCTAAGCGATTATTACCATTACGGCATATACAAGTTAAATACAGATCAAAATACATATTTATTACTTATCAAACTTACCGGGAAGATTCATACGATAAGTTTTCTGCACATATTTCAATCCATGGACAATTTCACGTTGAACAATAAAATCAATGCGCACCTTGTACTGAACACCCTCCTTGATCACAAAGACCTAAATCACATTTAGGAATTTTTAATTATAATAAATGTTTTTTCTTTTCAAAATTCATCCGTTTTTTTTTTTTTTTGCACCTGCTGTTTAAGTTGACTAATATCACCGCTTAAATCCAATTCCATATCGTCACGTCCCTCCACAACGAGAGCCAATTTTTTAACAATCACCTTACGAGGATCATTTGGTTCTAAAAAAGAAAATAGAGAGTACATTAAAATGAGTAGGATTATTTTTTTCCGATTGTGCTTACCAACAATAATCTTTTCAGTTTGGGCTGCGCCAAGAAGCGCCTCTTTGTAGCGTCTCAAACTCTCATCCTCCTGATCGGCAGCCATTATCTCTTCAATTGTTTTTTCTGGCGGCGCTTGGTAGTTGGCATCGTGCACATCCTCATCATGATGATCGTCAGCATGGTGTTGTTGGTTCAGTGTTTCGGCCATGGCGCTATTTTTTTTTCCACCTCTTTTTGTTTTGTTGTTATTCTGCGAGAAATGTTTATATTTTCGATCAATTTAATAGAATTGTTTAATTGTTCTTTGCGTTGTTGCTCTTGCGCGCTGTGATGTGTCTTGTTGGTGAGTTTGAGTTTGAGATATTTCTCTTTCGACATTTCTTTTTCTCATGCAACATGTGGGTCATAGGCATATTTTTAGTAATGCTGAGTAATACATACATACAGTATGTACATACATACATATGTATGCGATAATGAGATTCTACATAATGGTATGTACGTATGTGCATATGTGCGGGTGATTAACAAAGACGTTGAGTATAAAAACTAATATGACGACGCCGAGAATCATTAGCAGAAATGATTAGCAATGGTTTCCCTAACTAAATCATTATACAGTGCAATTGGGCTAAGGTAATGGTTATGTAGCACCTGTTGATCCACGTGATATTATAATAGATCCTGCTTTACTATGTATATTGTAATAGCCAAAAAGTGAGTCCGACAGCAAAGTAATGACAATTTATCGTCCTTATGATCCAAACACCAATAAATCAGTAGCTTATATTTACTTTGGTTCCACCCGTTTATTTTGAAAAGCTAGCATACGATTTGTTGTCGTTTTTTTTTTTTTGGTTCCCGCTTTGCCTATGCTTCTGTTCAATAATATTGATTAAATTCCAATTATTAACACATTGTTGACCAGATAGAAAGTCGGTTGAAGGGCAGAAAATCCGGGGTGGGAGGGGGCTGAAATGAGGTGGACGAACGAGTGACTTGGGTAGAATGGTGGGATGGTGGTTTTGGGGGGGACTGACTCGACCGACTATATCGTCCGACCAAATACGGAACCATAAAAGCAGATAAGACCATAGAAATATGCAGGGATACAAAAGAGTAAGATAGAGACAGACTGAAAGAATGAGTGAAACAGAGAGTTAGACTGAGTGAGAAGGTATTGAATAATATTGACCAGAATGGAAATGGTTGACAGCTGCTTTGCTTTGCCCCTATCCAAAACTTCGCACCACTCGTTGTCACCTCCCTTCTCCCTACCCCCTCTCTTCATAACTGTTTCCCTATTTGGTTGTTGTTGCAGTTGTTGTTTTATTATCTTGCTTATTGTTTTCCCATTATCTAAATACACGTCGCCTTGCTTTATAACCATTTCCCATACATAAATACATTTATACATATTTGTTTGAGTGTATTTCTCCCCATTTTCTACAAATTAATTTTCCTCAGTTTTTACATTCAATAAAGTTATGGTCAGAGGCAAGATAATAAAAATGTATTTTTATACAATTTTCTATATTTTTTCCTCATTTTTTTGTTGTTTCTGTTTGTTTGAAGGAATGGAAAAACATTGGCAATGAAAAAAACAGAGAAACAACGAAAAAAATATAAGAAAAGCTAAATAATAGAATTAATTAAGTGTGAATGCAAAATGAGCAGACCAAAAAGCTTCGGCAACAACATTTAAAGCAATGCGAAAGAGTGGCATGTTAACGGCAAAGGGGAGTGTAGATATTGCCAAGGGAGAAGGTGTTTTAAAATTACCCCCCGTCAAAGTGTTGGGATAATTCAAGGAATGAAGCGTTGCCAGCCAGTTCCATAAAAAAAAAGTTATATGCTTGGCCCAAAAAAATGAAAGAAAAAAATGAATCACACATACCAACTTGCACTAACACACACACATGCGGATACTAAGGCCGGCAAATGAATCGTTCTGCCTGCTGGTGTTTCTTTTTATTTCTTATTGTTGTTTGACCAGCCACATTTTTAGGGAGTGTCGCAATTCCCCGATAAGCATTTGTTCCTTCATATTGTTTAACACTAAACACATACATATTTTGGCAATAATTTAATGCTAATCATGGTAGACAATGCTGATTCGTTTATGTGTGTGTGTGTTTTTTTATGTTGTTATATATGTATATCTAATCGAAAAGAGAGGACACATTTTCCACTTACCTTTTATTTTATTTGAATTTCGCGTAACGTTTAGTTTAGCAGGCACTAGCAGAATTTATTGTTAACTATTAAAAAAAACAAAAAACAACCAAAAACACGCAGCGAACAGAATTGTGCACAATCGGCGAGTGTGACCTTATAGCACAAATAATAGTGTTGTTCACTAAACAGAGCAACTGAACTTATTGCTCACTTTTTTGCTCACTTGTTCTTTATTGCTCACTTGCTCTTTTTTGCTCACTTGTTCTTTTTTGCTCACTTGCTCGTTATTGTTGTAAAGAATTCAGTAGCTTTGAGTTGTTCATGAACTGTGAGCAAATGAGCAATGTGAGTGAGCAATCTGCATTATTATTGGCGGGAAGCATTTTTGATTTGATAAGGAAATCAATCGAAGGCTCCATCGATACTATCGATAGCAGTGTTAAAATGCGATATATCGAACTTCTCTTCGATGAAACTATCGAACTTATCGATATTAAAAATGAATGAAAATGAAGTTGCCACCTGATACAACCATTTGCGATATGGTAACACTAGATAAACAGCTGTTTGTTACTTCATCGCTATAGATATATTTTTTAATTCAGAATCGGGGTTTGTAGCTTTAAAAATGCAATCACAATTGTTAAATCAAATGCACACAGCTGATAAATTATCTGAAGAGCCCTGGCCAGAGGATGCCACACTCTATCAGGTGAGTGAGACGCAAAATGTTAAAAGCGTTATATTTAACTGTAACCGTAAACGTATCTCTGCAGCCATTTGACGCGGAGCAAATCCTTTTGCCCGAGAATGCCAGTTGTTTGGCCGTGAAGGCATATTTGAAGATGTGTGGCTTACCGTTTAATATTCGGTGCTGCGGCAACGCAGAGAACATGTCTCCGGGTGGAAGAATGACCAAGTTACCGTTCTTGCGAGCAGGCGCATTTATTTTTGCCGAATTCGAACCGATTGTCAATTTTATTGAACAAAAGGATTTGGCTATTGGCAGCTGGCAAGATCCCGATGAGAAAGCTGATATGCGTACTTATGTATCCCTAGCTGAAAATATCTTCACCATGGCCGAATTGTACATAAGCTTTAAGAATGAACGCGTCTACAAAGAGGTCACAGCTCCGCGTAATGGCATAGTCTATCCCTGGCCACTTAATCAAATTCAAAACTATACTAAGCGTCGCAATGCCCTGCGATTGCTAAAGGTATATCAGTGGAATGATTTGGATATTAAAGATGTCATCAAAAAAGTATCAAAATGCTGCAAGACACTCGAGTATAAGCTAATGGAGTCACCCACAACGCCCTTCTTTTATGGCGATCAACCTTGTGAACTGGATGCTATTGCCTTTGGGCATCTATTTAGCATTTTAACTACAACATTACCCAATATGGCATTGGCCCAAACAGTGCAAAAGTATAAGCATTTGGTCGACTTTTGTGTTTTCATTGATGACAAATACTTTCAGAGCAAACAAATTCAAATTTCCCAATAAGTTTCCGCTTCTAATTGTTAAATAGTTTTTTTTTTTACCTTAAAAAAAGGCGTTAACAAAATTACAAAATTGCAATAAGCCATAAACCACAATAGCTACATATGTATGTATTTGTTTTTTATTCAAAGAGGCCTTAAGTTTTCGAGTTTGAGTGCGATAGAAGAACATAGGTTAATGGGTTAGAAAGAGATCAACATATATATGGAATTTTTTTTCTTTCTTTTTAAGAAGATTTCTTGTTTTAAAACGTAAATTGTTTTAATTGCCAAATAGATTTGAAATTTCTAATTAAAATAGAAATATTTGTGTATAAGAGCCAAACGTCAATTGCGAACCAAGTGAATATTTTTATTTGCAAATCGAATCGAAATCAGGTTTAATTTTAAAGAGAAGAAAACTATATTCCAATTTTTGAATTAACCGCGGCGACGACGACGCTCACGCTCCTCGGAACGTCTGTGATTGACCCTACGGATAATACGTCTACGGCGATGATGAGGATGACGTGTACGTCTATGTACGGGAGCTTCCGTTGTTGTAGTTGTGGTTGTTGTCGTTGTCGTTGGTTCGGTGGTGGAGCTAGAGGTGCCCGTACCTGTGCTGGTGCCGGTGCCGGTTCCTGTATTGTCCGCACTGACATCTTCAGTGGAATCGGAGGAGTCGTCTGCACGGGTTACCGAGAAACTAAGAACCATTACGGTCAGTGCCAAAACCAGAAAAACTTTCATCGCTTCACTTAGTTACTTTAAGATAGATAGAATATAACTGTCTCCCAATTTTCGCTGTATCCATGGTATTTATACGAATTTGGCAAGTGTGAAATCTTTACTGCTTTTTACGTTTTCAATTAAATTGAGTGGAAAATTTTCGAAATAAACAAAAGAACCTTTCCTAATTTGGTTGTTCTTAAAAAAAGTCTTTTAAGCCGTACTATATGTATGTACACTCTGTTGAATAAATATTTGTTTAATTATATTTACATATTCCGTATTTGTTTTTATCAAATATTGAATTAATTTTGGTTCGTTTCTTTTTATTCTATCGTGGTTAACTAAATTTGATGAATAGGTTGTAACTAACTACAAGTAGAACATGTGCGTGAATAACAACTGAAAACTTTCCACTTGTTTTGCTCAATTCTCATATAGAGATTATACAGTATATACTCAAATAATCAAAGCCCCATTCGAGTCGCTAACTATTCGTTTTCAATCTGTTAGGTATTCCTTCTACCCCAAAAGTTGAAAAAGAAAAATCATAGTGAATATTTTTCAATTTTTTTATTTTTTCCAATACGTTTTTTTTTTGTTGTTTTTGCTTTTGTTGGTTTTTTTTTTTGTTGAAAGGTTTTTTTTCTTTGCATTTTCTTTGTTGCCATTTTGCATTTGTTGTTGTTGTTGTATATTGTATAATTATACGTTTTGCTTTTGTTGTGAATTACAAGATTACTTTTATTTTCGCATTTGTTCCTTTACTTGGTTGCTGCTCTTTCTTTCGTTCTTTCTATCTCTCTCTCATTTTCTTATTTCTTTGTTACACATTTTCCATACTTTCTGAAGGATAGGGGTACTATGACTGAATGTGTGGGGGCTCGAGCATTAAGGTCAAAAATTGGTCAACACAAAAAAACCAATTAAAGAATAATTTAAAAAAAAGTTATAGAAATACTTATTAAATTTGCAAAAACAAATTACTTAAGAGTTTAAAAAAAAAAACACAAAAAATAATTTGTAAAGTTGTTGTATAAATATAAATATATAATTATATATATGGTTATATAGAATCAGATCTGATCTAATCGGCGTTTCTGCTTGTTTTGATTTTTTGTTTTTGTTTCTCTCCTCCCATTATAACCTTGTACAAATTTTTTTGACTCATGTTTGTTTTACGTGTTTTTTCATTTATATTAGTTGTTGCAATTTCAAAATTAACTTATATATATATATATAAATATATATGTAGTTCATGTACATATATATGTAAATATATATATATATATTTATACAGGTATAGTGTATTGTGAATTTGAGATTGCGAATTTGGTTTTTACGATATTTAACAATTTTTGTCCATTAATGTTGCTGTTTGTGCTGCTTGCCCTTAATACACATTTTGAAACATAACCAAAAAGCAAAATAGTTCTTCTTCGTGTTGCTGTTGTTTTAGTTGTTGTGTTTTAGTAGTAGTAGTATTTGATGTTGTAGTTGTTGTTTCTGCTTCTGCTGACATAGCGTTTCTTCTTCTGTTTTTGTTGTTCTTGATGTTGTGATTGCTGCAACCCCTTGGTTCTTGTTGTTGTTGTTGTGGTTGATAATAAATGTTGCTGCGTTTGTTGTCGCTAGTTGTTTTATGTTATTGATATTGTTGTTTGCCATATTTATGCAGTGCTTTCTGTTGTTGTATTTTGCAGCTCCTGAGCGCCATTCTAAAGTTGTGGAGGAGAGTTGGTCGGTTGATTGGTGGTTTGGTGGTGTAAGGAGGAAGGAGAGGGAGGTAGATTGTCAAAAAAATAATTTAGCAAATTAAAAGAATACAAAAACAAAAATCATTCAAATCAAAAACCAAATAAGATAAAGAAATCAAATTAAATTTCTTTTGTGTAAGTTGTCTTTACCATTATGTTTAGTGAATGTGTTTTGTGTTAAATCAAAAAAAGAAATGATAAGTGTTATTAGGACCCCAAAAGCCTCTTTCAATGAATGTTAAATGTGTATGTGTGTGTGTGTGTCTATGTGTATGGTTGTAATTTCTATCTCCTGCTGCTTTTCTTCTTGTTCATGCGGCATATTTGTTGTGTGTGTAGGTTGTTGTTGTTGTTTGGGTATAAGTGGATTCTTGTTGTAGTTGTTGTTAGTGTTCGTTTAATTAAGAATGCTTCTCCTAATGCACATCTTTAGTAAGTGGTTAGTTTAAATTTGTTGTTAGTGTTGCCGCCACCAATGTTGTTGTTTGTTGTTGTTGTTTTTGTAGATGTAGATGTTTTTGTTATTGCCGCTGCTGTTACTGCGCTGCACTTCTATATGCTGATAGTGGTTATTGTTGCTATCGTGGTTGTTGTTATTATTTTGTTGTTGTAGCTTTCTGGCTGGTTTTGGTTTTTAGTTGATTACCTGCTGTGGCTGCTGCTCCAAACCACCACCAGGGCCATTTGGTTTTCGATTCGGGCGACGAACACGGTGCTGCTGCTGCTGCTGCTGCTGACGCGGTGGTCCTTGCCCTTGAACTGTAATTGCAATAAAAAATTGAATATTTGTATAATATGGTAAAGATCTTGGCGTCTTTCATAGACCTAACCGAGTTATCTATCTAAATTAAAATGAATTACTTACTGTACTCACCGCCATCACGACGTGGTGGTGGTGGTCCATTATTGTAATTGCGCCGGAAGAAGCGTCTCTGAGGGCCGCCACCAGGGCCACCGCGACGTGGCTGACCGCCATCGGGATTCTGATCATGTATTTGACCTGGATCAGCAGCACTGCTGCCATCACCGCCGCCCAGTCCTCGACGTTGCATACGCGGATAATAGTTATTGTAGCGACGTCCTGGGCCACCGCCAGGTGGTCCACCTGGACCGCCACGAGGACCCCCGCGTGGTCCACCTCCGGGCGGGCCACCAGGACCGCGACGATAATTGGGACGGGGTTGACGTGGTCCACCTGCGCCTCCTTGCAATTGCTGCTGCTGCTGGACATCTATCGGTTGCTGTTGCAGCTGGGCCGGAGATTGGGCCAATTGCTGCTGCTGATCATCCCCTTCATCACCATCGCCGGGCTGCTTGCGGCGATTCTTCTTCAACCACGGGCGGAAATTGCGACGTTTATCGGCAGCAAATTGGCTACCGCGCACTGGTTCGCCCAATGGGCCGGTCACATTGGCAGCTTCATTGCCCTTCTCGCCAATGACGACATCAAATTCAACGACCTCTCCATCGCCGACAGAGCGTACCGCCTTCTTCGGATTGTTACGGGCAATGGCGCTCTGGTGTACAAAAACGTCCTCTTTGGTGTCGTTACGATTGATGAAGCCATAGCCGCTCTTCACATTGAACCATTTAACGGTGCCGGTAACTTTAGTGGCTATAACCCAAACAAACAAAACGAAAAGAAGAAAACCCCAAAGCAAATGAGGTGGTTAAATTGAGGTTAGAAACGGTCCAACAAACATGTACATATACATACATATATATATATATATATATATATATGTTTATAGGCTACAAGGAAATTCTAGTATAATAATAAAACAAAAAAAAAAAAGAATCTAAATACAATTTAATTCAAAACCAATACGCAAGGTAAATGCATCGCTGCATGTGTAAATGCGTTTTATGTGTGTGGGTGTGTTTATGTGAGGAGGGGTTGCATGATTAGTGGTGGGCAATATTCTATAATCATCGCTTTAAAGCAAAGAGTCGATGAAAATTCTAGCAATTTTCTTGGCTGTCACTTCAGTTGACAGGAGACCTATCTACGAATATGCAAGTCATTATGGGCATGACTTTATTTTACAATTTTGACATGCAAATTTGATTGAGATTTTCTTAATTTGAAAATGAAACCTTCCTCTTCTTTTGAAGTGGAAAAAAATATCGCTAGCCTTATGGCGGAAATCATCTCTAGAATGTATACAAATCAAATTTACCAAAACAATGCACACACACAGACGCCCATACATAGAGTCATACACACACATAAACACGCACAACTGTCACGCTCTCGCTTTTGCTCTCTCCCTCTCTCTTTCGCATCCGCGGCGCTTTGGTGAAGAGTGCGCGCGCGCTGAAAGGCAGCAAGTAATTGGGTTGAACGGGGGTGGGTGGACACCGCCGCCGGTAAAAAGCAGAATTTTCAATTTCGTTTCTTTTGCGACCGCTTTTCATGCGGCAGCAGAGCCGGCGTAGTGTACGTTCCATATACAAAATGGCGTCCGCGTATATTTTAAGACTCACACACACACACATACACATATATATACACTAATACACATGCATACACAGGCACGCACATTTTTCTTTCCTTTTTTTCGTTGGCTATTTTGGGTGCTGGGGCCCGCCGCTGCCATGTGTTTGGCATATGAATGAAAATTGAATATTACAACAATTAAGATGATTTTTCACCCAGCGATGGGCTTTTTTTTTGCTTACCAATAATCTCCTTTGGTGGCGGCGCTGGCTTACCCTGCGCCTGCTGACCATCATCCTGCTGCTGCTGCTGTTCATCCTGCTGCAGCTGCTGTTGTTCAATGGGTAGCTGCTGCTGTTTCTCCGAGTCTGCCATCGTTCACACACACACGCGCGCACACTACCCCAAAATGAAAAGCTAGAAAACTCAAGTCGGATCCTGCTAAAACACACTTTTTCTCCGCTTTTAGTTTTGCCTCTCGTCTTCTTCTTTTCCTATGGCGGGTGCCGCAACTTTTTTGTTATTCTACGCCTTGTTCTTAATGAGGAGGACGACTGGTAGGGGATTCGATGTTACTGTTGTTATTGCTGACGCGGTCGCAGTTGTGGTGGCACTCCACTCTACCACACTTTAGATGTTGTTGTTGAGTGTGATCTTAAAACACTCGCCACTCGCAGGGTTCTATTAGCCTTAGCGATTGTATTTTGTTCACAAGCACAGGAAGTCAAACATGACAGCTAAGGCCAGGGCTGCTTTGACCCGACGTAAAGTAGGGTTGTCGAGCTAAATCGACTAATCGATAAAACATGGCTATAGCTAGTGCTAACAAAAAAAACGGCTGTGTAAGCAGGCAATTTATAATTTCAAATTTTAATTTTTATGTATTCATTTTAAATAAACATATATGTATCAACATTAGTCGAATGACGTGTATTTGTGTGTATAAAAGAAGCTCTTGATTTGAATTTCGTATTTAAGAATAGACTAAACTCGTTTTTTCTGTATTTTCTAAGTTATCAGTTATTTGTTTATTTAACGGCTCACGCAATGCCTAATTGGCGTACTCCTGGGTGCAATTGTTATTCATATTTCCAAATCATGCCTTTGAAGAATAATCCTAAATTCAGTTTATTATCATCATGCTCAGCTTTTGGTTATTAATTTTATTGGCTCTTACCACGGTTAGTGCAGCGAAAGAAGAACCATTTGGCCATACTGTGGCCAAAATAGCCTGCCAAATAGCATTGAATCAGTCCACACAGATTACTTTCATCTACCGATGTGTTACTTGCCCAATATCTCTTGAATATATAGAACAAGTATCGGAACTTAATCAATGTATTGGCAGCCGATTGCCAGTCATAACTCGAAATATAGAGATACATGAGCTGGAACCAATGCGTCAAACGGATAGCATGAATATCTTTCATATACCAGAAGGACATTTAGGACAATTCTTAGTTCGTCGCATAATAAATATGTTAAATCCCCATCAGCCACGTAAACATATGCATAAGTATCTATTCCTCTGGCCGAAGGCAACGTTGGATCAAGTGCGGCAATTATTTGAACAATTTTGGTATACCAAGCACATGTTACACGGTTTGGTCATAATCAATCCAAAGAATATCTACGATTTCCAGCCATTTAAAGATACGATAAAATTAAAATTGATAATTAATTCAGTTTATTTTATAGATAAATTGAGAAACTTGCATGGGTATCAACTTAGATTTTCCATGTTTAGTGATCCATTGATGGCTATACCATTGGAACCAGTTACCCAAGCGGGATTCACAGCCCTCGATGGAACGGCAGCTAAAGTATTGGCCAAACTTTTAAATGCCACAGCCATTTATCTAATACCCCAGGATAATGAAACCTATGGCCGATGTCTATCCAATGGCAATTTTACCGGAGTCGTGAAGGATCTTATAGAGGGACGAACAGATTTTGCGCCAAATTCTCGATTTGTTCTCGATTGCATTTGGCCGCATGTGGAAGTTTTATATCCCCATACCCGAAGGATTATATATTTAGTTGTGCCCGCAGCTGGACTAAAGCCGGAATATCTTATATTCATACGAACATTTCGTCCTGCCGTCTGGCTGTTGTTCTTTGTCAATTTCCTGTTGGTTTTTTTAATATTTTGGCTGCTACAGTATTTGCTTGGCAGAATACCAAGACCAGTTAATCCCTGGAAATGGTATGAAATATTGGCCATGTTCGCCAAGACACATTTGGGTGAACCTGTCACGGGATTTGCCCAGATTAGCTCCTTGCGCGCATTCCTCATGGCTTGGATACTATTTAGCTATGTCCTTACCTCGATTTATTTCGCCAAACTGGAAAGTGGATTTGTTCATCCCACCTATGAGGCACAGTTGGATAAACTAGACGATCTGAGTCATTATAATAATAATCTGAAAGTTTATGCTGTTGTCACAATGTTTGAGGCTGTTCAATCAACGCTTTCGGCAAGACATTATCAATTGATTAGCCAAAGAAGTCGTCAGTTGCCACTGGGATTGACTCCCTCGTATTATCAATTGGCCGTTAGTCGTTGGAAACCTGGTCGGGCTGCATTTATTATGAGAGATTTTCATGCTCGCGATTTTCTGACTCAAACCTACAATTCGCAGGAGGATCGTCCTTCGTATCACATAGTGAAAGAGAATTTAAGATCGATGCTATGCACTTATATTCTACCAAAGGGTTCACCATATCTGTATAAATTTCAATCCATTTTCACGGGATTTCATGAGCACGGTTTTTTCGAACATTGGCGACAAATGGATGTAATTCATCGAACTGGCACTTCATCGCAGGCGGAACAATTCTATGAGGGCTTGGGCGAATCTGATACAGACAGAGATCCCTCTGCCGCAGCGGGAGCAGATATAAAAACAAAGAAAAAAGTCGTACTGACTTTGGATATCTTACAGGGCGCTTTTTATTTATGGTCTGTTGGCATTTCGTTTAGTGTGGTAGGATTTTTAATCGAGCATGGTTATTTCTGGTGGAAACAATACGCAAAAAAGATGTCAATTAATAAAGTTGCAAGTAAATGTTAGAGCCTGCATAACGAGTTCAATTTAAATTTTAAATTTCGAAGTACCAGAACTGGCAAAATATTAGTTGACAACTCTAAGAAAAGAGCTAAATTAGAAATTTTAAGCAACACTGGTAAGCTGCTAGTATTTTGTTTTCCCAGTATTACTCAGTGTTAGTGAACTTTCAATCGAGGCAGGTCAGCTGTCAGTGTTGAAAGTTACTTGAACTTTAAAACAAAATAGAAGAAAAACAAAAAGGAAATACAACTACAAAAATAAAACAAATACCTCCAGGTGCTTAAATATTATAAAACACGTTAATTAAGAAGTTGCTTGTCAAGGAAATTGTGAAAGATGCAATTGTCAGTTAATGAAACTGGCGGCAAAGGTGGCTCTTGTCGGTGTAATTGTGCTGTTGTTATGGGCTTCGTCAACATCGTATGATCGATGTGAGCTTTCTGATTGGTCAGCTAGGCTTCTGCATGCTTTTCCATATGCATATATGTAAATGTGTATGTGTTTGTGTACTAATAGGCACAGTGGTCAACGAGTAAAGAAATAAATATATATATAGGGAATTGTTTTTTTTTCTTTTTTATATATGTATATGTGTTATTAATGTTATTGTTTTTTTTTTTTCAATAAGATTAAGGTGGTCTCAATTTTACTTTGTGTAGGCTCCAACATACTGTATAAATACATCTTGAACCACTGTGCGGGATTAATTGCGCCGCGTTTGAAATTTCATAAACAAATCAGATAATTACGGCATAGAATAACAAATTTGATTTATTTTTCAATGCTGCTTAATCAATAGCTTTGCCATGGACTCTCTAGGCGATACAATGGTCGATTGCCTGGATCTGTTCAAGGACGAGGATGCGCTTAACATCATACGTGATGCTCTCCATGATTCAGACATGATAGATAACTTCTTTAGTGAAATGGATATGGACTTGGATCAGGCGCAAATGAATGAATATGCCTTGCAATTAGATGAATCGCAAGCTATGCCAATTATTTGCCCCCCTATGGAGGATAATCAGTCACAACAGCAACAGCAGCCGGGACAGGATCAAATTAAAAGCGAGCACAACTCACCAGTCCATATTAAGGAAGAGCTTCAACAGCAAATGCAACAGGGACAGCAACAACAGCAGCAGCAACAGCAATCAATACCATTGCCAATATATAAGCCGGATCCTTTGATGGCAGCCAATTATAATTTGCAACCCACAACAACTATACATCATATGGATAATCAGCGTTTGCCACCCACAACAACACTTATCTATAATGCAACACCTACGCCAACATCAACGGTTTATCAGTCGACTCCAACTCCGCCTACCTCGCCAGCTGAGAGGATACAGGCCCATCAGGCATCACCCCAAGCACCATCTCCACCACAGCAGCCCCCACAGCAGCAATCCCAGACCAATCCTCAACCCTTTATATTTTACACCACCTCCCCATTGGCTCCTATTGCCACGCCCTCACCAGTTAGTTTGCCCGTACTACAGCCGGCTCAATCTGTAGCCAGTCCGAAAACATCACCACCCATAAGCCACAATGGGAGATCATCAAACAAAAATCGGGCCCCTTTGGCGCCTTCAGTCAACGACACGTCAGCGGCGACGTCGACGACTGCTCCAAAGGTGCCTATACAACGTGTCCAACCCAAAGTGAAGGAGGTTAAACGTTCGGCCCACAATGCTATTGAGCGACGTTATCGCACTTCAATCAATGACAAAATCACCGAATTGAAGAATCTTGTCGTTGGCGAAGCAGCCAAATTGAACAAATCGGCAGTTTTACGCAAATCCATTGATAAAATCCGTGATCTGCAGCGTCAGAACTATGAGCTAAAAAGTGAACTTCAACACATGCGTGAGCTGATGGCTCGTGATGGCTCCAAGGTCAAGGATCTACTTCAATTGGGCGGTGGTTCGTCCAAGAAGCGTCGCCAGCAATCGATGATATCTGAGCCAGATGTGGGTCTCACACCGCCACGCAGCGATGCATCAGATCCATCGCTGTCGCCTCTACATTCGGATATATCGTTGCCGCCATCGCCGTATGGTGGCTCAACGGCCAGTTGTAGCAGCAAAGATGATCTAATGGTGTCACCTCCACCCAGTTCAATGCGCGGCATGGGCAGCCATTCCCGTTTGGCCCTCTGCATGTTTATGTTCGCCGTCCTGGCCGTGAATCCCTTCAAGAGTTTATTGTCGCATTCGGGTCCAGCATTTGGCGATGCCCTGGACAGCGAACAAAGTCGTCAGCGACGCAGCATTCTATCTTACGATGTCAATGATGATGAAAACGGCTCTGGCTTTGGGTTCTTTGCCGACGGCTCTTGGTTATGGCTATTGAATTTGACTCTAATGCTTGGTTGTCTTATCAAACTATTGGTGTATGGTGATCCCCAATTGGATTCCCAATCGGATGCTTATTGGCAGCACAAGCAACGGGCCGAAACCCATTTTATGCAAGGACAAAGTGATCAGGCCTATACGGGTTACCTGAATTGCTTGCACATGTACGGTTTAAGTTTGCCTTCAACACGCTTGGAGTGCTATTTGCAGACCTCTTGGCAAGTTCTCCGGTTTCTCTTCCATCGCCTCTGGCTGGGTCGTGTCCTATCCCGACGTGCTGGCGGCCTATTTTGCAGTGCTCCCCAACGGAAACAGGCTTTGGCTTCGGCCCGAGAGTTGGCTTTGCTCTATAATCGTTTGAATCAATTACATTTGACTGGCAATGGTAATGGTAGTGGACGGAGTGATAGCAATGGTTTAATGATGGCTCTATATGCCAGCAATATGGCCGAAGTGGCCCATCAATTGTTGACGCCACGAGAGACAATTTGCATACACGTGATGACAGCATTGCGCATGAAACGTAGTGCCCCCAAATGGTTCCAGCAGCTCTTTGCTCGCTACTACATGGGCAGGGCACGTCTTGAATGTAATCGGACACGGGCCGCTGAGGAGACACAGAGTCTACGTTGGGCATTCAGTGCTTATGGTTTTCGTTATTGCAGTACGCACAATTTCCGTACAGCCGATCAAGATGGTTTCTTTACACGTTTAAGGAATCCCTGTGATCCTGCTTCCCATGCCATTAAGGTAAGTCTAATGAAGGATAAATGCTTAAAAGTGTTTATTAATAATACTTCCTTCTCTTCCCCCCTTTTAGCATTATCGTGAACATTTGTTATACAAGGCCATACAATGTCTTGTGGGTGCTAGTGGTCATAAATCTGTGCCCACTTCCCCTAATGCAGCTTCAACTGGTGGAGAGTCAGAACAATTGCAACAACAGCAACAACAACAACAACACTCTGGTACAATTGTTAGCAATGTTCTTAAATATACATCACTTTTGCGTGATACTCTCTGGGCAGATGATGAAAATGATCCCGATACAAATGTAATTTGGTGGGCAAATGTCTTGGAAATATCTGTACATTGGCTACTCGGCGAAGATACGCTAGCTGAACAATTGTACGATAGCATTAAACAATTGCCAGCACAATTGCAACAAAATAGCCATGCCGAGCATTTACCCAAGGCTTTGCATGCCATATTAAGAGCCAAAATGATATTGTTAATGTGAGTGACCGAAAAAAGAGTATAAAGAAATGCAGAGAGTTTCATAAACTAACTTTTATCTCGTTTATAGGAACAATGGCAACACTCTCGATAAACGTTTAAAACATTCAATTAACAGCCTTTGCGATGAATCAAGTGGACAATTGCAGGAATGCCTAACAGTTAATCGTATTACCAATGCCAAGGGTATTGCTTTGGTAAGCCCAAATAATCACATCACAGAAGAAGGAGTAACCCAAACAAATTGAAGTTACACGCAGGTGCATTGTAGTCGCATTGTCTGTGCTCCAAAAACACACAATTTCTATTCAGGCAATACAACTGCAGTGCAAGCTTCGTGTAACTTATTAGCAACGGCAAATAGTTTTATTAAAAGGATATAATTTTTACTATAAACAAATTGCAATTTCTCGGTAAAGTTAAATGATTATTCCTTGACTTTTTGCAGCTTTTCCAATTGCTCACCTGTGATTGGTTACTCGAAACACGTACAGCTTTGTGGGAACAGGAATATATGGATATAGAGGATGATGGTTATTATCAAGTGCCTGGCGAAGTACTTGAAAAATTCCAAACCGATTTGAATTCATTGCGCAGCATTGTCGGAAATGTGCCCGTAAGATAAATATAATACTTTTGCATTTTATAAAATGCTCTTTCATTTGATTTTTCCCATTCTTGCCACAGAATGCCCAATCTCGAATTTATTTGTATGAAGCCGTTTGTCGTTTAATGGCCGGAGCCTCACCGTGTCCTACTCAACAACTATTGGATAGAAGTCTACGTTCACGCTATGCCCATTCATCAATATTTTGTGGTAGCAAAGATCGAAGACATCAGAACTTTGATACCGGCGAGAGGGAACGAGCTGCTGCCGTTTATATGGCCTGTAAATATCTACCGCCTGGGCTATTGTGTTCACCCGGCGAGCGTGCTGGCATGCTGGCTGAGGCAGCCAAAACCTTGGAGAAAGTCGGTGATAAGCGCAAGCTAAAGGAATGCTATCAACTGATGAAAACATTGGGCAGCGGCGGTGTTACTGTCAAGGCTTAAATCAGCAGGGAGGGGGAGGGGTATCTACATTAATTCAAAATTTCCTTTGCCTATTCTTAATAATTGTGAACTACAAACAAAAATATATATATTCCCCACTCACTCTGGCACACCCGCAACACATACCCACATAAAACACACCTCCTAATTGTGTTTAGTTAAGTTATTAGTTGTATTTGTGTACGTTTATTTTTTTTTTCTTCTATATATATACTTACAAATTACCGTTGAATTGGTTATAATATATTTATTTCAATAAATATTTAAACATTTTGACGTTAACCCAATTGATGATTTGCATAACAATTTACAAAAAAAAAAAACTAAATGCAAGCAGCTAATAGGGCAAACAATTTCAAGTCGTTTAGGGCTGGAAAAATGTTAAATAAGTTGTTTAAATCAAGTCGTTTAGGGCTGGAAAAATGTTAAATAAGTTGTTACTTGATACATTGAACTATATATAATACAAATGCAAAGAATCTTTAAAAGTTTATTACGTTAAGTAATTGGCTTTAAATCGTTTTAACTTTCTTCACAAATAACTTAAATAAAAATATATAAATTTAGTTAAACGTATTTACAATTCAATTCAATTGCTATTCAGCCCTATGTTTAAACACTTAATATAAATAGAAGAGCAAATCTTATGGGCATTTCAGTAAAACTATTCAACATGTTGTTATTGACTACTTACTGGTCTACAGTGTTAAATTATCTTGGTAAATCATAAAATAGACTTAGTTTAAGTAATAAACTCATATTATTTCAATTTTCAATTAGCTAAAGAATATCTCATAAATTCCACGTATACGACATGCATTTTATGGCATTCAGAATTTGATTTCAAATTGGATACTAATGTACCTCTACCCTTGCTTATCATAAATGCACACAAATGGCTCAATGAAAAAGATGATTATAATTTGATCTATCAAATGAAACGTAAAGAGTTTGAACAAAGGCAGATTCCATATAATAATTGGATCCTAAGACTAACTGTCGCCATAGAGCGTAATCATTGTGAGGTAAGTCACTCAAAATGGGAATGGGCATCCGTTTGGCAATGCTGACAATTGACTTCATGAAATTTTAATGTAAAATTATTTAAATTTCTAGTCAGATGAGTTAACTGTAAAAAAAAAAAAACGTGACATTTTATTTTTACAATATGAAACAAATTGGTAATGTTATTACCTTCTCTTGCCATTCAAGGGAATTGACAAATTCCAAACTCAGCAGAAACGTATTTTTAGCATTAAGCCGTAATGTCTTTAAATTGTTAATGAATTTTTCCAATTCCTTCATCGGCATGGCTATATGTTTGCCCAGTTTTAAATGTTCAAGATGTGGACAATTAACGATTAAAGTCATTAGCTGTTCAGCCATTTCTTTAACCGATTCACAACATCTTAGAGATAAACATTCCAAACGTATCAATTGACCTAATTCCTGTAGAAATTCACTTGGCCATTTATAGCAAGCGAATGACTTTAAATTTTTCAGTTTAACTATATGTGGTAACTGATGGGATTTGACCTTAATCGCTTTCAATTCCAAATGTTCCAAACGTTCTATATAGTTAGCGGCTAGATATCTATATAGATTATCATTCATATCGAGATAGACACGTAATATCAAATGCAATGATCGCAGCTTATGAAACACACCCAGGTCTTCGAAAGAAAAGGCGAATCTTTCCAGAGTCAAGTGTTCCAAGTTTGGGCAATATTTGGGTAATTCAGTAATTAGGCCACATTTGTTAATACCTCGTCCAAATCGAATGGACAATTGACGCAATTTATCCTTGGAATGGAATAACTGAAGGAATTCATCATCAGATAGAAGTATATCAAGACCATCTAGATCCAAAATTTCCAAATTTTGAAAATGTTGCAACTGACTGTTGACTGAAAAGTTGAATTCATTTAATTTTTTTTGTTATTATATTGAATTCAAGGTCTCACTGTGATTGACTTTGGCATCTATTAGGGTCAAACTCTTCAAACCCTGAAGTTGTCTCAATAATTGCAATATATCCACATTGATGCCACCAACTTCGATCTCGGAATCCACAAATAATACCATTATATGCCATAGACTAGGGCAATTTAAGTTCAAGAGGGCAATGAATTCGCCTGTTATAGAATCGCCATAGCCTCCGTATAATAGTTCACATTTTAGCACTGTCTCTCCGCATAATTCTAGAAAAAATTCCCAATCGGGAATGGTTTTCAACATGCTCCTTTGGATTGTGGCATAATGTTGTGGCAATTGCCCTGCCAAAACCTCACGAAATTGTGGATGGACACGTGCGAAATTCAATTTATCCTCGAGTTTATTTAAATATGAAAATATTTCGACATAGCAATCGTAATTTAATTGCAATATATTTATTTGACGCTTCTCGCTGAGAAATGAAAATGAAGGACAACCGAAAATGAACTTATCCATTTTGCTGTTGATATAAAAACCAAAATATAAACAAAATAACAATGTTCTCATTTACAATTTCGCTCATTAAAGCTTTAACAAAGTTAAATACATCGAAACAAACGAATCTCAATGAAAAAGCAAAATAATATTTCAATAATATCATTTAACTTGAAATTTTGAATTTGGACATTTTCGTAGCGAAATGGGAATCTGGTATGGAGTTGTAAGCTTTTGAACTGAAAGCTTATTAACTTGATATATGTATACTATGCAACACTGGCAACAAATAGAAGTCATTCCAATATATAAACACTCATGGAATGACATAAAGATTTGGGCACATTTTGGTTTTTTTTTTTTTTTTCAAAATAAAAATAACAACTTCTCTTTTCCATAGAGCTTTATTGTGTTTCAAGAACAAATATCGGAATTTGCACATTATTTTTATAATGCCAGCATATATTCAATTTGGCGCTCAACACGAAATCGTTTCATTTTTGCTTACACAAATAAACTATTTGACGATGAAATTGCCTACTTTAATGGATATTTATTTCAGGGTAAATATTTTATTGAAATTTCAAATTCTTTCAAATGCCTAAAATCTCTTTAACTTCCAGATCAACCGCATATACTGTTAGTAAACTCAGAGTTTCTAAATTCTAGCATTTTTCATATTAAAACCAATCGTTTTGTCGGTGCAAGAGACTTTAAAGATAATCCCGAATCGGTTAATCTTTATACCCTGCAACTTTATGATGCACTCAATCAGAAAATCTTGTGGCAAAGTGAACATACATTGAGTACTAAATTACAAAATCTTCACGGACGTGAAATAGTAATCGGAATATTTGATTATAAGCCATTTATGGTAGTGAATTATGTGAGTACAAGATAATAAATTCAAGATGATTTGACACATCGTTCTTTTCCACTTTTTTTACTAGGAAGGACAACCGAAATTCTATGATCGAGCCGAGCATAAACCCCAAGTTTCCATAGATGGTACCGAAGTTCGTCTGATGTTGATATTTTGTGAATTACATAACTGTACAGTTCAAGTGGATACAAGTAAGATACATATACATATGTATAAATGGATCGTTCAGATGTTCAGTCATTCACATTAGGTCTAGAAAGAAATACTAATGGGCATTTGCATTCAAAATTGTATGTATATTTGTGATAGTATTCTTAAATATCTAGAAAACAATATAGTATTCATATTCCTTGATTTTGTCATCGTCGTCTTCATTATTAACATGTAGATTGTAGGGGAGAGTCGCCTGATCACTAACCACGGTGTCTGTGGATTATCTTCTTCTTGTGTTGACCATTCTTTTTGTTCTTGTTCTTCTTATGATGACGCTTTACCTTCCAGTGGACGACATGCTTCTTCTTCTTGGATGTAGTTGATTCCGTGGTAGTAGTTGCCGTGGATGATGCTGTTGTGGTCGTCGTGGTGGCGTCACTTGCTGGAGCTTCCGTGGAAGCTGTGGAGGTGGTTGCTGATGGGGTTGCAGTGGAGGTGGTCGGGGAAGTGCTTGGAGAGGTACTTGGGGAGGTGCTTGGGGAAGTGCTTGGAGAGGTGCTTGGCGAGGTGCTTGGGGAGGTGCTTGGTGTGGCGTCGTCGCTCGCAGCGTAGGCCACTACACAGCTAAGGAATAGGACACAAATGAAACGCATCTTAGTTAGCTTTTGCTTTTGCTTGGTTGTTCTCAGTTGATGAGAGAATCGAATTCTGACTTCTGCCAATCCAAGACCGACTATTTATAGTAGATGGCAGATGGCTCAACCGTTTTAGCCGTTTTAACTAAATATTGACATATCGAACTCAAAAAAAGCCTACTAAATAATACACATGTAGTCTAATTTGAATTGTTGACACATGATATCAAAGTAAACGAAATCGAAATACTTAATTTTTCAAAAATAGTTCATGTAAATAAAACTATCAGAATAAACATAAAAATGATTTTATAAACTTTCCAATAAAAATAAGAGACTCAAGGATTTTTGTTCAATATGGGATAGAATGAAGAATGATTTTAAAATTAAATTACATACTTTAAAATTGAGAAATTAAAAATTGAAAAATTGTATAAGATTCTGTTCTGGCTTTTTCAAACCTTTTAATACTTTAAATACATACATTTGTAATAAAAAGCAATTTACAAAACTATTTTAAAAATAATAGTCTTTTAAACACAATAATAGTTTTTAAGACTTAAAATTTCCAGTTCTAATAACCCGATTTGTTAAAAATCTCTTCTTTGTATACAAAACAAAATTCATGAAGTCAAAAAAGTAGAAAACTTCAACATTTTGCTTTCATTTTCTACTTTATTTTTGGTTTTAATTCAAAAATAGGACTACAAGGGCAGAAATTGTGGCTACAAGGACAAGCCAAACACATACATATATTCATATTTTTTAATTGAGTCCCAAAAAACGCCTTAAATTAGGTCTTCTAAACTAAACTAGACTATCGCTTAAATCTACTTCATTTTCAAAATTGGTTTTAAAATAAAGTTAGAATCTTTAGTTTTATTTACTAATATATTTCAATTCCAGCTGAGACGGTCGATTGGGGCGATGTTTATGCAAATGCCACAGGCTATGGTCTAGTGGGCATGGTCATGGGCAGACGTAACGACTATGGCATTGGCGGGATGTATTTATGGTAAGATTGTAGGCAAACGAAGTCAGATCTTGGTTAATATTTCAATGGGTTCTCCTCTCATGTCCAGGTATGAGGCCTATCAGGCGATGGATATGACTAATTTTTTAGGTCGGTCGGGTGTTACCTGTCTGGTGCCAGGTCCACGTCGTTTAATTAATTGGGCGCTTCCATTGCGGCCCTTTCAGGCCTTGTTATGGCTCTGCGTAATGTTGTGTCTTCTGATGGAGTCACTGACTCTTGCAATCGCTCGCCGCTTTGAGGATTCAGTGGTGACTGGTGAAACAGGATCAAGCCATTGGCAACGATGGACCAAAAGTATTCAATTTGCCTGTGTTAGCACACTAAAACTATTTGTGAATCAAAGTACATCTTATATAACCGTTTCCTATACCTTACGCACTATCCTCTTGGCCAGCTATATGATTGATATAATTCTAACTACTGTCTATAGTGGAGGATTAGCGGCTATATTGACATTACCCAGTTTCGAGGAAGCTGCCGATTCGCGTCAACGTCTCTACCAACATAAACTCATCTGGACGGGAACCTCCCAGGCTTGGATAACGACCATAGATGCTAAATCAGCTGATGTGAGTTCTAACGGATTATCATATAAGTGTATTTAATGCGAATTTTCTATTCTCATATTATCTAGCCCGTTCTTTTGGGCCTGATGGATCAGTATCGTGTATTCGAGGCATCATCAATTGCCTCATATTCCCGCTCTGAGGAAATGGGTTTCGTTGTGGAACGCATGCAATTTGGCCATCTGGGAAATAGTGAACTAATACCCAACGATGCATTGGATCGTCTGAAACTGATGGTCGATGATATTTATTTTGCCTTTACAGTGGCCTTTGTGCCACGTTTATGGCCATTTCTCAGTGCCTACAATGATCACATCCTGGCCTGGCATTCATCCGGATTCGACAAGTATTGGGAATGGAAAATAGCTGCGGATTACATGAGTGCCCATCGTCAGAATCGCATTGTCGCCTCACAGAAGCTTGATTTGAATTTGGGGCCAGTGAAACTTGGTATAGATAATTTTATCGGCTTGATAATGTTATGGCTTATGGGCCTGATATGCAGTTTGATAGTCTTC
The DNA here is from genome assembly GCA_018903935.1 of Drosophila insularis. Taxonomy (NCBI): domain Eukaryota; kingdom Metazoa; phylum Arthropoda; class Insecta; order Diptera; family Drosophilidae; genus Drosophila; species Drosophila insularis. Next base: position 8,696,561 of record JAEIFP010000150.1, read on the forward strand.
TTGGTCGAATTGTGGTGCATCACAATTCACCACTCTGATCTCTTAAATATTTCAATATTTTGAGAATTGCAATTGGTTTATTTGTTATCATCATAATAAATGTATCTTAAATATCTAGAAAACAATATAGTATTCATATTCCTTGATTTTGTCATCGTCGTCTTCATTATTAACATGTAGATTGTAGGGGAGAGTCGCCTGATCACTAACCACGGTGTCTGTGGATTATCTTCTTCTTGTGTTGACCATTCTTTTCGTTCTTGTTCTTCTTATGATGACGCTTTACCTTCCAGTGGACGACATGCTTCTTCTTCTTGGATGTAGTTGATTCCGTGGTAGTAGTTGCCGTGGATGATGCTGTTGTGGTCGTCGTGGTGGCGTCACTTGCTGGAGCTTCCGTGGAAGCTGTGGAGGTGGTTGCTGATGGGGTTGCAGTGGAGGTGGTCGGGGACGTGCTTGGAGAGGTACTTGGGGAGGTGCTTGGGGAAGTGCTTGGAGAGGTGCTTGGCGAGGTGCTTGGGGAGGTGCTTGGTGTGGCGTCGTCGCTCGCAGCGTAGGCCACTACACAGCTAAGGAATAGGACACAAATGAAACGCATCTTAGTTAGCTTTTGCTTTTGCTCGGTTGTTCTCAGTTGATGAGAGAATCGAATTCTGACTTCTGCCAATCCAAGACCGACTATTTATAGTAGATGGCAGATGGCTCAACCGTTTTAGCCGTTTTAACTAAATATTGACATATCGAACTCAAAAAAAAAGCCTACTAAATAATACACATGTAGTCTAATTTGAATTGTTGACACATGATATCAAAGTAAACGAACATCTAAAAAAAGATATTTAAACATGTTTCTACAGTTTCAAGATAAGTTTTGAATTGCCAAAAACAAAAAAAAATTTGCTTGTTAAAAATGAATTTTTAATATTTAATATATATTTTAAAAACCAAATTGGAGATCTTCGAGATCTCGGACCATTACAAAGGATGTATGTATATCCGTGAACATGATCTTTAAAGTATATGTATTAGAATATAGTTTACTTATATATTTCTTTCTTAATTCATCCTTTCTTTCAAACCTAGCCAATGGTATATGCAATTTATGCAAATAATTTTACTGAAGGTTAGGTTTTAGATGAAGTATTTGATCCGTGACACGAGTAATTAGGGCATACAATTCGTTAGAGCTCAACTGCTTCCACAATTCGGTCAAAGTGTCAACGGCTAACTCAACCGAATTCGTGTTGGGATTCACTTGTTTCCCTGGGTTCAAGGTTAAGAAGATAACAACATTCTTTGCGATTGGATTAACAGTGTCGCATATCGTATGCAACGCTCGCGCCGCTTTCGCCGGAAGCTAAAAACAAAGCCAATGAAACATTGAAAATTGACTTGACATTGACTAACCTCGTTTAGATTGATGATAACCAAAACTTTGCCTTCTTTTATTTTTTGTTTATACTGCCTTATAGCATAACCATAGTCATCTCCTTCTTGTGTAATAAAGTCTCCTTCTTGCATCTCTATGAATGTCTGATGACCTATGGAAAATTAGGGTCAGTTATAAATTCTAAATACCAATTAATAGCTCTAACCAAAGCATCTGGATGTCTCCAGGGCTATATCACGAGTTAGATTTTGTAGACTTTGATCCTGATACAAAAATAGATAGACATTTGGTGTTAGTTGCTTCTTATTGAGCAGATTCTCAATCCCAACTTGCAGGGCCTTCCACACATTGTCAGACTGAAGAGGATTTTGCTTTTGCAGCTTATCAAAAGTGCAGAGCTTTAATTTCGGCGTGTCATAGAATATACTAATACATATGATGCCTAAAATTAAAACAATTATTGAGCAAAGAATCAAATTCCAGCTCGTCTCGATCTTTTGATCCTTTAATGGTTTCACAGGCGTCCCTTTCACCCCGACGTCAAGTTCAGGTGTGATTGATCTTTCTTCCAAATCTTCACAGTCATATTCGACATCCGAATTGTCCGAAAATGTAAGATTCGGCTTAGGACTGAGCTGAGGGTGAACTGGTTTTCTTGCCGTCATAATGTCTCAATCTGAAAATTAATTAAATATTCTATTACAAATTTTTTGCAATTGCAAATTGTTTCTTGTCGGCACTCTCAAAACATAATTATCGGTATTTAAATGCTATCGATATACACATGCAAAAATCGATACCGCTGCTGTCGGCTGACAATCGAGCTATCGAGTTTTTAGAAGTTTGGGAGCGGAATTTAAATTTTATTGTTAACAGCCTTGTTGAATAAAAACTGAATTTTAAGTAAAAGTTCATCATCATAACGATGCATCCATTTAATAACTATTTCTTTGGAGTTATCATTCGTAAAAATCCCTCAGATATATTTATAATGAAACAGTTTCCAAATTCTTTCAAAACAGTTACAAATATTTTTTCTACCTTGTTTAAAAAAAAACTTATCCAATTAGCTTCCAACTCACGTCTCAAAATTATGAAAATAGGATTGAATAATATAGTTATAAATGTGGTAAAAATATATACTCATATTCATATTCCTAGATTCAAGGGGTTTTAAACTAAGAGATATATTATGAACGTATTATAACCAAAATATGAAGGCGATCAATACATTTGGTATACATCTGTAGTTACATTTGCAAATTGTAACGATTTTATAAAATTACTTAAAATGAAGAAAAGTATTTATATGTGTTTGTTTGTCTTTTATATAAAAGAAACATTTGTGTGGGAATTATAAATAACTTGCTTTACACCGCGACCGGAAAGTTATTATAATTAATAATATATTCATATGTATTTACATTAATGTTTAGTTTAATATTATTTGTTTAATTCTAAATTTATGATTAAAAACTCCCACCTATTCAGCTGGCGGTACTGTATTCAGTGTAAGACGCCTTAAACGTCCCAGGACAAAGATTTCATCGATGGCGCGCTTGGCAAAGAATTTTTGGTCTTCACTCAGTTTGCGGTATTCCAAGGACCAGGTCTGAGCATATATGGAGGATTCATCCACTCCATTTATATCCCACATGTGTGAATTGTTAGATGTGGCAGGGGTAGTAACAACAGGTTTGGGAACAGAGGATACAGAACTCACATTCAAGGGATCAGCATTATGGCTGGGTGGTGGTTGGGAACGCATAATGGTGGAAACCGATGCTGAAGTGTCCATTGAATAGACGGCCACATCGGTAGAGCTATGTTTCTTTTCCATTAGATCTTCCATCAATGATTGATCAATATCATCAATATCATCGCCAAGTATTTCATCATCAACACCATCATCGGCATCCTCATCCGTTTTGAGTTCAGCCTCTACTAAACTGTTTTCCACTGAGATTTCCGCATCGTCAACTGTTTTGTACCAGTCTTTGGCTACGGAACTCAAGGCACTCAGTCCGCAATGCTTCTGCTCTTTAAGATATTGCATATGACATCGATGGCGACGGAGATTTGTTGTAGATTTGTGTGTGAAGGACTTCAGCCCCTTGCATCCTATACAGTATAAGACATCATCCAATATTGTGCCATCCTCCTTCTCAATTTTCCTATACACATGCCAAACGGTGCTTCGGGTACTTTTCCCATTCGCAGCTAGTGTGTAGTCGCCGTTCTCGATTTTTAACCGTATATCCTCAAATTTCACGGGCATTTTTCTTATTTTTATTTACATATGTATGTATGTATCTCTTTATATTAATTCTTTTATTGTTTTGACATGGGAACCCTAACACACAGAAACATTTCTGTCTATATGGCAATGCGCATCGAGGTGGCATCGCTCCTATTTCGATAGTGGGCGCTATCGATAGCTATCCACCTCTAGTAGACACATTGCGCCGGCAAACAAAGTAATATAAACTTTGTTTTTTAATTTTTTATTGGTTATTTCTTTTTCAATATAATATTTAACGAATGGCGGCAATATCTTGCCTTGACTTTCTTGGGTTTCAAGTAAGATACATAGCTAAAACATTAAAGTCATAGAAAACTAATCTTCAAATTGATTAGGAAGCCCTCAAAAAGATGAGAGATGTGGATGATAAGATTATTTACAGTCTCAATGCCTTGCCCACGGAGTCGTTTAAGGGACAGGTAAATAGCGAGAGCACCTGTCGCGACTTATATGCCAAACTTCAGCAATCTCACAGCTCGAGGGTAAGTAAAATCTCATCTCCTTCAATATTCACTAATTATTGTACTGGGAAATATCACAGCAAGACAACATACGGAGTTGCATAACCCTATCCGCCAACACTTTAAAAAATCTAGGAGAACGGCGAAAGGCTCAACCTGATGATATAGAAGCCGATAGCCAATTTAAAGCCGAGCAACGAAAACTTCGTGTACTTCAATCTGAACTGAATGTCGAGGACATTATTAAGGAGCGCACCTATAAAGCATTTAATGAACGGTGCCGTTCCTATTTCCACGCGGGACAATAATTGACATCCACATCAAAATGGCAATGATAACTATATACTTATATGCAGTGCATAGACTTTTTTAGTTTTAAGTCAAATTCATAGTCTTAAAGTGAGGGAAACAAATACATAAATTAAAAATATGCACTGCCATAATGCAAATTGTTTCAAAAAGACGATTGTTCCACATATGTATCTGTGTTTTTGTAGTTATTGTTTATTGTTATTCGCCGGTTGGTAAATTATACTTCTTGTGCATGGATTTAAGTGAAACCCCATTAGATTGGGCCAGGGCCGCCAGGACGATTTGTGTGGCATCCTTGAGATTATTGTATTCATGCATCAATTGAATTAATCTCTTCTGATCTGGTTTCTGCTTGGGATCATCTTGTGCCGCCTCCTTGGTGGTGTCCATATCTCTCTTTCGATAACGATATATGTACATACACGCGGCAACTCAATTGCAACAGCTGTGCAGTGCAGTCGCGCCGAATAGTCTGGCAACTTTATTCGCCAAAACGTGTGTGCGTGAAATTTTGCTTTTTTGTTTTTTTTTTTTATAAATGCTTTTAAGCGTAATAAAGAATAAAAAACCAAATACAGGTAAAGTGTCAAAGTCTCATTCACGCAGTGACAATTAACTATTAGCCAACTACAATGAATGAACAAATGGCAGGGCGTGTTCAGCAAACTAACACAAAAAAAAAAAGATTAGAACTGCCGTGCTGACCTAAGCCTGCACACACTACACAAATTTACGTATGTATGTGCATACACGCATACATATATCAAAATGTGAAAGTGTTGTCATAGTGCATATATATATATATATATATATATATATATGTGTGTGTGTGTGTGTGTGTACGGACATTGGATTATTAATAATTATATTTATGAAATTAATTATATACATTCAAACATACATACATATGATCTCAGCCAGACACAAAAACGCGAAACACTATACAAAGAGCTTAATGCATAAGTTAGGAGTGGGTGGGAACTCTAAAGTGAAGGTAAAAGTGCACTTTGCGATTTTAAAAGATAAAACGGGTCAAACCGTGTTGGTTGTTGCGATTAGACTCTGATGAGAAAAGAAAGAATCCAATAATAATGCGCAAAAGTACTCCATAAATCATAGAGCTTCAGATGTACATAGCTTTATAATTGTTAACTTTTTAATTGTAACTTAATTGTTAACTCTCTAATGCTGGTATCCTCTTCTAAGCAGCTTAAAAAGTTCACCACCAGGACGACTACGACGACGACGACAATATGTCCGCCACCCATAAACAACGCTATAAAAATGTCGGTCTGGACTCTACGGAAATGCGGCGACGACGCGAAGAGGTTGGCATACAATTGCGTAAAACGAAACGTGAACAACAATTATTTAAAAGACGAAATGTGGTCCTGGAACCGCAAACGGCTGGCAGTGGCATGGACAGCAGCAGCAGCAGTGAGCTACAGGTAACATTGGCTTCATCTCTTCAATTAATCAATATGATAAACAATTGGGTTGTGTTTGTTGTGTTCGCAGTCCAATGATATGCAGATGGCAGATAGCACAACTAGCGGACAAATGGGAAAATTGTTGCCTGGCGTGGTGACGCAACAATCAGATGGGACAGGATTAAATCAACATCAGCAGCAACAACATCAACAGCAGCAACTGCTGCAAACACAGTCGATAATCAATGGTGAAATGATACAAATGTTGTACAGTGACAAGGAATCAGATCAATTGGAGGCCACACAAAAATTTCGTAAATTATTATCAAGAGATCCAAATCCCCCCATTGAAGAGGTCATTCAAAAAGATATTGTGCCACAATTTGTAAACTTTTTGCGAAACAATACAAATGCCACATTACAATTTGAGGCCGCCTGGACGCTAACCAATATTGCCTCAGGGACATCCCATCAAACAAAAGTTGTGATTGAGGCTGGTGCTGTGCCCATATTTATAGAGCTATTATCAAGTCCGCATGATGATGTCCAGGAGCAAGCTGTCTGGGCCTTAGGCAATATTGCTGGTGATTCACCAACATGTCGTGATCATTTGCTTAGCTCTGGTATCTTGGTTCCCCTCTTGCATGTATTGAGCACATCCGAAAGGATCACAATGATACGAAATGCTGTATGGACACTATCAAATTTGTGTCGAGGCAAGAATCCGCCAGCGGATTTTGCTAAAATCGTTCATGGTTTACCCATTTTGGCACGTCTCTTGGACTACACAGATGTCGATGTCCTAAGCGATACATGCTGGGCCATTAGCTATCTATCGGATGGTCCCAATGACAAAATCCAGGCCGTCATCGATGCGGGCGTCTGCCGGCGTCTGGTGGAGTTGTTGCTGTAAGTACTAGATTTCGATGCAATGTGGATCCAGTGTATTATTTTTATTTTATTGTATTTATTTTTGGTTATATAGACATCCACAACAAAATGTAAGCACAGCTGCTTTAAGGGCCGTGGGTAACATTGTGACTGGTGATGATCAGCAGACCCAAGTGATATTAAGCTATAATGCCCTGCCCTGCATTAGCCATTTATTGCGCTCCTCGGCGGAGACAATTCGCAAGGAATCCTGTTGGACCATATCAAATATTGCGGCTGGCAATCGTGAGCAAATACAGGCCATTATAAATGCCAACATATTTCCACAATTAATGGGCATAATGCAGACGGCTGAATTTAAGACACGCAAAGAGGCTGCTTGGGCAATAACAAATGCCACAAGCTCTGGCACATCAGAGCAAATACATTATCTAGTTCAAGTTGGTTGTATACCACCAATGTGCGATTTTCTCACCGTTGTCGATTCGGATATAGTTCAAGTGGCACTCAATGCTCTAGAGAATATTCTGAAAGCTGGTGAAAAGTTTCAGGCGCGACCGAATCCCTATGCCATGGCCATTGAGCAATGTGGCGGTAAGTCCAAAACTAAACATCTTTATTTATGTTTTTTTAGTCATTTTAATTTGTGTTTTTTTCAGGTCTGGATAAAATCGAATATTTGCAAGCGCACGAGAATCGTGACATTTATCACAAATCATTCTACATTATTGAGCAATACTTTGGCAATGAAGAGGAGGATGCCCGTGTTGCCCCTGTGGCTGGTAGTCAGCAATATGAATTTAATCCGCACGATTTACCCGAAGGCGGTTTCAATTTCTAGCATCGGCGAAAACCAAACACATCATTTTTGCCGGCTGCGGCGGTGGCAAGCAACGCCTAAAGTTGCATTGCATTGTGCATTGCGCAACAAAAGTCACTAAACTATGTACTACCACTACTACTAGCATTTAAGTCAGCAGTAGGCTCGTCGTTCATTTGTTTGACTTTTTGTTCCTATGATTTTTACTCTATCCCCCCCCACCCCCTACCCCTCTCTATATATATATCTATCTCTCTCTTTTTTGTTATATGGACACAGAAACACACATAAAACATTCGCAAATCATGCTCCAATTTTTACTTATTATGTATCATTATCATTTAAAAGTTTTCTTTTTATTATTTTTTCTCTATATATGGTCGTGGACCATTCATTCAATGACACACCTTGTCAGATCATAGTGTTTAAACATTAGCTACTATACAGATATGTATATATATATACACGTTATTAGGTATATATGTATAGATTGGTATTATTCTTATATAAAGATATTTGCTTTCAAAATCCATGTTTTGAGTATGTACATAAATAATTTTCATTGAATTTAAAATTAGAGAAGAAAACAAAAACGTTGACACCTGACTTGGTACATCTAATATTTTTTCTATTTTTATTAATAATTCTTTTTTGTTAACGAAAAACTTGAAAAGTTCTTTTATATTTGATGATTATGTTACAACAAATTGTAATTATTTTTAATTTAATTTGAATTAAAAAAAAACAAACAAAAACAATGAGCAAACAAAAAAAAAACAAACAAACAGACCAGAACAAAAACCACACCAACAATAACAACAAATACATACATACAATATACAAAATTTGTATTGATTGTTAAAAAGGGAATAAAATGATGCCTAAAACCACAACAAAAAACAAACCAAACCCAACTAGTATCACTTTAATTTCCAAGTTTCTTTCAGCAACTAATCAAGATCGAAATATTAATCATTTTTCTTAGTTTACAGTATTTTTATTTAAACAATACAATAATTCTTTTAAGTGAAAAACTGTTACATAAACTTTACAATCCAGAGCTGCAAACACATCGTTAGTCCATGTTATTAAAGAAAAGTTTTTGAATAAATTTGAATAGAAAGCGCTGAAAACATTGTCAAATTATCAAATTTTGTATTGTTCTGAGACTTTCGTGGTTTCTCCAAATCAACGTAGGCCTGTGACTAAAAAAATCTTATATCCAAATGTTCCATACATATGCCAGTCACAATCTACCTGGCTGCCATCCAGTATAGTTACACAAATATATGTATATACAAAATTATACATTCATTATTGTTTATTTTTAAACAATTTTTTTTATTGGCGCAAGTATATGTCCGAATCACACAGAAAACTTTATAAAAAACTTGGTCCTGATCCGGAGGAATTGCGTAGGGCAAGGATAATCAATTTCATAGAGTCGAGGAAACGGAGACGTCAAATTGACCACTTGACTCGACGCAATATACTCACGATGGCAACAAATGATAATAAGAATGAGAATAGTGAACTATCGGTAAGTTTAACAAAACTAAAATAATTTTCTTTCCTATTTCCTTTCTCTTTTTTTTTTGTTTTTGTTTTGGCAGACAAATGACTCGGAGATGCCAGACCAGACCACACCCAGGGTTCCAGTGCAGCCGCAGCAAGAGGATTTAAATGAAGATTCGTTGAACAAGTTATATAGTAACCAGGAATCGGATCTACTTTGTGTCTTATTTTCCCAAATGCCACACACACGGCATCGGGAGATAATTCACAAAAATCTGGGGCGATTTGTGTCAATTCTAAAAAATACTACCGATACCAGATTAAAATGCGAAGCAATATCGATGCTAAATAGAATTGCCGTCGAATCGCCCCACCAGATTGCCACTCTCATTAAGGCTGGTGCTGTGCCTGTGTTTTTGTCTCTATTGTCCAATTCAAATCAAAAGATCCAAGAGAATGCCATGTGGGCATTGGGCAACATTGCTCTCAATTCAATAATGTGTCGTGATCTATTGCTCAACTCGGGCATAATGGAGCCGCTGTTGGATATATTGGGCTCCAGTCGCCCAGTATCCTTGTTACGCAATGCTATATGGACATTTGTCAATTTGTCAAGCTGGAGGAATCCGCCAATGCAGTTCGCGCAGCACAGTCTGTTCATTTTGTATGGACTGTTGAAACATTCAGATCCAGATATCCTAACCAATGTATGTTTAACCGTATGCCATCTATCCAATGAGCGTGAACAAGTCCAAGCTGTTGTCGATGCGGGCATTTGTCGTCATTTGGTGGAACTCATGATGTAAGTAGATGAATCTTTAAAAGGAATCCAAAATTAAACTCTCCCCTCTCTCTCTCTCACTCTCTGTTTCAATCTCAGGCACACACAATGTAGTGTGTCCACAGCTGCTCTGAGTGCTGTTGGTAATATTCTCCATGGTAATGAACAGCAGATTCAACTGATATTAGACCATAATGCCTTGCCCTCCATTGGCCATTTGATGTTCTACTCATCGGATCTCATACGCAAGGAGGCCTGCAGGAGTATTGCAAATATTGCCTGTGGCAATGCAGATCAAATTCAAGCCATTATTGATGCCAATATCTTTCCGCAAATGTTGATCATAATCAAAACAGCCGGCTTGAAGACATGCAAAGAGATTATAAGAGCATTAACTAATGTCAGCACATTTGGCAATTCAAATCAGATACATTATCTGGTTTTAATTGATTCATTGCCAGTAATTTGTGAATTTCTAACTATTGGCGATTCTGCTGTAGTTTTGATGGGCCTCAAAGCACTTGAGAATATTCTAAAAGTCGGCGATGGGTATCATATACGACCGAATCCATATATCTACTACATTGAGGAATGCGGCGGTAGGCACGAATGAATCAGTCCACTTCTTGACTTTATCCCTTTTGCTTTTGCAGGTCTAGATAAAATCGAATATTTGCAATCGCATGAGAGTCTTGAGGTCTATTATAAATCTTTCAATTTGATTCAAAAATACTTTGACGATGAAGTTGTGCATATGACTCCTGGGGCTGCTAGTCATCAATATGAATTCAATCTGCCGAATCCGCCAAATGGCAATTTTAATTTCTAGGTTTTTGTTTTGCACTGCATTTGCCTTGCTACAAATTTATTTTGCTACATTCTGTGTATATTAATTTAGTGATTGCGTTTATAGTCTGTCCGTCACAATAGTTAAAATTGTTATTTCAAGTTCAATTTCATGGAAAAAAAAAAAAATTTAAATTATAATAAAAATTGTTAATAGTAGGTATATATACCTCCAGTAAGAGAGAAATACTTGTTTTGTGTAGTTTTATTTATGTTAACATTATTTTTTAACCAATTAAATTGTGTTAAGTCGACTCGCCGACTTCAAGAGACCCGTAAACCAAAATAATCAAATATACTCATAATTTTGAACAAAATGTGTAACATGGAATGGCGAATCGATAGCAATTCTATTTACCATATACATACATACATACATAATTTTGATAATTTTAGAGATCTTAACATAGTCTTTCTCTACCCTTCTCTCTATCTGTCTCTCTCTCTCTCTCTCTCTCTCTCTCTCTCTTTACTGCCGCTTTTCAAACTTAACTTTATATGGCTTTGGGGTTAAAGTTATTCCTGGCTGCAATATTAACGATGGTGTCTCTCCGTCTGGCAGAACGACATGGAAATGCTGGACAATGCGCACCAAAAATGAGAAGATACAGGCACGAGCCAAAGCATCGCCCAAGCAACGACGACGACCCAAACCGAAGGGCATAAAGTAATCATCCTTAAAGCATTTGCCAGTTGTCGAATCCAGGAAACGTTCTGGACGAAATTCAAGTGGATCACCCCAATGCTCTTTGTCGAGGTGTACAGAACGCAAACCAATTAAAATTGTTGTGTTCCTTGGTATATCATAGCCACCCAATTTCGTTGACCAAAGTGTACGACGTGGCCCTGTGATAGGTGTAATGTGGAAAAATCGCTGTACCTCCATAATGAATGCATCCATATAGTCAAAGGATTCACGACGACTGAGATGTGGAAAGGCAGCTGCTGTGGTTGACGTGGTTGATGATGATGATGCTGCATTGATTGAGCAATTTGCTTCGATTTCATCGAGAAGTCGCTTCTGTATATCCTCACGCATGGCCAGAATCATGAGAGCCAAATTGATGGTATTACTGGTTGTCTGAGAGCCAGCAATAAAGAAGTCCAAAATGGTCATCACCAATTGGGTCTCATTGAAGCTGCTGCTTTCATCATCTTTATTGGCCATTGCCTGCAAATAGGCATATATGAGATCCGTATCCTGTTCACTGTCCGCCAATTGTTTGCGATGTTCTTCAATGGTCGTCATAAAGAATTGATAGAGTTCGGTATTCAATTGGCGTATAAGATTATAGCCCGTTTTATTCGGAGCCACATGTCGGAGCCAAGGGAATTGAGCCAACAGACCACCACAAATGTCAAATAGCTTGGAACGGCGATTCATCAGATCGAGCAGACTATGCAAAGTTCCATCCTCGTCGCTGGCTATGCGTTTGCCAGCAATAAGACACCAAAGAACATTTAGGACACTCTCCGCCAGCTTGGTAACTGGTTCAATGGGTGTCTCTTCGGTTCGGGCCAATTTGTTAAGCAATTCCTCGGCCTCACGTTCGATGTGTCCTTCCATCTGACTGCGTCCATAGCCAACATGACGCATTTGTTTCATGGCGAAATTTCTATGCTCATACCACAATTTGCCATCCGTACAGGTGATGCCCTTTCGTGTGCCCATGGTACGCAATCGGAGAAAGAAATTATCGGGTCTGCCTTCGAAAACCTCCTGCAATTGAACTTCTCGGACCATGGCATTGCCCATGGCAACAACCACATATTCACTGCCCAATTTAAGGCCAAGCAATTGGCTATTATATTGCTTGGACCAATGCTCAAAGAGCACATGCTGACCACCAGCGGCTCGGGCTTCCTTCCGAAACTGCAATGTATTACCCAGCCAGGGCAGAAATCGGGGACCTGCAATGCAAATCAAATTACACAAATAAAATATTTGTTAACCATTTCGTCATTCAATTTCAATTTAGCTCATTTTCAATGTGCATATGTACATACATATATATGTACATATTATGCAAATAATCAAAAGATTTAAATAGAGAATATAAATAAATATATTGAACCCAGCAACAGTTTTGTCTAAAGATGTAAAGAAATCTGTTTTCATATATTATCCATTTCATTTAAAAAAAATCTAAAGTAATTCACACATGAATTTAATGAATGTATTCGAATACAACTCATTAAATTTTCAGAAACTTTAAACAGAAATGAGCAAATCCTTACTTTTAATATTCTCAGTATTTTCGAATAATCATAGTACTCTAAAGTATTCAGTGTATTTCTGTCGCGTACTTTTGTACTTATTCGACAATTGCAAAATAATTCCTTAAAAGCTCATTTTGGTCAAAATTATTTGGGTTTCTTACTGAATAGAGAAGCCTAGCCCTTACTTGATCCAAGTTTTCGAAACTTATTTACATCTAGATGAATCACTTTTTTTCATTTTGTCCATTTAGTTGATTTATTTAAATTTGAAGTCTTATTTATTCGAATAAATGACTAAAACATATCAAATGTTAATTTGAATACTTTTATACAACTGTCCAATATTTGAAACTGGGCATATTCAAATTTAAATAGAACCTTTGTTTTTTTAAACAAGCACTGGAAAAGTGTACAAAAACAAATAAAGTTGGCAATATTTTTTTTTTTTTTTTTTGTAATCTAATCTTTTATATACATAATCGACCAAAAAACTACTGGCAATCTGTTTAGCCGGTAAAAATCTTTAAATCAAACCATTTACTTATCATTATTATCAATATGAGCAAGCACATGTTGATCTCTTATACTTGAATCGAATAGATATATAATGTATTTCATAATTGATCGAGTACCCACTTAGTAATAATAATAATAAATGGGCTTAATAAGTCAATTGAAATGCGACAATAAGACAATTCTGGAATTGACACCTGTTCTTATTAACATAAATGATAGAAATCTATAGACTATAATAAATACATATATACAAGGCATGTTTGCCTTAAAACAGGAAACCAGATTGAAAAACTTTAAAGATTTTCTCAAACAGGGCTCATATATAGCTATATAAATTAACACTTTAGACTAAATATGGAAAAGTGCCAATCAATTATTTTAATGCATAATTAATTGCATAAGAAAAGTGCATAAATGATTAAGAAATTAGTTGTTAAGCAAGGTAATGTGGAAGTTTTATCAATTAGATGGATACACACATGCAAAATACTTTGAAATGCCAGACATGCATCTATTTTGGGTCTTGGGTTGTGGGGCCAGGTCGTCATGGGCTTCTATATACCCTTAGAAGTGGTAAGGGTATCTATTTAGGCATCTTCCTCATTTCATCTATATATAGCTACTAAATAAAATGCTTTAATCTATAAATTTCTTAGCCAATTCTATCAAAAGGTGAACTTCTTCCCTTAGGGATAAAGTGATGGATCTGGATAATGTGTGAAGTAGTCACTTAAAAGAAGGCGATAAATGAATTTGGTAATTCAAATTCTACAAAAAATTCACTCCTCCCCCCAAAAAAAAAAAAAAAAACATTTTATTTGTCACGTTTCTCATATCCCAGGTGCAAATTACTTGAATTTCATCATTATGCTTATTTAATTGTCTCACCTGGTGGAAAATTCTTGGGTCTTCGCATTGAATTGATAAGTTTGAATAAAATAAAACCAATTAATATGGTGCTAAGAAAAATCAAAGCACTCATTTTTGAAAATATTCAATTGTTCCTTTTTTTTTTTCTCCCTTTAACAACAATTAATGATCATGAAAATTTTGTCCGCTAACGACTTGATTAAAATATAAAACGATCCGCACCATTGACCAGCTCTATGCCAACTAAAAACACTCTCAGACCAAATGTGAACCCGAGACCCACGCGTCTAGCGATGTTTTTTTTTCTCCTTTTTTTTATGTGGGCCCATTGATAGAGTGTAAGCAAATGGGCGAAAAAGCCCGTCTCAGTTGATAAATCTACTCACATTGCATATGTATACACTCACACACACACACACACACACACACACACACACACACACATTAGTGCCTATTATACAAACAAATAATATACAAAAAATTAAATTATTAAACGTATTCAACGACTAGAAGAACGTGCTCAGTAGAACATTTTGTATAAGAAGAACCAACAACTCTGATAAAGACGCGAAAAAATTCTTCTCTTCGAAAAATTGGAAAGGAAAAAACCATTAAAAGAATTCTCTCTCTTTCTCTCTCTCTGCTTCCTCTCAATGGTGGAATGGTGTACCCAAAATAGGATATCAAATTGGCAATCCTTTAGTAAGTTTTTACATGAAAAAAAATTGACTTCTATAGTTGTTTGATTTTTCCTGTTCTAGATGAAGTTATTTATAATATAGACTACATATATAAAGATATAGATTGTCGTCTTGGAGGGGATTCAGATCCTAGAGGCAACAGGTTTAAATTTTGGTTGTGGTCGGCTGAAGAATGACAATATATAAAAAGAGATTATAATAATTGTAGTTAACTTTACTTGAAGAAAAATAATTCATTGCCAAGTTCTATTAATAAGTTTTTAGTTTTTTTTTTTTAATATGTATAGTTTATAGTTTTTCTGTATTAAAGTTGAACAGGGTTTTTGTGTGTGTTGGTTTTTGAAATAAATTTTCGTACATCATTCTTATAAGGTCGTCTTATTAGAATAGAAATTTGTTACTTGACAAAATTGGGATTCTTCTTTAGTATGACAAATCCTTCCATAACTGGAGTCAATGAGATGTACTCATCGGTAGCCAATTCGGCACGCTCGCCAATCGCCAGCAGCACCGGTGTGGTGTGTGTTTGAAAGCCGGTGATTGTCTTCGGTTTGCCAGCCTGTCCCACCACATCGATGGCAATGCCCACACGTACGGCCACTTGGAGTTGATTCAGTTCCTCATCGAAGGTAATTAACATGCGTGCCTGCATGGCTGGGACAAGCGTGTAGAGTAGATAATGCGAACGATTCAATATTAAATTCTTCACATCCAGCAGAGAGACCAATGTGGACATTAAACCAGCCACAGCCATGGGGTTCATTAGCTGGCGATCGCTGTGATATGGACTCAACGAGAGGGTACCTTTGCCCAAATGTGTTAAACTCTGGGCAATGCGTACCATGAACAAATTGCTTGGATCCTTCGAGTGATATTGGGCCAATTGACGCAACATGGAGGCGAGACGGGCATTATTGGTGCCGGCACCAACTAGACCCATCGCAAATATTGCATTATGGGCCACTTCGGCATCACTGTCGTGCGAGAATTTGCTCAACGTGTCCAAGATATTCAATTTAGGATTGGAGGCGGATATCAGGCCAAGGGCCAATGGGACGGCGCGACGTATGGCTGGTTCGCAATACCGCAAGAGATTGCCAAACGAACGATATGCCATTTCGGCACCAATTTCCTCGCCCATGGCTATAAGAGCAATGCCCAGAACGGCAATTGATTGAGTTGCCGACAAGTCCTTCTCACGTTCCTTTTCCTTCTCTTTCTCCTTCTCCTTGTCCTGCATGAGGGAAATGGAAAAATAATAATTAACAATTTGGTAGTCAATTAACGTTTATCAATCAATCTTCTCACCTTCTCTTTGCTCTTATCTTTCTTGGACTTCTCCTTCTCTTCATCCCCGCTGACAGTCTCATAGTGATCGGAGCAAATGTGCAATAATTGTTGAATCTTCAGAACATTGCCAGTGCCTGCATAGGCACATATATCGACCATGGTGGTGGCCATACTGCGATAGGGGTCCTCCAGAACTTCCAGAGTCATCATCACAGCTTCGGTAGACTTTTGCCGGCCCAAATAGAGTAGACCCAGACCCAGAAATAGGAAACGGGTGTAAGTATCCTTTAGATCGGTTTTCGTTAGACTCATTATGGTCTGGAGCAGAATTTCCGTGATCTCGGCATTGCATGAACCGACACTAATCAGACCCAAACTTAGGGCAGTTATACCCAATACTTCTACACTGGCAGAAATTTTCGAATTGCCAAAATTGAAAACTGTTTTCAATGTATCAATCACAATGGCGCGATTTGAGCCGGCATAGGCTATGCCCAGGCCCAATATGGCTCCAATGCGCATACACGAATTCTGATTATCAATATAATCCGAAAGCAGGGCATGAGCCGGATCTACCTCATTGCGTATACCACAATTGACAATGCCGCATGCCAATAGGGCACCAGATTTGATATTATCATCGGTTGAATATAAATATTTATCAATCATGGTTAAACCGCCATCGACATCCCATAGAAGGATCAGACCCAAAGATGCAGTGGCCGACAGCATGCCATGCTCTTTGTTCTTATATAACCACTTATTACCATCCTCAGATAGTAGCTTATCCACACCAAAGCCGGCATTAACGAAACCATTCACAAAACTGGCTGCCAAATTCTGTTTAGCCGAATCAACTTGAATGGACGCGAAACGAGATCTCGAGTTATCCAAATGCGATTTGTATATATCCTCAGGTGTCTTCGGTTCCATGATGTCCAATTCACGTGCCAAATTAAGGAAATGCTTATTCAAATTGGCATTGGACATTATCTCCATGAGATCATCATAGTCGGGCACAGATTCATCCAGCTCGAGGCAGACTTGCTGGCGTGCCAGCATAAAGGCTAATTGCTTCTGCATAGCCGGCTCCTTGGGCTCTTTGAAAATCTTTAGAATCTTATCCATATTATTTAGCATCAAGGCCAAACGCATTGCCTGGGTGTGCTGCTGGAATTTGCATGCCAATTGCAGGGCAGTCTCCAAAATTATAGTATTATCGGGTTCCGGGACATAGGGATAGCATGACTGCAGATAGAGACAGACCCGAGGATAAGCTGATTCATCTACATAGTCGCTAAGCAAATGCAAATGATCGATCTCAATGAGAAGATCGCAAGCATCCGCTTCGGCATTGTGCTCCATATTGTATGGGATTATCTGCTTGACCAGCTCAATTAATTGAGTACGGAATTCACCTGTCGTATCATGATAATGCGCTGATATCTCACCCGATAAATGGCGCACATATTCATGGCCCCAGTCGCCAATCTTCTGCTTGCGATCGCACAAAAAGCGATAGGCCAGACAATCCTTACCACTACCCATGGTCATCGATAGCACCGAAATGATATCAGCACACATCTGGCGGGTCTGCTCATCGGGCATATGTTTGTACACGGTTTTCATGGTCTCATAGTGAGGACGCATGAATTTCAATGGCTTGGGGACTGATGTCATTGATGTAGTCGAGGCTCTGATTAGCTTAGACATCGTTTCCAATGCCAGTTGATACAATTTTTTGTCCGATTCCTGTAGACGTTGGACCAACATTTCCAATTCCTCCTGCAGCTGCTGATCTTCATCAGAGAGTTCCGGCTGCAAATGTTCCTTGTCATCCTTCTTCGAAGGTGTCGCCGATTCGGCCGCTACCTGCTTGCCTTTCAGGTTCTTATCTTCACCAGCAGCGGGCTGCTGCTTTTTCTCCTGCTTCGACTCGCCCGCCATGTTCAAAACAAATCAAAATTTTATTATACTTTTTATTTTCTAATTGTAATTGCAGCGTTGACTTCGCTCTTTTTTCTTTTTGATGTTTTCTTGCAGCGTTACAAGGCGTTTTTGTGTTCTAAGTGTGACCAAGTGTTTGTAATGCGAAATACAATTTACTAAATTTTACCGAAATTTTTGGCAATGTCATCGATGGCAATATACCGATGACAAATAACTATCGAGTGTAGTAGAACCATGTGCAACACTGACAGTAATTTACAGCACTGGAAAGCACCACTGTCGAGCGCGAGGAGATTCGAGAGCGCCATTGGACAATTATTTGTTGAAACCAAAATAAAAAAAACATATGTTTTTTTGTGAAATTGGTCTGGTTTTGGAAACGTTTTATTAATAAATAATGCTAAGAGTAACACAAACAAAAAACGCCTTGCTAGATGGTGCCACAATAGCAGAGGATCTATACAGAACCCCCAATGATTTCGAAGAGTTTTTTGAGAGTTTGGAGAAGCCGGATGAAGTGGTGGCCAAACCGCGAACCACCTGTAAGTTATACATAATGTAGATCTTTTCATCCCTCTTCATTTATTTCCCTCCACCGCAGTCTTACGGGCCGGCGTGCTGTCTACAGTGCGTGGCTCGGCCTATATGGAATATGGTAATACCAAGGTAATGGCCGTTGTGGCACCCCCACATGAAGTGCTCCGAGCTAGTGCCCGTCGCATGAACATGGGCTCACTGAATTGTTATGTTAACTATGCCGCATTTGCTACTGGAGAACTGGAAACGGTGCCCCGTCGAGAGAAACAGTTGAGCAGCATGCTAACTAAAGCCTTGGAACCGGTTGTCTGCCGCACCGAATTTCTCAATTTCCAATTGGATGTGCGCGTTCTAATCATTGAGGACGATGGATGCCTTTTAAGTACAGCCATTAATTGCTGCGGTGTCGCTTTGGTCGAGTGTGGCATATCCACGTATGATCTGATAACCGCTTCCACCGCATGCATTTACCGGGATCATGTATTTATCAATCCCAATGCCATGGTGGAGGAATTATTGTGGAAACATCGTGGCGGCCATGCATTGCCCAGCAGCAGCAGTAGCAGCGATGACATAAAACTTATTCAAGAGCATGGGCTGCTGATAATCGCTAGCATGGACACTTTTGATCAATTGGCCCAGTGTCAGCAGTGTGGCTACCTTACGCCCGCCACCTACACGCGATTGTTAGACTACACGCTAACTATCAATAAAGGAATTAGGCAATTGATCCGACAAGTCCTGCTCCAGAGAGTGAAAGAACAATACGATCTCGATTTAAGAGAAAAGGCTCAGAATGCCTTGGATGATCAGCGACTGGCCGATATTATTGAAAGACTCAAATCGCAGGGACTTAACGAGCTTATTAATCCGTCAAATATCAAAGAAGATCCATATACCAGTAAATGACAATATAGGGTCTAATTATAGGCTAACGAATAAATCGGAAGACTACAAAAAAAGTTTGAGTTTTTGTTTCTTTTGTTTATCCAAAAAGAGAGAATGTACAATTTTTTAAGTCGAAATGTGAAATCAAAAAAAAAATGTCTTCCTTCTTATTCCTATCTGCATATATAGCATATAGATTTATGTATATTCGTTGATCCTTATTACTGCTGTTGGTCCGTAGAGGCTTCAAGTACGGCTCCAGAGTATGCCAAATCCCAATAGTGCTCAACCTGATGTTTTTGGAAGAATTCTCGTGCCATCTTTTCCATGGGAAAGATTTTGAATTTAATTTCACCGAAATGCCTACGCTGACTAGTGCCCTCCCAGACGAGGACACACGAATTGGCCACATCCTGACCATCGTTTCCTTTGACCACATCCTCCTCCCATTTGATGCGATGCAACATTAGTCGGCGATATTTTTTCTGCTGCTTGGGTCCACCCTCAACAACAACAACACAGCAATCGCGAAAGAGCACCACACTTCCGGTCATTTGCAATTGCTTGGCATTTGTTTCCACTTTAAATTTTTTGCTTTGATTATCCTGAAGATCGCGTATGCGATAAACGCTTACATGGACCCCACAGCTGGTGTCCTCTTTGAGTTTACGTTGCTTTTTCTCACTTTTCTGCTCGCTGGTCAATTTCCGTGCATTATTGGCATCCTCGTGGGCCTTCTGGCGCTTGGCCATTTGCTCGCGAACATGGGCCTCGATTTTGGTGGGATCCTGAACAGCATCAGTGCCGAGCACACGCATCAGATTGGATATACGTAATTTGGGTTCAGGGGGTGCCACCAAGCCCAAACGTATCTTTTCCTGTTCTTCTTTCCAGGCCTCGCGACGATTTTGGCGACGCAGCTTTTTGCGTTCCTTTTTAGTGAGGAATACAGGCAAGTAGACAGGCTTCAATGGTTCATCTAAGGACAAGATAAGAAAAAGAAAGAAGATTAATAGAAAGGAGAGACAGACAGATTGAGAAGCACTTACTTGGCGGCTTCATTTGCGTTGGATGCTCAATGAGATTGGTGATGGCTCCATGTCGAATGCTTATTTTACCGCTAGCCTCATCCACTGTCTGCAGATCTTGTACAAGAACAACTGAGTCCCACCATTCCATGGCTGGGACATCATCGGGCATATCCTGTTTGGGTGCTATCAAGGCCAATTTGGTGGCCGATGAAATGCCCGTCTTGCGGGCTATTTGGGATATCTCATTTTGTAAACGCTCCAATTGACTCTTCATGCGCATTCGTTCAGCCAACTGCTGGAATTTGCCTGGCTCATGGAAACGTAACGTGCGTTTATTTCGTACCGTTGGCTTCTGTGCAATACGATCGTCGAAATATTTAATGGCCTCATCTTGGGCAGAACTGGAGGCCTCGTTGCGATCGCCTCCCGCCAAAGATGCGCCCGTTTGACGCTGAAATACTTCACGTTTCTTGGCCCGGATATTGGCTTTCAGTGTGGGTGTCACAGTAGGAATATTGATGGCTCTACCGCTCTTGTCCACAGTGCGTCCCTCCTCGTCCAGAATGAGAGGTTTGGGTCGTTCGGCCACAGCAGCGGCGGGTTGTATTAAACTAGCCAAATTACCCGTCAACTTGGCTCGAATTTGTGCCTGCAGCTCGGCTATTTTCTTGGCCTTGTCGACATCTTCGTTTGTGGGTTTCTTGGTCAGTGCCTGTGTGGCCAATGCAACTGGCATGCCGATCTGAGGCAGGGACGCCAACAGTGGATCCTTATCACGTAGATTGCTTAGCGCACGTTTACGTTCCTCGATCTCACGCTGAGCATGCGCCATCATCAGTTTAATTTGCGTGGAACTTAAGGATGAGGCGCCACCGCTCGCCGGCATCGGCAGAGTCGGTGGCAACAGCTCGAATGAATTGCTATTGTTGTTGCTCTTGCCATTCTTTTCCTTGACATCAAAACGAGATTTCTTGGGCGCTTCAATGTCAGCAGTGGCCGACGCCGTCGCTGCCCGCTTCTTGGCCAATTTCTGTTCGGTCTCATCGCTTTCGTCGGCATCCGCATCCTTGCGCGTTATAATGGACGACATAATATTCGCAATTAAATTAATCTGTCTAAATGGTCAAATATTATTTACCAAAAACTTTTGCAAACTCCGCCTTATCCCCCTTTTTACTAGTTCTATTTTCAATTTCTTTCTTATTTTATTCACAAAACGTTTACGCAAGACAGGGTTGCCTAGTAGACACAAATATTGATACAATCAGTGTTACAGGGTTGCTAGGTATTTTTTGAGAGTTGTTGAGTTTTACAAAAAATCACAAAAAAAAAAAAAATATATATATATATAGATACCATCATAATCTACGTTTCTGAAAAACATTGTTTATAAATCATACAAAAAAGTCAATTATTTTTAATTGTCCCAAAGTTAGACACACATAAAATATTGCATCTCCAGAAAAAACAAGACAAAAATAATTAACTTTTAAAATGTAATATAAAGATCAAGAAACATATTGCATATACATTTTGAAAAAAAAAAAACAAATTTTGTTGGTGTAATATGTAATTATTATTTATTACTTACAACAGTTATTTTACTGACATGGAACACCCTTTATTTGTATCGTAAGCAACCCTGCGTCTCTCTCAGTTTTTTCTTTATATATTTTATCGCTCTCCGCTGCGCCATATTTGTCTATTTTTTTTTCTCGTCGTGTCTGTGTGTGCTTAATTATTTGTTGTGAAAATTAAGCGCTTTTCGTGTGAATAAAACGTTAAAAATTTGCATTTAACTGCAAGAATGGCATCCGAAGAAGATAATGATGATAATTTCCAAGGTAAGTGCCAAACATTCGTTGGGGGCAAAGGGAAAAAGGCCGAAATTTTTTTCGTTTTTGTATGTTGGCCCGAAAGAGAATCAAAACCAAGAAGAAGAACCGTGGTCATGTTCAAGCGAGGCGTCTGTGGTAGCGGCGAGTGCCGCCGCCGCTGTTGTCGGCCAAATAAATTTGCCGCAAATTGTGTTTTTTTCCTGTTTTTTTTGTTTGTGTTTCCCTACTGTGTCATAGCAAATAAGAATTTATGTTAATAAGACTTAAAAAATAATTAAGTTCTGTGTAATTATTTATAAATTATGCATATTCTTCTTACAGCATTTTGTGAAATATTTACATGTGACGCCGTCTTTTTTTCTGTTCGGCTTCTCAGCATATTAGTGGCAAAAAACATATGTTTTTGCATAAAGTATATATATATGTTTTATTATTAGCTGCATTTGAGTGGGGAAAATGTGATTCGAAACTTGATGTGCGAATGCGAAAGACAATGAATAAATGAAAAGATAATTTCTAGTTGAAATGCCAGTAATTATTTGTTGTTTAGCCAAAATTTGCAATCGGTTATCGATAAATTTTCTTGTTTTGCACTAAAAAATACCAAATTCTTATGTGTATATACTGCCATCTCGCTCATACACACTATGTAGCCGTATGCGGTTTGTTTTCTGTCATTTTTCTGACAATCAGTGTGTACACACTGACTAGCTTTGACTTTTCTGCCTGCCGTAACTCTCTCTCACTCGCTCTCTTAACGCACTCGCAGCCGCAACACTCGACGACGGTTGGAAATCTTTTTTTTTTTTTTGTACAATTCATTGTGTTGCTTGGACGTGGCAGCCATGACGTGATTTCTGAACTCTTTTTTTTTTTTGCTTTCGAAAAACCAACAAGAAGCTACATATTTTTGTTACAAATAATTAAGCAACAGTAAATAAATCTAACAAAGTTTTTTGATGTGTAACTCAAAAAAGGGAAAATGTGCATTATAATTGAGTGAAATCAAATTTGAAATAGAGAAAGAAAGAGTGTGCGTGTGTGTTTCTGTGCAAAGAAAACTTTGAGCAAAAAAAAGAAGGAAAAGAAGCAAAGTAAAAGAAAATATTGTGTAAGAAGAAAAGAAGCCAACAAATCATATACATAATATACCTATGTACAAGGAAAAACCGAAAAAAAAGAATTGAACGAAATTATGTGTTTCAAAAATTCAAATTTTGTACATATGTATGAAATATTTTTTCCACTACCACCCTCGCCCGCCGTCGTCTACATATCATCGTACTGCTGTTAGTGGGGGCACTCTTGATTGATTTCTCCACTTTGTGTTGTCGCGTCGTCGTCGGATCGTTACCGTGTGTTATATATACATATATATTTATTTTATATATGTATGTACATATATATTTATACGTATCTACACGTACAAGCTTTTTGTTGCTGTATGTGTGTATATGTGTATCTATGTATGTGTGAGCTTTACGTGCGTGTTATGCACGCGCGCTCCTCCAGCTCGCTCTCTAGTTCTCTCTCGTTTAGTTGTCTGTCGGTCGCTCCAACCACCAAAAAAGTAGAAAAAAAAATTGAGAGAGCAAGAGAGATAGAGAGGAGGGAAAAAAATAAGAAAAACGTCAGACGTCGTCGTCGCCACCATAATTTACGCGATTCCAATTAAATTTATAAATAATTTTTCAACAACAACAACAGCGACGACTACAACAACAACTACACACAGACATCATCGACATCAACAACTTTTTGCAGCCCCTCAACTTTAACAAAAGTAAGCACACAAAAAAGACAAAGGAAACAAAAACGAGAGAAAAAAGGGGAATTCAAAAGTAAAGGAAATGAAGAGAATTTGCTGGAACAAACTAGAGAGAGAGAGAAAAAAAGGCCGATAAACAAAATAGAATTATATTCAACCCCATTTTTAACAGAGTAGTTTCTGCCAAATTTTTTTTTTTATATGTCGCCTCTTTCCCGCGGTGTTCGCCCCTTTTTGATGTCTGTCCCCCTGTTGCATTAGAATGGACATGTACACATTTGTGTGAGTGTATGCGTGTGTGTGGGAGTGTTTTTCTAATTTTTAGAATTGTTTGTGAAATGTTTATTCGTTTTCTGTTTTTACAACATTGATCGAACTATCGATATGGCGATAGGGAGGTACCTCGATACTATCGTTAAAAGTATTGATGAAATTGATGCTGTTGTGACGTCAGCACAAGACTGTCCCCCTTTCAGAGACACACAAGCAAGCACATACACACACTCTTCTCTGCTCTCTGCCTTTGCTCATTTCGCAACTTCCACATTCCAACAGCTGTCGCCAAGAGGCGAAGAGATTTCTCCTACCCAAATTTTCTATCGCTTTGTGTGCGTGCGTGTGTACATTTTTGAACTAATTCTCACTTATTAAGTGCCGGTGGTTTTTATTTTTATATTATAGATGAGAAAGTGTTTATTTTTGCACCTGAAATTTATATATTTTTCATTGCTTATAAGGTTATGTGTGGGTGGGAAAGGGGAAAGACAGTGGGATCTCTTAGTCATAGTTGCATAAAATTGCACAAACAACATGTGGAAATGTTTGTGTGTGTATCTGTGTATGTGCAAAATAGCTATAGAGAGAGGGAGACACCTGATTGAGTGGGAGTGTGAGCTTTATTGTCATTGCAGTAATGTACAAAATTAACAAAAACAACTATAGGTGAAAAAGAGAGAGGGGAACAGTATGCATTTTAAGAAAGAGCGAGAGAGAATTAGGGAAAGGGAGTGGAAGAGTTAGTGTGACGTATTTAAAGCTTTATATTCGTTCCACCAGGCTCCCTTTTTTTTATTTTGGTACCAGTTTTGCGTCAGAAGACTACGCATGAATTGATTGTAGAGGAGATGAAGAAAGATGTAGGAGTGAAGTGCAAAGAGAGCATACAAAGTCAAAGTCTCTGTATTCTTTGGTCAGCTGAGCCAGCCTGTCTGATCGTCAGTTTTATTTGCTGTTGCACGTTGTGCATATCAAATTGATACATATACATACCTTGAGATGTAAGCAAAACACTGATGAAAAGAAAATACAATTGGAATTGCCTATAAACAAAAAGCAAGAATATATTTCAGAATTATTTAATTAAAATCAACTTGCAGAATAAATATTTCTTCCTAGAGTTTTTGTCTTTAAAAGTTTGCAGAGATTATCTCTTTTAGAGTTTCATTTCAATTTTGAATACTTTGCTTAAATTCTGTGCGCTAATTCCGAACTAGTTCATGTCATTAATTTAATTTGATGAGAGCAAAGCAATTTTAAGAGGTTTTGACTTTATTTAGCTCTGCGCTGCTGTTGCTGCTATCTGTGCGCTGACAATACATACATACTACATAGGTATATAAAGAAAAGAAGAAAAAAAATAAAAACACGATCATCACGTTTGAGGTCAAACGACCAAAAGTTGTGTTTTTGTTGTTGCTACAGAAACATTTACACACACATACATTTGCCGATTTTCTTTTGTTGAATTATATTGTGATTAAATATTTAAATGCATTTGATTGGGGTAACATAGTTTTTTTTTTGTGTGTGTTTTTCTAGTTGTTACCAAGGGCTTCAACACGCACAAACACAGGCGCACAATCTGCATAAATCTGATATAAAACAACAACAGCAAAGCAAGAAAAAAAAATCAAATTGAATCCAAGAAGTGAAAGTATATTGAGTGTGCGGTGTATAAAAATATATATAAATATGTGTGTGTGTATGTGGGCCTGTTCTGTCTATGTATTGGTGACGATCTTACCTTGCTTTTTTGCTGCTGCTGCTGCCGCCACCGCCACCAACCGCTGTTGTTGTTTTTTTGTTGCTCATATTGTGTCAAGCATGCTATCACACTCGCACATATTGCATTTAATTATGCCAACAACAAGTGGTGTTGTTTTTGGTTTTTTGTATCCGCCTGATTTGATTGTGTGTGTTTGTGTTTGTATCTATGTGTGTGTATAAAGTTGGCATTTTAAATAGTTTAAAAAGCAAATAAATACTTAACTTGGTTTCTTCTCAATATTTTTGTCAATTTGCAAGCTCTCTCTCTCTCTCTTTATTTGTATATTTCGCTCTTGCTCGACATGACATTGATTACGGTAATACCTTTTCATTGTTGTGTGTGTGCCGAGACTTTTTTTTATAAATATTTGTGCAACTGCTTGTTGTTTGTGTGTTGTTTTATTTCACCTATTTACAGTAATTGTGTATTGTCGACCACGAGCCAAGCTAACGAGAGAGAGAGAGAGAGAGAAATAGAGAAGGCCGTCTCACACACATATATACATATGTAGATACCTCTCCCTCACCCAACCGCGCGTTGTGACAAAGTTCACACAGGCAAGCAGAAAATTGATATGGCATTTATGTCTGTATATATGTATTTCATTGCAATTTTCACCTGTTTTTTTTTATACGAGACAAGACAAAAATTTAGTGTAGTGTGAGGTGAAAGTGAAGGTCATTCAATATATTTTTGCATATGGAAATTTTTAAGCACACAACAAGAAAAAAAACAACAAAGAGAGCAAAGAAGTAAATGATACATAAATGGTCGGTCATATGTTAAATGCTTCGCATAGTGTCTTACTAGAATTTTCAAATGGATCCATATTCAGTTGTCAGATAAACAAATTTAATGCCAAATGATATTTCCTTCATTTCAGTGGAATTAGAAATACTTGTAAAAAATAATGTGGCCAGTCTAATTTGATTTTCCATTGAAGAAATAATAATCATTCTAGTAATATCTAAATTATGTTTCAATGTTGACCCACTGTGCATAGGTTGTGCTGGCGGCTTGTTGTTGTTGTCGCCATTGTAGGTTTTTATTTTTCTATCTCTTTTGCTCGCTCCAAGCCTTTACTTAAATTGGTTCCAATAGTTTTTTTTTATTTTTGTAATTGGTGTTCCGCTTTTTTGGTTCAACAATTGTTAACAACCAAAAATAGGTTTATGGCAAAAGGAAGGTGAAATAAATTTTTTAATGGGTGTGTGTGTGTGTGCATTTGTGTGCCAAAAAAACTGAAGACAAAAAAAAAACAGAAAATCGATGACTTTTTGACATTTGTCATCGCAATTGCTTCAAAGCGATCGTGATGGTGGTTGTTATTATTGTTGTCGCTGCTCTGTGGCGGGCTTATCTGTCAGTGTTGTTTAATTACTCAAAAATTAGTGTTGCAAGTTGTCAGCCAGAGCTTTACCTCTCTAGCCGTGTGTGTGTGTGTGTGTGTATTTTGATTATTGTAATCCGTCGTTAACTTTGGCATAGTTTTTCGTTGTTGTAGCCGAGAAACCAGAAAATAAAACCAACATTAAAAGTTACCAACACAAAAACGACTACAACTATAACTGAAATTGTTGTTGTAGTTGCTGCTGCCGCCGCCACCCGACTTGTTACATATTGTTGTAGTTGTTGCTACTGCTGTTTGCGGTTGGTTTAGTTAAATATACATACGTACACACACATAAATATATATATATATAAAAGACATTTACGCTTGCCTATAATGTTTATATAATTTTTTTTTTTCGTATCTTATTTTTGTTTTATTTTTCACTTGCATACCCCAACTGAGCAACAACAGCAACAACTATAACTACAGCAACGAGGTTGCTGCCTCTGCCGCTGTGGCTTGTGTTGGGTGGGTTGGGTTTTGGGGTTTGTTGTTGTTGTTGCTGCTTGAGCACTGCTCAGTTACTTTTTTTTTCTGTGTGTGTGTGTGTGTATGTGTGTGGTGCTGCACTCATCGAGGCCCCGATTTGTTGTTGTTGTCGAAAGAAAATGTATCTGAACGTAGTACAGACATTTTATTTTATCGTTCATTTTGTTCAAAGCGAAAAGTGCTTAAAACCACATAACACACACTCAGATATACACACACAGCAACAATTACCAATTTGTTTTCCGAGTGATTGGAGAGGAACACACGCACATACAGCTTGAGCACTAATAACTCTGAATTTGAATATATGTATGTAGGCAAATATCATCTGAAAAATAATTTTGGAAAAAAAAATCCAATTAACTTATTACATCACATTAAGCCAACCGCCTTAACAAATAGTTTCATTTAAACATGTTATTAAATGAATAGGAAATATGCTAATAATAATAGTAAATAGAATCAACAAAAAACCAATTCATACGAAATGGCAAAATACTAAGAACTAGCAGAGTGGATGATATGGCAATAAATATACAGACATTCAGTCAGTCAGTCATTCCGACCTAGTTGACCTAAATTGTCGAGAAATGTGTATTGTTCCAAAGTATAATTTGAACAATAATAGACTCGAAAAAACGGCTTCTAATAGTACACAAAAAGCACCGGAAATACTACTCACACTCATACATAGATATTGGATAGAATAGATACAGATACAAGACAAGACAAGGTGAGGGCCGCCAACAACAAGCTTAAACAAACAATAGTAGAGAATGGAACATTAAAAAAAAAAGAAAAGAAACAACGCTGCAAAAAAAAAACACGCAAAAATCCCCCACTAAACTAGAAAGATCTATACAAGTGTGTGCTTGTGTATGTGCGTGTGTGTGTGTGTGTGAGCGATTCAAGGGAAGCCTTGCGGAAGTTCAATTAGAGTTGGCAAATTTGAAATTTCCAACCAGAATGCAACTGAAATGGTATCTCGGATTGGCTTGGATTGGGTTTTCCACATACATATATTTAAATTAAAAGCTTTGCTTGTTGTTTGTTTTGTGTGCATCACAATAAAAATATTAATAACAGTAACAAATAAAAAATTATAAATAAAAGTATTAAAAAAAGTTGATTGTACGCTCAATTTGACTGACCTTCAGTCATTTTAAAAGATATAGCCATTTAATAAAGCGATGAGCGCCAAAAAAAGAGATCGAAGTAGTGGGAGAGAGGGTGATAGAGGGGGATAAAGATATATACAAATGTACATATATACAAAAATGTATATTCATTTTTTATAATGAAAGACATGCCGTCAAGAGTCGTCGTCAGGAGGGGAGGGGGAGAGAAGGTTGGCTGGCGTTGGATGGAGTTTAATGAAATAAGGGAAATACCAGTCAAGTTGTTGTTGTTTCTGTTTGCTTTGGTTTCTTTCAAGTCCGTTTTTGTTTTGTTTTTCTGTTTTTAGTCCAGTTCCAAATTGCCAACGTTAACGTTAACGCTTTGCGCTTTTTGCTGGCTTTGCCGCCACTAAGAAGAAATCCAAACTGAATCTGGGAAGACAAGTTTTATATATACATATATGTATATGCATATATACATACGTTTAAAAAAAAACGTTCCAGCGATCGCCAAAGCCGATCGTACTCTACTAAGTTTGAAGTCTTTTTGGATGCCTTCTTCTAGCTGAGCTGCTGCTCTAGCCCCACCAATGAATCGGGTTTTCCAGTGCTGTTTGGTTTTTAATGTTGATTAGCATGCAAATACATATACTATATACAAAATTTATGTATTTTTATTCGTATTGAAGATACTTGATTGCGCATTATGAAACGAAACGAACTTACCCCCCGAAAAATAAAAATAAGAAATATATAAAAAGTTCATATTTATTTGAAATTTAATTAATTTTTTTTTTTTTTTGTATTACGAAAACATGGCTTTATTTTCATTTAAACTAGTTTCCATGCCACACACAACCAATGAACGAATGTCGAAAACATGTTTACCCCCCAAAAGAAAAAAAAAACTACTCAAACTACACACAATAGAAAAAAGATCATTGAACAAACTAATGGAATAATACGTCACATCAAGTAGTTAGTCGCGTGTCGTTTCCACAAGGAAAAAAAGAGAGAATAGATTTTTATCATCTTTTCAAGAATATGATTTTGCACTTGAAGTCGAAATACTGTAATTACCACATGGCCATAATAGGAGAAGGTACAAACACTTTGAAAAGAAGTTAATTTTTGCAGTCTATTAAGATTTAATTTTCCAATGGAGTATTCCTGAAATCAAAACAAAAAAATCCCAATGTTAGATTTTTTTTAAAGAATTATCAACCCCTTGGGCATTATATTTTATATATACATATATGTACATAGAAGCAAAACCAGTTACACTGACCCTCACAGGTCAGGGAATAACATATACGCAGCGACTTAAAGATACCTTGCAATTCTTTTTGATGGCAATTTAAGCCGAGCTTTAGGATATAGTGTCATTAGATTTAGTAGTTTAGAAAGCCCCAAAACGTTCTGTATACCGAGTATATTCAAGTAAAAAAAAAATCCCCCTAAACAGGGCAAGAACGGCGGCTGGCTGGTTTGTGGTTGGTTTAGTGATTTAAAAAAAAAAAAACAAATTTAAATAGGTTTTTATTGTACGATTATTTTTTCAAGACTAGAAACCAGAAATTTGAATAATTTAGGTCTCTTTTTGGAGTTGGAAGAAAAAGTAGCGTAGGTCGTCGTCGTCGTCGTCGACGTAAATTTAAAGGAAAGACATTTTGGTTTTCGCTTTGGCTGCGTGAAGGGGGAAGAGAGACCCAAACCCCCACCCGTCGCTCTTTATCCATTGATTTGATGCGGTAATTTTTTGTTTTTTTTTTTGTCAATTTTTGTAGTTGTTGTTTTTCAATTAACAGATAACGTTCGTCAAGTAAATAACTCACTCACTGATACTCACACACGCACAGCCGTTTTTTAATCTAATCTTGTTTTTGATGAAATTGGAATTAGTTTTATGCCAATTCACGGTCAATGTTTTTCCTATTATTTTCTTTTTTTTTTTGTCACGCATTTCCGTTGAACCTTTTTCTTTATTTTGCTTTCTGTTTTTAATTTATTTCAAAAATTTGAAATAAATTTCGCCAGTTCATTGCCGACATTTAAATGCCCTGCATGGCAAAACTCTTGTTTTCTGCCAATTCTTTTTCTTATAATAGAGTAAACTAAACTTAGGCTCAACTTTTTCAACAGGGTATACAAATTATGCAATGGCCCATGGATGTATGATGAAGGGTAGTCAGTCAGTCAGGTAGAGGAGGTGGAAATGACAGGCAAAGCTTTCGTGCTGTATTGTGTGTGTTTTTTTTTTTTTTTTTTTTTTTTTTTGCTAAATCGGTCATTGAACGTTTGTTGAGGAAATTGGCCATGTTGTGTCGTCGTTCGTTCTTTTTTTACCCTTTTTTTTCTCATATGATATGATGATGTATATCTACATCCAAAATGTATCTCCAGCTTCTGTACCAAGAAGTTCAATGTACTTACGCTACTTTTTTGTATATTTTTTCGATAAATGTGATGCATTTACACCAAATGACTAATGCATGACAGTTTCTAGCAGGAAATTTGTAATATAAATTCTGATGAAACAACATTTGGCTTCACGTCTGTTGAATTTTCCCTAGACAGAATTTACCACAAATGTTGCACTGGGCCGCCTTGACTTGGGATGGTGTTTCAACTTTCAACGAATCGGATCGATAGGGCATTATGGAATTTATATTATAAATAAAAGTTTTGCCATCCTGTCAAAATTTGTCCCAACTGCTGCCCCAATTTTTAAATCCAGGGCTGATCTTTCTCCTTTATTTTTTCCATCGATAATCGATAAAGAGCGAAATCAGGAGAGAGAGAAAGAGGATATTATCGATTATAAAATTTTTGAAGCAAAAGTGCAATACATGACCCCAAAACAACAAAAAGCAAAACAAAACAAAAACAAGTGCGACGACAACAACCGGGCGGCGACATCATTTAACACCTTATTTCTTTATTGTAAATTTTATTATTTAAAAAAAAAAAGTATTTCTCACATTTGTGTGGAGGGGGTGTCCCTCCCTCTCCCCACACTTCTCCTTATCCGTGTATATATATATACTGACTCATCCCGTCGCACATATCGAATTCTCGCGTTCCGCTCACGCTTAAACAGCGCGAGTCTATAATTAGCAAACAACAAATAATTTTCATTTTACAAATATATGTATGTATGCATGTTGTTTGTTTGTTGGGGGAAATGCACAAACAAACAAAAAAAACAACAAAAAAATATATATAAACATACATATATTTTTGTATCTATAAAGTATATACAATATTAATGAAAAAAACAAAAAAAAAAACAACCTGAACAAACCAAATGCTGCTTGCGCTTGGCCTTTATGTACAATGTCCAAAGAGGCATTTGATTTTGGGATTCCCGTGTGGGCAATTACCCAGCAAGGCAAAGCCAAAGCCGGCCGAGAAATTGTTGTCGTCGTCGTTATTGCCGTTTGCTGTTCGTTTAGCTATTATCGCTACTCTGTGACAATTGATTATTCACTTCACACTTATATAATAAATAGTCGATAGAGAGTGAGAGGAATACCGAGAGACATTGAGACGCAGTCATAAAAAGAAAGAGAGACAGGAGAAGCAATAAAGTTGCATCCAGAGTACAAAGGTGTATTAAATATCAATCAAATATTTTCTATATAAATCTAGAAATATTTCAATCAAGAGTGTTAGATGTCACTTTAATTAGATGACGAATGTTGTAGAGGGGAAAGAGTATACAGAAGCGGCAAATGACAAGAAGCAAGAGGAAGAGAAAAGCCTTTTTTCATAACTAGAATTAATTTTCTAGTCGCTTTAAGAGGTTCATGAAATGTAGAAAGAGCCTAGAAGATTTCTTGCGATTTTCCAATGATCTCTTTTCTCTTTTTTTTTTTGTGTCTTACGATAACATTTGATCCGTTGCTTGGCCTAAAAGATTAGAGATTTTATGTGGTATGCACTGCCGGCACTGCTCCTCCTTCATAAACAAACACACAAAATATTTCTTCGAAAGAATTCAAGAGATATTTTAACTAAAATTTTCGTATAGACAAAGACTCACAGAGACAGAGGCACGGCTAGGCACTTTTAAAGTATTTTATCGCGATACATTTACACTACATTTTCTGGGTTATCAACAGACAACAGAGGGGGAGAGAGAGAAAAAAAGAGAAGAAATGTATATAAAATTGAACATCTGTCGCCTCTGTTGTCTGTCCGTCTGTCTATGCGTGGGTGTTTACATATGTAGATACAGTGTCCATAGATACATATGTAATATATGTACATAGAACGATACACAGAGAATGTATGTAAGTATGTACATATGTATGTGTGTATATTTTTTCAAGTGCTTTTTGCACGTACTATAAACCCAGTTAGTTAGTTAGTTGGTAGTTGGTTGGGTTAGCGTGTGATAAGCATATTTCGATAAATTTACCTTTGCTTTTCGATTGATAACCAAGCCGATGAAAATACACCACTACTACACCAACAACAACTACCTACTACTTGTGGCTGTCTGCGTGAGTAAGCAAGAGGCTGTGTGTGTGTGATGGAAGATCGATCTGTTTCAATGTAGGTGGCAACACTGGGTTTGCTTTCTGCCGCGTGCGTTGTGTAAAGATTTGCCAACTTATTGTCTCATTTCCTCATTTGACATTGTTGTTATCAATGGTTGGTGGATGGATGGATGGATGGATGACTGGTGGTTTCGAATCATGAGAAGGAGAGCGAAAAGGGGCATAGAGAGAGAGAGAGAGAGGGAGAGTGTCAGTAAGGGAAGAAACTAGAAGAGGCAAAGTAAAGCAAAGCAAAGCACAAAGAAAATTGTCTACACAGCTGTCAGCTGCTACGAAGACACAATGAGAGAGTCAGCGTCGACAGTGTTAGCTCTGATGAATATGAGAATGGAAATGGGAGTGTTCTGCTGTGCATGTGTGCGAAGGTGTGTGTGTGTGTGTCATCTATTTTATTTCAGATTGTTGTACTTAAAACGTATGTGCTTTGATGATATTGTTGTTCTTGTAGTTGCATTCCTTTGCACACGTTTGTTCGCACGTTTGTCTCTTCTTGCTTGTATCTATCCCTATCTATACACACACTTATATGTATGTACGTATAACATACGTATGTACGTGTGTGTACTTACAAAATGCATATACATACATACATACAGTGGCGGAAAAGAACCTAAAGGGCATAACAAAATGATCCCCCCAAGAACACAAAAAAAACACATGCAATTAATAAATAAAACGCGCTTTGACAGAAGCATCTTTCTTTTGTGTCTGTATGTGTGTGTGTGTGTGTGTATAGGCGATTACAAAACAGACAAAAGTATTTGTCAAGTATGTATGTATGTATGTAAATACCCTGATATTGTTTTGATTATGATGATGATTTCCTTGCGTCTATCTAATCAGATTTTTTGCACGTTGCACTACTTGTTAGTAGTTGGATCTATTATATAAAAAGGAATGATTGTTATTTTGTGTTGTAAATTAGAGAGCGAACCACTCATCATCAACGCAAATCGTAATTATGATGATGACGATGATGATTTGTAATGATAATAGTTGACAGGAGAGATTGATTTGAAAATAAATAATTACATATATACATATGTATATGAATAAGAATTACTATAATTACTTTTGATCATGACTCTTATGATGATACTTTTTGTGGATCGTCACAAATGTTGTAAGTTTTTCATTTTCTACCATGTTGATTGTGTAAATCCTTTTCTAAAACACTTCCCATGTCCTTATCCAGATACATATGTATGTATGTGTGTGTGCGTAAGTGTGTCTGTTTGTGTTTGTTCCTTAATTTTCGGTGGTTGTTGCTCCTGTTGCTTGCGGCCAGACCAGCTGTTGTTGTATGTGAATTTCTGCCCCTATATCTCGTTGCGGTCCTTTAACCTTCTACTGTCGGTCCTGCTGCTTCTTCCTGCTCCTTCCCCCTTATCATTCGTCGTTATTGTTGTCGTTGTTGCTGTCGTCTTGTTGTCGTTGTTGTCACGCGCAGTGCATTGGCCTTTTCGCCTGCTCGAACTGGGCTCTCAATGCTATTGAGCGGCGGTTTCCCCTCATCGTTGTTGTTGTTGTCATCGTCGTCGTCGTCATCATCATCTCATCGTTGCTTTTTAACAAATGGCCGCCGACGCCGCCGCAGCACAACGAAACTTGAAATTATATACAAGCATACATACATATGTATATATGTATATATGTATGTACATATGTATGTGCCTATAAGTGTGTTTGTATTTTTGATGTTGTTGTTGCTCACTGTGAGATACTCTCTTTGTTGTTTTTTTTTTGATTCGGCTAATTTGTTTAAAGTTGGCTGCAAATTTGTTATTTTTGAAGCACGCACCAGGGGCAAAGCAGAAAG
The DNA here is from genome assembly GCA_018903935.1 of Drosophila insularis. Lineage (NCBI taxonomy): Eukaryota > Metazoa > Arthropoda > Insecta > Diptera > Drosophilidae > Drosophila > Drosophila insularis. The sequence goes on from JAEIFP010000150.1 coordinate 8,732,349, forward strand.
AGAGAGAGAAACATACTTAAAGTAGTTACCTTGGCTAAAAGTTAATTTGTTTCTTTTTTTTTGGTTTTAGTTTTTGTGGCTTTTATTTTATGAGGTTTTTTTTATTTCATTTAATTTTTTATTTTTGATCAGAATCAACTCTTCTAGCGTTGGTGATAATTGACGTCCTATTTGAAATCGTTTAAAAAGATAAAATGTCAAATATTAGTTTAGATGTTTCTACTACTTACATACATAAGTACATAAAGAAAAGAAACGTTAGATAGCAAAGTTATTTCACCCAAATGTCGATACCTTAAGAAGATTTGTTTACTAACTTTTTCCCGGTGCGACCCCTTTATTCTTTTCCTCAGATCGTTATGTGTGAACATATCTTAGCAATGTTCTCAGATTTTTAAGCACATATCTATGTATGTATGTATGTATGGACAGTTGTTGGCGGTGATTACATTCATTTATTTAAGTCCATTTGCTTTTAAATAGGACAAGAAATGTTTGCAAAATTCTTGATTCAACCCAGTTTTTTTTTTGTCTTTGCGAACCAAATTTGCTCTTATCTTTTAAGATGAGACAAGACCTTGAATGCTTGTTCTCTTTTAGCCTCGTTTTTATGACACATTTATTAAACAGCAGCCTTTTCTGATAGGTTTGTAGGGACGCGGAGGTGAAAAACCTCGTCATTAAAAGGAAAGGAAACATCACAGGTACACATAATACAGACAGGAAAAGGGAAGCTCTGTTTAAAGAAGGGACTGATGGGAGAGAAAAGCTGGGGTAAACCCCATTAAAACGAGGAGAGGATCTCATGAGGTGTGCGTGTTCGCCCTTGACTATTCTGTTGTTTTTTTTTTTTTTTGTTTTTTCCCGCCGTCAAAATACAGATGAAATGGAAATATGTAGTAGTTATTCAAGAGACATGTGTATGGGTTCTCCTATGCATGTATAAACGTGTATGTGTGTAGCTCAAATTCCTAGCACACAAAAAAACAAATAGAAACTGAAACAGAGATAAGTCAGGCCACAGACTGGCTGGGACAGAGGCGGCACAGGCAGGCAGGCATAGACAAAACGGTAAAGACAAAAACAAGCACGACAAAACACGAACGAACGAAAATGCGAACACACGAATACAGTCACAGACACGGGCAGCGTAAAAGATCTACGTACGGTACGGTAAATCTACCTGAAAGCGGAAAATTTTCGTATGCAAAAATGTCAAAAGTGAACAAACAAAACCAACAACAACATTAATAATAATAAAAAAATTACTGAACGGACGGGTGTCCGATTCACAGTTTTCGTGTCGTGTGCCTCACTCTGTGCTCTTTCTCTCGTTCAGTTAAGAGAGAGTGTGCAGAGAGGCAGACAGAAATAAAGAGAAAGAGCAAAACCTACGTAATGAAACGTAAACACAAAACAGCTGAGCGCTTAATAGAAGAAAAAAACGTATGATCGTGCGCGAGCGTAACGGAAAAATGAAATTACAAGTGCAACGGCGCTGCGATATGATGTAAATAAGGTGGAACTAAGGTGGCAGTGGAAAAAATACGTCAAGAACAAAAAACAAAAGTGTACCATATACAAGTGCTAAATGATTTCTTTTTCTTTTAAAGTGCAGAGTGAAACATATTAACAGAGTAAAAGCAGCAGAAATCAACGATAATACTCCATCCAACGGCAGCAAAAAATTACAGTCGCAGCAGCAACAGCAATACCAACTGCACATAAGTACGAAATTGTCTCAAATATGCCATAAACGTGATTTTTACTCTAAAATTGGTCACAGTTTTATAGACAAGGAATCAACAACAGCAACCAACACAGCTGCAACACAATCAACAAAAACAAAAAGAAAAAAGAAGAGGAAAACATTCGGCCTATCGATTGACCGATAAACCAACCAACCTGTGTGTTTGTGCAGAGAGCAGCTCTTTACCAACACTGGAGCAAGCGGGCGAGTGAGCAGCAACAGCTGATTCTAAGGCTGATGTTTTGAGTCAGGGAGCGGAAGAGATAGAAAGAGAGTGAGAGAGAGAAAGAGACATACACAAAGCAGAGCAACTAGTACGTGTGACGTGGAGGGGGCACTCACAGGTGGCAAAACAGCTGTTCCAACAACAAAACAATAAAAGAAAAGAAGAAAGGAAAAAGGCAGTGATAATCATAAACCAAGAACAACAAATTGTAAGTGCTTCTGTGCTTTTTGTGGTGTTGCTGTAATGATATTAGCTTCTCCATTTTATTAAGCTGCGATTGTATTTCTTTTCCAGCAGCAACAACAACACAACTACAGCAACAATTAAAACAACACATAATAAGTAAGCTTAAAGTTGATAATTTTCATATTGCTAAGACGTGCAAGCTTTTTTTTTTTTTTATAAAACACACATACATTTGCACATGGTTATGCAGATAAGAGTGTAACTGAACAAGAGAGCGTCTGAGAGAGAGAAAGAGGCGGCAGAGTGCCAAGTGCGCACATTATTAAATTGCAAACTTGTTTTCAATGTTTTTTCCCCTGCCTTTGCTGTTCTCTTTCGTTTGTTTCTCTTGCAACAACTAGTAGGCAGGCAGGCAAGCAAGTGATACATGGCACGTACAACAACGAAACGGCGAGACGTTCCGCATAGCAAAAGAGAAATATTTGTGGTTGAGAAGAGAGGGCTTAAAATTCTGCTGTTGCTAATGCTGCTGTCTGCTGTCGTTGCTGATCTGCTCTAGCTCTCTGGCACTGACACTCGTCGCTATGTTGGTCAAGGGGCGGGCGCGGTAAGCGGCTGTGTAATAAACGAGTGCACAGAAGGCAGAGGCAGGCAAGCAGGCAGCAGCACCAGCGCCGGCAGAGGCAGAGCAGAGCAACCACTTGAAAGCAACTCGTTTCGATTTCATTTAGCAGATACCTTTTGTACGTTGATTAAGATACCTTGGGACAACGACAGAGAGACACACACACATAAGCAAAAATATAAAAAAAGAAAGAAAAATAGCATTTAAAACGAAGAATTACCGAAAACCAAATATTAAATCAAAGTGCAATAACAACTACAATTGGCTAGCAAGCAAAAGTAATACACAACCAAAAGAAAGGCAATTCCACGAACATGACTTAAGTAAAAGTGTGAAAAACCCAAAAGGCATAACAAAAAACTTGTAACAGAAACTAAACGTGCAACTACTTTAAATATGTTTGTGTGTGTGTGCGTGTGCCAAAAGGAATCGTAGATATATGTAGATATATACTCACAAATCTATCTCTATATTCATATATAGAAAAAAATCTATATAATAAGCAAGCAGTAAAAATACAGATGATTTTTAGCAAAAAAAAAAAAATAAAAGCGAAAAGACAAAAAAAAAGATCAAGCAGCCATCAACACACAGCCAATCAAATACATTAGTTGTCTCGCTTCAACGCCTGGCAGTAGCGATCGACACTGACAGACACACACACAGAAAGAGAGGGACGGAGTAAAAGAGCGAACGAACGAGAGCAACAGAGAGAGAGAGAGCAAGCGAGAGAGCAGTCACGGACGTGTGTGATTTTTGATTGCTGTTGTCTTTGATTTTAATATTTTTTTAAAATTTTTTTTTGTGTTTTTTTTTTTGCTTGCTTGACCTGAGAGCAGTAGCAAGAGCGACTCTTGCATATATATATATATGTATATATCTGCATACATACTAAAACTGTGTGTGCGTGTGTGAGTAGTAGTGGCACCTGGCACAGGAGTTGCGGCGGCCGCACTTTCAACAACGGCAGACAGCAGTAGCAGTAGCAGCAGCAGCAGCCGCATCGATCGTACATGCCTACCTTAACCCAATTAAAATACCAGATTATTTAACAAAAGAAATTGTATGTTATTTGCGGAGAGAGAGACAAACTGACTGACTGACTGTAAGACATTAATTGAAAAAGAGAGAGAGACACAGCGAGGGAGAGATAGAGAAAGAAGAGAGAGAGCAAGAGCCACTGATTGAATTTTTTGAAAGTTGTTGCCGTTGCCTTACGGAAGTGAAATTCTCAAACAAGAAAAGCGAAAAAAAAGAGTTGCATTTCATAAAAGCAAGCAAGAGAGAGTAAGGGAAAGAGAAAGAGAGAGAGAGAAAGAGAGTCCATTTGCATAGATCCCCTCTATAATTGCAGTACTCTCTTCTGCATCTCCAAGTGCATATGTATGTGTATGTGCATTTGTGCTTATGTGTGTGCGTCACGTCTTAGCAACAACGTAAATTTTGTTTACGATTACAACATACTAAAAAAAAAACAACAATTTAACAGAAACTACAACAACAACTGCAACTTCCAAGGGCGAGAGCTTAGCCCCCCTTTATCAACACCAACAACAAAAGCAACCTTCAAGAAGCGTCAGGAACCAACCGGAAGGAACCAGAAACAACGAACCGGACGGACCTTCATCAAAAAACAAATCTCGTCGTTATCCATCTACATATTATATTCTCTGCTTGCTGGCAGGTGATCTTTGATTCATCGTTCAATTTTGCCTGTATATAGAAGCAGCAGCTCGTCGTTTCCCAATTTGATTTGGAACCGTTTTGCGGGCTGGTAATTTTGGTTAGCTGATACGCGGTCCGGTTGGGACGTTATGACCAATTCGATTGCGTCAACAAAATGCCTACCCACTGCTCTCTCGTCTGGCAATTATGGTATGTCCCAGAGTCAACACCATGATACCAAGGAATATATCATTGTAAAGTTAACCGATTCGGCCATACATGCCTTGGAGGAATATCAGAGAGATGATTTGGCCAAACGCCTTGCGCCTGGCCAGAGGCCCAAAATTCAATTTTTGGGCAACTCTGGGGTTATACAATTTCCCAGTAGTAGTAGTAGTAGCAGCAGCAGCAGCTCTAGCAGCAGCAATCCTAATAATAATAATCATCCTAATACATCATCATTTAAGTTCTCCATTAATGATATGGAGGGAGCATTGGAGTGCATACAACAGAAGCAACAGGGATTGGATGTACTTGGCGGGATTACATTGCGTATGCGTATACATGCTAATGACGATGTCTACGATTCGACAAGGACAAAAATGGCCATTGCCGAGGAGACGGAGAAGAGTAAATGCATTAGGGAGATTAAGCCAAATCAGTCGGATATTGGGCGTAAGGTGAAGAAGCCATCATCAAC